>JAPVLO010000094.1:3240000-3840000 GCA_027257055.1 Cephalopachus bancanus | reverse complement strand
ACAATCTCTTTAGATACCAGGGTCTAATCTCCCCCTACACATGTGAGTGTCTGTCAGAAGTGGGGAGGACTGGAGAGTTGTGAAAAAAATGTGTGATTGCTGGACCAGCTGTATTTCTAAACCTTCCAAGCTGTAATTGGGTTGTGCACAAGAATTTTTTCAGAGTGTGGGTGGGCAGAAGAAAATCCAGCTTCCTGCCAAAACATTAACCAAAGAGTAACCACATACCTTTGTATTTCTGCAGTGTAAAGAGAGGACAACAGCAAGTTATTATTTCTATATGAGCAACTCCGAAGTATCTTACCATTTCCAACTCCATCTTAGAGGGTTAGTGGGTCAGCTGAGAGGGCTGTGGAGGCAGGTTTTCTGGATTGAATCCTCATTCTGTCACCTTCTTGGTGTTTGACCTTGGAAAGTTTCCTTAAGTACTCTGTTGCCTCAGTTTCCCCATTTGGTAAAATGTGAATAACAATGTATTTTGTTGCCAGTAAGTTAATGCCTATAAGGCTCAATCACTTATTACGCCTGATAGATGAGTGCTCAGTGAATGTGAATTTATTTTTAAAATTTCTAGCTTATTTCATATTATCTTACTACTACTGTGAAGTACTGGGAACATTCCATTTCCTCTCTCTGCCTTTCTCTGTATTCACATGAATTTCCTAGTATTACTAATCAAGAACATTTACCTTCTCCTGGTTACTTGGAACATTTTCTCCTTTCTTATCCTTGGAACTGTGTTGACCTTGCTCTGATTCTGGATGATTACCCCTCCCCTACCATCTTCCTTTGAGCCCGGGTCCATACCATCCTGTGAAGCTAGGCCTTTCCTTTTTGGTAAATTTGTCACTCGTTAATCTCCCTCTTCTCACTGGACATAACTCTAAGAAATTGGAGATTAAAGAAAATTTTGAAACTAATAATGTAGGCATGATGAAATTCTGCCTGAACTGGGGCTGTGAAACTAGGAACTCAAAATGAAATTTGTGTCTCTTTTTTCAGGTTTTCTGAGGATTTCATGGTGAAGTATTTTTCCCTTCCAGTCCTAAGCTGATGGCTAGACTTTATGACATTTTCTTATTGTTTGAGCATTTTCAAATAGTCTCTCTCCTTCCTTCTCTCCCTCCCTTCCTAACTCCTTTCCCTCCCTCCCTCCTTTCTCTCCTCCCTTTCTTTTTGTCTTACAATCTCTAGAATATTCTGGTAACTTAACAACTCCAACTCTTTTCCTATAGAATCTCTTTTTGATTTTCTGGGTAGGAAAAAACTCTTAGCTATGTACTATATAACTGTGATGTGATAAATTTGATGATCAAGCAAAATACCACCAATCAACAGTAAGTTTGACTTAGCTTATAAATAATGACATTTCATCATTTATATCTGTAAAAACATAGATGAGCTTTAACATCCAATCTAACTTTTTTTTTTTTTTTGAGATAATGTCTTGCTTTGTTGCCCAGGCTGGAATGCAGTGGCACAATCACTGCTCACTGCAGCCTCAACCTCCTGGACTCAGGCAATCCTTCCACCTTAGCCTCTTAAGTAGCTGGGACTACAGGCATGGGCCACCATGCCCACCTTTTATTTATTTATTTTTTAATTTTTTTGGTAGAGGTGAAGTCTCACTATGTTGTCTAGGCTGGTCTAAAACTCCTGGCTTCAAGCAATCCTCCTGCCTTGGCCTCCCAAAGTGCTGGTGTGAGCTACCAAGCCCGGCCTGTTTTTCTGAAATCTCCAAAAACTAACAACATGTTTAAGCAGATCCTCACACGGATTAAAAAGAAAAACATTCTAGCAGGATTAAACTGAATCTTGATCATTAAGTGTAAATCGCTAAGAAAACATGCTCAGCAAAGCCAATTGCATTAGTGATACTTTTCAGAATATTTCCATAGTTGTTATAGTTAGAGATACTATATTTTTGTCTAAGAAGTGTACTTTATACATTTTTCTTAGCTTAGAATGATCAGATCTCTGCAGTTCTGCCCAGGCAAAAAGTTTCTGAATCCTCAACACCTGTACATGTAAATGAACACTAAAGGAAAAATAGATTTCATACCTTGAGCCTAATTCAATCTTGTTTTAGTGAGGTGGATGTAAAGAGCATTTTTAGGGTGTGACTGGTTTGTTATTTATTTATTTATTTATTTATTTATTTATGAGTTGGAGTCTCACTCTGTCGCTCCCGGCCACCGCAGCCTCGACCTGCTGGGCTCCGGCGATCCTTCCCCCTCAGCCTTCCAAGTAGCCAGAACTACAGGTATGCGCTACCATGCCTGGCTGATTTTTTGATTTATTGTAGAGATGAGGTCTTGCTGCCCAGGCGGGTCTCGAACTCGCGGGCTCAGGCAATCCACTCACCTCAGCCTCCCAAAGGCGCGGGATTACTGGCTGAGTCACCGATCCCGGCTCTGGTTTATTTAATTAGGCCATGCAGCTGCCGCCAAAATTTGGTTTGAGCCTCCCATTGACCTGATGACCTCCTGTGAGCCCTGACTGCGGCAGCCATCTTACCTGAGTAAATTGTGAACAGAAGACCTAGGTGCTAAGATCAAGACTCTAGGCTCTTGCATTAGGAAGACAAAGATCTGAATCTCAGAGTCCAACTTATAACAAGCTATTTAATTTTTTTAAGCCTTAGCTTTCTTTAAAGAAACATGATATTAGTCACATCCACCATTATAGAGTCTTTGTGAGGACTAAATGAGATGATGTATATGCAGTGCATGTTTCATGCTATAGGAAACATTTAACAACAACAATAACAACAACAAAATCAGCTGGCATTAGCAGCAGTAGCCTAAAATGGTTTTAGGAAAATTCAAAGTGTCCTGTATTAAGAGTATGTGTAAGCTCATATATTTACAGTATCCATGATGTCATTTTAACTTAACACATAAAATTATTTGGTTAAACCACCACCTAACTAGGAGTTAAAGTCTAACTTCACTTAGTTGTAACTATAAATTATTTCATTTTTTTTCTCTTCTTAAAGATAAAGAATTTTTTTTTTAAATGGGGAGTATAGGTTGAAGTGAAAGCCTAATGCATTTTGTCTTTTGAAATGGATTTAACTTCTTCCCTTAGCCTTACTTCTTAAAGTAAAGATTTATTATTTTTTTGTAAACCACCCTTTTAGAAACCAATAGTACTATCATTCAAATTTCCCAATCCATATTCAACTTTTTTTGAAGTAGACCCACTTTAAAAAAATAAATAAAGGAATTTTCTTTAGTCTTAAAAAATTTTTTTTATTTGGTTAAAAAGAGAATAATGACGTTAAGAAAGTAGGGCTTAGGATAAACTCCTATTTAATCAATCTAGTCTCAGGAGATAAGGAAATTGCAATAATAGTAGAAGCCAGTAGCAAAAGTGAAGAGAGAAAGACAAACACCTTCCAAGTCCTGGCTCTGTAATGAGTGGGAGTAGCAGCATGTTGTAACAGAAAAAGCACAGGGCATAAAGGCAAGATAAGTGAGATTTTGCTCTTTCTGTATATAATGATGATGTAGAATTGAATATTTTAAGGATTCTTCTTGAACTTTTTTTTCTGAGTTGGAGTCTCACTTTGCCACCCAGACTGTAGCACAGTGGCACACTCACAGCTACCACAGCCTCAACCTGCCGAGCTCAGGTGATCCTTCTGCCTCAACCTTCCAAGTAGCTGGAACTACAGGTGTGTACCACCACACCCAGCTAATTTTTTTGATTTATTGTAGAGACAAGTTCTTGCCATGTTGCCCAGGCTAGTCTTGAACCTGGACTCAGGCAATCCTCTCACCTCAGTCTCCCAAAGTGCTGGGATTATAGGCTTGAGCCACTGTGCCTGGCTTTCTTGAGCTTTTACTCAATGAAAATCTGTGAAAACTGCAGTTTACACTCTCCATGAAATAAGAATTTAAATAGATAGACTTTGTGTCAGGCTAAGCAATAATACCTTTCCAAAGATCCACATCCTCATTCCTGTAAAATGTCACCTCCCATGGCAAAAAGGATTTTGCAGATGTGGATAAGTTTAAGAATCTTGAGATGGGAACATTGTATTTGATTATCCACGTGAGCCCAATGTAATCACAAGGGTCCTTATAAAAGTTAGAGAAGGGGCAGAGGCAGAGAGAAAAGGAAGTGTGCCAAAAAAGCAAAGGTCAAAGGGATGTGAGCCATCTAGAAGCTTCTGGACATTGGAAAAGAACAAGGAACAGAGTCTTCTCTTGGGTCTCTAGAAGGAGCAAAGCCTTTGATTTTAGCCTACAGAGGAGGATTGTAAACATCGGACTTCCAGAGCCGAAAGATAATAAATTTGTGTTGATTCACGTCACTAAGTTTGTGGTCATTTGTTACAAATGAGGCAAGCTGAATTACTTATGGTACTATGTGGAAACATTTGGTTGATCTACACTTTTTTTATAACTATGGTTTAAAATTTCTGGTAATTATCACTAGTCACAGGGAAATAAATAAAGGCTTGAAAGCTAAAGCACACTCTCTATATTCATTCCTCCAATTTCCCAGTTTTCTTCCTTGACTATTTCCTTAAGAGTGAACTGTCTAATCACTGTACGATTCCACTTGACAAATTTTGGAATAAGAGCCCAGCATCAAAACAATGGATAAATCAGCGAACACAACCATAGGAAATATTTTCATAGAATAGGTCTTATGCAGAGCTATGGTGCCCTGTATATACTATGAAGCTGACACATTGAATGGACTGAAAATCAGCTTACTAGCTCTGACCAAAGTTGATGTAACATGAGAACACACGATAACCTGTTTTAAGGAGTGGTGAAATATAAAGTAGATTGGCTGGGTTAGTTATGAAACAGGTATGACACTATTACTGTTTTGTTTTGTTTTTTTGTTGACATATGTGCCATACCTTATCCTTGTTACATTATTTCTATTACACTGGTACCCTCATTAGTGTTTCAATGACCTTAAGACTCACTAAACAGCTTTCCTCTTAGGAAGGAAGGGTGGTTCAAAGGATACATTGCTGTGATGACTGAAAGCTACTGCAACACACTCACATTTACAGATAACTCTGATGGGTCTTGCTTGATCTCTGGATAGCTGCCTTCATTGCATTTAGGATTTTCTAGGCCAGGTTTTTTTTTTTTTTTTGACTGATGCTTTATTATTTATGTCTCTTGTTTTGTAGCTGTATTTAAGTGCAGAGGTAGAAGAGAAATGAAGGGAAGACACATTTGGTTGAGGTCAATCTGATTAAGTAGTAGACTGAGAACCATGACTGGCAGAAATCAGTGTTGCCTTACATTGGAAGTCCTGAAGACCAGGGAATCTGCCTTAATCTAGATAAAAAGTCTTGGAGGAAATTAGACCCACAAGGTTCTAAAAGAAATTGGGCAATGTATGCTCAAGTGCCAAATTATTTTAAAATTAATAGATTAAATCATCTCATATACTATGATAAAAAGCTAAAATAAATTAAGATTAAAAATTAATTTAACAAAAATTTAAGTTGCCATGCGAATGGAAATACAAAGTTTTTATGGACTTAGGCTAGCCTAGAAGTAAACTATCTAGTGGGTCACCAGTGACTGACAGTACCCATAATGGGAAGGTGGTAATCCATAACTGTTGAAGCCAAACCACCTCAGCCACCGGGTCATCTTTTAAGTAAATGTGTGATCATCTTGGTGCCAATTTTGCCAACTTGCTAAGGTTTCTGTTCAAATGGAGTCACCTAGTATTTACTGAATATCTACTATCTCCAAGATACCATAAGAAGATAACACGTCTTAAACTCACTGATTTGGTGCCCTGAATAAATATGGCATTCATTGCTTAAAGTCCTATGGTAAATACCAAGTTGTGAGCTATAAACTCAAACAATATGGTTATTTAATAATTAATTTATAAGAGCTTTAATGAGTGTTTTAATATTTATAACCCAGATTTAAATCCACTGAAGTACCATTTTATTTATTTAGTTTTTATTTTAAATAAAAGTATCAATCCCTAATTTAGCTTCGTTTAAGAAAAAGAACAGGAATTAAAAAGTCAGGTTTACAAAACTAATAATATATGCATAAAGGGTTGTACATTTTGAAAATAATTATTACAAGTATTTCTAAAATCTTGAGTTCATCAAAGTAATTAATTCCACAGCTAACTGGAATAACTCTGGGGGGCAAGTGTATTGATTCCATTACAACTATTATTTGAATGAAAATGATATATTTAAAAAAAAACTATCCTTAAAACAGTATAGCAATTTTAAACTTGTAAATTGTGGCAGTCTAAAACGTAGCTGGTCTCTACTCACTTCCTGCCTTTATCAGCTGATAACCTCACAGATCCTTGTAAACTATCTGGGACTGTCAGTTCTCAGCATGGTTGTTGGGCCTGGTGGATCCAGTGACTAAATTTAAGACAATGTTAACTGTGGAGCATTCTTTAAAATCATTTGAAATAACTAACAGGGAATAAAAAGGAGCTCTAATAAGGTATTAGGAAGAAAGGTGTTTTCCCGATATCTGTAGGTGTGGGATAGGTGTTGATAGGTTCAAGGGCAAGTAGGCACTGCAGGCTTGCTTCCCTAAGGAGATCTCAGAACTAAGATCCTGCTCCTGGGCTCTAAGCATATGTACACTGTTTTTCCATTTTCCTTCTGCTGATCCTTCTCTGCGAAGCAAAGCTACTAAGAGCACTAATCCATGCAAAGCAAAAAGGTCCCAAGGTGGTCCATGTCAACGTTTTTCAATAATGCATCTGAGTCTCAACTCCCCAATCTTATTTTTATTTTGCAATTAAAAAAAAAGTGGCATCACGTATAATTTCTTTTTTTTTTTTACAAGATTTTAGATTGTTGGCAGAGTGTACTTTAGAGAGGCTGGCTCTAGGTGTCACTAAATGAAAGAAAATATAGTTAAGAATAAAGATAAAAGGCCAGGCACTGTGGCTCATGTCAGTAATCCTAGCAGTTTAGGAGGCCGAGGAGGGAGGATTGCTTCAGTCCAAGAGTTTGAGACTAGCCTGGGCAACATGGCAAGACCTCATCTCTACAAATAAAATAAATAAATTAAATAAAATTAGTCAGGTGTGGTGGCGTGTGCCTATAGTCCCAGTTACTCTAGAGACTGAGGCAGAAGGATTTCCTGAACTCAGGTGGTCGAGGCTGCGATAAGCTGTGATCATGCCACTGCACTACAGCCTGGGCAACAGAGTGAGACCATAGCTCAAAAAAAATAAATAAATAAAAATAAATAAATAAATAAATAAAAAGAAATTAAAAGAATAAAGAAAAATCACTAGATGATTTTAAAGTAAATTCTAAAGTAAATAGAAATGTGACTCAGATTATTCATGGTTATTTACACAGAACTTTTAAAATCATACGTATATTACATATGATAAAGTACATACAAAATTTAAAAATATTTGATTAGGTAATAATAGACATATTTGGTTTTTCATCAACAAAGTAGCTCTTATTTTATGTAAACAAATGCTCATAGACAGGTAGGCCTCTGATTTACTCTGTTAAACCCAAAGCTTGAAATAATGGAATCTTCAGGATGGATCATTAGAGACATTCCACTTACCGAAGCAGAAGATAGCTACCTAATTCTGCTAGAAATTTTGCATTGTAATATGCCCTACTCTTCCACACCATCCTCTTCCCCCCCTCAAAAGGGCTAGGAATTTATTTTGGGAAGCTGAATATTTATGGAGAGAAATATTGAGAGAGATATTATGAGAGAAATTTCGGTGGTCTGGATAAAAGGGACTAACAAAAAATAATATGCCACAAAACCCTTCAAGTTCCAGATTAAAGACACTCTTTCCACAGTGCCATGGGTCTGACTATATCATATGTTCCCTTGGCTAAAAGCTTCAACTCAGTTAACTGGATACATTTTTCCCCAGGAACGCGTTTCCAAGTTTACAGAACAAGTTGATGGGAGGATACATTCAATTTGCAGAAAACTGCTTTACAAGCAAATGCACTAGAAAACTTTTTATAAAGTGAGGAATATTTACATGTGGCATTATCTCAGCCACATGAATTTAGCAAATTTTTTTTCCTATTCAAAATCTGAAGGGAAAATGGTGTGTGAACAGAACATGTCTGGACTAGAGTAGCATGATTCTAGGTATTGATATATGCAATAAAAGACATCAAAGCATGCCAGGTAATTACGAAGTGCTCTTTCTTTGCATGACATGGAAGAGAAGAATGCATGCTAAGGCAACAGTGTCATTGTCACTGCTCTGATTGTGTATTGACTAATTTAAAGTATAGATCTCGATTCCTCAGGAGCTCTTGGTGAATTCCTTGTTCCTTTATCTTTCCATTGTGCAGAACCACTATCAGATCTGCCTTCTGTATGGTGGAGAGTCTGTGAGTGACCACGAGGCAGGCCCTCCCCCTCCTGGCTTTCTCAAGGGCGAGCTGAGCCACCTGGAAGACAGAAGGACTTGTGAGCACCAGTTTGGGTTAGATGCTAATAAACTTGCCTAAGTCAAATAAATTAAGGTTGTTAATAACATTCTTTGTTTTATTTGCTTATCCCCAAAGGAATTGCTGTACTTTGTGAATTATTCACCCTACTCTATATAAATCTAGAAAAAGTAATTATAGATACGTTAAATAAGACTTTCAGCTGGGCATAGTGGCTCATGCCTGCAATCTCAGCACTTTGGGAGGCTGAGATGGAGCAGCATTTGAGACCAGGAGTTTGAGGCCAGCCTGGGCAACATTGCAAGACTCCATTTTCACAAAAAATACAAAAATTATCCAGGCATGGCGGTGCACACTTGTAGACCCAGCTATTCTCGGGAAGCTGAGGCAAGGTTATCACTTGAGCCCCAGAGTTCAAGCTTTCAGTGAGCTATGACTGAGTCACTGAACTCCAGCCTGAGCAACAGAAGGAAACGCAGTCTGGAGGAAAAAAAAAGAAGTAAGACTTTCGGTTGGAAAAGCATTTGTGACAATGAAATGCTTTTTTCCATTTAAAAATGAAATGGTTGTCCACATGTAAGTAGTTTGAAACTCAAAGTTAGAAAGTACTATTTCCACACTCCACATCTAAGTAGAATTGTCTAATTTATTTACCTCATTTCCTCTCATAGGATTTTTTTTGGGGGGGTAGGATTTAGCTGTAGAGTTGCCCTGGCTAACAGCATCTCAGCTGACATCGAGGTTATAATGCTGTAGAGAGGAAATGGCAGTGGAGGGGGAGGGAGTTTAAAACCAATATTTGTTGACTGTGTAAAATGTTCCAGTGATGACTATCTCATTTAAATTTGTACAATAACCACATAAGGTGGAAGTATTTTCTTTTTTTTCCCTGATATATGAACTTAAATTTGACCAAAGTCATACCACTAGTAACTGATGACTCCAAGCTTATAGCCCAGATATGTTTAATTCCAAAAATTATGTTTTCTTTCTTTGAATCCAATGTCTCTTTGGGAATCAAGAATGACAATCATCTTCAAAGAGCAATCATGTGTGGCTTATCTGACTGGCGCTTAGGTCAGACACTCTCTAATAGAATTTAGGAAAGTTACTTACTATTTCTAAGCCTTTGTGTGCTAATCTGTAAAATGGGTGTACTAATACAAAATTAAATTCATCGAGCTGTTGTGAGGTTTGAGATAACAGCACATAACAAACACTCGATAAATACGAACGATTTTCATTCATTTCACCAATGTTCATTTGTTATATAAGTGTCTACTACATGCAAGAAACTCCTAGGGGACGAGAGCAGAGCAAAAGTAGACATCTGAAAGAGCTTACTGTGCAGGTATATTGTCATATATCTCTTTATTCCCTTGTTTCCTGCTCAAGCCAGGCTAAATCTGTAGAAGGTAGAGTCACTAGCAGGTTCCGATGCTGCAGTGTCAATTGCTCTTTTTGCCCATCTAAATTACCTTATTCATTTGTTTGGCATCATTGGAATAACAATACAATAGAAAAGTAGTTTTTCTTGGGCTCTTTCCTTGAATGGAAAAACATTTCAGGAATTGAACCCCTCCTTTTGGTCATGAGACCAGTTCAAGTGAGAAAACCCTTCCAGAACATGAAACGTCCTCTGTCCTAGCTCTCTCCCAGTTTCCCCCACTTACTGACCTTTTTGTAAAGGCCAAAGCCTTAATTAGAATTGGTGACCCTATCATTCCAGTTCTTTCTAGGTTTTTCTTTTCCCAAACTGACCTTAATTTCTTCCATGATACTGCAAGCTCATAGCTGGCATTATATTCTGAGATGAAAGAGGAGGGTGTTATCTGTTCACTCTCATTATCGAGGGTTGAAGTGGCCTCATCCCACAATAAAATTTTTAGTTTTTGGAGAAGAGCCCTTGCAATAGCTAGTTTTTGTTTCTGGCTGCCAGAAAGCTGTGTTCCTTTCAGTCCAATGTGTGTGTTGTATTTCTATTATAGGAATATGCAATTAAGAAAGCAAGGCTTGGTTATTTAAGTTAGCATGGCAACTGTGAGTGAGGACCATGTAAATATTCTAATTTTGCAACTCTTGAAAATTTGTGTCCCAACAAGTGCTGAAATATATTCTTGGGCTTTGTGACAAATAAATGCGAAACCAGCAGTAAATACTACAATCTCATTTGTATATCTAGTCTGATCTCATACAGCAGACCTTTGCCATTATGCTTCTACAACAATATTTTTCAAATTAAAGCATAAGAAAAAAATTATTGGCAAGAGAAAGTTCACAGTAAACACAGATCCTTTTCTGTGAAGTTACACTGCCTTCTATTTTCAGGTCAAAATGATTCAAAGTATTTTAAAAACAACAAGGAAATCATTGGGTTCCTGCACTCTGGCTCTTGCTAAACTCCTATGGGCACATCCCTGTAGACACCAGCATGCAGTTCTCAGGGGTGTGTGCATCTTCCTGGAAATACAGTTAAGTTGGCCTCTATTCCCCTTTTCTGGCCACTGAGTGCGGTAGTTGTCACTTCACAGTGTCCCCATGGTTTCCCTACCTACTAAAAACCCTACTTCTGCCATGCTTCTCTCCATGGAATGGTAAAGGAAATTTCACACATATCCTGAAGCCATCTTAATCCTGTAAATCATAATTGGTCAGTTCAATTGGGGTAAGCAGGTTCCTGCTAGTGTTCTAGACTATTCCACTGACATTACTTCTAAGGCTTTGCTCTGCTTTCTAGGACCTCTTGGCGGTAGCCTAAGAAACAGATGCCATTGATGCCCAGACAAGAATGTGTGGCTGGATCAGCTCCACCAGGAAAGCAGGCCCCCAATGCAGTATCTTCCAAAGGTTCCAAATTTGAGGTCTCACTCTGTCCCCCTGGCATAATCACAGCTCACCACAGCTTTGACCTTGTGTGTTCAAGTGATCCTCCTGCCCTCAGCCTCCCAAGTAGCTGGGACTACAGGCACACACCACCATGCCTAGCTAATTTTTAAAATTTTTTGTGTAGACAGACAGGTGAAGAACCAAACTGTGAAAGTTAATCCAGTGAATATGAACATATTTTGGTCTGGGACAAAAGCAGTCACACAAAAATCTCCAACTTGCCTTTCTATGTCTGAGTTCGTGTCTTGCATCTAACTTAAATGCCAACAATAAATGCATTGCATAATTCAAGGACTACATAAAAACCAGTTAGGCCCAGTAACTATTCCGGCTTCCTTGGCAGCTTTGTAATTCAAGATTTCAGATATGTTCTTACCTCAGGAAGACCTTCAATAAAAGAATGAATATTGGCCGTGCTTGCGACTGCTTTGATCTCTAAAGGTACCACACGGCTGCTGTCACCATAGGCGATGTTCTCAATGATACTGCAGTTGAAGAGTACAGGTTCTTGGGAAATGATGGCTGTTTGGGCACGGAGCCATTGCACGTTCAGGTCTCCTGCATCGACACCATCAAATAGCTGCCCAGAGCAGAATGGGGAAAGGCACGTGAAGATCAGACAACTGTATCATGTTACAGTTCACTGTATCTTAACATATACAAATCCTAACAAGAAGATCAGGAATTCAAGCTATTTCAAAGTATAGTGTTACCCAAGGAAGGCTCATAAATCATTGGTTGCATTGCCAACAGCGCCAACAGTTTGTGTCTGACTCAGATGCCGACTCCTAGGCTTACCTGCCATTTCTAGGAATGTTCACGTGTTCCAAAGACCTGCCTGGAGTCTGGAGCAAACCCTTGGTGCTCTGGACTGAGTCAGATGGAAAATGACCAATGACCCCCTCCACTGTAATAGGCCCTGACTTTATTAAAGTCCAGTGAGAGAGTAGGTATAGGGTGACACAGTAGCCCATACAGACAGAGATGCCATGTTGCACACAGTCATGGACATAGAACTGCATTCAACCGAAATTTGATGAGCATGTCAACTCTGTGATCAGTCTCTTCGGGTGCCTGGGAAATCGCAGTGAATAAGAGAAAGTTCTTGCCCTCTTGTAGCTTATATTCCAGAAGAGAAAGCCGGGCAATAAACACACTAACAACTCAGTAAACTCAGAAAAAGAAAGTACTCTGAAGACAGGCTGAGGGGATGGACAGACTGAGGCAGGGGGAGGGTGTGGAGACGGATGAGAAGGTGTGGTTTGTCTAAGGTGGGAATGAGACAGGAATGACAAGGAGAAGCCTGCAAGGAAGCTAGTTACAGTGAGAACATTCTGGGCAGGGGAGGAGCAAGAACAAAGACTCTTAGGTGTGTTTAAAGAGCAGAAGAGGCCAGAAAGACTGACACACTGTGTTAGGGACAAAGTAGGGAGTAACAGGAGAGAAATTCAGAGGAGGCAGTGTCCAGATTATGAAGGCCCTTCCTTGGTGGCATGAACTTGGGCTTATTCTAACTGTGGTGGACCACTGGAGGGTTGAGAGGAGGGAGCGTGCTATGTGCGAATAGGTGAGTGTTACCTAGTCCAAGGGAGCCGGTGTGGACAACTCTGTTTTGTAAATATCCATTGAGAATCTGTAATAAGGAAAAGACTGTACATTGCAGGAGAACAAGGACTAATGTGACAGTCTTTTTGACTTTTAGGTGCTTACAGTTTTTTTGTTTTTTGTTTTTCTCAGAGGGGAGAAGGCAGGGCAGGAAATTTTGTATGGGTGTGTGTGATGTGGCGAATGGTTGGGGGGGAGAGAAAACTGGGAAACTTGGATATATGGTACAGTAAGACAAGTGCCAGGTAAGAAAAACAGTCCTTGGGTGTGAAGAATGGAGAGGGGACATTTTTTTGGAGATTGGACACACGACTTAGCAGAGCTAATTCAAATAAGCCTTAATCCTGCCTGAGGTTTTGGCAGCCAGGAGCTTGGAGGGCCAGTGGGAACAACAGAAGCCTGAGGAGGTGGAGAACATGATTCTCTCTTAAACCAGAACAAATAAAGAGCCATGATATGGACATTAGCCCTGACCTACAAACCCAGATTCTAAAAAAGATTCCATGGCTTATAAAATAAAAATTTGGACTACAAAATGTTAGAAGAATCTTTGGGTCTTTGTACTCAATGTCAAAGTCTTAACCATCATTTTTGTTATTGGTTTACTTGTCCTTTTAATTAAGAATCGAGATAGAGATTTTAAAAAAAATTTCTGCATTATTTGCCTTACCCAAACCAGTGAGGATGCTTAAGTCTGGATGAATGTTTAGGAATAGTACCACTGACACCCAGATTAGGTGTAGAGAGGGGGACCCAAAAAGTCCCAAAATTTATTTACAAAATATTGTGCATTTTTTGCATGCTGAAACTTCAGTCACCTTCAAAGTACTCTCTGTTTGATGCAATACACCTATTGAGACACTTTTCCCACTGCTCAAAAGAGTTTTTGAACTTGTCAATTTTGATGCCTTTTTAGTTCTTCTGCTGTGTTTTGTTTCACCTCTTCCACCTCAGCAAAACATTTCCCTTTGAGGACTTTTCTCATCCAGGGAAATAAAAATAAGTCACTCTAGTGGAGATCGGATGAGTAGGTAGGGTGGCAATGGGGGTCATGCAATCTTTGGTCAAAATCTGCTTACCACTCAGCACGGTGTGGGCAGGGGCTTTGTCATGGTGGAGGAACCAATCACTGTTGGCCTCAGCCTGGGATGTTTCTTCCACACATCGTGATGCAATGTTCTGAAACTTCCAGATAAAAGAGTTTGTTGACTGTTTAATCAGGAGGAACAGATTCCAAGTGTACTGCAAAGGGCCTGCCCTACAAAAGGTAATTTCATTTTCAGGGGGGATCCCCTCGTATTTAAATTTAGTCTTACCACTTGTCCTTTTGTGGGGTCATAAAATCTCTGCATAAGCTGAACAGAAGTGCTTTTCCCACAGTCACTGCTACCAACAAATGCTACTGTCTTCCCTTTCTCGATACTGAGGAATAAGTCGCAAGGGATGAAAACATCTGGGCGACATGGATGAGAAAGAGACTTCTCGAAACTCTAAATTCCCTTCACATGTGTCCTGTGAGAGGAAATTAACAGCATTTAGAAGGGTGACTTGGGAACGTTGCAACACATTGTCATACATTGGCCAAGTGCTTTCTGAAAATTTTACGTTTCCAAAGCCATTTTAATTTTAAACATGCATTCATCTCCATAAAGCTGTTGATGGCACGTTAGTTTCTATCACTTTTGTTTATGTATTTGTATGTGTGTTTCTTGTTCTCTTTCCTACCTGGCTTCACCAAGTTCCTAAGAACCACCAGCTTCCTTTGCTTTGTTACAGAGACAGTCTGTCCTGCAGATGAGGTGTCTGACCAGCTGCTTTGAATAAATTCATCTTTTTCTTTTTAAAATTTGGTTTGTGCCTTACAGGCCTTATTGCTTAATTCAGAAGAGCTGGGGTTCTCATAAGCTATGTGCATCAGTGTTATTTTTGTGAATTGGGCCATGTTTTACAGTTAGGATATATTATGTTTTGAAGTCTGATTTACCTTCATTTTCAACTGATGATTTTTTTGGCAGCTACACTTGCCTAAAAGTTTAGTTTCTTCTCTATGTTCCAATCTCTTTAATGGTTTATTTGTAAACCAATTCTTATCTACACTGGGGATGTTTAAAAATGACTTTCCAGGCCAGGTGTGGTGGCTCACACCTGAAATCCCAGCACTTTGAGAGGCCAGGGCAGGGGGATTACTTGATGCAAGGAGTTTGAGATCAGCCTGGGCAATATAGCAAGACCTTGTCTCTATAGAAAATTTTTAAAAAATCAGCCAAGCACGGTAATGCCCACCTTTAGTCCCAGCTACTCAGGAGGCTTAGGTGGGAGGATCACTTGAGCTAGGAGTTCAAGGTTACAGTGAACGATGATTCCACCACTTCATTCCAGCCTGGGTGACAAAGCGAGACCCTGTCTCTAAATAAAAAATAAAATATTTTCCACAACTATCACTAAGATTAACTTTCCCTTCATATATTTGGCTTATAAGATTTTGGGTTCCTTTAAACTTCACGTTAACCCCGATTACATTTTCAGTATTATTATCTGTTGCTGTTAGGGTAAACATAAACCAAGAAAAAGTAAGTAGATTTGTATTTGGGTATATGTGTGTGTGAGTGTGTGTGATGGTAGTGGTGACTGGACTTTCCTTTTCTTTTTTCTTTTTTTGTTTTTTGAATCAGAGTCTCACTCTGTCACTTAGGCTGGAGTGTAGTTGCACGATCATGGCTACTGTAGCCTCGACCCGTGGGACTCAGGTGATCCTTCTGCCTTAGTCTTTCAAGTAGCTAGGCATACCACACTCGGCTAATTTTTTGATTTATTGCAGATGTGAGGTCTCACCAAGTTGCCCAGACTGGACTCAAACCCTTACACGCAGGAATCCTCTCACCTCCACCTCCCAAAGTACTGAGATTACAGGTGTGAGCTACCGTGTCTGGCCTGGACTTTCAAACTGATTCATTATCTTCAGGTTTAGTAGTCGTGTTCAGCAAATTGAGTCTAGCATATATGTTCATGGCAGGGGCAGGTAGAGGGAAGGAACACCAAAAAAATTTCATGATATGATTTTGTTGTCAAAGGATTGAAATGATCGAAGGTAGCTAGCAGTTCTAGAAATACAAAAATATATTTATCTGAAAAGATATAAGCCAAAATGCATGTGCAAAGAAGTAATAGCTTATTCTAGCTCATTCAGTGTTTTCTGTTTTGCTCTCTACAACACATGAATATTATTTGTACAAAAGAGGTTTAAAAATACCAGAATCTTGGAGAATTAAATTTTTTTGTGTGTAATAGCACATAGAGATATTCTAGAAAACTTCTAGACTTTCATGCATTTAAAAATTTATTTTTACTATTTCCTGCATGTATTTTTTTATGAAAAAAGCCAAGCATATAAAAATAGAAAGAAAAATACAACGAACTGCCAAAATGCCTATCAATATTGGCCAATTTTGTCTGACCAATTTTAATTTTTAAAAGTATAAGCAGTCATATTTACAAGTAGTGCATATTGAATAAACTAAAGATTAAACAAGGTAATTTTACAGTCTTCCTAATAAGTATTTCCATATTCTATGCCTTGTAGCTAGTTCCAAAAGGACATATATCAGTGGGATACTTAATTCCACTATTGTAAAGTTTAGGTAGAAATAAGAGCAGCATTGCCATCAAACATAAGTCCTGAGGTTTAAAAAAAAATTGCTTTTTACGTCTTTTACTTTCCCAAAGACAAATATGAAATCTTATTTCGACTATGATGTATCTTTCAACTTTCCATGTTAAGAATTTCAAGATCTTTTTTATTTCTGTCACTAATAGCAGGTATTCCTCTTAATAATTATGTAGCTTTAGTGCTACTATATTATTTTAAACTGCTATACATAGAAATCTATTAAAATTCTAGAAGGAAATTATTTATTTATTTATTTAGAATTGAGATCTCACTCTGTCACCTAGGTTGGAGTTCAGTGGCACAATCATGGCTCACTGCAGCCTTGACCTCCTGGGCTCAGGTGATCCTTCTACCTCAGCCTCCAAAGTAGCGAGGGCTACAGGTGCACACCACCTTGCCTGGTAATTTTATTTTTTGTGGGGAAGAGGTCTTGCTATGCTGCTCAGGCTGGTCTCAAACTCCTGAGCTCAAGCAATGCTTCTGCCTCGGCATCCCAAAATATTGGGATTACAGGCGTAGCCGCCACATTCAGTCAAAACTCTAATTTAAATCTTCATCCAAGACTAACTCTTTTGCTATCTAAATAAAATTTAACATAGGAATCAATCTTTCTTTATCCAAGAGCATTCTCACAGTATCAGATAAAGAATCTAAAAGCATATATATTTTTAAGTATAAAAATACATATTTTAGTAGTGGAGGGGAATAACTGATGAAGGCAAGACCCCTTGTCCCCATTCCTAGCCATAAAATGACTTTATACAAACTCTTAACTCTTCTTGTTACCATAGCACTATCTTTTGCAAAGGTATCAAAAGAATGCCTTCATTTAATAAGTGGACATTTAAAATTATAGACGTGCTTACTGGTTTTTTTCCTTCTTGACTGGAACTGTCTATAGTTGGTTTCTTTTCCAACAAAGCAAACAGATGTGCAGCCCCAGATCTGGCTTTGGTATATTCAGGTGCCAAAACAAGTGTTTCTCCAGTGGCCATGGCTCCATATGCAATGGCGGTAAAGACACTATAGAAAGACAAAACATTTGCATCTTAGGTTCGTTGATCCATTTTAAAACAGCAAAACTCTAAAAGTAAAAGAAACAGTGGAAATAAGAATAGAATCTTTTGACCCAGACAACACCCCTAATGTTGCAGGCCCAACAGCTGTCTCTAAGTTTCTTACCAGGTGGTAATCATCCTTTGCCCTGAACACCAAAAGGACCTTTGGAGTTTGGGTAATCTACAAAATTTCTCTTCCAACTAGAGACACAGATCAAAGGCTCCAGCTACCAAATACAAAACTTCTTAACCACCTTGATAGAAGGCTTGCTTGCTTGGAGATTTGACAGAACTTTCAACTGACAATAGGAAGAATGGGTCTCCAGTAGTGACAGTAGTGACAGCTGAATTTACACAGTAGATATGATGTGGGGTTTGTTTGTTTGTTTGTTTTTTTGCATATAATGTAGTTAGGACAGATAGTTCAAGCTAAATGACTAGTTATCTGCCTGATGTACCACATGATTTAGAGAGTGAAGCATGGGGACTGTATTTTCCTTTGGTCTCCCAAACAAAACCTGACTAAAATATACCTTAGCTAAGACGAAAGAAGGGCTTTGATCTTCTAGGTTTGCATAGATTATCATCTCCACTTCAACACATGTTAATTATAAAATGTTAAGTATGCAAATGTTGTTTGGGAGCATACAGAACATTCACAGAATTGTGGCATATGACCTGACTATGGTTAAAATATTTTTCCTCTCATCTTCTATTTCATTTTAGATATGAAAATACCACCTGAAATGAAAAACAGTGCATCTCAGTAGCAGAGCAACTGGAGGACAATATTTAAACATTAGGCAGTAAATAGACATTCCAGAACCCAGTGGCTTGTTTGCCGTGCTGGATAACAACAAGGTAAACACGTCTCTGTGCTCCTTGTGAAATTTTCCCTCCATGGGACCTACCAAAGGGTGGATGTTGATGCAATCTCTTCAGTGACCTAGACCTCAGATCTTGAATCTTGTTGGCTTTGCAAAGATCAAACACACTATAAAATACAAAGACAACTGGTTTACTGGGCTGTCTGTTGCTAAAATTTTATTGTAGTCACTAGTTCTGTAATGTCAAGGCATTTTTAGTACTAATATTTACAGAAATTGTTTAAAGTTCAAAATGCCCTTCAAAATACTTGATACCTGGCTATACCCATCAGAAGTGGTTACTGAGTTTAGGCAAAATGATCAGAGGTTCTTTATTTAATTTTTAATCAATCAGTTAATTAATTTGTATCAGCATCTCACTTTGTTGCCCAGGCTGGAGTGCACTGGCATGATCATGGCTCACCATTGTCTCCAACTCCTGGGTTCAAATGATTCTCCCACCTTCTCCACCTGAGTAACAGAACACAGGTGCATACCACCATGCCAGATTTATTTTTTGATTTTTGAAGAGTTGAGTTCTCACTATGTTGCCCAGGCTGTTCTCAAACTCCTGGGCTCAAGCAATATTTCCGCCTTGGCCTCCCAAAGTGTTGGGATTACAGGCATAAGCCACTGTGTCCAGCCAAAATTCTGTTTTTAATGCAAGAAAAAAAAAAAATCAGGAATCAGCAGTTGATGTAGGAAATTAATTGGATTATGTATCAGGAGACCTGGATTCTAGTCCCACGTGGTAGATGCTTCTCAAAATCAACACCTAAGAAAACAGCTTCCTCCTGTGATTTGAGAAGTGCCCAAATATCTAACTATCCTAAAATTTCCACTATCAAAGTAATGTCAGGACCCTAGTGTCCTTGTCAGATACTGTTTAAAATGGAAATATTAAAAGGATGGGCAAGATAGAGATAAAGTTAGAGAGAAAGAAGCATGGGGGAATGAGGAGAGAGAACGCTCATGTGTGAAAATTTACAGATAAAGAGAATTTGCCAACTAAAAAAAATAAAATAAAATGGAAATATTGTTGAGAAAGGGAGCAGGGTCTTTCACTTAGAACTTGTGTTCATGGGAGGTACATGACCCAAAGGATGGAGGCTAGGGCAAGAAAAGAGTTCAGCAGAGAAACAGAGTACCAGCAGAACCCTGACCCTGTTTTACTGTGAGTGTTGAGGGGAAGGTGAGTGGGAAAGGAGTTGATGCTGATGGCGATGTACTGAGGAGCCTAGAGGGAAGTCTGGATTTTGTGGTAGTGGACTATCTGGGGTTCTGTCAATGACACTAATCTTCTTTATGCTTTTCCCCCAGATAATCTCTGTATAAAGATAGGCCAAGGCCTACACACCAGAAAGCTGGTCTTCTCTGTAAGGAATCTATCATTACCTAATCAGACCCAATTAACTAGAGTAGGCTCAACTGAAATTCACTTCCACTCAAGTATTTATTTACTGTAGAACAACCAGTGTTGTAACTCCATCACAAAGTTAAACCACATCCTTCCAAGCTGGTCCAAACTCCTAGAGGTCTTTGAACTGAGAGCTACCCCGGAGAAGCGCCTAGGCTGACCTCTCAAGCCACTTTTGGTCTTGGGGAATCTCACCCATTTGGGATATACAAAGGGAAATAATTTGCTGTAATGATAAATATTTTAAAGTTGTTAGTAATATATTAATGTATTAATCTATATTAATAGCTTATATAACCCCTTCATGCTGATAAATAATTACAAAAAACATTCCATAGCTCAGAAATGATTCTCTCATTGAACTAAAACTTGAAGCACAAATATGTGAAACAGAAATTCAACAAAACTGAAATTTAACGTCCACAACTTTCACAAGCTTAAATTGTCCATGGAAAAAGAAATCTTACCTATAGCTTATCCTTATACGTTGCTGAATTTATAGCAAAACTCTTTGAAGTTGCCAGGGTTGGGGAGAGGAGGGTATTGAGCAAGATATTGATCAAGGAAGCCCAGCATCTCAGGGGCGGGGCCCTTTCCTCCCTGGCTTTATGGGTTCTCTAGGGTTCATGGGCCATTGTCACTACATGGATTCTTTCAAGCATGTCTTAGCAATAAGAAAATTCCCTCGCCCATCATTTTTGTTGAGATAAAATTGGAATTTTGAAAAGCTCCTTTGGCTAGGACAGCACACAAAAAAATCGACACAAATAATCCTAATTTTAATACAGTTGATCCAGACAGGAAAGCCCTACATAGGTTACTGGTACAGACTGATTTGTCTCTCTGGAGCCTCTGCTTCCATATTCACATTTAATAGGGAAAGCACAATATGATTTCCTCAAAGGACTGCATTTCATTTTTAAGAGGACTAGGCCACAAACACAGAACCTGCCAGGCTCGGTTTTTTTGGCAGTTTCTTTTTTCTTTTCTTTTTGAGTCAGGGTATACTCTGTTGCCCAGGCTGGAGTGCAGTGGGACAATCACAGATCACTGCAGCCTTGACCTCCCGGGCTCAGTCTATCTTCCCTTCTCTGCCTCTCAAGTAGAATAGGAACTACAGGTGCACGGCACGACGTCCAGTAATTTTTACATTTTTTTTTGTAGAGACAAGGTCCTACTGTGTTGCCCAGGCTGGTCTTGAACTCCTGGGCCCAAGCAATCTTCCCACCAAGGTGGCCTCCCAAAGGCTTCCTGCTAATGCATATAGAAAAGACAGAAAATAGAGACAGAAGATAGAGGAAGCACTGAAATGAGGAATGGGAAGTTACAGAAGCTTCTCCTGGGTATTAGTGGTTTCTGGACTATATTGCAGCAAGTCAGCTGGAAACTAGCCTTATGGTACTAATGCAAAATGAGACAGGTGAAAATAAACTTACTTTGTATTTTTAAAAGTCTGTACATTTATAGTAAAGTGACAAATCAAAAGTGTTATCAGGACAAAATGATGGACTTTGCAGCAAACTGGATGGATTTAGAGTCTATAATACTCAGTGATCTATCACAGAAACAAAGAACTGAGAGCCACACGTTCTTACTCATAAGAAGACCATGAATTTTTATTATAATACTATAAGAAAGGGATTTGTGGTAGTGGGACATTGCTAGGGGAGACGGGGGACACATAACATCAATAAGGGTACCTGATCTCAAACCAGGTGAAGTGAGAACCAAAGGGAGGCCCAAACTTTACTTGTACAATGACCACTTGGATACCCAATCCTGAATTGTAACCCACATCCTTAAAATAAAATAAAATAAAATAAAATAAAATTAAATTAAATTAAATTAAATCAAAAAGAAGTAAGTGCTACCAGACTAACAAAGGAAGAGGAGGAGTGTTTTACTACACATGTGTGAGAACCTAAACAAGAGACTTTCTAAATGCCCCATGCCCTGGCTATAAGGCAGTATAATAAAAACGTTATCACCTCATTTTAAATGCTCATTTTCAGAGAAACTTCTACAATAATAGAGATGGAAGGAGATGGCTTCTACTATAGGACATGCACATTACCTTTTTTTCCTTTTAGAGGTCTTTTCCTCTAAAAAACCTTGCTGACAAACTAATATTAGCTGTTAAAATTTCTGCTGTTAAAACTTCCTTTGTGTATCTCCCTTTCTGAGACACAATGTCATTTCTGAAGAGATAACTTACCCATCCTTTTTAGCTACAAAGCATGAAAATACATGCATCTTTTTTTTTAGTCAGAATCTCACTTTGTCACCCAGGCTGGAGTACAGAGGCATGGGTCACAGCTCACAACAGCCTTAACCTCTTGGACTCAGGTGATCCTTTCACCTCAGCCTCCTGAGGAGTAGCTGGGATTACAGCTGCATACCACCACACACAGATAATTTTTTTTTTTTTTTTGTAGAGACGAGGTCTCACTCTGTTGTCCAGGTTGTTCTCCAACTCCTAGCCCCAAGTGATCCTCCTACCTTGGGCTCCCAAAGTTCTGGGATTACAAATGTGAGCCACCATACCTGGCCAATGTATTCATATTTTATAGGGCAAGTAATTTATTTTTAACAATAAGCTAAAATATGACTTCCCAATTTTTGCATTATTACAAGAAAAAATAAAGATGCCTGGAACTCACTTTGCAAATTCTGACTTTTAGATCTGATACAGTGCTAGAAACCTGCATTTTATCAACCATCCCAGATTATTCCAAGGTGCAGGCTCTAAGGCTCACATTTTGACAAATATGAACACAAGGGCTAAATTCCAAGATTCTCTTCATATCCACTTAAAACCAGACATGAACTGTGTTCATATTTTTCAAAATGTGAGCCTTAGATCCTGCACCTTGGAATAATCTGGGATGGTTGATAAAATGCAGGTTTCTAGCACTGTATCAGATCTAAAAGTCAGAATTTGCAAAGTGAGTTCCAGGCATCTTTATTTTTAACCAGCTTCTAAATTGGTGAGTTGGGAAACCACTGGTTTAGAGAATGACACAAAGTGCTCTTTACCAAAGGAGCATTCTAGTGAGGGGATTTCCTTTGTAAACCTCAACCATTCAGTTAGTTGATTAGATAGAAAGCTGTCGGTCCCCTAGATGCTGGAAGGCACAGAGTCTTCTAGGCCAGGTATAATCTGGTGTATCTAAAGGGACATATTCATGGTAGTTGGGTAACATTTGGTCTTTAAGAAGACTGGATACCACTGAGGATGACAAAAAAAAAAAAGACTGGAGACTTTGATGTTAAAGACACATCACATCTTTTCACATTACACCCAGTGCTGTATACCAATATTCTGAAAGAATCTCTCTTTTGTCCACACTATAAAAGTATGGGCAGCTTTACTCTGTAGCCTGTTTGAATAAAACTTAAATAAAAGGTGATTCTAGTAGCTCCAGCTCAGATAGCTTCTTGTTTCTTTCTTCCCTCAGGGTACTGAGAAATCCTTCAGTGACACTATTTGTTAATTATTATTCTTATGCTAACAGTAATACATTTGTTGTCACAACTAAAATGCATATGTCTCTAAAAGATGGCCCTTTAAAATAAATTTAATCAAAAGAAATTCACGAAGTGTGGTAAGCCAGCAGGGAATTGAATTTTTATATTAGAGTCTTTTTATTCTTTTGTATTTTAGGGCTATAACAGTAAGCAAGTCACCTGTTCCATTTGTGTTAAGGATCAACCCAGCTCTGAATATTCAGATGTTTGAAAAACTAAGTAAGAATTATTTAAAAAATAATTTTACAGCTATATCCTAGAAAGGTTTGGCTACAGGATTATTAACAATAATAATAACGATAAATGTCTACCAAGCAAAGCTTCTGGCATCTGGCGTCATGAACTTGAATCTATGCTCTGCTACTTGCTGATTATATAATAGTGAGCAAGTTAGATAACCTCGTCAAGTCTCCATTTTTCCCATTTGTAAAATGGGAATCTAGTATCTCACAGGATAGTTGAAATTAAATAGATAATGCGTGTTGGATCCTTAATACTGAGGAAGGAGTCAATTAAGGTTTGCTGTTTTGGTGATTATAACATAAAAAATGAAACATATGTCATAAATAATGGAAAGGCTGGCAGTCTCTGGAGGTCTCTTTCAGGAAGCACCCTGTCTGGTGTCTCCTGCAAGCATGAGAGTGATTGGCATGAGTTTGAGGCTGTATCATTCCTCAACTAAGACAATTCTTTGCTTAGTTTTAATCTAAACAAACTCCTGTGTGTAGAAGTAGATTCCCAATTCCACACATCTTATTCTTATATAAATTGTCCTTGATGTAAGTCCTCCTGCCACAGCGCCCAGTGTCAGATGTATGGATGTAGAAAAGAAGAAAATAAGAAGAATTTGTGAAAAACAAACCCCTGTTTTCAAAGTGTGAAGGTGCCTCTCAAGGCACATTTCCATAAATGATTAGATTGTCTAAATAGACACCTCCAAGTATCTCCCTCCATTTCTGATTCAGTCATTCATTTGATGCATATTCACTGTGTGCCCAATACATGCCAACCTCTTGTTTTGACTCTTGGGAAAATCAATGAACAAGATAGACTACAACCTGTCCTCAATCTATGCACTCAATAAATGCAAAAACATAAAGATAATTTCATAGAGTGGTAAGTGCTATAAATAAAACATGGCAATGTGTAAGGGTGTGATGGGGAGGGGGATTGGTCTGGCCATCAGTGAAAGTCCCTTTGTAGAGTGTGGACTTAGGAGTGAAGCCTGGAGGGTAAGAAGGTGTCAGTCTAGCAAAGACCTAGAAAATGATCACTCAGACAGAGAATACAGCAAGTACAAAGAGACTGTGATGGGACATTCTAGGGACTGGCATGGCAAGCGTGGGGCAGATGTGCAGTTCACAAAGGACATGGAGATGCACGCGGTTGGAAAGGAAGGCAGAGGCCAGATCATGAAGGGCTTTCAGGTCATGGCAAGCAGTTTGACTTTATTCAAGTTTCAGGTGGAAGTCATTACAGATCTTTAACAAACTGTGCTTTAGAAGACCAGGCTGGTTGCTGGGTGGAGAATGAATGGATTATAGGGAAGCATGAGTGGACACAAGGACATCAGTGAGAAGGTTACTGCAGTGGTTTAGTCAAGGGAAGCAAGGGCTAACATGAAGGTGGAGATGGCAAGAAGTATTTTGGATGTAGAGCCATCAGGACTTAGTGCTTCATGGGTGGGTAGGGATAAGAGAGGCAACAAGAATGACTCCTAGATTTTTGGGCTGAGAAACTGTATGGATGGTGGCTTGTGCTATTAATGGGATGCAGAAGTTTTGGAGAAAAGAATCGTTGGGGAGGAAAAACCTTAAGCTCCATCTCAGACACATTAGGATACTGGTGGTCCTTCAAGTGGAGGTGTCTAGTAGGTAGCTGAATAAGAGTATTGGTATTCAGAGGCAGAGTCAGAGTTGGAAATGAACAGAAGGAAGTTATCGGAACATAGGTGATATTTAAAGCCATCAGATTGGATGAGATCACCAATGAAATATTATGTGTGTGTGTGTATATATATATGTATATATATTAAATTTAATTTTAAAGTTGTGGGGTACAAGTCAGGATTGCATACATATGTGGTTCAGTACAGGTGACGTTTTGGGCCTCCCATTGGACCTCACTTCACCTAGATTAGGATCAAGTACACTTATTAATGTTATATGCCTCTCTACCCTAACCCCTGGCCATGTCCTGCTATTGCCAATCCATTTTTTGTAGTATTATGATAGGTGTTCAGAGTCCACTTATGAGTGAGAACATGTGGTACTCAGTTCTTTGTTTCTGTGATAGATCACTGAGCATGATCTGTAGATGAAAAGTCTGAGACCTCTAAAGCCCTCTGACACACAAAGACACAAAGACCCAGCTGCAAAACAGGAGTCGGTAAAGGAAGGAGAGGAGGAGGGATCAAGGACAAAGGAGAAAAGTCTAGAGAAGTCTGGAGAAAGAATGTTTTAGCAAGAAGGTGTTAAATGCTCCTGAGAGGAGTTAGAGGAGAGAAGCTGAGCCTTGGGTGGCTGAGTGTGGGTAGGTGAGATGGAGGACAGTGACGATGTCTTCCATTGGTGGGAACTAAGGTTTGACTGGAGTGAGTGTAAGAGAGATTGAAGACAAGAAGGTGAAGAGAACAAGAATAGAAACTTTGGAATTTATTTTGCTGCAAAGGAGACAAAGACGTAGGAGTAAGTAGAAGGAGACATTGTCATGAGAGAGATTCTTTCTTTTTCTTATGACAGGTGATTATAAAGCAAAGAAAGAGTAACAACAGAGAAATTGATAAGAAGAGATAAAAATTCTCCCGTGAGGGTTTATCAAACCACCAGATGTCCTACATGGGTATGGTTCTATTCTTGTTCTCTTCACCTTCTTGTCTTCAATCTCTCTTACACTCACTCCAGTCAAACCTTGTTTAATCGGCTTGCTTTCTTCAAATGCCCAAGAAAAGTTAGACAGAAGGGTTGGGCCCTGGGGTTTTAAGAAGACTGCAGAAAGTGGAAAGCACCGCGAGGAAAACATGTTTTGAGTTTCCAGCAATTGGCTTGCAAACGCGCTTTTGGAAAACAACCCATTTTTTAAGCTTGGGAGTGCCTGGATTACATTAGAAGCAAGGAAAAATTTGCTAATTTAATGGGGCCGGCGAGCTGAATAAACTAATTTATGTGATTCCAGATTTTGTTTCCTGTTAATCTATCTAAGTAATTAGTCTGTATAATCAAAATGAAGCCCAAGGCTAAGTATAATTGCGGTTTCTTGGTACATACATACAATCCTACACACTGCTTTGGAGTCTAGGAGAGCTTGGGAGAAGAGGGAGCCTACAATTTCTGTTGAAATTTTAAATACAGATGTTCTATTTTACAAGGAAATCTTCCGGGAAACTGCCAGATGACCTTGTAGTCCGGTAAGATTTAGGAATACTGGTTTGGTGAACTATGGTCTGTTTTTTTATTATCACCTAGCAAAGAAACCTCCTGGACTTCAGTTAACACTTACTAAGTAAATAAATATGTTTTCCTTTTTTTGAGATGGAGTCTCACTCTGTTGCCCACACTGAAGTGCAGTGGCACACTCCTGGCCACTGCAGCCTCGACCTGCTGGGCTCCGGCGATCCCTCCGCCTCAGCCTTCCAAGTAGCTGAAACTACAGGCGCGCGCTACCATGCCCGGCTAATTTTTTGATTTATTGTAGAGATGAGGTCTCACCAAGTTGCCCGGGTGGGACTCAAACCGGTGGGTTCAGGCAATCCACTCACCTCGGCCTCCCAAAGTGCTAGGATTACAGGCTGAGCCTTTGAGCCCGGTCATAAATACGTTTTCATGTGAGTAGAAATGAAAAATTATTCCAAGTAATTCTGAAATTATTTGACTTCAAATGACGTTTGGCCATTTCCTCAAATGAATATATCCTTAAAATACAAATATGTGCCCACAATGGGGATAATCGAAGGAATATTCTGAGACTTGAGAGTCAAAACCCCAAGGGGAGCAGCCAATGGGTTTTGCAAATGGCCACCTCCTCGGAATAGGTATAACATCTCCCAAGTCATTACTGTGAAGAGGCTGACACTTGTTTGGATTGCATGTTTTGGTGGGCTTGCTTAAAAAAACAACACATACACACATAACATTACTTCTTTGAATCAAATATTTTATAAATTTCTCTAGCTCTATATATTTAGTAACAACATTTATGATATAGATTAGCAACATTTCTGACATTTTAGGCAGAGGAAGCTCAGAATTAACACTCAAAATTAATTTTTCTAATTTCGGCAGTTGAATTATTTGTTTCTAAAGCAAAGACATTCATAACTATCAACAGAATTCCAAAAGAGAAGCTCCAACTAATGCTTTGGGAAGAAGCAGTCTCATTGGGATACCATGACCAATTCCAAATGTGACTTTTGGAAGGGAAACACTCATTTACATGTGTGTCTCCTGGAGCATTTGTTAGCAAAGAACTCAACCTCGCTGATGTACAGTCACACTTAAGAAAGCCATCTCCACACTGAGAGTTCCATGGAGTCTCACGTATTCCCTAAGGACTGCATAACAAGAAGGCATATTTTGCCCCTGCGATCCCATGTTCTAGGAAACTGAATCAGGGAGCAATTCATTTGGAAATTTATCTCAGATTGCATGTATTACATCAGCATCAGCATTTTACCAGCTATGCTGTATACTTCTTACAGATACTAAGTAACAATAAAAAATTAGCTTGGTTTAATCGTCTCACAGTGTAAACATATGTCAAAACACCCCATGAATATATACTATATACAATGATTATTTGTCAATTAAAATAAAATTAATCCTAATTACTTGATCTGATCATTACACACTGTATACATATACCAATATATCACATGTGCCCCATAAATATGTACACCAATTGTGTATCAATAAAAAATTTATAAAACAAAAAATGTATTTTTAAATTTTCCAAGCATGGCTTCCCCACATATGCGACGTAAATGATAATCCACTATAAACTAGACATCTTTCTGGTGAATAAGTACATGACCCATTTACAGGTTTTATATATTCGCACAACTTACATGAGCATGCCCTCTGGGGTCATTCGTCCAGTTTGAATTAAATAGGTTCCAAATTTAAATCCTGCTGCATAAGCAAAATACACAAAGGCATGGCTGAATGCATAACAGCTTCCAGTGATCTGCGTTTTCTTCAAGGTATTTCTGAAATGCAAAAAAATTTGCCAAATAATGGGGCATGAATTATAGCAAGGTCAATTTAATAAATATAGAGTAGTGAATATAGAGGACTTTGAAATATTAAAATTTAGTGAATATGCATTTTTTTCTAAGCATTAAAGAGAAAGTCTTTTTTTTACTAGTGAGAATTATTTTGAAGAAGACAGATAATATAATGATTTTTCTATAGCTATATACTCTAGTGTAGCAAAGTTCATTTTATATACTTTCCAGTGAATGTACAGACTGTGAAAGAATAGCTGGTGTAAGAGCTAAAGAGATTTGGTTTAGAGTTATTTAGAAATATTCTCTAATTCTCTATTATAATCTTTCATTAACAGAATAAATAGACTTCAAGGGTGATACCAACCACAAGCACGAGTACAAAAGAGGACAAAGCTATCTTTCTGATAGAGTAATACAAAGATATTAAGTCAACAGAATAAGGAGGACTAGTTTCAAATTATAAGGAGTAAGCACATTTATTGTGTATATATTTATTTTGAAATGTAAATTGTTTCAGGAATTTAATGTAAAGGGCTGAGCAATCTTCTTTTCTTTCTTGTATATGTTATTTCATCGATCTTCTTTCAGGAAAACAAGAAAAATGTGCACATTTAATAACAGACAGTTCATGGTAATATGGGAGGATCTAAAATATTTGTTCTAATTGTATGCCCTTGATTCCTCTTCTAGTTTTCTTGTGGTGAAGTCATATGAAGCATCATGATATGCCATTATTAGGAAAGATGACAGAGCAAATGGATTGGCGGGCAAGTCACTGGAGTTGCTCAGGAGGACTGCCTTTGCAGAACACAAGATGGTGAATGGAGTCATCATGAATCTACAGTCACCTGTGCTGCGTCTTAAGCGTCTCTTTATACATTCGCTCAAAGGCTTTTTCTCTTGTTAATGACACTATAGTACGTATATTCTCCACAGCTTCAGTTGCTATCTTATAAAATAGGACAATACAACATAGAAATAAAGGTAGCAATGGTTAATCTCTTCCTGGTTGTGAATTCCAGTCATTCCCCTGGGGACATATTAAGTACATCAAGTCAATACGTTTTCTTGACAAGTATTCTTAGCTCCTCCCCCCTCCAAATGAGATAGGAAAATGATACTTCAGGATAATAGGTTTAAAGGAGATTTCTTTTGAGAAGATTTAGTCAACTGATCTAAGTTTAACCTCCTTCAATTTTTTTACCCAATTTCTATTTAAATTGCATTCATAGACAAAATAATCAAATATTAGCAAGCATTATGTTTACATACAAAGGAGCTTCCTATAAATTATGAAATAATTCAATTAAGAGGTAGCAGGGAGCCTCGAATAATTATTTTATTCTAGCACAGAAATGCAAATCGCAATTGAAAAGGACTCAGAGCTGGGCTCGGTTGCTCAGCCTGTAATCCTGCGCCTTTGGGAGGCTGAGGTGAGTGGATTGCCTGAGCCCACAGGTTCGAGACCCACCTGGGCAACTTGGTGAGACCTCATCTCTACAATAAATAAAAAATTAGCCAGGTGTGGTAGCGCGCGCCTGTAGTTCCAGCTACTTGGAAGGCTGAGGCGGAAGGATCGCCGGAGCCCAGCAGGTCGAGGCTGCGGTGGCCGGAAGCAGCCACTGCACTCCAGTCTGGGTGACAGAGTGAGACTCCAACTCAACAACAAAAAAAAATTAAAAAAGAAAAGGACTCAGGAACATTCTAGTAAAGTAACGTGGGACATGGCTACAAAATTCTCTATAAGATAAAGCCATTTCTCATTTTGATGTCTGTGAACTTTAAAAATATTTGATTTAAATATGATTAATGCCCCTCTATATTTATATAGTTTTCCAAAAGAATGCATAATTATATGGGATTCAAAATGAAACAGACTTTTGATTTTAAATAACTTTTTGGATGTGAGAATAGAAGTTGGCTTAAAAAAGAAACTTCCTGTTTTTACATTCTGTTTCTAGACTGATAGAGCAGATTGTGGGACAGGGGAGAGCCCACTGGACACTTAGCCTTATCTAAAGGAGAACTTGGGTTGCAGGAAAGAACTAGATTTTTGGACTGTGATCAGGATACCTTGATTCGGCTCTCAGTTTTGATGCTGAGAAGTTTTAAATTCTTGTTCATCTAAAAATGATCTCTGAGAAATCTCCATTTGTTACATATCCTGTAGTATGCAAAGAAAGTGAATAAGAACACCGAAACCTTGTTTGAGGGGAAAAAAAGAGAAATAAACTAAAAAAAAAAACCCTTTGTAACTGTTTTCACAATGGAGAAAAGACTAATACCATTACAGAACCTTAGAAAATAGTCTTTAAAATCCTAATATAGACATTTCAAGCCTGAAATATCAAACATTTGATGATTTGTCCAAATCTACACATTCAACTAAAGAGGGACCAATATATTTCATTGGCTTATATTTTATTTTAATTTTTTAAAGAAATGCCTTTTAATTTAGGCAAATAAAGCTCAAGAAGCTGGGGTTCTCATCTGTGGTGCCCGGCCTTCCTGCCTCTGCCTGGGGTCACTTCCCAATCAGAGGTCCAGTGTTTCTCCAGAACCATGAAAAAAAGGTCATTCAGGTGACTCATCATTGACCTGGACTTGTCAACAAGCCTAGCCACCATCACATTTTCATATATCTGATCTACCAGCAGCTGGGCCAGGTGGGGCTTGTGCTCTCTCAGCTGACTGAGTTTCTTGATGAGTGTGTGCCCGGAATTCTGAAGAACTCCCCAGCAGTCTGGAAGGAACGTGAATTACGAGCACCAGCCTCACTCATTGGTCTATATTTTAAACTGGTGTTTGGTAAATCGACTTATTAAAAGCCATAGGGAAAGGCTTCAGTTTGCCTGTTTGTTGATTAGAGTTATGGATTGCATAGGTTGAGCTTACTCTAATAATACAAAAAGGAAAAGTTGAAGGGCACATATATACAACTAAAGCTCACGATGTAAAAAATAAGATGCGTAAAATATCATTAATTAGTCGTCATTAATTTAGAAATTGTGCAAATGAGCATAATGTTTAAATCAGAGAAGGCTAAACCACTGTTCGTTGTCTCTGAGGCAAGTATTTGCCAAATCCTTTATTCTATGCAGCACAAGCAAACATTCCAAGGGTCCTTATCTAGTGTAAGAAAGTCAGAGAGGTCCAAGGGTCAAGCAAATCTGAGTACAATGAGTCATGCGCTTGGCATCCTATTTCATGAATATTCATGATATTTATACCGTACCAGTTGTGCCATAGTCACTGTGATACAGACCATAAATGATAGATGGGGGACCCCCAAAAACCAGAATGATTTTTTGGAGTACAGGTCCCTTGTAGTACAGGCTTCGCCACTAGGTAAGTGTTCTAGGAACCCATTGGCATCAGTGTACCAGCTAGCATTGTTATGAGAGACTGTGTTCAACTTTTTTTGGAGATTCTTCCAAAGCGTTTGCCCATTTCATGATGAATGATTTACGAGCACCACCTGCCCACACCACACTGAATGTTCAGCAGTTTTTTATCAAAAAACAGCATGACCCCCATGCCTTACCCTCCATATTCACCCAATCTTATCCCAAGCAACTTTTAAATTTTTTTCCCTGGATGAAAAATGTCCTTAAAGGGAAATGTCTTGCCAATGTGGTAGACAAAAACGGCAATATGCGTGAAACAAAAAAACAGCAGAAACACTAAAAGGCATCAAGACTGATGAGTTCAAAAACCATTTTGAGCCCTGGAAAAAGCATCTGAATAGGTGTATTGCATCAAATGGAGAGCACATTGAAGGTGACTAAATGTATGAATAAATACACAATTTTTAATAAATAAATTCCAGTTTTTGAGGGGATCCTCATTGTATTAAAGTCATTTTTGTTTTCAGAGATTGTTCACCAATGTGGCAAAGATTTCTGAAACTAGAGCATGAGAAGAACAGCTTACAGACCTCTGATATGGCCAGCAGAGGATCAGTGTTTACAGATTCAACTTCAGAAAGGCTGTCATGAAAAATAAGTTTTGGACCTCTATCAAGATGAAAGCCAAGAAGAGTAGGGTAGAAGGCCACCAAAACAAAGCAAAACAAAACAAAACAAAATTGCCAAATACCCAAGGCTCTCCAAAGACAGATAGCTTGGGAAAGGCTGGAAGCAGATGGCAGATGCTAGCCAGGGATGTTGTGCAAGGGATTCCTTGAGTGAGTGGTTGGATACAATGACGTCTCTTTCACTTCTTAGATGCTATGATTCTACAGTGTTTTCCTCAATCTCTCACACAATGTTTATTTTTATGAATATGGTTGGATCCTCAGAAGCTTAAATATCTGCACATCAAAGTATTTTCTAAATAATCAAATAAATTGTATAGAAATGGTTCTTGCTTCTAAAACCTTGTCTTAAGTGCTACCAATGTGCAGTGGATTGCCTTATACTCAATAACTGCTGTACATCTTGTTTGTTTTGAAAAATAAAATACACCGAAGAATTGCTCAAAAAATTTGATTATTCAATGATCAGAGAATGGGGAATCATGTCATTAGAGAACTCCCCCATGATATGGTAATAGTAACATGGCTGACATTATTAAATGCTAACTATCTTTCAGGTACTATTATGTGTTTTGTATATAATAATGTTGTGTTTTGTGCAATATTCACAAAAAACAATGTGTGGATACTATTATTATTTCCACTTTACAGGTGAGAAAAATCAAAGTCCACAAAGATTGACATAACTTGCTCATATCACACATTTGTGAGTGATAGAATCTGGATTCTAACTCAGCCAGCTTGACTCCAGAGCCTGTGTTCTAAATCACACACTCTATTGCTAAATATGTCTATTTTCCATTCTAAACTGGGCTGTGTGCATTTCAACACATACACCACTTTACAGATTCCTAAGAGATGAAGTAACATATTGTAAAGATGGGAGCTCTGATTGTTTTTCTCTTAAAATGTTATAATGTTAATAACAGTCTTCATTTTACCTTTCCAGCACGCTGAAGTTCCTATGATCCTTGTTGACAAATCCAGTCACTGCTGCGGTTTCAATCATTCCTGTCAGAGCAAGTACTGGAGCAATGCTCAGAATCAGGAGAGTCATCTCTCATTCATATATAAAGGAGATGATCCCAGAAAGTCCCATGTTAGTTGCATTTTGTGTTAAGATACCAATCCTAGAACCTGTTGCTTATAACCGGATTTTTTTGGGGGGGAAAAAAAGTCAGTTAACTTTACATTTATAAGACTCTGTATCATTAGGAATAAGAAATAAAGGAGGAGGGAGGAATAAACTCTTGTTAGTTATAGATTGAGTACACAGAAAATACAAAACAATTTTGTTCAGAGTCCCATCTATCTCCCTCCAATATCTCTTGTTTTACATCCATTCCTTTATATTAAAATAAATGTTGCAGCAAAAATACCAGATTGTCTTTGTCTCACGTATCAGTTTAGACCCTGTAACCATTGGCCTCTTATGTGTACTTTGGGCAGGGCCCTGTACATTTCAGATTTCAACTTAATCTCTTATCTAATTAATAAACTTTTTAATAGAAAAAAATAATTCTTATTCTTAAAAAACAGGGTAGACTTTCTTTTTTCTGGGTTTTATATTTAGATTTATACTTAGAGATTAAATAAGAAACATATTTTTAAAGTGCCCTCAACTAAGGAATCATTATGCTTCATTTTCCTGCCTTATATCCAAGACTGAGAAGTCCAAATGAACTGGCTTTTAGTTTAGTGGAACCCCATGGAAGACTGTATAGAAGCCAGATAAGAGCCGGGCTCGGTGGCTCAGCCTGTAATCCCGCGCTTTGGGAGACTGAGGTGAGTGGACTGCCTGAGCCCGCGGGTTTGAGAACCGCCTGGGCAACTTGGCAAGAACTCATCTCTACAATAAATCAAAAAATTAGCCGGGCTTGGTAGCGCGTGCCTGTAGTTCTAGCTACTTGGAAGGCTGAGGCGGAAGGATCTCCGGAGCCCAGCAAGTGGAGCCTGCGGTAGCCAGGAGCGTGCCACTGCACTCCAGTCTGGGCAACAGAGTGAGACTCCAACTCAAAAAAAAAAAAAAAAAAAAAAAAAGAAGCCAGATAGGAACAGGCTACCTGAAATTAAATACTATCTGTTTAAAGGGAGACTTTTATATTGCTCTGAGAGCTTTCCTTAGTTTTGCAAGATCTTGCATCCCAATCCAAGTTAAGTATGTTGAAAGCTGAAGTTATAGGATTTCTTTTGTTTTCTCAGTGACAGATACACAGCCATACTCTTCTTGTTTCCATACACCCAAACACCCAATAACAACAAAACAACTCACTTATGCATGCATGTGCACACACATGACACTCTCCACCTCTTCAACTTATAAAATCTTACTGATAAAAAACCGATTTTGAAAATGACAGAATCATAGTCACTGTTAAAAATTCTAACTAAGCCGAACTTAATGGCTCAGCCTGTAATCCCAGCACTTTGGGAGGCTGAGGTGAGTGGATTGTCTGAGCCCGAGGGCTCAAGTCCCGCCTGGGCAACTTGGCGAGACCTAGTTTTTACAATAAATAAAAAATTAGCCAGTGTGGTAGCACGCACCTGTAGTTCCAGGTACTTGGAAGGCTGAAGCGGAAGGATCACCAGACCCCAGCAGGTCGAGGCTGCGGTGGCCAGGAGCGGCCACTGCACTCCAGTCTGGGTGACAGAGTGAGACTCCAACTCAAAAACAAAAACAAAAACAAAACAAAACAAAACAAAACAAAAATTCTAACTAAAAGAAAGGAGTGTGTTAGGTAAGTATTTTTTTACTGTTTACGATTGATAAAGTTGTGGTCACATCTGCTAGGAATTTTATGGGAAAAATCAACATTTTAATTAATAGCATTAAAGTGCCAGTTTACATACATGCACCACAGACATGAACTTAAAATTTAAGTGGTTGGAAAAGATGGTTTGAATTATGCATGTAAATTCTTTTTGAAAGTTTTACATTTTCTATTTCATGAAGAGTAAAAATGGCAAGCTTGCTATATCTTAGCTTACATATTCACTAAAATAAAATCTAATTCACCTTCAATAATATTCTCAGGTGAATTTTTATTTCTATTCGAATGAAAATTGTTTATGGAAGCTATAAAAATAATATTTTTATCGTTTACATAAATTCTTTCTTTTTAAAAAACTTTTTGTAGAGATGGAGCCTTGCTGTGTTACCTAGGCTAGTCTTGACCTCCTGGCTTTTAGTGATCCTCCTGCCTTGACCTCCCAAAGTGTGAATTCTCATTTTTCTACTGGTGAAGATATTACAATCATGCAAGGACTATAACTCATGCCATTTGAAGATGGACAGATCACATATATAAATTGAATTAGGTTACTATACACTAAGAATTATGGGCCTACATGGGAATGCCATTTTGTACATAATACTGAGTTATACTCTCTCCCTTAAAACTTTAAGGATAATGAAGAGATAAATAATGATGTGTGTTTGGGCTAGGCTGTGTCCTCCATAAATTCATGTGTTGCACTTTAACCAATTCCCAGTTCCTCAGAAAATGACTGTATTTGGAGATAAGGTAATTATAAACAAACAAATAAATAAAGTAATGAATAAAGAGGCAATTAAGTTAACATGAAGTCTTTAAGTTATCCTAATCTAACCTGACTGGCATCCTTATAAGAAGAGGAAATTTGGACACAAACATGTATGCACAGAGAGAAGACAGGCCACATGAGGACACGGAGAAGAAGCCAGATACAAGCTAAGGAGGGAGGTCTCGGAGTAAAACCCAGTTCTGTCCCCACTTTGATCTTGGACTTCTGGATTTCAGAAGTGTGAGGAAATAAATTTCCATTGTTTAAGTCCATCTGTGGTTCTTTGTTATGGCAGCCACCCACCCATCACGAGTTTCAAGGTCACATACACCAGATAAGTGGGTGATCAAGCTGTGGAGCTTTGTACTGTTGGAGGCCCTCCTCATCTCTTATTAAATACTAAATGCTCCTGGTGTGGTGTTATCTTATGGCCCTTCATGCCCCTTCTTGAAGGACTCCTGGAAGAGGGAGTCATTTAAAGGGCTAAACACGAAAGTATTACCATATAGTTCTCATGGATACACTTATATACATAAACAACGTTAGAGATGAATTGTGTGGACATATATTCAATGCGAAAGACCATGGTGGGGAGAGGCTGGGTGTTGCTAGTGGGTGTGTAGCTTCTAAGCTTTGGGACTGGAAGAGATTACTGGGAAACTGAGTAGATGAAACAAGGAGATTCCCTGAGGCTATGTCAGGGATCTCTGCTCTTTAGAGCTTCAAGGGTGCAACCATTTGTAAAGGACTTAGGGCTTAGCCCTTGCCTACTTGTTTTGCTGGATGTGTCTCCAAATTGGCTGGTTTCTCTTCTAGGGAAATGTCAGGAGTGCCGATTTTCAAGTTATCTTGCCTTTTCTGATGCTAAAGCTCACCTTAAGAATAACTTTTCCTCTTTCCCAAGCCCATTTGTCTCCCTACCATAGTCTTTTGAATTGAATATATGTCCATACAATTTGTCTTTAACATTTTTTATGTATATAAGTGTATCCATGAGAACTATATGGTAATGCTTTTGTGTTTAGCCCTTAAAATGTCTACTAAAGTATTGTGCTTAAAATCTGTGGTATAATAAAATTTAATCTTTGTCCCTTTTTCCTGAAAAAAGCTCTTAAAAAATACTAAATAATACAACCACACAAAAAGTATACATATTGTGCTATGTAGTAGTGACATTTAAAAAAATTATCTTTACATCTTTGTTGAGAATAGGATAGTCATTATTCTTTAAATATAAATTTATCTTAACTAAAGATTACTAAGAAATTATTTGCCATCAATTACTTGATAAGTTATGTTTTGTAGGCCTTTATATATTGACTAATTTTCACTTTGTAGTTTATTTTCATATTTTGAAGCCAATGACTTTTTTTCAGATCTCAAAGGCACTATACTTACATTGACAAAAGGATAAAATATAACTATTGGTCAGTTTTTCTTTTCTGTTTGAAAATTTTCTATTATAGTTCCTGATTCCTCACTGCCTTCCTTTGTTTTTATTTTATTTAGTTTAAAGATGACAATTCTAGACATAAATAAAAAGGAAATGAAATACAGAGTAGAAAATTTAAAAAGTAAAGATGGAAAGCATTCTGTTTTTGTAAGATTGTGTGGAATGTTATAAAAAAAGTAGAGATACTTAACAGAGCCACACTGGCTGAACATTAGAGAGTCATTTAAAATTTGCTTAATCTCATTTCTAAAAGCTTCCAAGCATAAACTTTGCAGATTTTTTATGAGACAGTCATGTGTTTGAGTTTTTTGTTTGTGACACAAGAACTCTCTACAAAGTGACTTGTATTTGCTTACACTTGCTTGCTCAATAAACTTGGATTTTTCACTCTTATGTGAATCTGCTGCTTGAAAATAAGATGATATCCTTTCTATATAGCATTTTAGTTTAAATTACCCCAAACTTATTGAAATATTCAGTCAGTGCAACCAAGAACAGGCCACAAACCCAGCCTTTTGGTGGTGGTCAGTAAATACATAAGACTTTCTGTATTTATTTCAAACTATTTAAGAGACGATTGTTAAACAAAAATAATTATAATGTAGTGTTGGTTTTATTACATATGTAGAAGGAAATTATATGACAGCAACAGCAAAAGATTGGGTGGGAAAAATGGAAGTACTACACTCTTGTTAGTTTTTCACTATAAATTGACATGGTATATCACTTGAAGGTAGACTGTGATAAGTTAAAAATGCTTACTATAATAAACCTCAAAGTGACCATTAAAATAACAAAACAAAGAATTATACCTACAAATATCACCTTTCCTCAACTCCTCAAAAAGAGATGGAATGAAATAATAACTTTAATGCAAAAGAAGGCAGAAAAATAGGAAAATTGTACAAATAACATATGGAATAGAAAGCAAATAGCAAAATGAGAGATTTAAAATGGTCTGAATATCCCAATTAAAAGGGATCTATATTCTGACCCTCTACCTGGTTTTTCATTGACCATAATGTAAGAATAGTTCTTATATTTTTTAAATAGCTGGAAAAAAATCAAGAGAATAATAGTTTGCATCATGTGAAAGTCATAAGCAATTCAAATTTCAGTGTCTATAAATACAGATTTATTAAAACACAGTCATGCTCTTTTGCTTACTTATTGTTTATGACTGTCTTAGACTATAGTGATGAAGTTGAGTAGTTGCTAGAGAAGCCAAATGTGTCACTCTCATCACTTGACATGTCTATTTGGCATACTGCAAATTTCAGTGATGTGGTTATAATTTCATAGCATTTTTATATTGCCATTATACATTCATCATCTCGAAACAAGAGAGGAAAAGTGGACTTTGAATACCATGCTTGTTAGTAACAGTAGACTGTGAATTATCTTGTATTCTAATTAGATGCCACATCATTGTGTTTTGTATGCCATGGCACAAAATTACAAGACTGAGCACTCATCACAATATTTGAAATTCACAGGAAAGCAAAATTCAGGAAAAGTAGAAAATTTAAAATGAAATATTTCATCTTAGAATTCCTTCACAAAACTATAATGTAAAAATGAGACTGGAACCAAAGTTATGTTTCCAAGTGGCTCAATTTATTAACTAACCAAAGAAAGTTATTTGTAAATAGTGAGTTGATTAAATCATTTTGATTGCAGAAATGGAAGAAATGTTTTCAGATTACATAACTTGATAAGACTATTCATCATTTTGTGAGGACAGCTGCACAGTTGTCAACATTAAGAGCAATACCAGCCGGGCTTGGTGGCTCAGCCTGTAATTCCCTGCTTTGGGAGACTGAGGTGAGTGATTGCCTGAGCCTGCGGGTTCGAGACCCGCCTGGGCAACTTGGCGAGACCTCATCTCTACAATAAATCAAAAACTTAGCCAGGTGTGGTAGCACATGCCTGTAGTTCCAGCTACTTGGAAGGCTGAGGCGGAAGGATGGCCAGAGCCCAGCAGGTTGAGGCTGAGGTGACCAGGAGCATGCTACTGCACTCCAGTATGGGCGACAAAGTGAGACTTCAACTCAAAAAAAAAAAAAAAAAGAGCAATACCAATTGTCAATTAAAAAATAAGGTGGATTATTGTGAGTTGTTTTCTCTGGCTCTTCATGATTCAGATATGCTATTGATGTTGTTCAGTTGTTGATTTTTTGAGGAGCCAATGCTGAGTTTGAAATGACTGAAAAGTTAGGCACTATGAATAGCTTCAAAAAAGTTGAGAAAAAAAATCTAGGTAGTGCAATCTGAAGTGGAATCTGCTAAGATGTATTACAACTGATGGTGGTGAAAATATTTGTAGAGCAGAAAAAGGTCTCAGACAACTTTGCAAAGCTTGTGAAAATATTAAAACTCTTGTAAAATGTTTAAAGCCTACAATTATTCATTATTATTCATCAACATGTATTTGGTGGAAAATAATTGAACTTATCATGCATTATTTACCCAGTAGTGTTAATGATTAAGTTTATATGCTCTAGTAGATTTAACTATCCTAATTTCTATGAATCTATGAGTTTTACTTGCCTTACCACACTGCAGTTTGATGTTTTAGCAGTGGTAGAGTTTTATTGCAATATTTTGAGTTCAGTGCCAAGACTGATTTTTTTTTTTGCAAGAAGAGCCACCCTTAGCTACCATTATCAAATACTAAATGGCTTTAGATATTAGCTTTTGTTATAGATTTGATAATCTTTCTTAATTAATTCAACCAAAAACTTCAAGGCAAAACAGCAATTATATGCCAACCTTATATTGTGGTGAAGTCATTTCAATGACTACTAACATTGTTCGAGTCCAAAGTAATATCATGCTGTTTTATACACTCCCCATATCAAAGAGATAAATCAATAAATGAGGTCACCATTGTCTAGATGGTAACAGTCTAGTTCTAAATAATAAACTAACTGAGCTCTTGGAATTAATAAATGATAGCCCTGATGAGAAGAGTTCTTGGCACTGACATTGGGTATGTCAATGGTATATCAATTGTACACTATGGTATCAATAACACACTTTCTTGTGGACAAAAATGAGGTAAGAGTTTTGGATGATGAAAAGGGATTACTAAAATGCAATTTTGTAGAATCTGGTCTCCAAATGAATCTAAAATGGCTTTTATCTTTAATAAAACGACATACTACACAGAAAATAGTCTGTTGACAGATGTACTGGCAACAAGTCATTCCTCTGGGTTAAAATAATATCAGAAAAATTGGTTGTGTTCAGTCAACTATTTTAGGAATCATGTTGTCCTACGACTCTATTTCACTAAATGTTTTGATCATGACTCTCAAAGTATCAGCGTTTCTAAAAATGGCCAGAGGCATATCTTTTGGGTCATTAGATAAAGGGTTTGAATTAAGATTTATTATTAATTTTGTGAACATTCCTTCTCATACCTTTGGTAAAATAAAACATAACTGAAATTACATGATGAGGAAACTGAGATGGAATATGACTTATTTAACTCGATATGATAGGAAATATGATCCCTGCATTATGATTTCCTTACTCAGCTCTGAGAAAGAAAGTGGAGGACAGATAAGATTGGTAAATAAATCTTCCATTAATAGAAAATGTATTTATTGAAATTGAACATGAATCCACCTTTATATTGTAAAGGAATGTTTTATGTAAATTACATGCTAAGAAACACAGTATCACTCTTGGGATCGTTCTTTGGTTGCTTTACTTTTAATTTTGTTTTATTTAATTAATTTATTTTTTCTATAGAAATGGGGCCTTGCTATGTTGCTCAGGCTAGTGATTATTCACAGGTGCAATCCCATTAGTGCTCAACACGGGAGTTTTGACTTGCTTCATTTCTGATCTGGGCCAGTTCACTCCTTGTTTTACTTTTAAAATTCAGAAACTTTAAAATCTTCCATTTGGTATCCAATCATTTATTCCCTAGCTATTTATATTTATACAATGAAGATAATTTCACTGCTCAGAAGTTATTATAAGACCAGCACTTACTAACTGTAGCAAGAAAATTTCAAGTGATCAATTCAGATGTTTATAAAGGATCAAGATAAGGCCAGAAGCCGTGGTTCATGCCTGTAATCCTAGCACCTCGGAAGGCCAAGGTGAGAGAATTGCTTGAGCCCAGGAGTTCGAGACCAGCCTAGCAACACAGTGTGAGCCAGCCTCTAAAAACAAAAACAAAAACAAAAACAAATTAGTTAGGAGTGGTGGAATTCACCTAAAGTCCCAGCTACTCAGGAGGTTGAGACTGAAGGATTGCCTGAGCCCAGGAGGTCAAGGCTGAGGTGACCAGAATCATGCCACTGCACTCCAGTCTTGGCAACACAGAGTGAGACCTTGATTCAAAAAACAAACAAAAAGTATCAAGGTGACAAATGGTCTCGTTAATTTCTCTCAACTAAGGCAATGCTATATATTAGAAACAATGAACAAATATAACGACAGTAACGTTGGTTTTTCAGTACTAATTTGGTCTTTTGGTTGAAGCAAATGTTTTCTAAAAGAGATGTCTCACATGTAAATATAGCTACTGGTAAGAATGGCTGTTTCACTCAAAAGATTCTCAAAAGACTTGAAAGATAGTCTGAGAAAAACATTAACATAGTTAAGAAGAAATAGCAAACTTTGTGGCATGAGAATTCAAATAGAATTATGGGGCTTGATATTTCTGCCTACATCAGTGAACTCTGGAATTCCAAAATGCAGAAGTTAATCAGATCACTCTACTGTGCTATGAAAACTAATAAAAATAATACTCATTCTTTGACTATTAAGGGAAATTCTGTTCATTTTATTTTTTTAAGTTTATGCTAGTAAAATTGAGCTCCTTGGCCCCATATTAAAACTGAAATACTAGCTAGTGAAATTATAAAGTCTTATCTTCAAAATAAACAAAAAGAATCTCAGGAAGAAATGAAGATGGCCCCTTTTGAGATCTTTCTCCATCATAGTGTTAGTTTTCCATACCAAAATAGATGCATGTGAATATTCACAACTGTAAGCAACATGCTCTATTCTCTGATAATATAAATCTGATGTTGGAGATATTTATTGAACAAAGAGGTCTTGCAAACGTTACAAAAATTTAAACAGTGCCAGGTGCAGTGGCTCAGCCTGTAATCCCAGCACTTTGGGAGGCCAAGGCAAGAGGATTCCCTGAGCCCGGGAACTCGAGACCAGACTGGGCAACTTGGTGTGATCTCGTCTGTACAATAAATAAAAAAAGATAAGCTGGGCGCGGTAGCACGCGCCTGTAGTTCCAGTTCCAGTTACTTGGAAGGCTGAGGTGGAAGAATTGCCTAAGCCCGGCAGGTCGAAACTGCAGTGGCTGTGAGTGTGCCATTGCACTTCAGCCTGGGCGACAGAGTGACACTCCAACTCAAAACAAACACACAAACAAACAAAAAACAGTTTGCCATGTCCTGTGGAAATCACCTTGAAAAGAAACATGTAATTTCAATGGTTGTTTCCATGAACAATTTGTTGCTTTGGTAATAATACTGCAATCAACATCTCAGTATTTCTAAATAGAGTAAATATTTTTAAGATTTTTCTGTCATAGCCGGGCTCGGTGGCTCAGTCTGTAATCCCGCGCCTTTGGGAGGCTGAGGTGAGTGGATTGCCTGAGCCCGCGGGTTCGAGACCCGCCTGGGCAGCGAGACCTCATCTCTACAATAAATCAAAAAATCAGCCGTGTAGCGCATGCCTGTATTCCAGCTACTCGGAAGGCTGAGGCGAAGATCGCCGGAGCCCAGCAGGTCGAGGCTGCGGTGGCTGGGAGCAGCCACTGCACTGCAGTCTGGGCGACAGAGTGAGACTCCAACTCAAAAAAGCAAAAAACAAAAACAAAAACAAAAAAAAAAAAGATTTTTCTGTCATTTAGAGGTGGATCATTAACCCTTTCCTTTTATTCCACAAGGATGAAAACCAAAGCCTATAACTCTGCACGAGTTCTTATTTTAACAAAGAGATAGAAAGCTTTATCTCATTTCATTAAAAGTAGGAAAATCTTGTTTCCCACTTCTTTTTCCAGAGTTAAGATATCACTTGTTTATAAAAGTTGATTTTATTAAAATTATTGGAAGAAAATTAACAAATTATTTTTTTGTCTTTTCTACACTACCCTACTCCCACACTTATTTAAGCATGATTCTGACATACATTCTGCAGGTCATTCTGTCACTGATTTTTTTTTTTTTTTTTTTTTTTTTTTTAGTTGGAGTCTCACTCTGTCGCCCAGACTGGAGTGCAGTGGCCACTCCTGGCTACCACAGCCTCGACCTGCTGGGCTCCGGCGATCCTTCCGCCTCAGCCTTCCGAGTAGTCAGAATTACAGGCATGCACTACCATGCCCGGCTGATTTTTTGATTTATTGTAGAGATGAGGTCTTGCTGCCCAGGCGGGTCTCGAACTTGCGGGCTCAGGCAATCCACTCACCTCAGCCTCCCAAAGACGCGGGATTACAGACTGAGCCACTGAGCCCAGCTTGTCACTGATTTTTAAGGTGATGCATATATATTTTGCTTCCACATAACGTGACTGGTCATGATCATACGTTTTTGTTTAACTTGATCTAACTGGTACACAATCATTTCCAAAGGCACACATGACTAAATTGTCAGACATTCTTTTAACTAATATCTTATTTTCTGGAGGAAGGAAAAACTAAATTATTTTCTTTTATTGGAACTCTTCAAATGTGTGTGTTTTCATTTTGTTGCTTTTTCTTGTCTGATTAACTCTGAGCTCTTTTATCCAACTCATTCTTGTGTCTTCTTTGGTCTTCTTGTTATCCTATTACTGTTCCAAATCTTCTTTATTTTTGGTTAAAAACACCCAGATCTGTAAGACTTCCCTTCATCTTTCACTGAGAGTTACCTGTTAGCCTTAGACTCACCTGGTCTCCTTAGTGATGTGGGTCATCTCAGCACAGTTCACACACAGGCACAGACACATGTGCGCATACCACATACTACATCATTTAAAAAGAAAAACAAAGTTGGGCTCGGTGGCTCAGCCTATAATCCCACGCCTTTGGGAGCCTGAGGTGAGTGGATTGCCTGAGCCCGCGGGTTTGAGACCCGCCTGGGCAGGCGAGACCTCATCTCTACAATAAATCAAAAAATCAGCCGGGCGTGGTAGCGCGCGCCAGTCATTCCAGCTACTTGGAAGGCTGTGGCGGAAGGATCGCCAGAGCCCAGCAGGTCGAGGCTGCGGTGGCCAGGAGTGGCCACTGCACTCCAGTCTGGGCGAAAGAGTGAGACTCCAACTCAAAAAAAAAAAAAGAAAGAAAAACAATATACATACTCCTTGAATTTGTGCTATATCTGTGGCTAGTATTGTTGTCAAGGCTTCCGTGCTGTTTTCCTTCTCATCAAACCAGGCAATATCCTAGAAAAAAAGGGAATTAACATATGGTTGTCAAGAACATTTTTCTTTACAGGTATATGAAATTATATTAATATAGAAAAGATGTATACCCATAAATGCCTGAAATAAAAACAATTTCCAAAAATGTACAAAAAGGAAGGCACACACTGACATACCTACAGATACGTTTAATTTATAGTAAAAATAAGTGAGCCTAGTTCTGAATTTCTGTTAGTGAAGAATTCATAGAATTTAGAAAGGCCATGAAAATCTTTGCCTGCCAGATCTGTGTGACACTTTCTCTTGTAGCAACACCAGACCAAAGATGTAGCCAGACCAAGCCTAAGTGCCACCACCCAAATATGAGAATGCTGGTCGCTTCTCGAAAGTCTTTCCATCAAGTAGGTGCCCTATTTTTTTTTTTTTTTAATAAGTAGGTGATGTTGAAGTAGACCACTGTGTTTCAGTTTGGGTGGGAAGAGAAAGGGCTTCTGAGGTGGAAGAAGGAAGCATAAGTCTGTGTAAGAAATATATGAAAACAAAAACAAAAAAGTACTCTTCTCTGACTAATAACTGATATAGTAAGACAGAAGACAGTTCCTTGCCTCCTTCCTCACAGGTCCTTAATTCCTGTAAGTGCATGGATCAAATGACTTTCACTTCTTATATCCATACACACATATATTTACATATAAACTGAAGAACTGAAGCCCAACAGCTTGGACTCATGATCACGTTACCACATTGTATAACGATCAGTGTTAAAACGTTTGTTGTGAACCATCAAGTCATTTGTAATTTTACTCTCCAAGTTATTTGTGGAGAGCAGACTCTATTCAAAAAGGAAGGCAATGCACAGCACAACTGAGAAATATTTTCAAAGCTTCCACCTACACTGACTCATAAGAGAAAGTCTCCGGAACTGCCTAGGCAAGATTTTCCCTGACACTTCATTTCACCCCATATCTTACAAGCATGGGACACTGTGAGAAGCTAAAAACACAGAGGGCTATAAAACCCCTGCGGCCAAGAAGCAAACAACCTGAGGAATTGGAGAGGTTAAAATGCAAGCAGGAAAAGCATAATGGAAGGACCATAATGAAAGGACTGATTTCCCTCTCAACAGCAAATGGAAACAGCAGTCTTAGCACTTCTCAGCCTGAGGAACTCTGATTTCCTTTTATTAACTACTGAATTTTTTTTTCCCCACTCAAACTATTTATGTCTCTTATAGATTAAAACCATGTGGAGACTCTTTCTATAAGATGGTAAAGAAAAAAAAAACTACTGACTTATTGCAACCCAGCCCAGGCTCTGAGGCCCAGATTACACATTGCTGCCAACTAAGAAAATAAAAGTGTAACAGATTAAGAGTGTGCATTGATTATGCAGTTGCTTAACAGAAAACTCCCATGGAGGAATAAGACATGATATGATCACTTCAAGCTACTGCGTTGCTGAGGTTCCCCCATGAGTTTAAGGTCTTAGATGCCCTAATAGCATCCTATAGAGATCGCAATTTGCATTGCACAGTAGCCACTTTGAAAGCAGAATCCCAGCCAAGAGCCTATCATACTGTGAATACACATCACCAATGGTAACAATTACTCTTGAACTGGAAGACATTACCTGCTTTTTACTGTATACTCACCCCTCCAAAATTAAGATATGCTGTATGTTTTCTAGATTTCAACATGAAATGGAATGCACAAAGAATTTTTAGATACAAAGTGAATTTAAAAATATAGAAAAATAATTTATTTATTGAATATCACATTCCTGATTCTATAGTAACTGGTTATAACACACGATGCATAGGTATATATGTGACTAGTTGTAGTCACTGTCTGATGTCTAATTAGCAAGCTGTCCAAAATTGCTTCTCAATAGGTCAGCAATTGTGCATTTTAGGGATTTATTTTACAGCATAGGCAATATATGCTAAAACATTTTGCAGAATTTCTGGAACTTAGCTGGAGCTGAGTAAAAATTAGCTTGCTTCCCCTCTTCCTGATAGTAACATAATTATAAGAAGGCTATTTGACTTTTTGATAGCACTAGATCCATTTTTTTCCAGTCAATCATTCTACTTAGAAATAAAAATGCAACACTATGATAAATGCATGTATTCTCTCTCTTTCTATGATAAGCACATATATTCATTCTCTCTCTCTCCTTCTCTGTGTACCACTGCAGTCTTCAACTCCTGGGCTTGGGTGATCCTTACGCTTCAGCCTCCTGAGCAGCTGCGACTAATTTTTTTATTTTTGTAGATACGAGGTTTTGTTATATTGCCCAGGCTGGTCTCAAACTCCTAGGCTCTAGAAGCCTTTTCACTTTGGCCTCCCAAAGTGCTGGGATTATGACGTGAGCCAATGTGCCTGACTTATAATCTTTCATTTAATCATCATGAGTCTATGAAGTAGATGCTACAATTACCCACATTTTATAAGTGAGAAAACTAAGGTACTGAGAGATTAACTCCCCAAGGTCACACAGCTGGCAAGTGCTCATGCCAGGATTTGAAACTCAGTCACCAGTGGCCAGAGTTTTTAATTAATTATATTGTTCTGCCTCCCAACTGACTCTAGCATGATAGTTAAGTTTCATGGCCTGTTTCTCTTGTTTCAGAACTCACTACCTAAAGTCCTTTTGAAAGTTATTTAGGGCTTTTTGAGGACTCTTAGTGATCACCATCAATGCCATATCATCTTATGATTTGAAAATCTCACAACCTCACCCGAAGCCCTAGCCAATCTAATTTAGAGGGAAATAGGTAAAACAAAATTCATATCTGTTCAAAAACTCTATAGTTCTATAGGTCAATATTTATCATCAAAAATTATAAACTTAGTTTTGAAACACAATGAGCAATGAACTATTTACAACTCTTGAAGTCAGCAACCATTAGAACATTCTTTTCTGGAAGGATCTCAATTAATCACATAAAATGTAGATCTTATATCTACAAAAAGACCACACCTGATTCTATAAATACCTCTACCTTAAATGAGGTTTCAAAATGGTTATGAAAAACACTGCAAGCCTGAGCATGTTTACTAAGCCTTAAAAAAATCTCATCTTAGGACAAAAACTAGATAACCAGAGTTTCATAAAATCTTACATCAGGAGCTTTTCTTATTGTAGACAAGGAAGAATTGTAGATACTTATAAGAGATGGCCAAATATGCTACTATTTTCTTTTCCTCCAATTTAAAAAAGCATATTCACAGATAAGAAATAGAATGCTGAAGAATGAAGAGTGAAAACAAACAAGACGTTGAAAGTATAGGATAACAACATCTGTTATGTAGCACAGGGTTTCTGTGTGTGTCTTTATAAGTGTATGCATGTTTGTTGAAGCCTAGAGTTTATGGCTTATGGAATGGAGCATCCTTTTAAGCAGAGGCTACTTTATCCAAGAATGTTATTATCCGGGCATCAACATGGCTAATGTTAGGCAGAGGATCAATGTCCACTATGATGCATCAAAATATTATATTCACAACAGTTCCACTGGTTAAACTGGTGCATGGCCTTGAGATTCCTCTACTAAGAGCATTCCATGGACAGAGAAAAGGTTCAAAGTAATGCTTGGAAAAATTAAAAATTCTTCTGCATGAAGCCACCCAAATATTTGAGAAACACTTTCAAAATGTCCTAGAGATTTAAAACAAATTTTTTTGAACAGGGAAAAACATAAATTCATGAAGAAACCCCATATCGAGCAAAAATTGTCCACAATTGTGAAATATAGTATTAATTAAAGTCTCACCTTACTTCATAAAAGATTTGAGGTGGGGATATAAAGTGTTCATACATTTAAAAAATAAAGTACAAGTGTCACACGAGAGGTATATGCAGACATCTAATGGATTTATGATCCCTGGAGTAGATTTTTGTTTTTCTGGATTAAGAATTGACTCCAAATAGGGAGCAAAAATCAGGCAGGATTTTCTGGGCAGAGGCTGTAAGGGAAGCCCCTGGTTCCGAGTGTTGAGTTGCTCTGGGAAATCTCCGTCTTCCCCGCATTTTGTACTTTGTTGTTCCCCAAGAGGACAAAAGCTAAGGAATTTTGCTGCTTGGCAATTCTGGAGTGCTACTTCTAAAAGTCACAAGATATAAAAATTGGTTTTGATGACTCCATTGGAGTGACAGTAACTCTGTTTCTGAAAAGAAATCACCCTGGCAGGAAGCTATTTGCTTCTGCCCAGTGAGCTTTGGTGACACAAAGCGAGGGGAAAGGCCCCAAATGATTACCGGCTTTCAGGGTAACCCAATACACCTCAGCCTCATGAAAGAATCTGAGAGGTGCCAATCGGAGACATTCCTTCCATTTGACCCCGAGACTCACTTCTCAAGATTAGTACTTGATCCACCTATTTTTAGTTATTTCATAGATGTGATTTATCATCAGCACAAGGCAGGCCGACCTGGCAGCTAGACCGATGTTATCTGAGTTCAGGATACTTCCGACGAGGGCAGAGAGATATGTCTACTTTGAGAAGTGTGGAGAGAGGCCTGGCGTGGTGGCTTATGCCTGTAATCCCAGCACTTGGGAGATTGAGGCTGGAGGATCTCTTGAGCCCAGGAATTTGAGACCAGTTTAGGCAACATAGTGAGACCTCCACAAAAAAATATTTTAAAATTTGCTGGGTGTGATGGCACACACCTGTGGTCCCAGCTACCTGGGAGGCTGAGGAGGAAGGATTGCCTGAACCCAGTATGTTGAGGATGAAATGAGCTGTAATTGTGCCACCGCACTCCAGCCTGGGTGACAAAGTAAGACTCTAATTCAAAAAACAAAAACAAAAACAAAATAAATTAAAGGATCATGGGTTAAAAAACCAAGAGCGGTGCCCATGGATGAGAACCGAGAACTAGAAAACTAACAATGTCACTTCTTTTCAAATTTGTCACCAAGATATTGCAGCTCTGATCTCTTTTCAGTTTTAATTGGTTTTTCATTCTGATCCTGGAACACTAACTTATTCGTTAGAAGAAAGATTTGTCAAGATGAATGCAAGAAACAGAGAATAGACCCTAAATCCGTGTTTCCTATAAACTGTGCTTTTGAACATTACATTTGTAGACTTGTTTTAGAAAAGTATACTATAGGAATTCTGATGTCAGATTTGTTCTGCTCTGAACAAAAAACCTAATGTTCTTTTAAATGATCCAAAGGAAAGATTATGTCAAGAAGCCGACTTGAGTCAGAACTGAAAGCTAGGATATTTTTACAACAGATTTTAAATAAAATAAAAAGAAAGATTCAGTTCAACACTGACCTGATGTAGCATGTCTTTAAAGGCCAAGTATCTTAATCCCATGGTTAACATTTCCCCAGCTTTGCCATAAAACAATCCCTGAAAAACAACCAAATAAAAATCTCCATTTATTCTTACCTCTCTTTTCTATTTCTTTGTAAAATTTAGTTATTATATTTTTAACTCTTACAGGGAAGATAACATCAAAAAGCAATTATGCTCAGGCTTGTTTAATTGATGAAAAGCTTACCTGTATGAAATAACTGACAAAACAAATAACATCCAAAATGACAAATATCATAGAATACATTTCTGCATTTTGCTTCAATGTGGTTTTATTATCTCCAAACATCTGAAAAGAAATAGATTTTTCATCAGGTGTTTGGAAAAAAATATAATAGAAACAGAAAAAGAACTAAAATTCTTACTTTAGGATTTAAAAAATAAACTTCATCATAAGAATAAAACTATATACATATTCCTGGGTGGGGAGTGGGCAACATTATTCTATTATCTGCATTCATTACACATGATAAAAAATAATTTGCTTTTAGTTCTCTTACTTCAACTATGTAAATATGGGATCAGATCTATCTATCTATTATCTCCCACTCATCTATTTACTATTATCACAGTATATTTTCAAAGAACCATTAGTTTGTTTGAGTTATTATATCTAAAAATTTTTAATAACTCAGGTTAATCCACAATGGGCCCCTAGAAATCATTTCAAAAGTTAGTAGTTTTATTTATGTTGACATTTACATTGATAAAGTATAGCAGTGCAAATCAGGGAGACTGGAGTTCCAGGCTAGAATCTCCATTAAGCCTGGTGATCAGATTGAGTCTAGTAAGATCCTTGAAGCCACCAACTGTCCTGGATTCATTAGCACAATCCCAAACTCTTGCTATTCCCTCACCCTTAGCTGGCTGGTAATGAAAAATTGCCATTGTTCCCACTAGTTGAACGGAGAGTGGTGGTGTTTGTCTATTTTATGGCTTCAGTGCTTTGGAATGCTGATATAGCAATTGGAGTCAAAGTTAGAGAACAAAGCACTTTCTTTACTGATTGTCCAGCCAGCAAGGCCCAGCCACACAGCACACCCCACAGTAGATACTGACTTATCTCCTAAGGACATTAGTCAACCTTGCTACCATGAACCCCATACTAGGGGTGACCCTCTCAAAGTCCTATTTTTCCCCCTTGTGGATCAGAGTGCAGCAAACTCGTTCTCTCAGGTCACGCTTTCTTTAAATTGTTAAAAATATTAGCAAATAATTTTACTTACAGTTACAATTTTTGCAAAGATGATGGAAAATACTGGATGAACAGTTCCATTTAGAACAGAAGCCAATGTCCCCAGACCACAAAAGACCATTCGGGCTTGTTTAACTTAAAAAGTTTTAGTAAAGAAACTTCAGGAAGACTTGTCTAAAAATAAAATATGTTAGTTAAAAATGCCAGTTTGTGAGCATAATGGAACCTGGGGAAGTTAGCCAATTATAAACAGAACCATATTGTAAAATATCAAATATAATACCTGGGGTGCCAAAAATGTTTATACATTTTAAGAGATGTTATCTGTGTATTACTTTTAGTTTGCCATCATGAGAAGTGTCTGAATGCTGATGGTAACCACTTTTAGCACCTCTTGTAATTGCAGAAGTCAAACATGACTTGTATCCATCTTTTGTTATCAGTATATATTGAGTATTACAATTTGAATACAGTTTTTCCTTTCTTAATATGTGTATACTTCTTTTGGCACCCTTTGTAGGTAACAGGGTAGAAACAGGGTAACAGGGTGAAAATGTCTTAGAAAAATTTCACTGCCCATATTACTCATGATAACCCTAAAGCATAAAATAAAGGACCTTATACAAAAGTGACTATTTGTGCAATATCACCTCTTGGAATTTCACTCAGTAGTTACTATTTTAAAAGTACAAGTTAATTCGTGTCTGATAGCTAAGAATCACAGAAGAATTAATCATCATATTTTTCTTTACTCTTGGTAGACTGGTTGGATATCATACTCTGGGATAGGACAAAATTGAGGTAAAAACTATGCAGAGAAAGTATAAAAGGTAAAAGTTATACTAAGATTTTAAGCTTGAAAGCTTTTCAGTTTTATAATTTATTTTTAAAAAAACATTTTCCTAATACTTCAGTTAAAAGCTTGTTTTGAAGTTTTTATTTGCAAGTTAAATGCTGCAATATCTGAGCATATTACTTTGCCTAGGCTCAGTTTTCTCATCTTTCCAAGGGGCGTGATATCAGTTCCTATTATATAGGATCGTTCTTAGTATTAAGTTTTATTCAGTACACTTGCAACTCGTTGTTTGAAAACAATAAACATCCAATAAATGTTAGCAACCATTGCTGTTGCTAATGTTATTACACAGGATGAATTACATTAAACGCAATTTCAGATTTTTTTAAAGCGAACACACAATGCAAGTTGTCATTCTTGTGTCTGCCAGCCATTCCCAGGATATATGGAGATATACAAGGGGAGACAGTGGTCACAGAGGTCAAAGGATAAATAGTACAATAATCTCTCTTATTGTTCTTGTCTGGGACAGATAGTGGATTTATTTCAGAAACTTTAAAAATCTTGCTTATAGCTTTGTGGTGACTAATTATCTTGACTAGGAGAGTAGACAGCAAACTGTTTAGTATTTCATATGCATACATGATATTCTATCTTAAAGTAATGACATTTATGAACCGAATAACCAGAGAATTCCTTAAGAAAGACTGTAAAATAGTTTACAGTTCTTGTTCTAACCTCAATCTGGCCACAATAATGCAAGCTCTGTTGTTTGGACAATAGAATTGTTAAAATTCTAAAGCCTTTAAAGTCTGTTTTCTTTTTTTTTTTTCTTTTTTTTTTAAGTCCGGGTCTCACTGTTGTCCAGGATGGAATGCAGTAGCATGTGCATGGCCACTGCAGCCTCAACCTGCTGGGCTCAGGTGATCCTTCCGCCTCAGCCTTCCAAGCAGCTGGAACACACCACCACATTTAGCTAAAATTTTTTTTACTATTTATTGTAGAGATGAGGTCTTTCCAAATTGCCCAGACTGGTCTCGAATTCCTGGACTCAGGGAATCCTCTCACCTCTACCTCCAAAGTGCCAGGATTACAGGCGTGAGCCACAGTGTCCATCTTAGAGTCTATTTTCAAGATGGCTATACCACAATGCTACTGAGTTACTTAATAATTTCACTGTATCCATTATCAATCCTGCTGAAGTTTTCTGAAACCCATCATCATAAAGAGCATTGCTTTTTAGGTAGGTCACTGAACAAAAGAGTACCCAGAAATCAAAAAGTTGCAAATCAACTCTTGGTCAAGCACGGAGCATGGGGCTAAGTGCTTACAAAGCAACGTTATTTGAAATAAAATAAAAATTTAGCATGTACCAGGACACCAGTAAATTACAGAGCCAGAAAATGTAGGAGGGCTATCTTGCCACTATAAAATAATCTATATTACATATATCCTTTAAAGATGTCCCTTTGCATCTGGGAAAATACACAATAACAGATTAGAAAATGGTGTCATTTAAATAGTGTTATCAAGATAGAAGAGAATAAAATAAAATGAAAACAAAATAAAACATTTCAGTAAAATGAAATATGTAATGCTGCCTAAATATGTTACAGGTTATACATGTTTTAAGATAATCTGACATAAAAATATGAAATTATAGTCATTTTACAGAGAGATATAAAAGAACTTTAAAATGTTAAAAAATGGCCGGGTGTGGTGCTCACGCCTGCAATCCCAGCACTTTGGGATGCCGAGGTGAGAGGACTGCCTGAGCCCATGGGTTCGAGACCAGCCTGGGCAACTTGGAGAGACCTCATCTCTATAATAAATCAAAAAATTAGCCAGGTGTGGTGGTGTGTGCCTGTAGTTCCAGTTACTTGGAAGGCTGAGGTGGAAGGATCGCCTGAGCCCAGCAGGTTGAGGCTGCAGTGGCCGTGAGCATGCCATTGCACTCAAGCCTGGGTGACAGAGAGAGACTCTAATTAAAAATAATCATAATAAGTCCATAGCAACTTTATGTGTAATACCTCAAAAGCGGGAGCCGTCTAAATTTATATAAACAGGGGAATGCCTAAATAAATTGTTATATAGCTAGGCTCGGTGGTTCAGCCTGTAATCCCATGCTTTTGGAGGCTGAGGTGAGTGGATTGCCTGAGCCTGAGGGTTCGAAACCCGCCTGGGCAACTTGGCGAGACCTCATCTCTACAATATATCAAAAAAGTAGCCAGGCATGGTAGTGCGCGCCTGTAGTTACAGCTCCTTGGAAAGCTGAGGCAGAAGGATCGCCGGAGCCCAGCAGGTTGAGGCTGCTGTGGCCGGGAGCGTGCCACTGCACTCCAGTCTGGGCGACAGAGTGAGACTACAACTCAAAAAAAAAAAAAAAAAGTTATATAACCATATAATGGGATAGCAATAAAAAGGAATGAAATGCTGATTCCTGCAGCAACATGGAGAAATCTCAAAATAATTTTGTCAAGCAAAAGAAGCTAGAGGAAAAAGAGTGCATAATGTATCATTTAATTTATATAATATTCTAGAAAGTACGAACTAATCTATAGTAACAGAAAACATAACAGTAGTTATGGGAGGTTGAGGGAAGCAAGAGGCGTGGCAACCAAGAGGTGTGAGAGTGAGGAATTATTTTTAAAAAGCAGGAGAAAACTTTGAGGGTCAAGTTCATTATCTTAACCATGGTGATACACAACTACGGTGTGTAGCTGTATCCAAATTGTACATTTTCGATATGTGTATTTTGTTATGAAAATTATAACTTAACAAAGTTTGAAAATGCATCAGATGAAATTTAAAATGCTTTAGAAAAGGTCGTTTTTTAACTTTTTATGGACATTAATATGCGAGACTTTGTGTAGTCATAGGCTTTCATTCCTCTTGGGCAAATATCTAGAAATGGAATGGCTGCATCTTATAGTGGGTATATGATCTACTATAGCAAGAAATTGATAGTTCTTTTTTCCAAAGTAGTTTTATATTTTATATTCCCACTGGTAAAATGTGATTCCAGTTGTTCCATGCCATCACCAGTCTTGTTGGTTTTACTACTCCCAGATCTGTATAGTGATATCTCATTGTGAATTTCTTTTGCATTTCTCTAATGACTAATGACGTTGGACATCTTTTTGTATGCTTATTTCCAATCTCCCCATCTTCTTTTTTTTTTTACTTGTTAATAATTTCTTTTTTAAAAAATTAATTAATTAATTATTATAAAGATGTGGGGTACAATTCAGGGTTAGTATACAAACATTGATCATGCTGGTACCCTTGTTGATGAGGCATGCCCCTCCCTCCCCTAGCAGCTTCCCCCAACTGCAAGTCCCAGCCCCCTTTCCCCTGATAGTTTTCTGCTACTGCCAGTCGCCTTCCCACAGCATTATAATTGTTCAAGGTCACTTTATGAGTGAGAACATATGGAACTCAGTTCTTTGTTTCTGTGATAAATCACTGAGTATGATCGACTTCAAATCTCCCCATCTTCTTTGGCAAAATATCTATTCAAATCTTTTGTCCATTTTTTGAATTGAGTTATTTGTATTCTTTTTATTGTGCTTTGGGAGGTCTTTATATTTTCTAGATATAAATCCTCTATCAGACATGTAATTTTCAAATATATTCTCCCAGTTTATGAGAATTATTCTCATAATTCTTTTCATTTTCTTAAAAAGTGTTTACAAATAGCAAAGTTCTTGCTTTTGATGATGTCTGATTTATCACTTTTTTTCTTGTATGAATTGTGCCTTTGGTGTTATATCTAGGAAATCTTTGCTTACCTTAAAGTCACAAAGATTTTCTACTGGATTTTCTTACAAAAGTTTTATAATTTTAGGTTTTACAGTAAGGGCTATCATTCATTTTAAGACAATTTTTGTCTGTGATTTGAGGTATGGATTGATGTTGATTTTTTGGGGTCTATAGATAAATAATTGATCCAGGATTATGTTTTGAAAAAATAAATTGTGATTGAATTGCTATTGCACTTTTGTTAAAATGCATTTGACCAGCCAGGCTCGGTGGCTCAACCTGTAATCCCGCGCTCTGGGAGGCTGAGGTGAGTGGATTGCCTGAGCCCGCGGATCGAGACCCGCCTGGGCAACTTGGCGAGACCTCATCTCTACAATAAATCAAAAAATCAACCGGGTGTGGTAGCGCTTGCCTGTAATTCTGGCTACTCAGAAGGCTGAGACGGAAGGATTGCCGGAGCCCCAGCAGGTCGAGGCTGCAGTGGCTGGGAACAGCCACTGCACTCCAGTCTGGGCAACAGAGTGAGACTCCAACTAAAAAAAAAAAAAAAAAAAAAAATGCAATTGACCATATATGTTTGGGTCTATTTCTAAACTCCTTATTCTATTCCACTGAACTATTTGTCTACTTTTATACCAATACAATGTTTTGATTACCACAGTTTTATAGTAATTGAAATCAAAATTAGTAATTAGCTTTCTATAATTGAAATAAAATTGAAATCAGGTGGTGTAAGTCTTCCAACTTTGTTCTTTTTTTTCAAAGTTATTTTGACTATTTTGACTTTTTGATTTTCATATGGATTTAGAATCAACTTGTCAGATTCTACAAGAAAGCCTACAGAGATGCTGACTGAAATTGCTTTGAACCTAGAGATCGATTTGGGAAGAACTGACAGCTTAATAAGATTTAATCTTCTGAGTCATTTGCATATGTGTCTCTTAATTTATTTAGTCTTTTAATATTTTTCTTGGTAATATTTTATAGATTTCAGAGTGTAGATCTTATCATCTTTTATCAAATGTATCACCAAGTATTTGATATTTTTGATACTATTGTATATATCATTTTTAAAATTTTGATTTCTCATTTTACATTTTTAGTACATAAAATTAGAGTTGATTTTAGTATATTGATCACATATTCTTCAAACTTGCTAAACTGTATTAGTTTTAGTACTTTTTTGTATGTATTCGATATGATTGTTTGCAAAGATGATCATGCCATCTGTGAATTAGTCTTATATCTTCCTTTCTTATCTGAATGATGCTTATTTTCTTGCCTTGTTGCATAGAGTAGAACTTCTAGCACAATGTTGACTAGAAGTGGTAAGAGAGTATACCCTTGTTCTTGTTCTTGATCTTAGTCTTTCATCATTTAGTATGATGTTAGTTGTAGGTTTTTTGTAGTTCTTTATCAGGTCGAGAAAATTTCTTTCAATTCTTTGCTTGCTAAGAGTTTTGGAAGTGGATGACATATTTAGTCAAATGAGTTTTTTGCATTGATTGAGATGATTCGTTTTGCCTTTTTTAGAAAATAAAGAGAATTATATTAATTTCTGAATATTAAACACAACTTGTACTTCTTAAAAAACCCCTATTTGATGAGATAACATATTTTACACATTGCTGGATTCGATTTGTCAAATTTTGCTGATATTGTTTTCATCTACGTTCATGGGTGATATTAGTCTATGTTTTCTTATAATGATGTTGTCTAGTTTTGATATCAAAGTAATAATGTTGGTCTCATAAAATGAGGACCCTCTTCATAAATTTTCTGTTTGATAGAATTCACCAGTAAAGCCACCTGAGTCCAGAATTTTCTTTGTGGAAACAATTTTAACTACAGATTCAATTTTTAAAAACACATTTAAGATTACTCAAACTACCAGTTTATTCTTGAGTGAGCTTTGGTAGTTTGTGTTCTTCAAGTAATTGTCCATTTTATATGAGTTATGGGATTTATTTGCATAAATGTTTTCATAAGACTATTTTATTATTATTTGAATATTTGTAGTATCTGCAGTGACATCAGCCCTCTCATTCTTGATGTTTGTAATTTGCGTTTTCTCTCTTTTTTCCTGTTCAATCACTTTAGAAATTTTTAATATTGATGTTATCAGAGAACAAACTTTGAATTTCATTGATTTTTCTTCTTTATTATTATTTTTTCCTTTTAGTTTCTTCAAGTGGAAATAGTATATTAATTTGAGATTTTTAAATAATGTAGGTGTTTACTGACATAGATTTTCTTCTCATTTTACACATTTTGATATGGTCAGTGTTCATTTTCATTCAGTTCAAAATATTTTTGAATTTCTCTTTTTTTTCTTCAACTCATGTATTATTTAGAAGTGAGTTACTTAGTTTCTACATATTTCAAGATTTCCCAAATCACTTTTTGTTACTGAGTTCTAATTTGATTATATTTTGATCAGGTAATATACTTTGTATCACTTACATTTTTAAAAGTTTGTTGAGACTTATGATATAGCCCAGAATATGGTCTATCTTGGTAAATGTTTCAGTTGTATTTGAAAAGAGATTATATTCTGCTGTTGAAATATATTGCCTAGCCAGGTTCGGTGGCTCAGCCTGTAATCCTGCGCTTTGGGAGGCCGAGGTGAGTGGATTGCCTGAGCCCGAGGGTTCGAGACCCACCTGGGCAACTTGGAGAGACCTCATCTCTACAATAAAAAAAAAAAAAAAAGAAAAGAAATATATTGCCTTCCATAAATATTTATTATATCAAGTTGGTTGATAGTACTTTAAAAGTCATCTATATTTCTACTTAATTTCTATTTTCTTGTTCTATCACCATTTAATAGTGTAAGGTTTTACACTTTTAATTTAATTGTAGATGTGTCTATTTTTTTTTCGCAGTTGTTGATAAATTGATTCCTTTATAATTATGAAATAACCCTCATTCTTCTTGGTAAAGTTATTTGCTTTGAAATTCACTTTGAAGGTCTTTAACATCACAATCTACCCTTAAGTAATATTATGTATCATTTAAGAACTTCAAAATATAAACCTTCATTTTTCTTTCTTTCTCAGTGTTTTGGTCATTGTTTTTATATTTCTTTATATTTATGTCACTAAACACCAACATTATTTAAGAATCTTAAGTTAATATACTGTTTCCACTTTAAGAAACTAGAAATAATAATAATAAAGAGAAAAATCAATGAAATTCAAAGTTGGTTCTTTGAGAACATCAAACATATTACATTTTACTAACACTTGTGTTAAAAATCCCACACTATAATTTTTAAAAAAAATAAATGATCTTTTAAACATATTGGAAATATAAATATGTAAAACATTATTTTATATTAACTTGTACATTTACTGTTTTTGATACTCTTCATTGCCTTGTGTGGATTCAGATTTCCATCTGGTATCACTTTCCTTCTTCCCAAAGGACTTCTTTTAATATTTCTTGTAGTACAGGTGTGTTGGCGACTAATTATTTTAGCCTCTTTTTTTCTGAAGAAGTCTAAATTTTGCCTTCATTTTTGACAGTCATTTTTCTGCATGCAGCATTTTAATTTGAGGGTTTTTTCTTTTAGTGCTTTAAAATATTGCTATATTATTTTCTTGTTTACATTTTTTCTAATGAGAAGTTTGCAGCTTTCTTATCTTTCCCCTCTATATATGCTGTGCCCAGAGAGCACAAACCTGTGTCTCAGCCGGGTCATGGATGCTTGTACCTTGCACCCCCACAGAACTGCACCAGACTTCTGCAGACAGCAACCTCACCAGCTTCTGCTTCCAGCAGTGGCCAGAGACCAGTAGATTCTCCCGGCACCTGTTGGATTCTGAAGCTCAGCACCTTCCCATGGAAAACTTCCCTTTATGCCCTCACAGACAGATTTCCACCAAGTGCCATCAGCCAGGTAGCTAAGCAACTTCTCTGTCATCCACTGAGCCAAAGCTGTGCCCTTTCCAGTGAGGTCTGGATCTCAGCCTTGTTGGGTAAGAAGAGGGAGGAGCATCTTCTATGGGTGCTGTATATCTTTTTAGGGTAGTGGTCACTACTTTTATCTGCTACCTCTGTGTTCTAACTCCCTGTTATTCTAGTCCCATGGTAATGATTTTTGACACTGAACTTTCTCTTTGTGGTTCCTAGCTACTGACTGGACTATCACCATGGTAATACAACTCACCATTAACTCTGTTCTGAAATACTGCTTTATTTTCCAAATTTTGTTAATGATTTTTTACAACCTCTTCATTTCCTTGTTCATTTTTCCTTGGATCACCACAGTCTGAAAGAGACCCTTACAAATATGACCTTAGCTTGTTTCAGTTCTTGGTTATAAGATCATGTCTGTGTTTTGTGCCCTTCCAGGCTCAGCTTTCTATAAGCTAAAGTTCCAGACATTGGTTAGCCAGATTTTTCAGCCACCTTTTCAGAGTGGGTCTTTGATTATCATCCAGATCACCCCTTTGTGCTTTGGCACTTGCTCTGGTTTGAAGAGATATTTTTCTTGCTTTGGAGCCTGGATATATCTTGCTGTTTTTCTCCTTTTATGTTTTATCTACAATTTCCATGTTTGTGGAACATAATAGTTGTATCAGATTGTAAATTTCTCAAATCATTTTGTTCAAAAGTCTGGAATTTGCCCTTTGATTTTCTGATTTTTGCCTTTCTTAGGTTTTGAAAATCCACTTTATAAGTCTAGTGAATTTTCAGACTCGAGGCAGATTTCCATTATGTTTTCAGCACTTGCTGTGTCAAGTCCAACAGCTATTAATAGTTGTTTTAACATAATGTTTCCTACACTATTGTCTAGAGTCTCAGGACAAAATCTTGTACTATATTCTTATACTCAGGACTTTTGCTAGATGGTATACCATCTATACTATTATTATTTTTCTTTACGTGTTTATTAACTTAAATGGATTTTAAAAAATTAGTAGAAAAGGAAAAAAGTCTAAGAGTTCATGCTATGAAGGACCACATACCTAAAGGGAAAGCACTGTATCTAAAATGAAAAGCAATATATAAGAAGTATCAGAGAAGGGCAGGAGAGGGGGTGTAGAGCAGATCATCCAGGGTCTCCAGGAGACGACTGACAGATGAGAATGGACATGAAAATGGTAAGGACAGGTAAGGGATAGTTCAATCTCAAGTCTCTGTCAGAGCCAAGGTGAAGAAGGGAACTCCAGTTTGAAAAGAAAGAATGGACCAAAAATAGGTAAGATAATGATGCTGAAGATTAAGAGGACTGAAACTGAGATTCAGGGGCAAGGATGAAGGATTTCAAGGTATGTGAAGTTACAACTGAGAAGCAGTGTAAAGTTCCCCGGGGCCCTGGGAATGAGGAGGCTGAGAGAAGTGTAGGTAAAGGTGAGATTAAGATGGAATGAAGTTTTATGAAAGGGGGCTGCATAGAATGTTCAGAGTGGGAGTTGGGTCCAAAGCAGATGCCAAACACGTTAGGAGAAGGGAGGCAGTATCGGGCAGAGACTTGAGGTACAGGTGGGAACTGAAGAACGGTACTGAGGAGTATCAGTGGAAAGAGGATTAAAACAAGTGGTGTGGGGCTTGAGCAGAGCCTGAGAGTGGGAGTGGGGCAGAGCATCGAGAACAAGTACTCCTGTTCAATTGAACAAGGCTACTCGGGTTGTGTTCTGGGACTGCAGGCCTGGGCTGCGTATGTGCTGGGGCTTATATGCATCCAGAGAGTGGTGTGCATTTATGCTCTGACGTAACTCAACCTAACCCTGAGCATCACTGGTAGTGTCTGCCACACTTGCTGAGGCACTGTTTTAATCTATGATTTGCCTCGTAGGAAAGAATAATGTAACAATCTCATGAGTTTTTTGCCCCAACAATGAAGGACCTTTGACATTAGTGCAGTCTTATTAGACAACCTCCTTCTTAGAGTGTCTTAAGAATGCTAGAGCAAAGTTTGGAAAATTCATGTTTTATGAACTATATGCTATGGTCATATTTTATCATAAATACATTCCACGTTTTACAAGGATTGCATCAAAACTGAAGAGCACGTGGGAAAACTTGGTGATAGTTGGACCATTACCTCTTTAGACTGGATGGATTCCTCAGACTTACCAGTAATGTCTGACTTGATGCTATTTGTAGAGCACAGAGGAACGAAGCTGGTATTTCTTTCAGTAGAGTATGTCATTGACTCGACCTGTTCATCAGCTTTTTTAATATCCTTAAATGAAGAATATAGAGATTATCATTCCAGAAATGCCTTAAAAACTTAAAGAAACTTTATAAAGCATCCCTTTAAAACTGTTATTGCTTTTGCCATTGAAGTGGTCAATTCTTGTGTAGTTCCTGCTGGACGGTGTCCAGATTTAATAGCAGGCTGATAACCCTAGCTCATACTAAGATGTTAGTGATTGACAATAAGTGGCTTCTTTTCCAAAGACCTGTAATTCACTGGAGAAAATAATGACTTAATCCAAAAACAATTATGTCATTAGCAAGGACAGATCTTAGAAAAAGTAAAATAAACTTTTTGAGGTAGGTGATACTCTTTCTGATGTCTTCTTCCTAGCCTTTTCTGGAGCTTATACATTTATAACATTTAGCTGGTCCTTGGCCAGAGGGAGATCTCAGGAGATGATAATGCTTTCCAAGCCTGCCATTACTGCCCATCCCAAAGGTGAGCATAAAGCAAAATTAAGAGGCTTGCTCCTAAAAACTATAAGAAAATTAAAAAAAAAATCAAACTAACCTTAAAGAAACTGTTCAAATTATAGGAAAGGACAAAATTCTAAACCAGATTGCTCTAGGTCTTGTTTTTTTTTTTCCTGCTTCTCAGAGGAATGAGACCAGTTTTAATGAAATAAGGGTGCTATATAGTCTCTATTCATTTGAATGTGGTATAGTACATTTGCGACTTTTTTTTCTAATGATGACAGAGTCTTGTTATGTTGTCCAGGCTGGTCTTGAACTACTGGGCTCAAGCAATCCTCCCACCTTGACCTCCCAAAGTGCTAGGATTGCAGGCATGCGCCACTGTACCTGGCCACACCTGTGACTTTCCCAGAAAGAGATGGAAAGAGGAGTATAAGAGAGAAAGGAGGAGCCTAGCTAGGATAATAGCAGGTTGGACTAGGTTGGGGGAGAATTGAGGAGAAGACGTAGGTAGATTTCGGTGCTCAAGGAGAATGTGCACATGGAAGACTTTACAGTGAAACCGTGACTCTTGGACAAACTTAACTGTTAATTAACTGTTTATAGGTACAATGAGGCTTAACCAGCCTTGAACTATCCAAACATCTTTCGTCAGACATTCCTTTACACAATCACTTTTTTTTCCCCATACATTTCTCTACCATGAAAGAAACAGTTTGGCTTTTAAAATTATTTATGCATTTATTTTTTAGAGATGAATTCTTGTTTATATTGCCCAGGCTGGTCTTGAACTCCTGGGCTCAAGTAATCCTTCTGCGTCAGCCTCCCAAGCAGCTGGGACTACGGGCACAGACCACTGTGTCTTGCCTTGATCTTTTTTTCAGGAGTATTTACTTTATGCAAAGTTTAAAATAAAACTTTGACATCTTCTCGTAATAATTTTTTATGAGAATATGCTTTATTAAATAATTTCTTTTCCTAAGAAGGTTGCTAGACATAATAAGATGACAATAAATTTAGGTATGTAGAAAACTCTACCTGTCTTTATTTCATTTTCACATGGAAACTCACTAAAAGGACACATCTGTATATAATCACATACAGTCTAGGTAAATAATTACAATATTAATCTTCATGGTTTGTACTTTTCTGAACTTTTTTGACAGGGTAATGCTAATATTAATGATAATAATATAATAAAGTTAATTATGCCAACAATAATTCTAAGCACTTTACATGAGTTAGCTTATTTAGTATTCATAATAAATCAATTTTTAAACACTTTAGATTCAAGGGGTACACATGTAGATTTGGTATATGAGTATATTGAGTAATGGTGAGGTTTGGTCTTCTTTTGAGCCCATAACCTAGCTGGTAAGCATGGGTGGTCTTACAACCTTTACCTCCCTCTCCCCTTCCCCAGTGTCTGCTGTTCCCATCTTTATACCCATGAGTATTCAGTGTTTAGCTTCCATGTATAAGAACACGTGATATATAATTTTCAGTTTCTATGATAATTTGTTTAGAATGATGGTTTCCAGCTGATCCAGATGTAGCTGTGAAGAACATGGTTTTGTTCTTTTTATGGCTGTGTACTATTCCATGGTGTGTATGTACATTTTCGTTATCCAGTTCACTGTTGGTGAGCACCTAGGTTGGTTCCATGCTTTCACAATTAATACACACAAGAAATCATTAATAGGTTACTATTTAATTTTTTCATGTTAAAGATTAGAAAAGTGAGGGACTAAAAAAATAAATATGACTAATATTTTTGAAATAATAGATATGAGCCGGGTTCGGTGGCTCAGCCTATAATCCCAGCACTTTGGGAGGCTGAGGTGAATGGATTGCCTGAGCCCGTGGTTCAAGACCCACCTGGCCAACTTGGCGAGACCTCATCTCTACAATAAAATCCAAAAAATTCGCTGGGCGTGTAGCACACACCTGTAATTCTAGCTACTTGGAAGGCTGAGGCGGAAGGATTGCCAGAGCCCAGCAGGTCGAGGCTGTGGTGGCCGGGAGCGTACCACTGCACTCCAGTCTGGGTGACGGAGTGAGACGCCAACTAAAAAAAAAAAGAAGTAATAGATATGGATTATGCACAAAATTTATATAAGAGATCTACATATTAGAATAAAAAGTAGACAAATGTGTGCTTAAAAAAAAGAATATTGAGGCACTGAGAATTTAAATTACTTGCCCAAGGACCTAAAACTATTAAGTGGCAAAGTCAACATGCAGTTACTCCAGAGCTCATAACCTTCACCACTTTGCTAAGTCACGTCAAACAATTATCTTAGCAGCATTAACTTTGCAATACTTGTGATCATCATAAATTCTAAGTTGATTCATTTTGACACCACAGTCAATAGTGGCAAACAAGTGTGCCCAGAGTTTCAAAAATGAGTTACTTGTCTATATAGACACCATGTATATTATGCTTACTATAAAATACCTAGAATATTATGGTTGCTCATTGAGTATTAAATTTAAAATGGTGTTGTGTGTCTGAATGAACATATTTTGATTTTATTATTCTCTCTTTTGAAAGACAATATTCAAAATGTAATAAAGAGCCAGAATCAGAGGACAAATGCACCAGTTTTCAATCTTAAGGAACATGAATTTTCAGGTAAAAGTGAATTAAATTAACTCAAAAATGAATTTTCAAGTGATGTGAATAAGATTAGCTCAATATATATATATAGTTTCGCCATTAATTATATGCAGTCTACAGAGAAACAGCATGAAGCTTGGCCATACAGTCTTCCAGCTGTATAGATGCTCTGGTTGTTTCATGTTGTCTGTCAACCCATGCCCACCTATGTTCTGCTCTACTGGGCTGGATATTTGCAGACTCCATTTCTGAGACTGTCCCGCCTGCTGAGTTATTAGTTGATTGAATGATCATAATCTTAGAAAATTAGAGACTACTAATCCACTTTAAATAAGGTGTTTAAAATTTTTAGAGATTTATGCCACAAACACACCACTTTTGTTTTTCCTATGTCATGAAACCATTTAACTTAAGACCTAATAATGGACTTGTAATTATAATAAAAAATAAAAATGGATTACTTTAAAGAAAAATCTGACGATAGCAGTAATTTAAAAAAAAATCTCAAATGGGCTCATTCAATCACAGTTATTTCTTTTTTCTTTTATTGCTATTCACATTAGTTTGAACTTTTGACCTCAATAACTTCATAAATTATTAAATTTACTGTGGAATGAAAAATCATGAAAATCCAATCATCAAATAACACCTCACTTCTATTTTTGAAGAAAACACAAGATATGAAGAATGTGAAATAAAATCAGAATCAGGTAGTTTTCACATCAATATAGAGTATATTTTCAAACTTTTTTTTAAATGTCATTGCTTCATAGGATATGTCCAGAAAGACTTCATTCTAGCACAGTAGAGAAAGCTAAGTTTGAAAGTTGAAGTTATAAATTTGATGAGGAGATGGAAGCTCATAACTTTTAAAATTTCCTGATTTGTAAAACAACATTGACATCAAAGATATAATCAGAAAATTAAAGAAGTAAAATAAACAGAAAATAAAGGGTTGAAACTAGTTATTTATAAAAGTAGGACAAAATTATGGACTTTGCAGCAACTTGGATGGATTTAGAGTCTATCATACTCAGTGAACTATCATAGCAACAAAGAACTGAGGGCCTACAAGAGAAGGATCAGCAGTAGCAGGACACTGCCTGGGCTGGGGGGAATGGGGGCATGACATCATTAAGGGTACCTGGTCCTAAACCAGGGGAAGTGAGGACCAGTGGAAGGTACAAACTTCCAAACTTCACCTGCACGTAGGCCATTTTTGTGCCTAATTCTAACATTTACCTCACATCTCTATAATAAAATTATGTATATCCACAGTATGGATTTATGCCTGCATCCTTTATTCAACAAATATTTATTGGGTGCCCACTGTGTGCAGGGCACTGTGTTAAGTGCTTTGTACACATTAAGTCTCAACCCTCTGTCTGGCTTCCAAGAACTTCCATATTCTGACTCTCATTATCCAAGTCTTTCCCCTCCTTCCCCTAACACTCATCTTTACCGTTTGAGTTGCACACCAACTCATATATATACATATGAGCCCTTAGCAAATATGTTGTCTTCCTGGTCAAGAGAAGAAGGCCAGAATGAAGATGACAGGTAGAGCCTAATTCCTAAGACTTATATTAATGTGCCCTAATGAAAAAGTTAGTAAAATCTAATAGGTTGGATCTCATGACACACAGAAACATGGATCCTACAGAAAGGGAATTTTCTGTGTACTTCCGCATTCTCCTGCCCCCTCCTGATGGCCCAGAATGAGCTTCCTGGCCCACCTGTAAGGATGTGATGTACACACAGTATGGGTTTATGCCTGTATCCCTTATTCAACAAATATTTATTGGGTGTCCACTGTGTGCCAGGCACCGTGTTAGGTGCTTTGTACACATTAAGTCTCAACCCTCTGTCTGGCTTCCAAGAGCTTCCATATTCTGACTCTCATTATCCAAGTGTTTCCCATCCTTCCCCAACACTCATTTTTACTGTTTGAGTTGCACAGCAAGCTCCATGTTGGTGTCCTGTCTGCGTAGATTTCTCCTTCCTTTTCACTTCTACCTCCCTCCTTTTAACCTTAAAGCCATCTTCCATAAGTAAGAGAGCTCTCTCCCTCCCATGAATCCTGCTCTCATTTCTTCAACTTGTAAAATCTGTATGTACAGTTTTGTAATTTGCCACTGTATGCAGCTGTTTTAAGTTTTTAAGTAGGGATTGTGTGTTATATTTATTTGTGTTCGAACCAAAAGCTCATAGCATGTAGCATTAGACTGTCTTGCATCTGCCACATACAAGATTTGAAACCTATCTGTGCTGTACTTGACAAATATTAGGTACCACATACCCATTCGTTCTTTAACTTTCATCATAGTATCTAGCACAATGCTCAGGATATTAGACACACTCCATTTCTTCGTGGAGGAACTATAATAAACCTTGATTGCTTTACAAAATGTAAGGTTATAATTTAGAACTTCCGTTTTCTAGTGTGATATGATCTTTGAAAAGTTAAGAAAAAAAAAAAAAAACCCTGCTGACGTAATATTTTGTCATTATCCGTGACATTGCAAGTGAATAATATAGACCTTGGCTTGCCATGAGTTCAGCATGTGTTCCTTTCTCCACCACCATTCCATACTTTATGGTCACAATCAGTTCTGCATTTCAAATAGTGGAAAGTCGGTGTGCCACCACAATTGTAGTCTGACCTTTGCTTGCATACAGAACAGAATGTATAGAAAATAAATACACCATTAGTAGAAATAACAATTCTCTGCAATATTCAAAAAAACTTGTTGCTGCAGTATTATTTTCAATGTCAAAGAATCTTATTCTTGGATACAGAAATGTGTAAACTTTAGTAGGTTAAGAAGGCAAATAGAAATTAAAAGGAAAGTCAGAATGGCCAGATGCTGTAGCTCACGCCTGGGAGGCAGAGGTGAGAGGATTGCCTGAACTCAGGAGTTTGAGACCAGCCTGGGTAATGTGGTGAGACCTCATCTCCACAATAAAGAAAAAAATTGGCTGTGTGTGGTGGTGCGGGCCTATAATCACAGCTACTTGGAAGGCTGAGGTGGAAGGATGGTCTAAACCCAGCAGGTCGAGGGTGTGATAACTGTGATTGCGCCACTGTACTCCAGCCTGGGCAACAGAGAGAGACTCTGACTCAAAAAAAAAAAAAAAAAAAAAAAAAGAGTAAAGTCAGAAAGTTAATTAGATTGCAAATGAGTTATTTTATAAAACCATAATATCTTAAACCAGAAAGGAACCCAGGGATCATTTCAGCTAATAGTTGCATGGTTACTTGTAACTAAAAGTAACTAAGTAACTTACACTATTTCTTTTCTTTTTTCATCTCTAAAATGGGAACATTACTTGACTGGTTGAATGATTCGAGTTTATATATATATATATACATATATATATATATGTATATATATATAGTATATAGTATATAGTATATATATAGTAATTTTTTTGCAAATATCATTAACATATGGAAGAGTCCATGTAAGGATGCACACACATCACTGCACTTCAGACTGAATACGCCCACACCAAGGTACCCAGAGCGAGACTCTGACCACTTCCAGCGCCCATAAATCCACCTCATACTCTTTTCTAGTAGCTCTTACCATTCACCCACACCAAGGAGAACCGCTATGTTGATTTCTAACAGCATTAACTGTTTTGACTTTTTTGGTAATTTATAAAAATGAGATTATTCAGGATTACACAGTATAGACTCCTCTGTGTCTGGGTATTTTGTTAAACATTGTGTTTCTGAGATTCATCCATTTGGTTACATAGAGTTGCAAATAATTTATTCTTATTGTTGAACAGAATTCTATTGTGTGAATATATCACAGTTTGTTTCTCCATTCTACTCCAGGTTGCCATTTGGATAGTTTTCAGAGTTTTTTTTTTTTCTCTCCTATTATGTACAGGTTACTATACATGTTTATTTGGTGAACATATGTACACAATTCTACCAGTTGTATATCTAGAAGAGGAACCGCTGAATCGTAAAGTGTGTGTGTGTGGTTCACTTTATTCGATTCTGCCAAATAGTTTTTCAAAGTGGTTGAATTTCTTAATAGTTTATACTCCCCCAACAGTGCAGGGAAGTCATGATTGCTCTATATTCTCACCAACACTGGGTGCTCTTTGTCTGTCTGGTAGGTGAATACTACCACATTGTAGTTTTTAATTGCATTTCCCTGATGACTAATAAAGTTGAACAATGGTGACTGACAATTTGGATATTCTATCTCGTGAGTTCTAGTTCAATTTTGTTCTCATTTTTCTATTTGAACACTCATTTTCTTGTCAGTTTTCCTAAGCTGTTTATATACTCTAGATATGAGGACTCTTTTTATTTTTTTATTTTTTTGAGTTGGAGTCTCACTCTGTTGCCCAGACTGGAGTGCAATGGTCGCTCCCGGCCACCATAGCCTCGACCTGCTGGACTCCGGCAATCCTTCCTCCTCAGCCTTCTGAGTAGCCGGAATTACAGGTGCGCACTACCACGCCCGGCTAATTTTTTTGATTTTATTGTAGAGATGAGGTCTTGCTGCCCAGGCGGGTATCGAACCCGTGGGCTCAGGCAATCCACTCACCTCAGCCTCCCAAAGGCGTGGGATTACAGGCTGAGCCACCAAGCCCGGCTGAGGACTCTTTTAAATGCTATGTGTCACAGTTCTTTTTCTCTTTACATGGTTGTCTTTTCATTCTTTTAATGGTATCTTTTGATGAACAGAATTTAAAATTTTTAATAAAGTCCATTTTACCAACTTTTCTATTTTATAACTTATGCTTTTTGCGTACTATTTAAGAAATCTTTACTTCAGTGTTACACAGATGTTTTTCTATGTTTTACCTTACAATCTTTATCATGTTGCCTTTCATATTTATTTCTACAACTCATCTGGAATTGATTTTTGTGTGTGATGTCAAATGGGAGTCAAATGCAATCTCTTCATACAGTTAACCCAGTGTTCCAGCAGCCTGTTTTGAAAAGACTACCCCTTTCCCCATTGCACTGCAGAACTGACGTCATCACAATTCAAGTGTCCACAGTTTTGTGTCTGTGTTCTGTATGCTACTCTGCTGTTCAGTGTGTGTATCACTGCACCAATGCTACATTGTCTTAACTACTATAGATTTAAAGTAGGAATTGATATCTTCCAGCTTTATTGTTTTGCTGCAAGATTGTGTTGTCTATTCTCAACATAATGTCTTTTTTGTAGATGTCTAGCACAATCACTGACACTTTTGGCCCACTACAACTTTGCCAGAAACTCAACAAATGATAGCTAATATTATTACTATTCATACTACTGCTATATTACTGATATTTACTTCTCTCGTTCCTATTTTTATTCTTATCTACTAAAGAGAAACAAACAGGAGTTCAGAAAGTTAAGAAGCTTGCTCAAGGTCTCAGCCAGTCACTGGAAGGAATGATGCTAGAATCTGGTATGGTTTTGACTATTCTCTGCACAAGGTCTCTCCATTGCACTAGATATACTTGATGAAACAGATGATTATTTCTTGCAAACTCTTCTATTTTAGACCTATAATAGAAGGAAACTTTGCAAAGCATCAGCTATTAAAATTATATAATAATGTGGAAAAATTATGATACGTTATATAAAAAATAAGGAAAAGATGTATGCATCTATTATAATCATATTTTTAAAAATTAACGCATAGAAAAAGACACATATAAAAATAGATCAAAATACGAACAATGTCTGTATTTAATTATTGAGCCTATGGCTTGTATTTTTCTTGTCTCAATTTTCCTAATTTTATTTAATATGCAAGTATTGCACTTTTGTTTAAAAGCAAGACAGCTAAAAAACTTTGAAAAAACATGTATTGGCCAGGCTTGGTGGCTCAGCCTGTAATCCCAGCACTTTGGGAGACCAAGGCGAGTGGATTGCCTGAGCCTGAGGGTTCAAAACCCACCTGGGCAACTTGGCGAGACCTCATCTCTACAACAAATAAAAAAAATTAGCTGGGCATGGTAGCGTGCGCCTGTAGTTCCAGCTACTTGAAAGGCTGAGGCGGAAGGATCTCCAGAGCCCAGCAGGTTGAGGCTGCAGTGGCCGGGAGCGTGCCACTGCACTCAGGTCTGGGCGACAGAGTGAGACTCCAACTCAAAAAAAAAAAAGGAAAAGCATGTATTACTTAGCTTTTGTTCCTATGAGTAACATATGTATTCACATGAACAAGTAGATGTAGTTAGGCAAGACTGAAAATAATTATACTGTTAGAATTAGAGGTCTTTTTAAACTATTATTTTTACAGCATCCTATTTTAAAAAATAAATAAGTTATATTCTGATGCATTTGGTTTATATTAAGGTGAACATCTAAAGTATCATCCAAAACAGGACACTCTAGAGTGGGATAGACTGGAACCTTCTCAGGACAGGTGGAGATATGGTCATGTAATTATAGCTTAAAGCCATTTGAATTTATGCTCAAGTGTCAGGAAAGTTAAAGAGGAATCATATATACCACTTAGGTTTAAGTTGGCAATGGTGGAATGGTTACTACTTAAACAAAGTGTTCTACTGGACTTTATTTTTAAAATTTACTTAGGGAAAGAGGATTGAGGATAAAGACACTAACTCAACAAAGTTAAGCTTCTGCACTAAGCAGATATTGTTACTAATCTCAGTTCTTGAAATATATTTATCTGTAAATGGCATATATATACATATATATATATATACATGCACACACATTTATATCAGGAATATACACATACATATACACATATACATACTTCCTTTGTCAATTAAATTAATCTGACAAATACACACATACTCACACACACACATTTTGTGTTGACTGAGCCAACCAGGAAACTAGAAATGCTATCATTTGGATTAGAAATGACAGATGACACCTGAAGGTCATAAGTGAGGCAAAGTCGCTGTGTCACAGTCAGTCTAAAGTTTTGCAGAGTCTGAGTGGCCGTACAGACCATGGGCAGAACCAGTTTCATGAGTGTTACGAAGTAGCCAGTCACACAAGGACCTGTGTTTAGAAGGGCTCAACTCTTGAATTACTGCTCTGTTGTTATTTTGTAATTCTCAATTTTCAAACAAGAGACTCCATATTTTCATTTTGCACTAGGCCCCACAAACTATGTAGTTGGCCCTGACCACTGGTGGTTTGTCCTAGGCTTGGATATCAATAGAGTCCTTTAAGTAGCAGGACTAGGTATTAATAGATAAAAGAAAGGCATTATTTTTTGATAGTCAAGTATCTATGCAAGGCAGGGTCCCTTCTTGCCATGACTTTAATTACAACCTGAATACTATTAGACTATAACTATTATTCAGTTTCTAAATCTGTATTAAGTTTAACCCCTATGTCCTGTCACATAGAGTAGACAGTATGGATAGACATTCTCCCTTGCAACAGCCCTACCTGTGGTTAAGAGCTCTTTCTTAAAAGTATATAATGAGGCCAGGCTAGTGGCTCATGATGGTAATCTCAACACTTTGAGCAATCGAAGTGAGAGGATTACTTGAGCCCAGGAGTTTGAGACCAGCCTAGGCAACATAGTGAAACCTTGCCTCTACAAAAAATAAAATAATTAGCCAGGTGTGGTGGTGCATGCCCATGGTTGCAGCTACACGGAAGTCTTAGGCAGAAATATCACCTCATCTTGAAAGGTCGAGGCTGCAGTGAGCTGTGATTGTGCCACTACATTCTAGCCAGGCAACAGAGTGTGACTCTGAATCAAAAAATAAATAGATAAATAAATAAAAGTATATAATGAAATACTATGACTGGAACTACATTCCTCTCATCTATCTATCTATCTATCTATCTATCTATCTATCTATCTATCTTTCTATCTATCCATTTATTTATTTTTGAGTTGGAGTTTCACTCTGTTGCTCAGACTGGATTACCAGTGGCATGATCATGGCTCACTATAACCTTAACCTCCTGGGCTCAGATAACCCTCTCACTTCAGCCTCCCAAGGAGCTGGGACTATAGGCAAGTGCCACAACGTCTGACTCTTTTTTTAGTTTTTTGGTAGAGATGAGGTCTCATTATGTTGCCCAGGTCTGCCTGGAACTTCTGAACTCAAGCAATCCTCCTGCCTCAGACTCTCAAAATGGTGGGATTACAGGCATGAGCCACTGACTGTACCTGCCCTCCATTTTTTTTGTTTGTTTGTTTTTGTTTTAATTTAAAAGGAAACTATCACACCATTTGAATAGTTAAGCAAGATTTAAGAACAACAAACTAAAAAGGCTAATGTTATAGGGATGGAGTTCACTGTTCCATTAAAAACTCATAGCACAGGCCGGGCTCGGTGGCTCAGCGGCTCAGCCTATAATCTCAGCACTTTGGGAGGCGAAGGCGAGTGGATTGCCTGGGCCCACAGGTTTGAGACCAGCCCAGGCAATCTGGTGCCATAAAAAATTAGGAGCGCACGGTAGCATGTGCCTATAGTTCCAGCTGCTTGGAAGACTGAGGGGGAAGGATCGCTGGAGCCCTACAGATTGATGCTGGGGTGGCCGTGATTGTTCCGCTGCACTCCAGCCTGGATGACGGAGTGAGATTCCAACTCAAACAAACAAACAAACAAAAAAGCTCATAGCACAGTTAATCTCACAAATATCATAATTATTACTGTTACTGCATTACATGATAATTGAGTACAAATGGTAACAATCTCATATTTAATCTATAGCATATGACTTTTAAGAAGGCAAATCGAGTATTCAATTATTTTATCATTTTTGTTTTCTGGAGTCATAAATCCTGGATTTGAATCTTGTTTCTGCCAATTTCTGGATTTATGACTTTAGACAAGTTAATCTCCCTCTTTAATTTTTTAATTTATTAATAGGAAAAATTGCACTACTTATATTGTACAGATTCATTTTCTAGTGTGGTAAGAACACTTAACAAGAGATCTACCTGCTTGAGTTTTTAAGTGTTCAAGACAGTATTGTGAACTCTAGGCACTATGGTCTCTAGAACTTGTAACTGAAACTTTCTCTCTCTCCTCGGCCCCTGAAAACCACTATTTTACTCTCTGCTATACGTTTGACTATTTAAAATAACTCATATAAGTGAGGTCATGCAGTATTTGTTCTTCTGTGATTGGCTCATTTCACTTAGCACCATGTCCTCTAGATGTATTCACGCCGTCCCATATGGAAGGAGTTCCACCTTTTAGATGACCAAATAATGTTCCATTGCATGTATATATCATATTTTTCTTTATCTATTCATCTAAGGTAGACATTTATCTTGACTGTGTGAATATGTTGCAATAAACATGGAACTGCACACAAATCTTCGAGATTCTGATTTTGATTCTTTTGGTTACATACATCCATTACGCTCAAGAACTCATCCTAGAAAAAGTGATACATACCTCATTGTTGAATAACATTATAGTACCTTCGAAGTACTCCCCTTGGGAAGCTATGCACCATTGCCAGTGCCTAGTCCGCCCGTCAAAGCAATTTTGGGACTCTTTTTCTGGAATGGCCATCAGAGCCATGGTTGTATTACCTTTGATGTCCTGAATGTTATCAAACGGCTTCTTTTGATATTTCTTTATCTTCAGGTAAGAAAGTCATTGCATACTATACGAAAATGACTGACCGTACTGGGAAACTATGGTGGGGGGAGGGAGATGGGATTAACAGTAGCAAATATCTGTCTGGGTACGGGGAAACATCCCATATCAACAGGGTGCCTGAATGAAACGCAATTGTATACCTAACCCTTAACTGTACCCCACAACTTCACAATAAAAAAAAAAAAAAAGTCATTGCAGGCCAAATGAGGTAAGAAGGGAGGGTGTTCCAATACAGTTATTTGTACAGTGCTGCCAACATAAGCTCAAGTGGTAAGTTCATGAGCTTAATTGTCCTCAACAAATAACAATGACAGCTCTAATGGCCATTCCAGAAAAAGAGTTCCAAAATTGCTTTGACGGGTAGACTAGGCACTGGTGTCAGCGCATGGCTTCCCAAAGGGAGTACTCAAAAGGTGACCATAGTGATATTCAGCAATGAGGTATGTAGCACTTTTTCTAGGATGGTTCGCGAACATAATTTTTAGGCCTCATATATCCAGAACTGGAATTGCTATTGGAATTGCTATATGGTAATTCTATTTTTAATTTTGTTTCTGGAAACTTCATACTGTTTTCCATAAAGGCTTTACCATTTTACATTCCCACCAATAATATAGAAGGGCTCCAATTTATCTATCACCTTGCCAACACGTATTTTTTTTTTATACAATAGTGTATCACACATCCTAATAGGTGTGAGGGGGGTATCTCATTGTGGTTTTGACTTACATTTCCCTGATAATTAATAATGTCAAGAATCTTTTCATACATCTGTTGGCCATTTGATTGTTTTCTTTGGAAAAATGTATTTTCAAGTTTTGGCCATTTTTTAATCAGGTTGTTTCCTTGTTTTTGTTTTGTTTTGCTATTGAGTTGTAGGAGTTCCTAATATATTTTGAATATTAACTAATCCTTTATTTTATGTATAGTTTCCAATTTTTCTTTCCATTCCTTAGGTTGCCTTTCCACTCTGTTGATTGTTTTTTGTTGTGCAAAAGCTTTTTGCTTGATATAGTCTGAATCGTCTAATTTTGCTTCTGTTTCTTGTGTTTTTGGTGTCTTATCCAGAAGTAATTTTCAGGTTCAATGTCATAAAGCTTTTCTCTGTTTTCCTCTAAGAGTTTTCCAGTTTACATTTAAATTTCGGCCCATTTTGTGTTGAGTTCCATGTATGATATAGATAAGTTTCTAATTTTCATTCTTACGTAAGTAGGCATTCAATTTTCCCAACACCATTTGATGCAATTGTAAATGAGATTATTTTCTTAATTCTTTTTTGGAAAGTTTGTTGTTAATGGATAGAAATGCAACTGATTTTTGTATGTCAATTTTTTATCCTTCAATTTTACTGAATTTGTTTATTAGTTCTAACAATTTTGGGGGGGTAGCTTTTAGGGTTATCTATTTTAAGATCATATTTGCCAATAGAGATAAATTTACTTCTCTTTTTCTGATTTGGATGTCTATTTTCTTTTCTTACCTGATTGCTCTTGCTAGAAATTAACTTTGCTAACTAGAATTGGTGAGAACAGGCATTGCCTTATTCCTGACCTTGGAAGAAAAGTTTTCAGTTTTTCACCATTGAGTATGCTGTTAACTGTATGTTTTCTACTTGTGACCTTCATCATTTTGAGGTAAATTCCTTCTATACTTAGTTTGTTGAGAGTTTTTAATCATGAAAAAGTCGTTTAGCTAGAATTATTATAAAGATAAGGAAGATAGCGCAGTTCATTCTACCGGTTGTTCCAGATATCTTGAAGCATTGCTACTATTCCTTCTAGAAAATACAATATTGAAAGAATGTCCTAGTGTCTCCTCTCCTACTTCACAGATTATACAAAGCTAAAAGCTAAAACAATAAGGTATTTGGTCAAACAAAGGTCAACAGGAAGGTAGGTCTCTATTTGACACTTAGCTGCCATTTTTTAGATTACTTTACAATTCCCCAGCACATCCATAAGGCCAGGTCATTAGCTTGATCTTTGAAATACAGGATGCTTTAAAACATCCCTCCCAGAAATGCGAGGCAGAGATAAGGGCTGTGGGGAGATCAGCTAGGTTCCCACCAGTGATGGCCCTGGGACTTGCATAAAGGTGGGGAAAGAAAGGAGAATATGTAGCTTAGATCACAGGACAGGATCAGTTAACAGGTGAAACATACTCTCTGGAGAAGCCTGTGAACACAGAATTCTAGTGTTCTGGTTTCAGGCGTGATGTGGGAAACCTATGAGAATGCAAATTTCCACTCACTGCCTTCCTGAAGGTTGCCTAAGCTGAATTTGGGAACGATCGGTGACATGTGCTCCATGATGTAGTCCTGTGATCTTCAGTCTCTAAGTCTGTCTTTAACCTTTTTATTTTAAGCTGCTAAAACCTTTTATCAAATGAAAGCTCATGCAAAAACTTGATTTTATATATATATACACACACATACACGCAAAGCCTAGATAAATGGATTGCAGCTTGAGGAGTAGGAGATTTGGTGGGGTAGCCCTACCTGCTCATCCACCTCACCTTCTCACCTTCAACTCCTTGAGAGACTCTTGGGAGACCCTGGTACCCTCAAACTCCAAGAATACAATCTAAAAACTCACTACTCTTGCAATTTCCTCTTCTTTAGGAATCTTAACTGACCATCTCATTTAAGAAGGTCACTATGGTAGCTCAAAGAAAAACACAGGCTTTTAAAACCACCTCACTGTGCTGTTAAAAGTCAGTTGGCTTAGTGTCTTCTGGGTCAACTCTATCAACAACGTGAAGTCACTGTCAGACCACCTTACATGTCTGAGAATACTTTTTCTTTTGTCAAGTGGGATGGTAAATAGCAAAAATATCAAGCACTTAGAAGTTTTATTTAATAAGTGACTCACCTCCTCCTTGACCTTTTCCTTTCTACTTGAAAAATCTACTCATGTGAATATACATATGCTAAGATGAAGACCCCTTTGAAAGAAAATTCATTCAAAATCTAAATGTTTTGTTAAAATGAGGGCACGTGTGCCATCTAATTAGGAACATGAAATAATACCCTGAAATAAAATATTTTATTTGTACAGCCTAGAATCTCTTTAGTCTTACATCTAAATAACTTAACAGACAAGTTAATAATTGGAGAAAGCATAACAGTATTTATCACCATTCAATATCTCTTCTTTCCACTTAACTATTTTTCTTATTTTTAATTTTTATTTTAAGAGATAGGGGGTCTCACTATGTTGCCCAGGCTAATCTTGAACTCCTGGTCTCAAGTAATCCTCCCACCTCAGTTTCCCAAGTAAATAGGGATTACAGCCATGAGTTATCACACCTGGCTTCATTTAACTTTATTAGCAAGCCAATCACTTAAGTATTTGTGGAGAAATTTACAACAACAACAAAAAATGAAGTAAATGATAAGCAAGAAGAGAAAAGTTTTACAATAATGAGTTTATCTTTCCTCTAGAAGGAAATTATAACTTACCTAGACCAGAACACTAACCAATAAATAATGTATTCAAGATGTCTTATTTAGTATTAATTAGGAAAATCAATATCTCATACAGGCATTTTCCTTATTTGTGGAGAAGGGAAAGACTTAGGAATAATTTAAATTTACAGTGAAAAATATTATATCAATTTTAAGAGACTTTTTACTACATTTTAAAAAACTTTGCAATGTCCTGCTAAGTAGTAGTGGTTTAAATTTATTTATGAAAGGGAAATCCACTAGTCATATATACAATAGGATAAAAATAAACAACTTTAAAAGCGAGTTTCCGATAGGCCCTCATGGGAGTTTCAAGAAAGCAGTGCGGTTTTGGAAAGAGGTTAGTTTTTTTTTTGAGTTGGAGTCTCACTCTGTTGCCCAGACTGGAGTGCAGTGGCACCCGCCACCGCAGCCTCAACCTGCTGGGTTCCGGTGATCCTTCTGCCTCAGCCTTCCAAGTAGCTGGAACTACAGGCGTGTGCCACCACGCCCGGCTGATTTTTTTTAAATTTATTGTATAGACGAGGTCTCGCCAAGTTGCCCAGATGGGTCTCGAACCTATGGGCTCAGGCAATCCACTCACCTTGGTCTCCCAAAGCACGGGGTTACAGGCTGAGCCACCGAGCCTGGCTGGAAAGAGCTTAGTTTTTGTTGTTGTTGTTGTTGTTGTTGTTTTAAATTGTGGTAAAACATGCATAACATGGCATTTACCATGATAACATTTTTAGGGTGAGATCCTTCTGAATCTAAGAGGCCAAATTCCTCTGGGTCGCTATTCTTTTATTTATTAAAATTTTTTTTTTTTTTTACTATTCACTTGTACTTAGGAGTAGATTACTTACTATCATATTTCTTCATAAAGTGTACATAACAAAATTTACAACTTTAAACATTTTTAAGGGCACAATTTTGTGGCATTAAGTATATTTACCTTGTTGTGCAACTGCCACCACTATCCATCTCCAATTTTTTTCATCATTCCATATTGAAACTCCATTAAACACTAACTCCCCATTTCCCCCTTGCCCCAGTCCCTGGTAACCACTGGTTTACTTTCTTTCTCTATGAATTTGACTATTCTAGGTACCTCATATGAGGAGAACCATACACTATTTATCCTTTTGTGTCTGTCTCATTTCACTTAGCATAATTCTTCAAGGATCATTTATGTTGCAGCATGTGTTAGAACTTCCTCTTTTTAAGATGGAGACTATTCTGTCATACGTACACACAGCATTTTATGTATCTGTTGATGGACATTTGGGTTGCTTCCACTTTTTTGGCTACTGTAAATAATGTTGCTGTGGAAAATGCTACACAAACATCTCTTTGAGATCTTGCTTGCAATTATTTTCGGTGTATTCTCAGAAGTGAAATTGCTGGGTCCCGTGGTAATTCTATGTTTAAGAAGAGGCTAGATTTGAAGACTGATCTGGATTCAGTTTTAGCTCCAATCCCTGGCAGATGTGTCATCTTGGGGCAATACAGCCTAGTGGTTCCATGAATGAGGTGGAAGTCCGGCTACCTAGGCTCAGGCTTTGGCTTCCCTGCTGCCTAACTATTCCTTATCTTCCCTGTGCCTCAGTTTGTCTTACAGCCTATCTGTAAAACAGGAGAATAAATGTCTTTGTCCCATAGGGTTCTTGCAAAGATTAGCTGTTATCATTCTTTTGATCCTTTGTTACATCTAAAATGATGACTTAGGAATGACTTCTGGGGTCTATGAACCCCTTAATGTTACATGTCAATCTTTTTGTACAAGTGCATGTTTATGTCTTTCTGAGGTTATAGTGGTTTATATTTTTCCTTTTGCAATTAGATTTGCAATGAGGCCCTGATCTATCAAAAAGGAAGAACCACTACCCTAAAAGAAGTTAGCACACCAAGCTTTACAAACGTGAGCTTGATTAAGGAGATTTATAAAATGTCCCATGATGCTTTTGGCATGAGGTAGTCTGTGTGTTATCTTTGCTTTCCTGGCTAAATTCCAGTCAAGGAAATTCCCTTGGAGAAATCCCCTTTCTGTTCCCAACTATTATAGTGTCGCTATAAATGATTAAAAAAAATTTTTTTTCTTAATGTGAAATTCCTTATATAAATACAGAGTAAGATATTTAATTGATACAGACATACCAAAATGTGTATGTATTTGTGTGTATAGATAATAATACATATATATTCTGACCTAACTTTGATTTTGGATACTCATTTCTTAGAACTCAAAGTAGTGTAAATATAACATAAGTAGAAGACCAACAGCGTACATCACTGAAAATGTAGGTCGGCAAGCAAATACCCATGAGGGCTGCAACAAAGCAACTCTGTCTCTTCAAAGAATAAAACTGATGGAAACTCTTCCCTCGTAATTAGCAAAGGGCCTTTTTAGAGGTTCTCCATTGATGTGGTGTAGCTGAACCGCTCTTAATAACAATTAAGCCTTAGATTTGCATACCACTTTCAACATTTCAAAGAGCTTCCATAGGCTTTATCGCAGAATCAGTGTGGGCTTCCTTGGCTTCCCCAGGGGCCCGCAGGTGCTCGCTGCTCTGCTTCCTACAAGCGGGGCAGCCTACAAGCCTGCTGCATTGACACCCCATGTCCAAACCAACAGCACAGTGAAACTCACACTTGTGGGATACAGCCTTACCCACTGACCTAGAACTTCTTCCTGAACAAGATTTGTGAAGTGAAACTAGCTTGTAGTCATCCTAAAGCAAGAAGTGCAGAAAAAAAGCATTTTGTGTCTTGGAACTATCTGGTAACACATTCATCCAAAGTCCATTCAACAATGATTCCTTGGCTGTCTGTTAAGGGGCCAGCTCTAGTAGGGAGGATGCTACAGTTAATAGTGAAAAGCATTTGCCCCCAGAAAGGTTACATTCTAGTAGGGAAAGAGAGACAGTAGCAAAATAAACAGATACATACATGGCATATCAACTGATGAAAAGTGTCAGGGCATGTTTAAGGAACGGCTGTTGTTGGGGAGAGTGGTGGGAAGGGAGGTTCCAGAAGGAGCCTGGAGCCCAACTCCATAAAAGCCTTGTAGCTTACTGTAAGAAATGTGACTTTAGTTAGAGTGAGACAGGGAGCCATTCAAAGATTTGTAGCAGAACTGTGACACTGTCAAATGTACATCTGAATAGCAACACTTGGCTTTATGTTGAGAACAGATAGATGAGGAACTGAGCTGAAGCAGGGAGTTAGCTACCGCAAGGGTTCAAGTGAGGACAAGAGTGAACGTTCCTTCATGCCTCTTTTAAGCCAAAACTTACTCCTGCTCCAGGTAACCACTGATTTTATTTATTGTGACTATTGGTTAGTTTTACTTGTTCTAGAAATTCATATAAAGGAAGAGAAGAGGGTAATGAAGAGGAAGGGATAGAAGAAATATGAGAGGGCAGGGTGCAGAGGGAGATGGGTGTAGATCCCATCACTGGGGAGAAGGGATACATTTCATTGTACCCTCTTTTGTTGGTGAGTGGCTTGCTTGACATTCTGAGCTGTTAAAACTGACTAATTGTTGTGGGTTTGGCTGTCTCATGTGGCAGGGTCTGGGGGCTCCTAGACAGAGGATGATGGGGAAGGAAGCCTGCTGGATGCCTTGCCATCTTCAGTGAGGGCCTTCTCAAAGGCCAAATCCCACAGGCACCATCTGTAGGGCAGAGTCTCGTGGTTCCAAGCTTTCCATCACCTTGCTTGCATTTGAACTCTCCTCTTCTCCAAGAGCCATTTTCCAATAAACTTTACCAAGCTGCTTTTCACCTTCTTGGTTACTCTTGGTCCTCACACCACAAAAAACCAGCACACCCTACATAAAGCCATCTTGCCCTATCTCTACAACAGTGATTAAAGCTCTTCCTCCTTTGAAAAGCTGAAAAAACAATAACACTAACTGAGTTTTCAAAATAAATTACATTCCCTCACAATTCTGCCACATGACTGTTACTATTTTCATATATGTTGCCTTCATTTTTGTTCACAGGTACACTTATTTTATTTAACTGGAATAATAGTTTACAAACATTTTGCAATCTTTTTTTTTTTCACTTTTGGCAGAAATTTTATTTTAACCCATAGGAAAAACATGTATTAGTTTATCATGTCACCGGGCAGCTATTTATTTTCAAAGTCTGAACTAGTTTGCTTGCCTGACGTGATTAACACCTTGAATAAACACAACTTCGAACCTCTAAACAACAGAGATCCTATTATACATTTCAAAAAATCTTGCATAACTCAAGAAGTGGGTATAGGTATGTTACATGCAATCATTTTTTAGTTAATTCAAGCACTAAATAACCAACATTACCATTATTAAAAACAACTTATTTAGTGTATTCTAGATAGAGATCTCTGTCCTCGTTACTAAGTATAAAAAATGAATAAAACATTAGCCCTGCATTATTTTTTCTCTATCAAGATAAACCAAACTGGCAAAGTGTTGACAATAAATAAGCATTTTAATATCACATGAACAACATGTGGCACTCTCATCATGGGAAAGAAACAAGGGTTAAAACGTATGCAACCTGATTTGCTACTGAATAATAACTAATAGATTTTTCAATAAGCACTGGGCACTCTGGTGGCCAGTATCTATTTCTGGTCCCATAAAGTCAGCATTTAAAAAGAGAAGCCTGTAATTTTCTTTGAGAGAAAAACGCTTAACACATTTCCAAGTAAGTGCAAAGTAAAATGTGCCATTAAGACTTCTGAGGGGTCTGAAGGCCATGATTTAAAAGAGAGTTCGGCCATTGAGAAAAGTGTTCAGTGGCTTTTCATATCACCACTGACGATTCTCCTTTCAGACGCACGGGGTAATTTTTGGTTCAGGGCCACCACTGCACCGTGGTCTTGAAGCCCATGCAGCAGCGTGGAAGGAGGTGGCAGTCCATGTGAGGTTTGAGGGGCCAGGGCTGATGGAGGGACCAGTTCAAGGGCAGCAATTCTCCACTTCAAGTGAAATTAGGTTAAAATGAATACCCTGGTGCTGTCTTCAGGAAGAAAAGAGGTCAGAGAAGAGAATCTCGTGTGTGTGTGTGTGTGTGTGTGTGTGTGTGTTTAAGAGGCAAAGGATGGCTGTGGTTACAATTGTGATGATGGTGTTGGGGCTTCTATGGGGAGGTGGAAAGTGCAAACCTGTTAGAATGGAGGGAGACATGGATGATTGGTTGTATAGCAGTCATGTAGTCATATATATATATACATATACATATATATACATACATATATATACATATATATATATATACACATATATACACACACACATATATACATACCTAGACCTAGACTTAGACTTAGACCTATACCCATCACAGACATCCTTACATGGCTGAACTTCTTGCATCCATACCTTCCTTAAGGAAGGGTCTCTACCACAGATCCATGCTTTCTTGCATCTAAAAACAATGGTGAACCAGGAATATGGAAATAAGAAACGCTTCCGTCCACTTACCTTCTCCAGCGCAGTTTGAACAACTGATTCGCTTTCTGTGTCTAGGGCAGATGTAGCCTCATCTAAGATCAGAATTTTGGAGTTTCGAACTAAAGCTTGTGCAATCGCAATCCTCTGCTTTTTCCTCCACTCATTTGAGCTCCTTTTCCCCCACCAATGTATTAAATTTCTAATGAAAAATAAGAAATAAGCACAGAAACAGAAGGCAGCACAATCAAATGTTTAGAACAGGAAATGACAATCACAGTTGTGTTTTTCTATCAGCTTAATCACTACTTATGTACTTATTAAGATTTTTGATTTGTTGTTTGTAAAAACAAACAGCTGTGAAAAAAACAGCCTAGTGAAGAGAGGACAAAATTTGACTAGGACTAAAAAAAAAATAGAGCATATTACAATCTAAATCTAATTTTGGAAAAATTAACAATAATTTGAACTAATCTTCAAATCTCTTTTAGGTGTTTTTGTAGAGTGCTTTGAAATCGTTAAAAGTATCACTGTAATGCAAATACATATTTAAATATTATTTGCAATGTTTATTAGCCAGCTGGTATATCATCCATAATTTCTTTCCTGGATAATCTGAAATACAGTATGAAAAAAAATTACTAAACATATTTCCTTCTAAAGCTTTTTTCAATCTTGTGAGACATTTTAGGACTTCTTTTACTTTTTTCTTTGTACATGCATCTTTGACAAAGTAGATAGTACCTATTGGTGTAGGACTCTACCACCAATGAATCATGGTTAGTAATATTCTATTAGGTAATGTCTGATTCAAAGTTCACTTCCTCAAAGACAGAAATCTAAATATTCTTTCCAAACCTTTGATGTCTAAAGACTGATCTGTGAAGTAAAAAAGATTAAATGAAAAAATTAAATTAAAAACTTAAAAATTAAATTAAAAAAAATCGAACCATATTGATGAATAATTTATACACAAAAAATGAAATAAAAGAAACATTTCAATGAGTTTTGACAATGAGTACTCCCATGTGATCACCACTCCATTAAAGACATAGAACATTTCTGTAGTCCTAGCAAATTTTCTCATGCCAATTTTTTAAAAGTAAAAAACCATACCCTGATACCCATGATTTGATTTTTATTGTCATAAATTAATTTCACTTGTTCTAGGATCTTCTAGAAATGAAATCATACAGCATGTACTTTCTGGGAGGGATTCTTTTTACCTAGCATCATGTTTTTGGGATTCATCCATGTTGTATCAGTAGTTTGCTCCTATTTGTGTGTTCTACACAATGCAAGTATACCTGGGTTGCCAGCAAAAGCAACAAAAACACAATAAGAAAACACAGAGTCAGTTAAATTTGAATTCAGAAAAACAACAAATTTTTCTTAGAATAAGTATGATTCATAAAGTATTTGGGACACATGCTAAAAATTATTTGTTATATGAAATTCAAATTTTCACTGGGAATTCTGCATTTCATCTACCTAGAGCATCAGTTTGCTTATCCATCCAGTTACAGATGAACATTTATGTTGTTTTCAAATTTGTACTAATAAAAATAAAGCTACTATGAATAATCATATGCAAGATATTTTTGTGGTCATTTTTCATTTCTTTTGGATAAATACCTAGGAATAGAATGCTGAGTCATAAGTGTATGTTTAGCATTATAATAAACCATCGATCTGCTTTCTAAAGTGGTTGTATTGGTTTAACTTTTATCCAATTGCTTATATCATCAACAAAAGTTACATATGCCAGTCTTTTTAAATTTTGGCCATTCTTGTGAGTGTAAAATAGTATCCAACTGTGGTTTTACTTTGGATTTCCCTGGTGACTAATAACGTTATTTTCCATGTATGTATTGTATTTGATTATTCTTTTGTAGAATGTATGTTCAAGTTTTTACCCATTTAAAAATTTTTATGTTTGTGTCTTTTTTTCCAAGTTATAATAGTTATTTATATATTCTGGATTCATTTCATTATCAGATATGTGCATTCGGAATATTTTTGTGTAATCTCTGTCTTGTCTTTTTATTTTCCAGATGGTATCATTTTAAAAAGTTTTGATTTTAACAAATTCCAGTTTACCATTTTTTAAAAATAATAATGCTCTTCTGTCTACGAAATCTTTGCCTACCTTAAGTTCACAAAGACTTTATTCACAAAGACTTTCTCTTGTTTTTATTTTTGAATTTTATGCCTTAAGTGTAAGCTTTAATTTGTGCCTGGTGTAATGAAAAGGTTGCAAATCGTTTTTTTCCCCCCATACAGATATATAATAGTTCTAGAACCATTTATTAAAAAGCTCTTACTTTTTCCCACTGAATCCCATTGGCCTTGTCAAAAATCAATTGGCCAGATATATGTGAGTCTATTTCTGGTCTTTCCATTTCATTGTACTGATCAATACATCATCATTACATCATAGTCTTAATTGCTGTCTTAAAATTAGATGCTAAGCCAGGCATGGTGGCTCATGCCTGTAATTCCAGCACTTTGGGAGGCCAAGGCAAGAGGACTGCTTGAGCTAAGGAGCTTAAGACCAGCCTGGGAACATAATGTTTCCATAAAATTTTTTTTTTACATTAGCCAAGTATGGTGGCATGCTCCTATAGTGCCTGCTAGTTGGGAGGTTTAAGTGGAAGAATCACTTGAGTACAGGAGATTAAGGCTGTGGTGAGGTATGTTTGTGTCACTGCACTTCATCCTGGGAGACAGAGTTAGAGCCCCAACTCAAAAAAAAAAAAAAAATCAGACGTTTAAGTCTTCCAGCTTTTTTCTTTCTCAAAATTGTTTTGGCTATTCTTGGTACTTCAAATTTTCAAATAACTGTTGGAATCAACACATTTATGCACAGAAAAAGGCTGGTGGGATTTTGATTCATAAAATATTGATTTATAAATCTACTTGGGGAGAATGTATATCTCTAAAAATATTGAATTTCTAAATCAGTGAATAAGGCACATCCACTTTGTTTAGATCTTCATTCATGTTTCTCAGCAATGTTTTAGCATAGAAGACTTGCACATCTTTCATTAAATTTATTCTCAAGTATTTTGCTTTTTGATGCTATTGTGAATGCTACTTTTTATTTTATTTGTTTATTTATTTATCTGAGTTGCAGTCTCACTCTGTCTTCCAGGCTGGAGTGCAGCGGCACATTCATGGCCACCGCAGCTTCAACGTGCTGGGCCCAGGCGATCCGTCTGTCTCAGTCTTCCAAGTAGCTGGAACTATAGGCATGTGCCACCAAGCCCAGCTAATTTTTTGATTTATTGTAGAGATGAGGCCTCGCCAAGTTGCCCAGGCTGGTCTTGAACCTATGGGTTAAGGCATTCCTCTCACCTTGGCTTCCCAAAGTGCTGGGATTATAGACATGAGCCACTGTACTTGGCCGCTACTTTTTATTTTAATTTCATTTGTAACTGTTGCTACTATTTAGAGACTCAGCTGGTTTTTAAAAATAGCTCTAGGTCAATTGAAGATGTTTATTTTTCTTGGATAGGTTTTGGTAGTTTGTGTTTTTCAAGGGATTGACCCTCATCTAAGTTGTTGAATTTATAGACATAGCATTGTTCATTGTATTCCCTTTTGATTGACGTTTTAATGTCTTTGGCACCTTCTTTCATTTCTGATATTGGTTATTTCTCTACTCTCTCTTTTCTTGTTATCAGCCTTGCTATAGTTTTACTGATTTTATTGATCTTTTTAAGGAACCAGCTTTTGGTTTCAATGATTGTATTTAATTTTTGAGTTTTTGATTTATTTCTGCTCTAATTTCCTTTCTAAAGAAATCTTTCATTTTAAAGATATGAAGTACAATTCAGGGTTAGGTATACAAATGTTCATTATGCAGGTACCCTAGTTGATGACGTGTGGCTCCCACTCCCCTGGCAGTTTCCCTCAATTGCCAATCCCATCTCCTCTCCCCTGGCTGTTTCCCACTACTGCCAATCCCTTTCTTATAGTATTATGATAATTGTCCAAGGTCGGCTTTTTAGTGAGAACATATGGTACTCTATTCTTTGTTTCTGTGATAGATCACTGAGTATGATAAACTCTAAATCCATCCAAGTTGCTGTGAAGTCCATATGTTTGTCCTTCTTTATGGCTGCATGATATTCCATTGTGTATATATACCACTTTTTTTTTTTTATCCAGTCCAGTTTCAATGGGCAGCAGGGCTGGTTCCATGTTTTGGCTAACTGCTTTGATTTCCATTATTTACTTAATCTTGCTTGCTTGGGGTTAATTTGTTCTTCTTTTTTCCAGTTTCTAAAGGTCAAAATTTGGTTTGAACAATGTAGATCTTTTTTCTTTTCTAAAAATAAGTATATAATACTATTAGTTTCTGTCAAAGCAGTGCTTTACTTGTATTCCACAAATATTGACACATTGCATTTTTATTTTTAAGTTCAAAATTGTTTTTAAACTAAAAACTTTCCCTTGAGCTTTAGATTATTTAAAAGTATAATATTTAATTTTCAAATATTTGTGTATGTTTCAGTTATATGTTTGCTATTGATTTTTAGTTTAATTCTATTATGGTCTGAAAACATATTTTATATGTTTTCTATTCTTTGACATTGCTAAGATTTTTTGTTTTATTTTGTTTATTTTTAAAGTTCTATAATAATGTTACTTCAGTGAATGTTCTATGTGCACTTGGGAAGAATGTATTCTGCTGTAGTTGGCTGGAATGTTATATAAATATAGGTTAGAAGACAGGCGTGGTGACTCATGCCTGTAATCTCAGCCCTTTGAGAGGCTGAAGTGGGAGGATTGCTTGAGCCCAGAAGTTCAAGACAGTCTGAACAACATAGCAAGAACTCATCTCTAAAAAAAAATCAAAAGAAAATTAGCTGGCTGTGGTGGCATGCACCTGTAATCCCAGCTACTTGGGAGGCTGATGTGGGAAGATCACCTGAGCCAAGGAGGTCAAGACTGTGGTGAACCATGATTGTGTTAATGCCCTTCGGCCTGGGTGACAGAGTGAGACCCCAGTTCAAAACAAACAAAAATGTGGGTTAGATTTAGCTGGTTGGTAGTATTTGTTTAGATTGTCTATATTCTTACTGATATTCTGCCGTCTTGTTCTCGCAAGTACTGAAGACTTCTACTTAAATTGTGAATTTGTCCAGTTTTCCTTTCAGATGTATCTATTTTGGCTCCATGTATTTTGAGGTTCCTTTCTTAGTGAATAAACATTTAGGATTATGTTTCTTGCCTACAGATCCTATTTTCCTGTTTCTGTAAAAGACATGCTGAATACTGTGCATGAAGTATTAGAGAGACTCTGAATTCTGTTTTCTTCTTTTAAAAATGTTGGTTTTTATTACAGTAGGCAATCAAACACTGATCGCTCATCTTCAACGTGTGCAATCTTGGTTTCATGTTTGTTGGGGTGACTTTGTAGAAAGCCTCATAGCTTGGCAGGGCCCAGCCTTCCAATTCTGTCTCCTCTGGGGATGCTGTCATGACTTGGTTTCAGGCTTTGTTAGGGCAAGTCTAGAGCAGAGCTTACTCTAAGGTGTGGTCCTGACTCCCAGGGTGTGGCTTTTTTGGTGCCTCAGCTATACGCCTGGGGTGTTAAAAAAGGTGTTAATGTGATCTCTCCATTCTGGCTGGGCTGCACTGTTGACATCCCACAGGACCCCTTGACTTCTAGTATTTGCTCTGCTCTCGTCTCTTTGGTAAGCCTTGGGTCGTCTCATCCTCAGACGAGGATTCCCCAGGGATGCCACAAAGCCTTCTGCCCCCACCTCAGTTCCACAGATCCCTTCTCACCTTCCCAGTTGCTTATGTTGCCCTAAAATTTGATCTCTGCCTTCACCTCAGTAGGGCTGCCATTCTCTGCCTGGACTCCAGTTGACAGGGATGAGTTGAGCAATGCTGCAAATTGAAGACATTCCTTTTCCCTCAGGAATCATATACCCTTTCCCTACCTCTCATCAAATGTGTGCGTGGAAATGATTGTCCTATGTCTGAGCCAAATTTATGGTTGTTTATGGGTAGCAAGCTAGTTAGTCACTATCAAATAATCCTAATACACGAATTTAAAAATATGGGTATATTACAGAGGAAGTAATATTATTGATTTCTGAGCATAGCTCAATGGTTCTCTAATGGTTTACCTACCTGAGTTAGCCACCTCTGGAACTTTTATTTATTCTTGTGCTTATACTTATGTCTCTGGGTAACTCAAGCAGTGGAATTTGGTGTTCATCATGATAAGCTTCTATTTTTAATTTGTTCTTGGCTGATATCTTCAGGATTTATGATTAGATTTGTAGCAGGGGCATCTTTGTGTAGTATTGGCCTTTTAGTAAAAGGCAAGTAGCAATCTGCAGGGCATGATTTAAGTGGCACCAGAAAACTGCCTCATTCCAGGCAGGAAACGAAGAGCATTGGTGTTTTGAGGAAAAGAAGTCACTGACAGGGCAAAAGGTCACAAGAAAAAAGCATGTGTGTTCCCAAACCACAGGCAAAGAATCGCCTTATGGTTTTCATGATTTTGCTGGTCTAAATCTATCCTAATGATGTTTCTAAATAATGAGAATGGAAGGTAATCACTTGCATCATAAAAGTTTTTTTATTAAAAAAGCAAAAGAAAGAATAAAATTATTACAACCCATGGAATGTGGCTTGAAAAATATGTCCATTGACATGAATTTTTTCTTTATTGTGACCTTATGGGATGATGGAATTTTATAGATATTATAATTTCAAATCTCATTTTTTCATATTTCAGAGAGTGCTCCTTACAGCATTAGGTGACACTTAAGGAAATGTAAATAAATGGTTTTATAGTGCTCCATTAACTCTAAATATGCATTAAGATCTGATATGTCCTATTACCAAGAACTTTGGTTTACTATATCTCTTTCCAATAACAATTTCATATTCCTTGTACAACATAAGCTCCCCATGCTTTTAAAAAACGACCGTAGTTTGCCTTCTGGCTTGTCACAGAACCCATCTGAACACTGTGTGTATGACATTCCCACTCTTAGCCACAAGAGGGCCTCGCAAATCAACATTTCACGCACATCCTTTCTTGGCTTGGCCTGATTAGTGTGTCTCATTGTGAGAATTTAACTAACATATTCTCCTTTTTTCTTTCTTTTCCATTTGCAGAGTTAAGTAGAACTCTCTTGAAATTGACCTTTCTATGATACATTTCTTCTTGTGATTGTTACCATGCTGTCTTCGCTACAGATATTGTATCTAGGACAATCCACACATTAATCACACTCTCACTCTTCTGTAGATGTTACTGTCTCATTATCTTATGTGGGAACTTTGCAGGCTGTAGCTCTTAGCTAAGAACATTAGGCTACATAGTGTACTCACGTTAGGAAACTCCATGATAAAATCATAAGCATTTGCTTCCTTTGCTGCTTTTTCAATCTCTTCGTCAGTCACACCATCTCATCCATACTTAATGTTGTTACTGATGGTGGTCCCGAACAAGACAGGCTCTTGGCTGACCACTCCGATATGTTCTCGATAATGCTGCACATTTAAGGTTCTGATATCATTCCCATCCACCATGATCTGCCAATCCAAAGAATGAGACATGCTGTATTGATTTTAGAGTCTCTCTCTAGATCAAAATATAAACTGCAAAATAATATATTTCAGGAAGTAGGCACTGACTTTATTTTAATAGAATATTTATAACATGTATATTTCAACAGACTTTTTCTGGCAGATGGGAACCAGCAAAATCTCAACAACAACAAAAAATAATTGGCATAAAATCTTGCCAAACTATCTGAATATCTTCTAAGATCCACAAGTTAGGCATTATAAAGATATATATTCCAAGTGCCACAAATATTATTGTATAGGTACCTACAACAAACTTCAGTTCTGTTATTTTAAGACTAATGCAACCTTTAAATTTCATCTAGGAAATAGCCTTTATTACATATCTTCAACACCTTACTCTTCTGCAAAAGACAAGTGTTTTTTCTCCATTGATATATTGATGATAGAAATAATTCAATCTTTTCCACAGATAGTGTCATTACCCATTATCCCACCATATTCTGGCGACAGAAGCCAGGGTTTGGTCATTGTAACTCATATAGTCTCTATTCTTACCAACCCTCGTCTTCTGCTTGGCATGGATGTTCTTCCTAACTGCTTTTTACATGAAACGTTCATCCAATAGTCTATTTAATCAATATTAGCACAGCCACAGAAACCTAAGATACTCCAAATGAAATCTTAGAGGTAAAATTTCAATAAAACCAGGCTCTAGAAGAGTATATTTTCTTTTAAAAAAAATGTTGAAAACTTGAACAGAAAGATTAAGAACTATGCACTTGTGAATATAACAGTCTCGTTCCCTATGCCATTTACAAAGCTGCGAAGGTTAAGGTTATTTGCAACATTATAAATAAAAGAAAAAAGAGGCCAGGCTTAGTGGTTCAGTCTGTAATCCCAGCACTTTGGGAGGCCGAGGCGAGTGGATTGCCTGAGCCTGCGGGTTCGAGACCAGCCCGGGCAACTTGGTGAGGCCTCGTCTCTACAATAAAAATAAAAAATAGCCAGGCATAGTAGTACACGTCTGTAGCACTGGCTACTTGGAAGGCTGAGATGGAAAGATTGCTGAACCCCAGAAGGTCGATGCTGGGATGGCTGTGAGTGTGCATGCCATTGCATCCCAGCCTGGGCGAAGGGGTGAGGCTCTAATTCAAAAAAAAAGAAAGAAAGAAGAAAGAAAGAAAGAAAGAAAGAAAGAAAGAAAGAAAGAAAGAAAGAAAGAAAGAAAGAAAGAACAGAGTATGAGGATATTTTCTATAGGCATCACTCCTCTGGGGTGTTTTAACGGACTTCGACATTCTTAGTAAGTTCTGGGTAGTAAAAAATGCTGTTATTTTTCTCTATAGCATTAATTCTCTTCTAACATACTATGTAATTTACTTATTTTAATTATTGTCTGTCTCTGCTTATTAGAATGCAAACTTCAGGGGGCCCAGAGATTTTCACCTGTTTTGTTCACTGAGGTATTCATTCCCAGAACCTAGAACAGTGTACGACACATAATAAGCAACAGATAAATATTTGTTGAGTGAATACCCAGGGGAGGTATTCCAGCTCCACTGTTTTTTTTTTCCAGCTCCACTGTTAAAATGTACAAACTAACGTAGCTGTGAGCACTCCATAACTGATGGCACTTCCCAGTTCTATCATGTGGACCATGTATGGTTTGGCTAACTGCACTTATCAAGCTGTTGTCAGGATCATATAACCTCTGCAGGAGCTGAATGGCCGTGCTTTTCTCACTGCCGTTGGGGCCAACCAAGGCGACTGTCTCTCCAGACTTAATTTTGAGATTCAGATCTTTTAGAATCTATTGAAATGTATGGAGGGAAAGTCATAAAACTAGGATAAGCTAGAAAAGGATGGACATAATTCCAGGTATTGATGTATAGGTACAAAGAGAAAACAAATTCTGTAAAACTTAAAAAAAAAATTAGTTATTGTTATGTTTGTTTTATGTACACATGTAACCTACATAATCTGGGAAAATAATAGTAAAATAATCTCTCATCCTCTCTCTAAAGGTAAAGAAGAGATCTGAGTTGAGTACTTACAGAATATCAATTAGCAAACTGTTTACATTTTCAACTAAAATAACTTACATGCATTTTGTGACTACCAAGTTAGTAAAAGTTTTATCTTTTAAATTGCGACAAGTGAATGAATCTTGCCAAATATCTTCATGAACTATTTAAAGAAGCTCTTCTCTAGAACATACTTACATTATTGCAGAGTCTATTTCAAAGGTAAGTGAGTGGTAAGGCTCCCTAGGGGCCCCCATGGATGAGATTTTACCCTCAGGGGCCCTCACTCTCCAGTGGTGGATCTCATGGTGACATTTCAACAGGGAGGAACATTTCGAAAATTTTCTCAATGACTGGGGGTTGCTACCAGCTTATAATGACCCAGGGACCCAAGATGTGAGAGAAGCCTCACAATAATTACCCTTTCCACACGAAAACACCTATCTTTGCTTGCATCTGATATATTTAGCCCTAAACACGGAACTCTCAAGGACTCTCTCACTTTAATCTCATTATTTGTAAATAATGAACCTTTTAAATAAGCCAACCATAAAAACACACAAAACAAACAAACAAACAAAAGACCTTCAAAGAGCCAAACAGAGAAAAACTCTATGGCAGGTGAGAAACCAAGGACCACCAGAAGAAACGCCTTCTCTCCCACTTACACTTTTACTCTAGAGTTGGTTTCTGTTCATTCCTTGAAATAATCTTTGCTTTATTTCTTCACAATGAATGGATTAAAAAAAAATTCATTTCCAGCTTAACAAAAGTCATGTTCCCACAGTTGATTTTATTACTATTATTATTTGTGATTCAAAACACCACCTTTTTATTCTCTCTCATCTTAAAAATAATTGTTTAAACCCCAGAGAAGCCAGCATGGTGGCTCACATCTGTAATCCCAGCCCCTTGAGCTGAGGCAAGAAGATTGCTTGAGCCCAGGAGTTCAAGACCAGTCTAGGCAACATACCAAAACCTCATCTCAAAAAAAAAACTTAGTCAGGTGTATCGGGTGCATGCCTCTAGTCTCAGCTACTCAGAGGCTGAGACAGAAGGATTGCCTGAGCCCAGGAGGTAGGGGCTATGGAGAGCTGTGATTGTGCCACTGTATTCCAGCCTGGGTGACAGAGTGACATCCCAACTCAAAACAAAAACCAAAAGAAAAACAGAAAACAAAAAATCCCCAAACTCAGAAAGCACTTTCCCATGAAATATAATGACACAACTGGTGCTGAAGTCCCCAGGAAGCCAATCCAAATGTAATTGCAAAACGGAGTTTAAAATACTCTATGTTAAGAAAAATGATGGAAGATCATACTATTCCAATAATGGTAATAAAGTAACAAAATTTTTTTTTAAAAACAGAGAACTTTGAAAAGGTAATTTCATCAGAGGTTTTTGCTTGTTTGTTTGTTTAGTGGGACTCTCACTCTCTTGCTCAGGCTGGAAGTGCGGTGGCACATTGCTCACAGTCACCACAACCTCAACCTGCTGGGCTCAGGCGATTCTTCCATCTCAGCCTTCCAAGTAGTTGGAACTACAGGTGTATGCCACCACACCCAGCTAATTTTCTCATTTATTGTAGAGACAAGGTCTCCCCAAGTTGCCCAGGCTGGTCTCAAACCTGTGGGAGGCTCTCGCCTCCACCTCCAAAAGTGCTGGGCTTACAGGAGTGAGCCACAATGTCCGGCTTCAATCAGAGTTTTTAATTAGAGAAAAATAAGTAGGAGTAGGTAAGTCTTTTTTAAATCGCCTCTTGGCCTTTTGGTTAAGATCAAGTGTGGTAAATCTTTTTTAATGCAGATTCTGTAAGGGGTATTAGAGGTTGATGACATCAGTAATTGTATCTATTTCACTTAAAACCATATCCTTCAGCTGGGTACGGTGACTCACACCCATAATCCCAGCACTTTGGAAGGCTGAGGCGAGAGGATTGCTTGAGCCCATGGTTTCAAGACCAACTTAGGCAACTTGGCGAGACGTCATCTCTACATACAATAAATCAAAAAATTAGCTGGACTTGGTCGCATGTGCCTGTAATCCCAGCTACTTGGAAGGATCAGAGGTTGAGACTGTGGTGGCTGTGAGGGTGCCACAGCACTCCAGCCTAGGCAACAGAATGAGGCTCCAACTCAAAAAAAAAAAAAAGCCTTATTCTTCTTTTCCTATGAAACAAGTGTTTTATTTGTAATCACTCTTTGCAATCTTTAACAAAGTTTTATTTAACCACTTTTACTATTAAAGTGAAAGGGGAAGACAATGGAAAAGACATGCACATTTTCACTAGAATTTGCCAAAGGCTGAATGACAGAGGGAATAGGATAAATTGCAGATGTGTTTGTGTGGGAGAGGAGGGGCATGGGTAAAAGTGACAAAGTACCTGAAGCACAGTGGCTGGTGCAGCAAAAGTCCTAGGACAGGGAGAGGGAGAAGGTACATGTGTGTCATTCTTCCAGGTTAGAGAATAGGAGGTTGAAATGAGTCATCTATGTTGAATAGGTTAATATTCCAGGAACCACCAATAGATGGCACCATCAATCCAAGACATTCTGGTTTTGTCCTTAGGTCAGAGTAAAGGAGTCTCAGGGAGTTGTAAATGCTTTAGTTGGTTGAACAAGAGACTACAAAATACATCTACTTGTTTCAGAGTTATTTGTTTATTCCTTTATCCACCCACCCACCCATCCATCCATTCATCCATCCATCCATCCATCCATCCACCATCCATCTATCTATGATCTACTCAAGTTTCTAAGTAAAGTAGCCAAATTTAGCTCAAAATGATCCCAAATAATCTCATAGGGGATATCTTAGCCAACAGAAGATAATATCAGAAAACTCTACAAGTGTATATTTTAATTGAACCCACTTTGATAGATGGTCTGGATGGATAACTGAAAGAAACATTTTTAAATTCCACAGTTTCTTTTATGCGTTCAGGTTTATATCCAGTTGTTGAAAAGTTATCTATAATGGGTTTCTTGGGGAAACAAAAGGAATGTTATAAATCTTCAAAGGACTAAGCTGACACTCTCCCTCCTAAAACTAGCTTGAAGAGAGTTTTCTTTGACAAAGTTTTTCTTTCTGCATTTGAAGTACATTGAGTTAGACATGAAGGTTTTAATAAAACACAATCCCCTCCTGGAAATGAACTAAAAACAATCTCTCTTTCCATAACCAACTGGTCAACATGGAGTTTGCCCACCTTATTGTTTAAGTGGAATGGGTATGTCTGTTTTTTGGTCTCCTTCTTATAGTAATGGTAGTTATTCTTCAAAGCAGTGGGAAGTCTTACCTTATCAATAACCTGGAAAATATTAAAGGCGGCTCCTTGGGCTATAGTGAAGGTTTCAAAGTGAGGGACTGCTGCTCCAATGCAATAATTACTATGGATGACACTAAAGAAAACCTAAGAAACAACAAAGAAGATTTACCTTTCTGCAGTTATATAAGAAAGACAACAGGCTGAAGTATATGTATGTATTTGTTTTAAGAAAGAATGGAAGATGTAATCAAACAAAAAGGAAACACAAATTAATTTAAGTATCCTTCTTGGCCTTTTCCTAGTATGAAACTTTGTTTTTGCTTTTTGGTGTTTTTTTTAGTTGGAGTCTCATTCTGTTGCCCAGGTTGGAGTGAAGCTGCACAATCACAGTTCACTACAACTTTGACCTCTAGTCCCAGGCAAACCTTCCACCTCAGTCTCCTGAGTAGCTGGGACTACAGGCATGTACTACCATACCTGGCTTTTTTTATTTTTTGTAGAGACAAGATCTCACTATGTTGCCCAGGCTGCTCTTGAACTCCTGGCTCCTTGTCTTGGCCTCCCTAAGTGCTGGGATTACAGCTGTGAGCCACCATGCCTGGCCTGGAACAATTTTTGATGATCTCATAGTCTTGTTATTATCACCTGCTGGGCCATCTGAGCAGTAAAATCTGTTGTCTGAGGAGCACTGGCCATGCTGAACTGATGGTGTTGCCTTCCCCTCCTTGCTGGGCAACCCTTCGCACTTTACGGAGACGTGTGATAGATTTCACTTCTCAGTGACATTGTTCTATTCCCACCAAAACTTTTTGAATTCTCATATTAGTGGACAGCTATCCATTTTCAGACAAATACATCTCTGCAAAAGGTCAAATAAGGAAAGAACCCTGCAAGCTAGGTATTATGATCCCTATCATGTAGACGAGGGTGCCAAGGCTTGTCAAGTCATTTGCCCAGTCAAATAGATTGAGGAGTGAGGATGGGCCCAAAATCTTTCATGCGCACTTTGCATGAGATAAATGAATAGGTAAAAGTCTGAACTAAGAAAGTTTCCCATTCAAAAAAAAAAAGGAATTTAGTGGAAAGAAAAGAAACAGATACAGAATGGGAAGGCCAAACAAGAATTGAAGTTTACAGAGCAGATCATTTAGGTTCACCAAGACAAATGTCTGTTATTCCTGAACTGATCTTTTTATTGTTGAAACTTGGGAAGATAACTCAATAAATTATGATTTAATGCATAACTCCTAGGAATTTAAAAGTCTCTTAACTGAGCCACTGGAAAGAGCTGTATGTGGTCTGTTTTTAACATTCTTATATGCTGAAAGGACAGAGGAAGGGCAGGTGAGTCCAACGTACAGAATATTTCCAGACAAAAGACATTCAGCAAAGTGAAGGGAGGATGCCATCTTATCTCAGCAAGGATGAAAGGAAAAGTCTGAGAGATAGATCTCTTTCACTGCTGGATTAAGAAAACTCTATATGTCTTCCAGTGGAGTATTCAAATATGACTTTCCTCAAAAGCAAAATGCTTGACACAAAGAGAACACTAAAACATGTTGGATGAATAAGTCCTGTCAATTAATAACTATAATTTAAAGGTGTATATAAATTTTGGAAGGAAACAAATAGTTCTTTGTTAAAAATATTAATTTTTGAATATTCATCTCCATTCAAAGAAGAATTGTGGCCAAGGCTAGAGGATCACGTGAGGCCAAGAGCCTGAGATCAGACTGGGCAACATAGAAAGTCCCTGTCTTCACAAAATTAGTGAAGTTTGGTGGTGCACCTCTGTATTCCTAGCTACTCAGGATGCTGATGCTGAGGTGGGAGGATCATTTGAGGCCAGGAGTTTGAGGCTAGAGTGAACTCTGATTGTTTCACTGCAATCTAGCCTGGGTGACAGAGCAAGACCTTGTCACAGAAAGAAAGAGAGAGAGAGAGAGAGAGAGAGAGAGAGAGAGAGAGAGAGAGAGAAAGAGAGAGAGAGGGGCAGACGGTGGGAGGGGGAGAGGGAAAGGGAAGGAGGGAGGAAGGAAGGAAGATAGGAAGGCATTTTGACTAAACTTCAGGTAAGAAAAGATTATCTAGGTCAGTTGCCTCTGTTCTCAAACAAAACTTACAGCGAGAACAGTCCCGATGGCATAACCAGGTTCTCCACCAAGGATCAAGGAAGTTCCATACCAAAAAGCAAGTCCATAGGTTCCATTCATAAAGAAGTACACAGAGCCAAAAGACAGTTTTGAAGCTATAGCCTTTTTGATGTCAACATCCTTGGCATCTTTGAGATTCTGTGTATACCTTATAAAAACAGAACACAACTTATTAGTCTTTGGGGAAAATAAAGTCAAGAATATGTTGTCATAATTAAAGGGACAGACCTTTGAAGTTCTTTCTCCTGGGCCCCAAAGGCTACGACTGTTCGGATCGATGACAAAACTTCTTCCGCAACAGCCCCAGCTTTGGAATAGACACTTAATTCCCTACTGGTTAGTGAGATGACTATCTATAATAAACCACAGCCAAAGAGTAGCAGGGACATTGGCTTCAGAGATGTGAGTGTATGACTATTGCCTACTCATACATCAAATCTATCCACTTTCAAAATACATTCCATATAACTGGAGTCGATTTTATGTTAGATATATTTGGACTGCTGTTAAAGTTAGAAGCTAGCATCAGCTGAGTAATATTTATTATTTTCTGAATTCATGTACTATAGATCATTATTTCTATGATATATCACTGGAGGAGAGATACCGCCTGGCACAAAGTCTTGTACTTAGTGAGTATTTAATAGATGATTACCAAAGTAAGTTGAATTGAAGGAAGCTAGAAACTATCTACCCTGGTATCTCCAGTCACCTGGATAACATTGACCTTCACCTTCTTCTGCTTCATGATCCAGTTAACACAATAACAGAGCTTAGAATACCCACTGATATTCCTTTAGATTCCTCATTTACCTCTCTTCCATGGGCAGTGAAAGCTCTGATCTTAGTAACATATTGTGGGTAATTTTCCTATTGAGTGTTCCTTCCTTATTTAAAATAAGCTGGGGATGGAGATTTTGACAGGGTCAGTGCTAGAAATCACACTAAACAAAGGTTTGTTGCTTAAATATCTAAGCATATCGTTAAGGAATTGGTCAAAGTATAAAAATATTCAAATTAGAATATTTTCATTGCTGAAAATTCTTGTTGGCTGAGTTTGTATATAACTTTAAACACAGTGAATTGTATGGAGTTGATTTCTATTAAAAAACAATTAGTATTGTAGAATTAAAACACTGTGCCTCCAATTCAAAAGATGGAAATATACAATGGTAGGATTGACATAAATATGATTTAGAGAGGAATAATAGAGATATATTTGTTGTTTTTAGACTTCACAGAGAATACTGGTTTCAAAATCAGGCCGTAAATAAGATTGATACTTTGAGGCATACTCATAGTAGTACAGTGCTAAAACATAATTTAGAATGCAAGTACGTAATTTGTTTTAAAAAACAGAAACATATTTATGTAGTAAATAAAAATAGACATTGGCAGACACTTTAAATATAATTCAAAGCCTTATTAAAAACACAAACTTGAAGAGGCTGTCATTAAAAAGTGTTTAAGTGTTTATTGTCTTAGTATTTTCTTATTCTGTTCTACCTAGTGAAATGAATTGCAGCACATTTATCTGGGAATTGAGAACACACGAAGCTCTCCCAGCAGCAACAACTGAACATCCCACAGATAATGGCATTATGCTTTATCCTTGCTATCATGTGAAGCTGCATTAGGCTGCTAAATGAAAAATAATGTTTTTATATGTAAGATATTAAAAACAAATCTCATCTTAACCAAATAACTTGAAGACAGAAGGGTGATTAATGGTGGACACAACCAAAAGTACTTGTGGGGGATCATATCTCTTTGTATTTGGGGACATAGCCAGTGAATAGAAATGCCTTTTGTGACAAACCCATGAAGCCACTTAGTTCCCACTGCTGCCTCCAGATCACACTTAGTAGTGTCACCTACCCTGGAGCATGCTGCTGCAGAAGCCATTATCAGAGGAGATGTGGACAAACTCACCAGGGTGAGTTTCCAGCCTTTCACTAAACCAACTGCCAGGCCAATGGAAAAAGTAGACACGTTCTGGAACAACAGAGCAGATTTGTCTCCAATACCATCGCTGATTTTGTTGATGTCCCTGAAACAAGTAGATAACTGTAGGTAAGTCATGTCTATGTCCTTTATGAAAACAAAGTTGGTGTGCTGCATATTAGTTCTCTTACTCCGTCATGTGAGTGTTAAGTTCGCCGACATCACAGCCATCATACCAGGTGATGTCCTGCGCCAACACTGAATGGAAAAACTGCTTTCGAATTCTCTCAGTTTGTTGTGCTGCAGTTATAACCCAAAATGAAATCTGCATGTAGCCAAAAATCAAGGCAGCCACTCCTATTGCAACATAATACAGGGTCAACCTGAAGAAAGATTAGTAGAATGTTAGACTGAAGCACAGCTTTTTTTCCCTTGTCACTAAAAAAAAAAAAAAAAAAAAAAAGAAAAAGATAAAAAAGAAATCTACTATAATAATATGATTTGATTGAGGAAATATAGGCTTGAACCTAGAAAAATAACTAAAAACCCATCAGAAGAAAGAGTGAAGTACGTTGAATAATCTAGGTTTCCCTTGTAAGGCATGTAGAGGTCTCTCTACATATAGAAATTTGTTTGTTTTGTTTTTTGAGTTGGGGTCTCACTTAGTCACCCAGGCCGGAGGGCAATGGCATGATCATGGGTCACCAGCCTTGAACTTCTAGGCTCAGGCGATCCTCTTGCTTCAACCTCCTGAGTTGCAGGTGCTACAAGAATGTACCACCACGCCCATCTAATTATTTGATTATTGTGGAGGCGAGGTCTTGACATGTTGCTTAGGCTGGTCTTGAACTCCTGGGCTCAAGCAATCCTCTTGCCTCAACCTCCCAAAATGCTGGGATTACAGGCATGAGCCACTATGCCCAGCCTAAAAAGTAGTATTTTAAAGCATTCTTGCTATTTATGTCTTTTTTCAATGCTTTTAATACTTTCATATGAAAAAATTACATTGAAGTAATTAAGATAACTGTAGGTGAAACAGTATGGTAAAGAAAATGAGAGTTGTCAAAAGCAGATAAACGCTATAAAAATATACATACCATTAAGTTCAAAATTCAACTTAAGGAATTTACCCTAAGGTAATGGGTACAAAGATGCATCTATATAAATTGTCTCTATAGCATTTGTAACAATACAGAAAAACTGAAAACAATGCAAATATATAATAGTAGGAGACCAGACAAGAAATGTAGTCATTTAATGTAGTCAAACCTCCGATGGCACATTAAGTACCTAGTTTGTTCTAGAGATACAGCCATGAGCAATGTAATATGTCCTCCCATTCTGGTGGGAGGAGCCAGACAAGACACAAAGAGAAAGAATTTAGGTTGTTCTATGAAGAAAGTAAACAGGGTTATTGAGAAGTCACAGCATAATTGGTGGGTAAACGAGGGTTGGGAGTGTTATTGAAGATGAACAGAGGGGTCGAGGAAGGGATCATATAGCTGGGATTCGAAATGTGAAATAATGCCAGTCATAGAAAGAGCAAGGAGAGCATTTCAGCAATAGAGAAGAGCTCTCTCCTGGGAATAACTGAGATGGAAAAAAGCTTCCCATGTTCCAGGGAATGAAAGAAATCCAACATGGAATGAAATGACAAGGCGGGATAATTTGGCGCATCCTACGGCTTTTAGCTACAGTGTATGATGATCAGATCTTATTCTAATAGAAATAGAAGGCCTTTGGAAGATTTCAGCAAGGGATGACTTTATCTGTTCGATTTTATTTATTTATTTGAGATAAGGTCTCACTATGTTTCAAGATAAGAGGCGTGAGCCACCGTACCTAGTCACTGTTCAGTTTGTCAGTAGATCCTTCCAGCTCCTCTGTGGAGGATAGATGGAAGCAACAGCAACAGGAAGCAAAAAGTTCAGTGAGGAAGCTATTGCCATGGCCGAGGTGAGAAGGATGGGGGCTGTGTGAGGCTGGGTACAGATTCCAGATATATTATAGAACTATAAATTACCAGACTATTGAGTCCCTCAAACAAAAGCATCAACCCTCTCTGCCAAAAACTAAGACTGTTAAAGCAAAAAGTTCTGATCCTATCCTAAAATAGAAATATCATTTTTGTTCAGTTCTCTAGGTTTTGAGGGTTTCGACCTGTCTATGGAGCACCAAATTGCATACCTTCCCTCGAGTGGAGTGCCTCCAACGAGCCTCGATGAAAAGACAGAACTTGAGAAGCTAGAGTAGTTGGGTCACTCTCTGCTTCAGAACATAGTCTCTCCACGACGAGGCTATAATCTGTCACAGTTTCCTTCAAGCTTTGCTGTTGTTCCTGGATGTGCAACTGCCACTTGTTTACTGTGACATAGATACTTTAAGATTTCCTTGTGCTTTATAGTTTGGGTGTGTTTTTTGTTTGTTGGTTGGTTGGTTGGTTTTTTAAGATGGGATCTTGTCACGTTGCCCCAGTTGGCCTCAAACCTCCCAGCTCTAGTAATCCTCCCACCTCAGTCTCCCGAATAACTGAGACAGCAGACACACACCGTCGCGATAGGCAGTGCTTTATAGTTTGTATGTGTGTTTTTGTATTAATACAGCAATTCTTTGTTTAACAGACTCTTACTTGAAAAAGCTGATCATGTACTGAATGTGAGAAATGAAGGAAAGGGAAAAACCAAGGATAATTCCTTGAGTTTGAGGGGAGCAGCTGGTGATGAGGGTATCACTCATGGATGTGGAACACTGGGAGACAGACATATTTTCAGGGAATATTGAGAGTCTGATTTAGACAAGCTGAGTCTGAGATGCCTATTAAATTTCAAAGTGGAAATCAAGTAAGAAGTTGAAGTCCTGGAGAGGGGAGTAGGTTGGACAGGTGGATTTGAAAGTGATTGCTTATAGGTGGTCATTAAAATAAAAAGACTGACTGAGACCACACAGCGAAAGGCAGAAGGAGGCTGAAGACTGAGTTTGGGACTCTACAGTTTCATTGAGTCACTTTCACGGTCTATCTGGTGTAAAGTGTTTCTCATTTTTGTGTGTTTTGCTGTTCATAACAGTTTCTAAGCATCATGCAGAAGTGCTGGCTAGTGTTCCTTAGTGCAAGAAGGCCATGATGTACCCTATGTAGAAATACATATATTACTGCTGGTGGAATTATAAACAAGTACAACCTCTATAGAAAAGAGTATGGAGATTTCTTGAAGACTTAAAAATAGAACTACCATTTGACTCAGCAATCTGACTTCTAGGTATCTGCCCAAAGGAAAAGATAAATTATTATATAAAAAAGATACCTGTACTCATATGTTCATTGCAGCATTTTTCACAATAGCAAAGTCAACCTAAGTGCTCATCAACGATTGATTGGATAAAGAAAATGTGCTCTATACACACCATGGAACACTATAATGTCATAAAAAAGACTAAAGGCATATGCTTGGCAGCAACATGGATGGAGCTGGGGAATATCATCCTAAGTGAACTAACTCAGAAAAAGTAAACCAAACACCAAACGTTCTCATTATACATGGGTGCTAAATGGTCAGAAAGATGGAAATAACAGACACTGGGGACACTAAAAAAAGGAAGTTGAGGTGAGGTCAAGGGTTCGGAAGTAACCTATTGGGTACAATATTCACTATTTGGAAGATGGGTCATCTGAAACCAATCCCCATCAGTACGCAATATATTCAGGTCACAGACATGCATTTGCACCCCCTGAATCTAAAAAAAATTACATGTGTCAGATAAACTCCATTCAGGCATAAGTATAGTGCTATTTACCATGACTTAAATGTTAACAAATCAACAACACATATAAGATGTCATTATACAAAAGCATACATAAAATAAGGTTCTATATTATTTGATTAAGTCTGTGACCAGAGACTCACAGGAACCTAACACTATATTACTTCTAAGAGCAATGGTTCGGTATTTGATAATTCAGTGTTCACAGAAACTTTAATAGAATATAAGTATCACAAAGAAAAATAACTGTGTTTTCTATAAGAGAGTTGTTCAAGGACAAGAAAATGCTACAAGTTTAATAAAAATCATCTTGTTGAATTGTGTTAATGTTGTAGAGAAAATGTTTGCAATAATCAAATTTTAAAAGTAAGACTGGTACACTGAAAACCACAAAATGTTAGTAGAAGAAATTAAAGAAGATCTACATAAAAGAAGACACAATCCATGTTCATGGATTGAGACACTTAGTGCTGTCAAGATACCAATTCTCCCCAAAATGATCTGCAGATTCAATGCAATCCCTGTCAAAATCCCAGCAGGCTCACAGAAGTTGACAAAGGTGATCCTAAAATTTATATAAAAATGTAAAGGACTCAGAATAGCCAAAATGAAAACAAAGAACAAATTTGGATAACTTACACTTCTAGGGTTTATTTATTTAAACTATAAAATTACAGTAATAAAGACAGTGTAGAACTGGCATAAAGACAGATATGTCAATAAATGCAAAGGAACAGAGAGAATAGGAACTAACCCATTAATTTATAGAGAAGTTGATCTTTAACGAAGGTGTCAAGCAATTCTGTGGAGAAATGATCGTTTTGGTGCTGGAACAACTGGATGGCCACATGCACAAAAGATTAAGCTAAAAACTTCACCTCATACCATTCACAAATATTAGCTCAGAATGGATCAGACCTAAATTTAAGAGCTAAAACATTGAAACTTCTAGAATAAAACATAGAAGAAAATCTTCATGACCCTGGGTTAGGCAAAGAATTTTTAAATCCAAAAGCACAATCCATAAAAGAAAAATTTAATAAATGGGATTTTATTACTTTGTGCTTCAAAAGAAACCGCTAAGGGAGTGAAAGCTCTAGCTACAGACAGGAAGAAAATATTTACCAGTCATATATCTGACAAAGAACTTGTAATCAGAATTTATAAAAAAGCACTTACAACTCAGTAATAAAAAGACAAATGGCACAATTTAAAACTAGGTAAAATATTTGAATAGACAATTTACCAAAATATATGAATAGCTAAAAAGTACATTAAAAATGTTCATCATTAGTCACTAGGGAAATGCAAATTGAAGCCACATTATGACAACTGTTCACACCTACCTCAGTGGCTATAATACAAAAGACAGACAATAACAAGTATTGGTGAAGACAGGAGAATCTGGAACCCTCAGACAGTAAAATGGAGACATCACTTTGAAAAACAGTTTGGTATTTTAAAAATAAAGGGCCAGGCTCCAGTGGCTCACACGTGTAATCCCACCACTTTGGGAGGCTGATGCAGCAGGACTGCTTGAGCCCAGGAATTTGAGACCAGCCTCATCTCTACAAAATAATTTTTAAAAATTAGCCAGGAATGGTGGCACATGCCTGTAGTCATAGATAATTGGGAAGCTGAGGCAGGAGGATCACCTGAGTCCAGAAGGTCAAGGCTGTGGTGAACTGCAAGTGTGCTACTGCACTCCAGCCTGAGTGACAGAGTGAGATTCTGACCCAAAATAAATAAATAAGTAAATGAGTAAATAAATAAATACAGGAATAAAATAGATAAAGTACATTTACCATAGGACCCAGCAATTCTGCCCCTAAGTATCTACCCAAGGGAAATAAAATACAAGAACCTGTATATCAGCGTTCATAGAAGCACTCTTTGTAAATAGTCAAAAAGTAAAATCAGTCCAAATATTTGTCAGCTAGTGAAGAGATAAACTGAATGTGATATGTCTTTACAATGGATTATTACTAAGCAATAAAGAGAAATAAACTGCCGATCCATGTTACAACATGGATGAACTCAAAAACATTGTGCTAGATGAAAGAAGCCAAATAAAACCCTAATAGATTATATGTTTCCATGCATATGTAATGCCCATAATATACAAATCTTTAGAGATAGAAAGCAGATAAGTACTTGCCTGTACTGGGAGTGGGATTGGGGGTTGATTACAAATGAAGGATCTTTGAAGAGTGATGAAAGAAGGATTCTAAAAACAGATTGTGGTGATGGTTGTACAACACTGTAAATTTACTATAAATCATTAAGTGGCACACTTTAATCTGGTAAATTATATGATAAGTACATTATGTTTCAATAAAGATATTAAAAATCATATGGACACTGCAATCTCAATTATACTAAAAGTAAACATGGACCATGTAAAAAAGACTATAATAATTTAAACCAAAATTAATATTGTTATCCTTTAGTGATGGGATTATAAGTAACTTAATTGTCTTCTTTCTGCATTTTTATATTTTCTATAATGAAAATATCGTTTAATCAGAAAAAGTAATTTAAAATAATTTTTATAGAAGTACCGATTTACCTTTTAAGAGACTATCCTTAAAAAACAAACAAAAAATGCACCCAACTTTTTCACTTGGAAGAACTTTACTTATTAACTTTTCATTTATCCAGCAATCAGACTTCCAAACTGCCTGGGAGACAGAAAGAAAAATTCTAGTCGTCCCAGAGCCCAGGAGATGAATTTTGCATCAAGAAACGAAGGTATCATCGAGATCTAAGCCTTCCAATTCAAAACATCATGCAAATTGCGGTCAACTTAATGGCTCCATGTTGAACATTATGCCAGACCACTGAGTACCATTGAATCTTCAGAAAGTATTAATATCACATTTGACAAATAGAGAATTTGAAGCTTACAGAAGTTACCCAACAGCGCCCTCACTAGAAAGTGGCAGAGCCCACTATCTAAATCCCAAAGGTAGAATCTGTGTTTTTTTTTTTTTTCCTTTTCTTTTTCTTTTTTTGAGTTTGGGTCTCACTCCATCGCCCAGGCTAAAGTGCAATAGCATGATCACAACAATCACGGCTCATGGTAGCCTCAACCTCCTAGGCTCAGGCAATCCTTCTACCTCAGTCTCCTTACTACAGGTGCATGCCACCACACCAAGCTTTTATTTTTTTTTTAGGAGATGCGGTTTTGCTATGCTGCATAGGCTGGCCTTGAACTCCTGGGCTCAAGCAATCCATCCGCCTCAGCCTCCCATAGTGTTGGAATTACAGGTGTGAGCTAGCATGCCTGGTCCTAAACCTATAATCTGATTCCTGAGCTTATGATTTCAATCACTCTAGTAATATTTCTGAGGAAAGCAGGTGGCAAATAGGCTTGAGAAATACGGCCTACCTCCTCAGCCCTGGAGACTGACAATACACATGAACAGTTTAAAAAACTCAAAAGCTAAGAACTAGTTTCATGTTGTTCAATCCAGGATGTCTCAGACCAACTGACCATGAAGCATTGCCCTTCCTTTTTAAATGTGTGCCCTATTTGATTTACTGTACAAAAATTTGGGAATCATTCTAGACTACAACTTGGGCAGCAGAAATTGCTGTCTATCTAATCTATCACCCAATACCTGATCTTCTTCCTTAATAGCAGAACTCCCATTTCATTTGGAGCGATAATATGCCCACCTAAAATGGATGTGGCCATATACCTAACATAAGGCCATTTTTAGAGGTGAGACTGTTGTGTAGAATTTCCAGCAGACTGAATAAGAAAGCTGACTCAGCTAGGAATGCACATTTTTATCTTCCTTCTTCCACATAATGGCTGGAACTCCAGCAGCCATTTTGAACCAGGAGGATTATTGAAGATGGATGTCAGTAAAAAGATGATGGAGTAGAAAGACAGAAGAATCCTGAGTCTCTGATGACTGTTGAACCATATTTTATTCTTAGACTGTCTACTTTCAAGTTTTTATATGTGAGAGAAATAAATTTCTATCATGGCTAAGCCATTCTCTATATTAAATGCAGTTGAATTTAATCTATCACAGATGTGGCTGTCCAGTTTGCCCCTTCATTTTCAAATAGGTTATGGCGAATACATTAGAATTAGCAAAAGAAAAAGAACAAGTTGCTTAGAAGTCCATATGGTATTAATTAACTAACTCTTGACAGCAAAAGAGGAGACATCATATAAACCAGCAGTAATCTTAGGACTATTTAATCATTCTGAACTGGAGTCAGCAAGAAAAGATTTGATGACTTTTACAATAATTTTCTGATAAATAAGACAAAGGCATAGATTGAACATTACACATTAAGAAGATAAAATTATGAGTCATTTTCTTTAGAAAATAACTTAGAAAGAATCTGATTCTTCAGTTCCTGATTATTATAGACGAATGAAGAATTACCTTATATGAGGGAGGACCCTAGAAAAACCAGAATTATTTTTTGGAGGGCAGGCCTCTTGTAGTACAGACTTTTCCTGCTAGGTAAGATGGCTTCTAGAAACCCATGGGCACTAGGGCATCAGCTAGCGCTGTTGTGAGAGGCTGTGTTCAGCTTTGGTGAATTTTTTTTTGGAGAGTCTTACATCGCGTTTGCCCATTTCACAATGGATGATAAACGAGCACACCTGCCCACACTGTGCTAAGTGTTCAGCAGTTTTTGACCCCAAACGGCATGACCCCCATGCCCTACTCTCCCTATTCACCTGATCTCACCTGAGCAACACCTTTTGTTTCCCTGGGTGAAAAAAATCCTTCAAGGAAAACGTTTTGCTGATGTGGAAGAGATAAAACAAAATAATGGTAGAAGCACTAAAAGGCATCAAAACTGATGCGTTTAAGAGCAGTAGGAAAAATGTCTCGATAGGTGTATTGCATCAAATGGAGAGTACTTTGAAGGGGATTGAAGTTTAAACATGTAAGAATAAATACACAATTTTTAATTAGTAAATTCCGGGGTTTTTTGAGGGAGTTCCTCCTTGTATTCAATAAAAGTATGCTCATTAAAAAATATGCTCATTAAAAAATTAGTTCCATGGGATACTAATAAGTATTAGGAAAAATAAATTAGGTTCCATGATCAAATATATTTGTAAAACTTGGATTAAACAAAGCTAACTAAACTGAGACTTTACTACCATGCTTATCTGTCCTGTTGAACACGATAGGAGCTGTCATACACAGCATTTTCCAAACCAATTTGACTATGGGATCTTTTTATTTTATTACGTGTTTCAAATATTTCTAAAAATTCCTCACTAACTTTAGAAATAACAGCATAAGGACTACATTATAAATATTAATAATGTTTTCTTCTAAATTTAATAGCCTTTTAATAACTGTACATAGACATATCTTTTCATCTTATTCTCCCTTTGTCTACTTTGAAATAAAAGCCCCATTTAAAAAATTTCTGAATTTTTTTGATAAGAAATATATACTTCATGATTGTCCATCAGAACCCTGCTTTAATACTGTAAGACCAAGATTCAGCAGAAGACACTACCCTGAATCCTAATCATCAATTTCCAAACAACTCAATATAACAAAATTTCATGTAAAAGTTGCTAAAATACACAACAAAACAGAACTTTCTGTCAAAAAAAGTTAAGGCTGCATCTAAACACAATTTGAGGGAGTACCATTCACACTGTAGTTTAGAAAGGTGCCATCCAATAGAACTGTCTGTGATGAAGAAAATTTTTAGTATCTGTGCTACAGAATATGGCAGCCAGTCAGATGTGACTTGCAGCACGTGTCACGTGACCAAGAATGATAAACTTTATTACATTTTAATTAATTCTTTTTATTTTTTTGAATCAGAGTCTCACTGTTGCCCATTGCAGTGGCATACTCACGGCCTCTGCAGCCTCGACCTACTGGTTCTTCCACCTCAGTCTTCCAAGTAGCTGGAACTTTAGATGCGTGCCAACACAAAAAATAAATTTTTTGTTTTATTGTAGAGATGAGGTCTCACCAAGTTGCTCAGGCTGGTCTTGAACCCCTGGGCTCACCAATCCTCTTGCCGCCACCTCCCAAAGTGCTGGGATTACAGGTGTGAGCCACTGTGCCCAGCCCTTCTATTTATATATAGCCACATGTGGCTGTGTCTAACATATTGGGCAGCATAGATAAAAAATTAAGGCCCACAAAGAATAAAGGATGCTGGAGGCTGGGAAAGATGGAGGCATGGAAGGGTACAGCAAAATGTGCAGAGGGATACAAAGTTATAGCTAGAGAAACAAGTTCCAGTGTTCTACAGCACTGTAGTTTAACTATGTCTACAGCTAACAATAATATACAATTTCAAACAGATAGAAGGATATTGAATGATTCCAACATTAAGAAATGAGAAACATTTGAGATGATGGGTATGCTAATTACCCTGATCTGATCATGCACGTATCACAACATTACTATGTACCCCATAAATATGTACAATTATTATGTGTCAATTAAATTTTTATTTTATTTTTAAAGAAGTCCCAGAAGTTGTCACTATAGTATGGAGGTTGTCACTTGGCAACTCGAAGGCTTCATTTTGGGGGGAAAAGAAGAGGGATCACTTAGTTTTACAGCAAAGACAGATAGTTTTAATGCAACACCATGAAAATCCAGTGAATATACTCAGTAATGTAAGCATTTCTCTAACAAACTCAGAACAATATTTGGTTTAGAAGGTTATATATAAAGTAGTATGGTCAATTATAATTTTTAAATAATTAAAAAAACATTTTTTACAGCAAATAATTGGACAGAAAATAAAGTATACTGTTTAATACTGAAAATTACACAAGCAGAAGGTACTTATAGATTGTTTATAGTTTAGACTTTAAATTTTTAGTCTGGATACAACTTTGCCATAATAGTTTGAATAATTAGTCTACAAAATTAGTCTGAGTAAAAGCTTACTATTCTTATTTTTAAAATTATTTTGTGGGCAATTCCCTCAGGTCACCTCCCACTGTGGGAGCTTTTCTGACCTCTCAATAAATCCTGCTTTCTAAAAATAAAATAAAATAATGTTGTTATTTTTACTATATATTTGTTGCACACATCTTTTTTATTTTTAATGTTTATAGGAATAGCATTTTTATAAGGCTTATAAGAAAAATGATTTTTTTTAAAGGAAAAAACAAGTCTCTTTTTCCTTCAGGATGTGTGCCTTCAGTTCTAGGATGCAAAATTGCTATAAAAACACAATTTCTTTTTACAATTTTTCTATTGATAGCAATTTTGTCCAATACAACTCAAAGCATATGACAACACATCCTTCAAATGAAAAAATATATACCAATTATAATTATTTTTTAATGAAAGAAGAGTACATGTTTGTTGATCATTTTTTATATGGTATTAATGATTAAACTTTTTAGTTTTTTTCTTATAAGATTTAAATCAAATAGCATGTAATGAATGTGATATTAACACTTCACATGGACTTACACAGTCATATCTTCATTCAGCTTCTCTTCAGACTGAGTACAATTCCGATTATTTGCTATAAAAAAGTTTTTCTTAATTATTTAAAAAATTATAATTGGCCATACTACTTTATATATAGCCTTCTAAACCAAATATTGTACATTCTTAAGAAAGTAGACTTAATGCCTACACAGGTTTACGATCATCTTATTTTCTATTATCTAACCTAGAACTTGAAGTAATTATCTCTGCTCTTAAGAAGTATTCATGCAACTTGGAAAAATACAAAGAAGTATTAACCTTGTACAAGGTTAATAATTCTTTACAACATCTCTAACTAGGCAACAGTTGGGAAATTAGTAGTAATAAAATTCATTTTTCCTTCCTGAAATTATGCAATCCAAGAAATGATTTGGAAAGTTCAGAAAAAGCTAGAACACATTTGAAAGTTCTAGAAGTAGTTATGGGAAAAATGGAAAGAAAGGTCAATGAAATATGTTGGATATAAGTAGGATAGCAACATAATAAAACTGTTTAAATTAATCTTTGGGTTATAAGTTTTCTATGTAAATATTTTTATGTATCTTGTAGTAAAAAGATACATCATGTGTTAATTTGTATAAAAGGTTCTAATTTCACCAGCAGCAAAAAACACTAGTCAACATCCACTATCATAATTTTCTTCATTAAGCCTTTATAGTAAACAATTAAAATGAACTGCAGACATCATGACTCTTCATATCTTAAATAACCATAACATTATCACATATTAGAATGTCTATGATCTTTATCTATAAACAATCATTCCCCCCTTATTATATTTATGGAACAGTGACAGGAAAAAATTTTGAAGCAATATATTCCAAAAATATCAAAATTAACATGGCAGAAGTGAAGGTATTAAAATCTAGCAGAAAGTTTTAATGAGACTTAACTGAGCTAACTACAATCACATAAAATGACATAATCTCATCTTCTAGATTATGTTAATAGATGTAGTATGTACTAACCCTCAGTACTGGCACAAAAATGGGCCGCTGTTCAATGATTGCTATTATTCATATTTTTATTTTCAGGAACAAGTAATCCCACTCTATTATCTTCCAGAAAAACAATTATTAGAAGGTTGAAAGTAGACCTCTTAATACCCATACTTCTCTTTAACAATGTTATGATATACCAATAATATCCATGAATTTGTCTAAGTCCTTATCAAACTTCTTTATATATTTACCATATTTGATAAAATACTATGAAACTCGAGAAAACCGGAAAAGTTCTAAACAACAAAAATTAGAATTTACAGCAATATCAATCAGACATGTACTTTTCATCCAATGTAAAGCAGGTAAGGCAATCAATTATAGAACAGACTCAACAAAAGGAATACTCTCAAGTAGGCAGCCTTGGGTTGCTAGGTTACTCATTCATTCATTCATTCATTAGATAGTTGGCAATCAATACATATTTATTCAGTGAATTGGTGGCCCCATTTGTTTAACAACAATTAATTTGGCTCATATATTTAGCTTATATCATTAGCATATCAATTTTTGAATTTAAGTTAGATTCTTAATATAGTTTGCAATACTAAAATATAAAAGAAATCATGACGGTTTAGACAGGAAGTCATGGAAGAACACAGAGATGAAAGCAATGAGTTTATTCCACTCAAACAAGATTGGACCAGTTCAAAGATTAATCTTCAGGTAAAAAACAAGAAGGTATAAATTAGGTATAACTTAGTATTTAAAGTCAAATAGGGCACAGAGGGAAGTACACGGTACAAAGTGAGGCTAGTGTCTAAAAGACAGTCCAGGTTGTAATGAGTCATTCGTCCCTGTTAAAATAAACATCTGTAAGGATACTTCCAAGTGTGAAATTTGAGGAAACACATGTAAAATTAAGGAATTACTAATATTTATCATATTCCTCAGATAAAATTACTGCACAGAACAGTGTCAGTGCATAGGAGAATCACTGGACTTTACATCTATAGAATAATGTCATCTAGAAGGAAATACCCCTGAAATGGAATGCCACAAAGGATACAAGAAGGTCGGGCTGGGTGACTCAGCCTGTAATCCCAGCACTTTGGGAGGCCGAGGCGAGTGGATTGCCTGAGCCCGCGGTTTGACAACAGCCTGTGCAACTTGGTGAGACCTTGTCTCTACAACAAATCAAAAAATTAGCTGGGCGTGGTAGTGTAGGCCTGTAGTTCTGGTTACTTGGAAAGGCTGAGGTGGAAGGATCACCGGAGCCCAGCAGGTTGATGCTGAGGAGGCCGTGAGTGTGCTATTGCACTCCAGCCTGGGCAACGGAGTGAGACTCCAACTGAGAACAACAACAACAACAACAACAAAAACAAAAGATACAAGAAATATGCCTATAAATAAGGGTTGTATAAAAACACTCTTTCCACACATGATTGATAGATTACATCTCCCTCCTCCGATCTTTATTCAAGGATTCTGTCTCTATCACTATAATTTTCAGCTTCTTTCCTGCATTATGTTCTACTAATTAGAAAAAAAAAAACAAACAAAACCAAGTAGCTAGTAAACAGAAAGACTTGACCATACTCGACTTTTTGATTTTTTTTCTTTCTTTTTAAAAGTACAGATAAGTGACCAGGACTGGTCTAAGTTTTTGATTATATCCTGATATAATCACCACCTCTGAAAATTATTTGAATTCCTAGAGACAAGGTAAGCTACAGTGGGTTTTAGATGATTTATACATGCCATCAGTAGACTGCCTTCAGACTTGAACTGCATCATTGCGCTCTCCTGGGTCTCAGCCTGCTGACCCACTTTGTGTATTTTGGATTTGCCAGCCTTCAAAACAATGTAAGCCAATTCTGTTAAAATGTCTTTCTCTCTACATATATGTTTGTGTATATATGTGTATACATACATATGCATGCACATATATTACATATGAGGGGGTACCCAAAAATACCAGAATTATTTTTTGGAGGGTGGGTCCCTTGTAGTACAAGCTTCCCCTGCTAGATAAGTGTTCTAAGAACCTAGAACACTTGGCATCAATGTACCAGCAGCATTGTTGTGAGAGGCTGTGTTCGGCTTCAGTGCATGTTTTCTGGAGATTCTTTCAATGTGTTTGCCCATTTCATGATGGGTTATTTACAAGCATATCTGCCCACACCACACTGAGTGTTCAGCAGTTTTTGACCCCTATGCCCTACTCTCTCACTCACCCAATCTGGCTCAGAGTGATGTTTTTTGTTTCCCCAGATGAAAAAAGTCTTCAGAGGGGAACATTTTGCCAAAGTGGAAAAGGTGAAACAAAAAATGGCAGAAGCACTATAAGGCATCAAAACTGATGAGTTTTTAAAAACTTTTGAGTAGTGAAAAAAGTGTCTTGATGGGTGTATTGCATTACACGGAGAGTACTTTGAAGATAACTGAAGTTTAAACATGCAAGAATAAATACACAATTTTTTATAAATAAATTCCATTTTGGGATGATCTCCCATAAACACACACACACACACACACACACACACACTCATCACATGCTATTAATTCTGTTTCTCTGGAGAACCCTAACTAATACAGACTTTGTTTCTTTAGTGTCCAGAATATAGAATAGATGACTTAAATGTATATTATTTAAATATTGTTTTACAATAACATAATGTGCCTTATGAGTTTAATGTTTGTTTGCTTTAGTCAATGTTTTTAATCTCTGGCAAAACAGAAGAATAAATCTTATACTCACTTGTGTTGATTTGAACAAGACATCCACTAATAAGGTTATTACTCATTCCTCCTAAAACCACCGACATTAAAGGAAGACAGGCTCCATTCACCAGTGATGCCAGTATTCCCAGGACCATGAGTGTGATATCCAGTCCATCAACAAAACGGATCTGAGGAAAACAAAGCATGGTACCATTATTGCTGTAAAAAAAACAAACAAAGCACCAATCTACAGTTTTGCCACCAAGTAAACATTATTTTACATATTAAGAGATTAAATACATGTATAAAATCATAGATATGTATTTATATAAGCAAACACTCACATTAAGGATTTATAATCTCCTTTAAAGAAAATGTTTAAAAAATAAAGCAGCTAAATCAGTACAAATTGTAGATACGTGACACAAGTCAGGTCTGATGTGGTATGAATCAGAAACTTCCTTCCATTTGGTTGATTTTGGAATAAGTTAAGATATTTTGAAAGACTGCGATGACAACATCTTAGTTTATGGAAAGTTGATCTGCAAACTTTCAATTCCCCAGACTCAGTAGCTTCATAGCAATATCACAGCCAAATGCAGTGAACAGTATAACTTGTAAAAAATGTAGTGAATTTTAAGTTTGATTGCTATTTTAAATTTCTCAGATTCTTTTCTACCCAGGACAATGTCTCTCCTGTCAATAAGTGTCTATAATAGTTTTAAGGACTGTTTGGAATAAGAAAGAAATATGTGAAAGCCAAATACTAAAGGTTTTCTATACTACTATGTAGGAGGCCTATTCAGCATCATTTCACAACCAAACCACAGACAAAACTTGAACATATGGATTATTTATCTCACCGAATGAGGCCAAGTTAATATATAATGGTACTGAAATGTACAGATTTGAATAACAGCAAGAGGAACTTAGTACATATTTTGAGAGTGGAGAATTAAACATTTCACATTTTTCCATTCATCTATGCAATAGCTAATAACAATTTATGGAGCCACGTTCACACCATGGTAGTCAGCATTATAGATAATTCTACTCCTTGCCTTCCTCCAGAAGAGTGTTTGCTTCTTGATAAAGCTTGTCAGGTTCTGCTACTCCCCAGTTGTTGCATGTTTTCTTTTAAATTGACTTTTGAAAAAACAGGTGCTGTTTCATGTGTGTCACGACATTGACAGCCAGGCTGACAAAGAGATTGATTAATTAGAACTAGCGAAGGGGATGTCTGGGAGCATATTCATGAAAATGTTCTTTACACATAATTCCAAAGAAATGTGCTGACACGTTTTCTGATACATAGGTGTCACAAAATCCTTAGATAATTATTTATTTGAAAAGGATTTCTAGCTGGGCGTGGTAGTACCTTGGGAGGCCGAGGGAGGAGGATCACTTGAGGCCAGGAGTTTGAGATCAGCTTGGCAACCGAGTGAGATCCTGTAAATAAATAAAAGGGAAGAAGGAAAGAAAAAAAGGCCTTTGGGGGAGGGGAAAAGGATTTGTTATCACATGTTCTCACCTACAAGTTAAACTAAGGAGCTGCAAAGTCATATGGAATGGTATAATGGTCTTTGCAGACCCAGAATGTGGACGGTGGCTTGGGGGAGGGAGGAATAATCATCTATTGGATACAGTGTACACTAGTGAGGGTGATGGGTTCACTTAAAGTCCAGACTTCCTCACCATTATACAGTGCATCCATATAACTGAGAGCCATTATATCCCTAAAACTATTTAAATAAAAAAATCAAAATAAAAAAGTTGCGTAACACTTTTAACATAGTAACAAGAAACACATAGCAATGTAGAATTAATTGGAAAATATTGAAATGTAAGCACTTCTAGTTCCCACCACTGAGAAATAGTCTCTGGTAATATGCATCAGGTCACACACATGCACTTCTTTTAAAACAAATTTGAGATCATCGTACTGATGTTGGGCTATTTTTTCTTTTATTGTGGAATTTGGGGGTTATTTATATTTTTTCTCTATTCGAAATGACATGTTGATGAATTCTTCTTTCAATTTTTTTTCCTCATATAATGGAGGTAAACTATCCCACACACAATCATTCTACGCACTACGGACAGTTTCCTAACATTTTTCAATACACACACTCTTTAACAGAGTTCACTTACTATTTCAATAGATCCAATAGTTTGCTTTCCTACTTCAGGCAGTTGTTCCCGTCGTGTTCTGGAAAATAAACGTTTAAGATGTACAAGTTACAATGTGACTGCAGTTGGTAAAATTTTCCAGTTAAAATTTTGCTGAAGTGTCAGTTACTACCCTGGGCAGCAAATTTATACTAACACCAACATTTTAAAAACAAACTTAATTATATACAGTTGTCACTGATGTCTCTAAGTCTGTTAGGGGACCAACTGAAGACACACATCTGAAGAAAAATTGTTTTAAAAAATTAACAAAATACACACGGCATAAAGTTTACCTTCTCTTCTCAACCATGTTAAATGTATAAGCAAGGCACTAATATATTCACATTGTTGGCTACCGTGACCACCACTTAACCACAGAACTCATTTTATCATGCAAAACTGAAACTCTACACATCCTCATCACCCTCTCCCTCTCGTCACTGGCAGCCACGGTTCTACTTTCTCTTTGAACCTCACTTCTCTCAGTACTTAATATAAATGGAATTATACAGTATTCCTCCTTTTGTGACTGGCTTACTGTCTTCAAGTTTCATCCTTGAATCAATCACTTAGCATAGTATTAAGTTTCATCCATGGGGTAGCATGGGTCAGGCCATTTGCCTTTTGGCCTGGCATAGTGGTTCACACCTGTAATCCCTGCATTTTTAGGAGGCCCAGGTAGGAGGACTCCTTGAGCCCAAGAGTTCATGAAGACCAGGCTGGGCAACAGCGAGACACCATTTCTATCTTTAAAAAAATCAAAAAATTAGTTAGGCATAGTGGCACAAACCGAACTATAGTCCTTGTTACATGGGAGGTGGTGGGCAGGAGGATTGCCTGAGCTGAGAAGGTCAAGGCTGCTGTAAGTCATGGTCATGCCATTACATGACAGCTTGGGCTACAGAGTGAGATTCAAACTAAAAAAAAAAAAAAAAAATTTTCCTTTTTAAGGCTGAATACTATTTCATTGTATGTATATGCCAAATATTGTTGGACACTTAGATTGCTTCCACATTTTGGCTGTTGCTAATAATGCTACTGTAAGTATGGGTGTACAGAGATCTCTTCGACTTTATGCTTTTAATTCTTTTAATTATATACCCAGCAGTAGAATTGCTGGGTCACATGTTAATTCTGTTTTACTTTTAGAGGAACTGCCATCCTGTTTTTCACAGCAGCTGCACCATTTTACATTCCCACCAACACTGCACAAGGATACCGGTTTCTCTGTATTCTCACCAACACTTTTTTTTTCTTTCTTTTAAAATAATAGCCATTCTAATGGGTATGCAGTGTTGGTTTAAATTTTTAACGTTTTGTAACAGAGCACTCAAGAGTAACAGTGAGCGTTAACTGAAATGAATTCTAAGTACACATTAAACAAATGCTGTCTTCATTTTGTTTCTTAAAATGACTTTGAATTTCATTTCTCAGCACTGAATGCTCACATTTCAAGGAGGTTCAGATGTAAGGTGTCAATTTTATCCATTGATTTCACAGCAATTGGTCAGTTTAATAAACACACATGTGCACACACACACCTCTGAAACATTAAAAGAAGAATGGAGGGAACAGTTTAAGTTTTCTGTAAAGATGTCACAGGAGGACAAACTTTGACACTTCTCTCCTGCTTTATATCATTGTTCTGTCAGCTTTGATCATAAGTCACTTAATTTTACTTCACCGGAGGCATTTACTTATGTTCAAGTTAACTTGCTCTGGGATGAGGCATAGATGCCAAAAGTTGTTTGAAGTTTGCAAACAACCGCTTTTCCCCGCCCACAAATTAGGATTTTAAGGCTTAAGACACGGTTTGCTCTCTTCTCTTGATACATTTTGTTTCAGGTAAAAAATTTCTAACTCACACTGACCTTCGTGGAAAGCTTTCGAAAGTGGGCTTGGATCGTTTTGTAAAAGTGTCTTTACCAGTGTTGAGGGAGGGGAGCAACACGAGGTCACGCGTGCAGTGCTGGGGATCTCCTCCCTCTCCACAGTTCTTGGGCCACGCCCCCCGGGGGGGGGCAAGTGTTGCCGGGCAACGCCAGGGGGCGGAGCCTGAGGAGCCCAGAAGAAACTTGGCACCGAATTCCAGGCGGGCAGCCAGCCAGGTAGCTCCCGCTCCCAGTTCTAACGTGCTCCATGCTGGTTTGGAAGTTCAAGGGATCTTCTAGAGATACCTGTGGTCTGGTACTTATATTTCGTTAATTAGTGCGGCCCGAAGCGTCTACATAATTCTGCTTCCAGCTCCAAATGAGTCACCTCCATCTAATCAGAATCCCATCCAGATTTCAAGGCCAGACCTCGCACCTGTCTCCCATTAATTCCACTTTTCAGGGTTCATCCAACACATCCCTTCAATCCCTCTAGCTACCTTTTAAAAAATAGTGTTTTTCTCTCATTCTCTAGTCTTTAGTCATTCAAATGAAATTGTGTATTTTTTCAATTCCTCACGACACCAGCAAAATTAATCACTTGGCCATACTAATTTTCTGTGGTAGCATACAAATGTTGCAGTTTGCTCTTGTGTTTACACTGACCTATTAGCTTTTGTGATCCACCACTTTATATCTCAAGGATTCTTATGAGGTCTGTAGTATTGTTATTATGACTATTTTTTAAATGAGGAAACTAAGTCACAGAAAAAAACACCCAAGTTTTCGTAGCTAACAATTGAACTTGAGTCTCTAATGCCAGAGACATGTTTATTCAGTCCACAGATAATGTTAAAGTGCACAAATGTACTTAAAAATAAATCTGTTTCCTTATCACCCCTGATGGCACCAGCAGACTAGGGCACAAGATTTAGAGAAGCTTTTAGTTTTAGAGACAGGTCCCCCTCTGTCACAAAGTCGTGTAGTGCTATGATCTTAGCTCATTGCAGCCTGGAATTCCTAGCCTCAAGCAGTTCTCCTTGCTCAGCATCCCCAGTAGCTGGGACTATGGAGAGAATCTCTTTTGAATTTATGAGGATAAGCTGTTTAGGAAGGAGAAACATTTACTTTGGGAAAGTAACAACACCAAAGAAAATTAAAAGGTAAGTTTGCAATGCAGGTCTTTGGATTTTTAAAATGTTCCCCTAAAGGAATTTGCTTCAGCCTAAGGAAATTTCTGAGGAGTTCAACCCTTAAGAAAATAGTATGGGTGGAGTGCCCTTTCTGGCTACTTCCAGCATTAATGAGCTATGTGACCTAGAAGAGTCCTCTCTAGTTTTATAAAAGTGAGACAATTATCATGGCAAAATGGAAATAAATGTAAAACTATTTCCATTTTTAAACCTCTAACGAATTACAGGTGTAGAAACTTGTGTAACATAGTCAGAGACATCTAATCAGTAAAAAAAAATCAGAATCTAATATTTTATTTTTTGTTATTTTTTTTTTTTAGTTGGAGTCTCATTCCTTCACTCAGGCTAGAGTGCAGTGACATGCACGCTCACGGCCACCCCAGCGTCGACCTCCTGGGCTCCAGCGATCCTTCCGTCTCAGCCTTCCAAGTAGCTGGAACTACAGACGTGCACTACCACGCCTGGCTATTTGCTATTTTTTTAATTGTAGAGATGAGGTCTTGCCAAGTTGCCCAGGTTGGTCTCAAACCTGCGGGCTCAGGCAATCCACTCACCTCGACCTCCCAAAGTGCTGGGATTACAGGTTTAGTTATTTTATTACATGAAAATTGCAGGCACCTTTTCCTGCTGGTAAGCTACAAGAAATTCAGAAGAGGAAAGATCTAAAGCACTAGATCAATAAACCCTGCAGCCATTACAAATCCTAAAATTGCTATTGAACCAGTTGTAACATTGCTTATGTTGAAATTCAGCAAAATGGAAACAGCACTGCTATATTCAGAAAAAAAATTATAAACATTTTTGTTACAGTTGGGAAAAGGATAAGATATATTTGGAGTTTCAGAAGAATACTTTTTGCAGAATTTAGGAAAAGCTTACCCATTTCTCTGAAAATATTCTTGCATTTCTTCAGCTCTTTCAGAATTTGCCATCTTATTTACAATTTAATTATTTTGAAATAAAATATTTGCAAATATATCATGACTATGTGAATTTTATCACTTAGCTAATATACGACGTTCTTTACAACCCTAGCAGTTTTTGACAAAACCAACTGCTCAGAATTTTACCCTGCCCAGCTCCCCACTCTAACTGAAGTTTCAGGATCTGTTTTAATTTTGTCATTGATTTAATAACTTCTTCGTTTCATTCCGAACTTAGATCAGGAGCTAATAAAAATTTTAGAATTGGAATAGAAGAAGAAAAGTCAAATTCCATGGAGAATTCACAGTTTGTCAGGCTATCAGATTTTTTAAAAATTTGTCACTTATTTGATTGTAATTGGTGCAAATCTTTAATCTATCTACCTCATCCTTTATTCTCTGTAAAAAAAAAAAAAGTGGATGTGGTAGTTTTTGTTAACCTGTAGTTTGAGGGAATAGGGTTTTCTTTTTTTTTGTAATTAATCAATATTTTTTATTTTGATATTGTGGGGTAGAGTTTCGGGTTAGGTATACAAATATGCTTCGTTCAGGCACCCTTGTTGATAAGGGATGTCTCCCCATTCCCAGACAGATATTGACTACCGTTAATCCCACCTCCCATCCCCTCCTCCCCCATAGTTTCCCACCACTGTCATTCTTTTTTTCTATAGTATTACAGTGAATGTTCAAGGTCCACTATGAGTGAGACCATGTGATGCTCAGATCTTTGTTTCTGTGAGAGATCACTCAGTATTATTGACTCTAGTTCCATCCAGGTTGCTGCGAAATTCGTGATTTTGTTCTTTTTTATGGCTGCATAGTATTCCATCGTGTATATGTACCACATTTTTAAAATCCAGTCCTCTTTTGATGGACAGCATGGTTGGTTCCAGGTTCTTGCTATTGTGAACAATGCTGTGATAAACATTCGTGTGCAGGTTATCTTTTTGATAGAGTGATTTGAGTTCTTCAGGGTGTATACCCATTAATGGGATTGCGGGGTCACATGGGAGTTGATATTTAGAGATTTTAGGAATCGCCACACTGGTTTCCACAGAGGTTGCACTAGTTTGCACTCCTACCAACAGTGTAGAAGTGTTCCCTTTTCACCACACCCCCTCCAGCAACTGTTATTTTTTGAGTTATTGATAATTGCCATTCTGACTGGAGTTAGGTGGTATCTCAGTGTGGTTTTAATTTGCATCTCCCTGATGATTAGTGAGGTTGAACATTTCTTCATGTGTCTGTTGGCTGCTCGGATGTCTTCCTTTGAGAAGTATCTGTTCATATCTTTTGCCCATTTTATAATGGGGTTGTTTGTTTTTTTCTTTTCAGCACATTTGAGTTCCTTGTAGATCCAAGATGTTAAGCCTTTGTCAGACCTGGAGTTGGCAAATACTTTTTCGCAGTCTGTAGGCTGTCTCCCTGCTCTCTTGACGGTTTCTTTGGCTTTGCAGAAGCTTGTCAGTTTAATGAGGTCCCACTTGTCTATCTTCTCTCTTATGACCTGTGGGTTTCGGGTTTTGTTCAGGAATTGGATGGCAGTTCCGATTTCCATGAGGGTATTTCCTCCATTTTCTACGGTTCTTATAGTTTGAGGTTTTACATTTAGGTCTCTGATCCATTTGGAATTAACCTTTGTGCATGGGGATAGATAGGGGTCCTGTTTCAATCTTCTGCATGTGGTCAGCCAGTTTTCCCAGCACCCTTTACTGAATAGGTTCTCCTCTCCCCAGTGGTAGGTGGTGGAGGTTTGTCAAAGATGAGTTGGTTGAGAAATTGAGGTTTCGCTTCTGGAATCTCAATTCTATTCCATTGATCTATATGCCTGTTCCTATACCAGGGAATAGGGTTTTCTAGTTAATCAAATAGAAACAAGTTGGTGCTTCCACCAACTGAATTAACATTTACAAAGAATTTGAAAATTTCGAAACCTATTCATCATTAAAACTATAATAGGTATAATGTATTCTTTCTTTGGATGATACTCAGTATCTTAACTTATGACCACAAGTATGTTCATAAATTATTTTATTACTGATGTGTAGAGATGCTTATAACTCAATTAGGCCAAAAATATATTATACTATACCAGATGATTATAAAAATACAGCTTTAAATTCTAGAGTGGAATTACTAATTTATTAAATAATATCTACAGATCTGAAAAGGATACTTTCAACTAGAAAGCTCCTTGAAAGAATAAGTCCAAATGGGCCAAAAATGCTTTTAGTGCCAAGAAGGAAGGTGTAATACAAACACAGTCATCCACTGGCTTATGCTGCCTTTTAAAAATGTCAATTTTCATACATTGTAGAGGAGAGATTACAACAGCTATGCTAACTTTACAACATCACCAGTAATTTGACATGCATGTAAGAAAAGTAAGAAAATAGAAAAGTAATAAAATGATGGACAAACATCAATCATTTACATTTTATAAAAATTAGCAATTATATAATAAAACTTATCCATTCATAAAATGAAATCAAAACAACCAAGACTCACCTCTTTAAGCATGTTATGCCCGTTTACAGCAAAATCATGTATGCATTCTCTCCTCAGCAAATAACTAACTGCTTCCCCAAGTTTAATTCTGATCGCACTGTAATATCTGATTACAATGCTGGTGAATTTCTAAGTCAAGCACAGGGTGTTCTTCATGTCATACTGCACTTGGGAAACAATATGAGCAAATAAAACTCACTGAGCCAAATAAACATTCTTTTTTAAACGGTTGTTAATTTAATATCCCATTCTATTGTTTAGTCCCATAACATTTTTTTAGTGCTTAATTAGTAATTATAATAGGTGGGTAAAATAAATGCCTTTACTGTGTCAACAGCACATTTGCATAGGACATATTTATTGAGTAATACTTTATGCAAAGCATTGATTTCATGACCTCATTATTGCCCTTGAAAATAATCACCTCCTACCCAGATTTCCCTTTGCTTTTTGCTCATGTCTGTATTACAAATCCTACTTACAGTCGGGCTCAGTGGCTCAGCCTGTAATCCCGCGCTTTGGGAGGCTGAGGTGAGTGGACTGCCTGAGCCCGCGGGTTCGAGAACCGCCTGGGCAACTTGGCGAGACCTCATCTCTACAATAAATCAAAAAATGAGCCGGGCGTGGTAGCGCACGCCTGTAGTTCCAGCTACTTGGAAGGCTGAGGTGGAAGGATCGCCAGAGCCCAGCAGGTCGAGGCTGTGGTGGCCGGGAGTGGCCACTGCACTCCAGTCTGGGCGACAGAGTGATACTCCAACTCAAAAAACAAAACAAAACAAAACAAAAAACAAATCCTACTTACCCTATTTGATTATATTTTCTTATTCATTCCTTAGTGATTTAATTGATAAAGGGTATTGAACTTATATATACAATATACCAGTTACTGTAAGTTCATAAGAATCAAAAGATATGTTTCCTTTTCCTAAAGAACTCACTTTTCTTGTTTGTTTATTTTCTCTATACTATGGTCTTACTACTCAGTATGGTCCCAAGATTAGCAATGTGGACATCACCCAGAACATGATTAAAAATGACAAATTTTTCTATTTTATTATTATTATTATGTCAAAATGTACTAACATAAAATTTTACATTTTAATTAATTTTAAGTGTGGTTTTACTGGCATCAAACACATACACTGTGTTGTGCAGTCATCACCAGTATCCATCTCCAAAACTTTGAAATGATCCCAAATTAAAACCCTGTACCCATTAAACAATAATATCCCTTCCCTCCTCCCCAAGTTCCTGGAAACCTCTGTTTTACTTTCTGTCTCTATGAATTTGGCTATTCTAGTTATCTCAAGTGGAGTCATGCAATAGTTGTGCTTCTGGGTTTGTCTTATTTCATTTAGTGTAATGTTTTCAGGGTTTATCACATATACTGAATGACAATCTAAAGAAATATGCTAGAAAATCCACATTTTTCATGAGACCATGAGATAAGTTTTAAAAATTTATTTATTCTGTAGATGTATACTTTGCCAAGTACTGTTCTAAGCACTGTATAGCCTAGACAAGCTCTACTTATGAGCTTATATTCCATTGTAGGGAAAGTCATAGTGAAAAAATGATGGCAGGACACAGTGGCTCACATTTGCAATCCCAGCACTTTGGGAGGCCGAGGTGGGAGGATCACTTGAGGTCAGGAATTTGAGACCAGCCTGGGCAACATAGAAAGACCTGCTTCTCTACAAAAAAATAAAACAATTAGCTGGGTATAGTAGCACACATCTATAGTCCCAGCTACTCGGGAGGCTGAGACAGGAGGATTGCTTGAGGCCAAGTGTTCAAAGATGCAGTGAGCTATAATTGCACCACTGCACTTGAACCTGGGTGACAGAGCAAGACCTTGTCACTAGGAAAATAAATAAATAAATACATAAGACAAATTATTGGCAGGTATGGCATATAACCAAAATATAATTAATTTAATTAAAATATAATTAATATTTAATGTATACTTAAAATAGGAAAATTTTATGAAGAGTAAAGTGGTATTTATACTGTCTGACCAGGGAAAACCCTTCATAGAAGATAGTGATTAAGGTGAAATCTGAATTATAAAAGGAGATTACTATATAGAGACCAAGAAGAGTATCCCAGGCAGAGGGGGTATGATTTATATGGTGAACACAGGTTCACCATGACAAGGAAACACAGTTAAAAAGCAAATTGTGGGACAGTGAGGAGGTCATATAGTCTGTGAGAAGCTACAAGTTATTCCCTTATCTTACTCAATGTTTCAAAAGGAAGATATATTTGATTTGAGACATGCCAACTTTGAGGTACTTGTGAGATAATCAGGTAGCAATATGCACCACAAAATAGAAGATGTCAGAATAGAACTCTAAATACATTTTGCCCTAAGCAAAATCTGTCAGCCAATTCTTATTTATTGACAATTACGTGGATGCTACCATGGCAAGTACTATAGAATATAAAAAGACAAACACAGAAAGAAACCTTTCACAAAGCTAAGATAGATGGGGGGGGGCTTTTCAAACTGAAAAGCTTTTGCACAGCAAAAGAAACCATCAAAAGAGTAAAAAGACAACCCGCGGAATGGGAAAAAATTTTGCTAACTATGCATCTGACAAAGGCCTAATATCTGGGATCAACAAGGAAGTCAAACAAACTGAAAGGAAAAAACAAACAAACAAACAACCCTCTTAAAAAGTGGGCAAAGGACATGAACAGACACTTCCCAGAAGAAGACGTCCAAGTAGCCAATAAACCCATGAAGAAATGCTCAGCCTCACTAATCATCAGAGAAATGCAAATCAAAACTACAATGAGATACAGACTCATCGCAGTAAGAATGACCATCATTAATAAGTCAAAAAAACAACAGGTACTGGCATGGTTATGAAGAAAAGGGGATGCTTTGTAAACTAGTTCAACCTCTATGGGAAGCAATGTGGCGATCTCTCATAGAACTAAAAATTGAGCTTCCATATGATCCAGCAATCCCTCTCCTGGGATTGCACTACCAAAAAGACACCTGCACATACATGTTTATTGCCACACTATTTACAATAGCAAAAACATGGAACCAACCCTACTGTCCATTGAAAGTGGACTGGATAAAGAAAATGTGGTACATATACATGATGGAATATTATGTAGCCACAAAGAACAAAATCATGGCCTTCATAGTAACATGGATGCAGTTGGAGACCATCTTACTAAGTGAACTATCATAGAAACAAAGGACTGTATATCACGTGTTCTCACTCATAAATGGGCCCTGAACACAATTCATACTAGCACAAGAGTGGGATCAGCAGACACTGGGCACCGCTAGGGGAGAGAGGAAGGGGGTGGGGGGATGGTGCATGTGACAATGAATACGTGGTCTATTGTCAAGGGGAGAGAGAGCCATCTAGAAACCTGAACTTCACCTGCACACAGCATACTTATGTAGCAAATCCTCACTTGTATCCCACAACTCTAAAATTTAAATAAATAAATAAATAAACAAACAAATAAATATTTTGTTTATAAAGATTCATGCTCTAAAAAGTATTTTTGAGTTCATATGCCAGGATGGAAACCATAAGACAAAATACCTGTGTGGAAATAAATCTTCTGAGATGCATTTAATCTTCAGGCATACTTGATGAGAATAATCTAATGGATAGCTAAGACAGGTTGTTTGGATGGAAAACATGGGATCTTTGATTAGATGAAAGAAAGTATGAATTTTATGGATGCTCCAAAATGACTATTGTGTGGGAAAATTTCACACACACTAATCTTTTTGTGTTTCCATCTTTATCACAAATTATTATTTCTAAGATGAAGGAGTGATTTATATTCTTCACAAGCTTCAGTTGTTTTCATGTTCTCTAATACTTTTGCTTTGACTTACTGTAACTTTGCAGATGTCGTTTTGGGTGGGCCTCATCCAATCAATTGAAGGCCTTAAGAGAAAAGACAGGTCTTCTGCAGAGGAAGGGATACTGCCTTCAGATTCCAGACAATTTCTTGCTAGAATTTTCAGCCTTCTCACCACCACAATTATGTGAACCAGTTATTTAAAATACTCTTTCTCTTCCTCTCTCCCTTTCCTTTTACACACACACACACACACACACACACACACACACACACACACACACACACCCTATTAGTTTGTTTTCTCTAGAGAAACTTGACTAATGCACCTGGCAAAACAGAAAGTTACATGATGAATAGTACAAGGAGGAACTATTCTAGCACCTAAAAAGACTAAGCAAGAACATTATGACCTAAAATGGTTTCAACCACAGATAAGGATGGCCCTGAGGTTAGTTAGTGGAAGACGGTGGCAATGTGTGGAGTAGAAACAAGGGCATAGTTTCAGGAGTGTAAGGTTAATTATCTCACAGTGGAAGAGCTATCATTCTGGCTAGAATGGACTGTTCATGCAGAAATGGAGAGAGAGATAAGGCAGACAGAGGGATAAGGTAGATAATATTGCAGAAGTAATTGAACTTTTTTTTAGGTGCAACTAGTATAATTTTCTGAGATTGAGAGAGAAAGAGTCACTGGTGCTTAGTTCAATTAATCTGGTATGGTATACTGGAAGGACTTGAGGTAAGACAAAATTTAAGTGGTCTCATTATGACTTAGTTTGATGGCAGTAAATAAGACATATTTGAGAGATATTTTTTAGGAAAGGTTGGCAGGACATACATTCAGAGAACAAGGAAGAAGGAATAAAAAGTAAAAGTTCAGTGATTAAACTTGAGAACCTAAGAATAAGAGAGTAGCAAATATGAAAATAAGGATATTAGGAGAGGAAATAAGTTTTGGTGAAAAGGTGACATTCAGTTTAAATATGTAAATCTGGGTTGATATTAGTGTTTAATGAAAATATGTGGCATGCAGATGGAAATGTGTCACTGATAATTAGGAAACTTGCTAACCTAGAGATATACTTGCAATGGTCATCTGCACAGAAGGAATAATTAAATTTGTTGTAATAATCTGATGGTGTTATATAAAACCACAGAGAAAGTGATTTAACACAATAGCTAAAATTGTTATTTCTAGAGTAGTGTTGTCCAATAGATCTTTCTGCAATAACAAAGATATTTTCTGCACTGTCTATATATCATGACGCTAGGTATATGTAGCTACTGAATACTTGCAATGTACCTAGCAACGGAGCTGAATTTCCAGTTTTATAATTGTAGGCAATTTATTTCATTTTTTTCAGCTATATTGATATATAATTGAAAAATAAAAGTGTACATTTTTAAGTTTAACCACATGATGATTTAATATATGTGTACAATGTGAAATGATTATCACAATTAATTAGCATATCCATCACTTCACAGATTTATCTTTTTGTTTGTGTTTGGGATAACACTTAAGATATACTTTCTTATCAAATATGATGTATACAATACAATGTTACTAATATAGTCACCATGCTGCACTTTGGATTCCAAGAATTTACTTATTTTATAAGTAGAACTTTGTAACTTTGACCAACATTTCCAGTCACTAGCAACCACCATTCTACTCTCTGTTTCTATGAGTTTGATTTTTTAAGATTCCACACATTTAAGTGAAATCATACAGTATTTGTCTTGCACTGTCTGGCTTATTTCACTTAGTGTAATGTCCTCCAGTTTTTTTTTGTTGTTGTTGTTGTTTGTTTTTTGTTTTTTTTTGAGTTGGAGTCTCACTCTGTCACCCAGACTGGAGTGCAGTGGCTGCTCCCGACCACCACAGCCTCGACCTGCTGGGCTCCGGCGATCCTTCCTCCTCAGCCTTCCGAGTAGCCGGAATTACAGGCATGCGCTACCACGCCCGGCTGATTTTTTGATTTTTTATTGTAGAGATGAGGTCTCACTGCCCAGGTGGGTCTCGAACCCGTGGGCTCAGGCAATCCACTCACCTCAGCCTCCCAAAGGCGCGGGATTACAGGCTCAGCCACTGAGCCCGGCTTGTCCTCCAGTTTTATCTGTGTTTTCACAGATGGCAGGATTCCCTTGTCTCTTTTTTATGACTGAATAATATTCGTATATATATATATATATATATATATATATATATACATATATATATTACTGTCTATCTATTCATTCATAGATAGACAGTTTGTTTCTATATCTTGACTTGTGAGAATTGTGCTGCAATAAACATGGGAGTGCAGATATCTCTGAGACACTGATTCCATTTTCTTTGGGTGGACATCCAGAAGTGGGATTGCTGGATCATATGATAGTTCTATTTTTAACCTTTTTGAAGAGACTCTATTCTGTTTTTCATAATGGTTATATCAATTTACATTCCCATCAACAGTGCACAAGTTTCCCTTTTCTCCACATCCCCGCCAACACCTGCTTTCTATTGTTTTTTTTATAGCAGTTACTCCAACAGGTGTAAGGTGATACCTCATTGTGGTTTTGATTTGAATTTTTTCTGATGATCAGTGACATTGAGCACCTTTTCATGTACTTGGTTGTTGACCATTGTATGACTTCTTTGGGGAAAGAAAAAGTCTGTTTGGGTCTTTTGCCTATTTTAAAATTGGATTCTTTATTTATTTATCTTTTTGTTATTGAGTTGTATGAGTTCTGTGTATATTTTGACTATAACCCCTATATTAGAAATGTGGTTTGAAAATAGTTCTCTCATTCTGGAGGTTGTCTTTTAATTTTGTTGATTTTTTTTCCTATGCTGTGCAGAAGTTTTTTGGTTTGATGTAGTTCCACTTACTTAGGTTTGCTTTTGTTGCCTTTGTTTTTGATGTCACATTCAAAAAATTGTTGCCAAAGTCAATGTCAGGAAGATTCTACTCCATATTTTCATCGATAAATTTTATGATTTCAGGTGTTACATTTTATTCTTAATTCATTTTGAATTAGTTTTTGTGAGTGGTGTAAAAGAGGAATCTAATTTCATTTTTTTTGCATGTAGGTATCTGTTTTCCCAACAGCATGTTTTGAAGAGGCCATCTTTTCCTCATTGTGCATTCAAGAATTAAAGATTAGTTGACCATGTATGTCTGGATTTGTGTGTGTTTGCCATTGTTGAACAATATTTCATCTTGTGAACATAGAGCCATTTAATTTTTCATTATAATACTGTTGGACTTTTGGGTCATTTATGGGCTTCAAATACCAGGGAGGGTGTTATGAATATTTTTATGCATTTTTTGTAAAACATATTACTTATTTTTGTTGGGTATATAAAAAAATGAAATTGCTAGGTCATAGGGCACGCATGTATTCAATTTTAGTTGATAGAGCCAAATTTTTCCTGGTATATTATAAGCATTTGATAATATGCTTTTATTTATGTCTGTCATTATTATTAACAATGCATCACATGTCAGTATTATGAATTAATATATAGTCTCCTCATACTGCTATCCTAGATACAATCACTATCAAGAGATATGGGAGAAATATAAAATACTGCCTCTGGCACCTTAGTCCTTTGCGTTTGGACCTCTCTCTTAAAATCCCTTGCATCACAATCTCTCCATATGTAAAATGAATGCTTAAAATTTTGTTTTCCAACATCTCAATAATGTTGGGAGGCAAAATAAAGTAATTTTCAAATTAAAACCCTGTGAAATAGATTGTTTTAAACAACAGATGCTAGCGAGGAGGTGGAGAAAAAGGAACACTTCTACACTGCTGGTGGGAATGCAAACTAGTGCAACCTCTTTGGAAGACAGTGTGATGATTTCTTTTTCTTTTCTTTTTTTTTTTTTTTTTTGAGTTGGAGTCTCACTCTGTCACCCAGACTGGAGTGCAGTGGCCACTCCCGGCCACCGCAGCCTCGACCTGCTGGGCTCCGGCGATCCTTCCGCCTCAGATGATTTCTGAAAGAACTAGAAATTGACCTTTCATATGACCCAACAATCCCCTTATTGGGAATATGCCCGGAGGAACTCTAGTCATTCTACCCAAAAGATACCTGCACACTCATGTTTGTTGCAGCTCTATTCGCAATAACAAAAACATGGAACCAACCATGCTCCCCATCGCAGTTGGACTGGATTTTAAAAATGTGGTATATATACACAGTGGAATATTATGCAACCATAAAGAATGACAAACATGGACTTCATAGCAACTTGGATGGATTTAGAGTCAATCATACTTAGTGATCTATCACAGAGACAAAGAATAGAGTACCATAAGTTCTCACTCATAAGTGGGCCTTGAACAATGGTCATAATACTTTAAGAAAGGGATTGGCAGTAGTGGGAAACTGCCAGGGGAGGGGTAAGCGGGATTGGCAGTTGAGGGAAACTTCCGGGGGAGGGAGAGGCACACCTCATCAACAAGGGTACCTGCATAATGAACTTTTGTATACCTAGCCCTGAATTGTACCCCACATCTTTAAAATAAAGAACAAAAAATCTTAAAAAAAAAAGACTGTTGTAATGAAATACCAGAAGAGTTCCTTAAAATCAGTTGATAGTTTAGATGATTACTCTAGGCACTCCCTAGAAATACACCATTTTGAAGCAGATTTCATTAACAAGAAATAGCATGTCCAATAAAGTTTATAAAATTATTTTCAAGTATATAAGAATAATTTGTCAAAGTGTTTGCACCACTCTGCTTGTTCATCCCCAGCAGTGCATGGAAGAATTATTATTAATATTATAATTAGCATTGCTTCACAGGCTCAACGTTAAGTATCGCCAGTCTTTTTCAACTTAGTCATCATGGTGAATGTAGTGGCATCACACTGAGGTTTTGTTGCTTTTCCTTGATAACTTATAAAGTTGAGGACCTTTTCATATATTTGCTGGCTATTTGGATATCTTTTTGTGAAGTGCCTATTCAATCAAGTCTTTCCTCATGTCTAGGTTGTGCTATCTGCAATTTTCTTATTGATTTGCAGGAGTATTTTAGGTGGACGATAGATAATTTCTTTTTTTTTTGAGTTGGAATCTCACTCTGTTGCCCAGACTGGAGTGCGGTGGCCGCTCCTGGCCACCACAGCCTCAACCTGCTGGGCTCCGGCGATCCTTCCGCCTCAGCCTTCCAAGTAGTCGGAATTACAGTCGTGCGCTACCACACCCGGCTGAATTTTTTTGATTTATTGTAGAGATGAGGTCTCGCTGCCCAGGCGGGTCTTGAACCCGCGGGCTCAGGCAATCCACTCACCTCAGCCTCCCAAAGGCACGGGATTACAGGCTGAGCCACTGAGCCCGGCTTAATTTTGTTTCTTGATGAATATATGTTCTCCAATTTTTTTCCTGTTTAGGATATCTTTGTTTATCCCCAGTTCACAAAAATATCTTATATTTTCTTCTATACGTTTGCGGTTTGAACATTTATATCTTGATCTAAAATCCATCTGGAATTAATTTTTGTGTGAGTTAAAATAGACCCCGGTTTTTTTCCCTTAATAAAACTATTCAAATTGACCCAACACCTTTTATGACAGAGACTGTTCTTTCCTAACTAGCCCACAATGTCATCTTTGTCACAAATGACATATTTATGTGGATTTGCTTCTGTAATAGCAATTTGTACTATTGTTCTGTTTCTTCTGCTCATCTTGCTACCACATGTCTTTATTACTATAACTTTATAATGGGTTTTCATTTATGCCATATAAGTTGTGCTCTTTTTAAAGATTGCCTCAATTATCCTTAGATGTCAAACATATTCTTTTCTTTCAAGATATATTTTAAGATGAAGTTGTCATTTTTCATAAGCAAATCAATTTTGGCATTTTCACAGATTTGAATTTATAGATATGTTTGGAAAAAATTGCTATCTGTACAATATAGAATCTTCCAACTTATAAACATGGTGTTTTTCTTTGTCTTTTTTTGCTTCTCCCAGTAATCCTTAGTAATTTTGTTTTGAATGTAGTTGTGTTACACATTTTTAAAGTTTTTTTTCATACTTATTTGATTTTCTCTGATGCTAGTATAAATATTTTTCTACCTATTTGTGATTGGCATATAGAAATAATTTATTTTTATAATATAGAAAAACAATTTAAAAATTGTTTTTTATACTGACCCGTATCTAGCAATTCAGTTATTTAATCTATAGTTTGTAGAGTTTTTAGAATTTCCTATGCACACAATTATATCATCTACAAATGATGCCAATTCTTTTCATTAATAACCAAACCTTATGCTTTGATATTTTCTTGTATTATTATGCTTGGTAGGTTGTTCTGTTCAATGTTTAATAGAACTGATGATAGCATATGCTGTCTCATTTTTTTTCTCAGAAGACAGACTTATAATATTTCATAATTTAATATGATCTTTACTGTAGCATTTTGGAGCTATTTTTTTCCAGATGGAAAAATTTCCCTTTTATTTCTGATTTGCAGAGTTTTAAATTATAACTGTATGTTAAAATTCATTCAATGCTTTATTTGCATCCACTAATATAACCACATATTATTCTCTTTTATTATTTTGATGTGGTTAATTATAGTAACTGATTTTTGAAATATTTTAAAAATTTTAAATAGGTTTACATTTGTAGGAGAATTATGAAGATATAAATTCAAATCACATGTACCCCTTTCCTGACACACACACAATTTCCCCTATTATTATTCTTTTGAATTGTTTTCCAACTTCTTTATCCTTTCTTTTTAAAATTGCAGTGTTTAACAAATTATAATTATGGGTTACTCAATGGTGTTATGATATATATATCATATTATATATTAGTCATATATAATGGAATAATTGAATAAGTTAATTACCATATTCGTCATTTAAATATTTGTCATTTATTCCTTCCGTCTAACTACAACTTTGGATTTTTAGACCTACATCTTCTCATTTCTCCCGACTCTCTCAGCCTCTGGTGATCACTACTCTACCTTCTACCCTCTGTTTCTATGCATTTGATTGTTCTAGATTCCATATGAGATTCCTCACAAAAGCATAAAAATAAGCCTTTCTATGCCTGGCTTAGTTTACTTAACATAGCGTTCTCTAGGTTTATCCATGTTGTCTTAAAAGTCAGAATTTCTTTCTTTTTAAAGGCTGAATAGTATTCCATTGTGTGCATATACCACATATTCTTTTTTTTTTTTTTTTTTTTTGAGTTGGAATCTCACTCTTGTTGCCCAGGCTGGAGTGCAGTGGCACACACATGGCCACCAAAGCCTTGACCTGCTGGGCTCAGGTGATACTTCTGCCTCAACCTTCCAAGTAGCTGGAACTACAGATGCACACCATCACACCCAGCTAGTTTTTGTGGTTTAATGTAGAGATGAAGTCTCACCAAGTTGCCCAGGCTGGTCTCGAACCCCCGGGCTCAGGCAATCCTCTTGCCTCAGCCTCCCAAAGTTCTGGGATTACAGACTGAGTCACTGCATCTGGCCTACCATATATTCTTTGTGTATTTATCTATTGATGGTTACTTGGGTTGATTTAATAACTTGGCTATTATGAATAATACTGCAATGAACATGGGAGTGCAGATATATTTGACATACTGATTTCAAGTCTTTAGGATATATATCCAGAAATGAAATAACTGTATCATATGGTAGTTCCATTTTTAATTTTTTGAGGAACCGCCACACTGGTTTCCAGAATTACTGAAGTAATTTGCATTCTCAGTAACAGTGTACCATCCCTATTACTAACGTCTTACTCTTTTTTTTTTTTTTTTTTTTGAGTTGGAGTCTCACTCAGTCGCCCAGACTGGAACGTAGTGGCTGCTCCCAGCCTCCGCAGCCTCGACCTGCTGGGCTCCGGCGATCCTTCCACCTCAGCCTTCCAAGTAGCTGGAACAACAGGTGTGCACTACTACACCCGGCTGATTTTTTGATTTATTGTAGAGATGAGGGCTCGCCAAGTTGCCCAGGTGGGTCTTGAACCCGCTGGCTCAGGCAATTCACTCACCTCGGCCTCCCAAAGCGCGGGATTACAGGCTGAGCCACCGAGCCTGGTCTAACGTCTTACTTTTAAAGCAATTGATTTTACATTACATCTGCATTTCTGGAATAAACAATTCTTGGTCAAAATAGCTATCCTTTTTTATATGTGGTTACATTTGATTTGTTGCTGTTTAAGATTTCTGCATCTATTAAGAGAGATTTGTATATATATTTTTTAAGGTAATGTTTTTGTCATATTATAGTGGTCTTATAAAAATAGTTGGGACGTATTCTCTCTTTAATCCCTGAAGGAGTTTCTGGAAAGGTAAATTTTTAGCTTCAAACCAAAGTAAACTGACCATTCTATTCCCATAGATTTCAGAAAGACAAAGGTTAGAATTTGGGAAAAATATGGTGGGTAAAGTTTACAGAGAATTTAGTTGATACTGTGGGCTATGAAGTAGTAGCAAGAATGTGTCATTAAAATAAACTTTTTATTTCCTTCTTAATTTGGAAAAGTATACTAATGAAACCTGTGGGCCTGGAGTTATTTTGTGAAAATTTTTAATACTGGAATTCAACTCTTTAATAACAACCTGACAATAGTTCTCTCGAATTGCTAATATTCGAATTCAATTCCTTAATAGCAACTTAATAACAACTCTCTGTTTCTTATGTCAGTTTTTGGTAAGACGCATTTCAAATCAATTTGCTCATTTCTCCAAATATTTAATTATATTATCTAAATTTTTTTATAATATCCAGTTTTTATCTTTTTAGTATATGAAAGAAATATTTTATTCCAACACTGATGATTTATTTTTTTCTCTCTTTTTGTCTTGATCAAGAGTGCTAGTTTTTAAAAAGTCAATGTTAGTAATAAAGAATCGACTTTGGACTTATCATTTTTCTTTTTTTTAATTAATTTTTATTGTTTTTTCTTTTCTTCTAATTGCTTTAGATCATATTTGTTCTAACTTGCTTAGATTGAAATCTAGATCAATTTTTTTCATTAAATCAGCCTCCTGGAGGTATAACATAATGCACTATAAAGTACACCAATTTTAAGTATACCGTTTGCTGCATTTGGACAAATGCATACATCTCCATTGTCACCACCACAATTAACATTTCTATTAACCCTAGGAATCCTCTTGTGACTTTTTGCAGTCAGTGCCTCCTCCATCTCTTAGCCCCTGGCACTGACTTGCTTTCTGTAAGCATGTGTATTTGAAGCATTTCATATTTGAAGCATTAGAAGCATTTTATATAAGTGAAACCACATAGTGTGTCCTTTTATACTGTGCTTCCTATGATCATTACAGTGCTTTGAGAGTCATTTATGTTGCTGCATGTATCAGTAGTTTATTCTTTTCTAATGTTGAATATTATTGCATTGTATAGATATATTGAAATTAAGTTTAATCAGTCACCTATTGTTGGACATTTGAGTTATTTACAGGTTTTGTCTATTATGAATAAAATATGAATGTTTTGTATAAGTTTTTTAATGCATATTTTCATTTTTTGGGGGTAAATACTTAGGAGAAACTGGCAAACTGTGTCTTAAAGTAGCTGTATTATTTTAATTTCAGTTCAAACTATATGTGGATATATATATGCATATATCTATTATTGCAAGAGCAAAGGTTGAAATAATGATGATTGTGAAATTCAATAATTTCAATACAAAACAATTATTAAATAATTTTTGATGGTTAGCAAAATAAATTTGATTGGGTATTAATAGAAAAAATTTTAGCTAGATAGATTTAGGAAGACTTTATTAAAAATAATTATTACATGGTTAGAAAGATATAGTATAATTGAAGCGAAGTGAGTTAAAATTTTTTTTATAGAGATGTGAGATATAGGTAAGGATTAACTACACAAGCAGGTTGCATGTAGGTTTTTTAAGTTTTATAAAATTATTGGATACTACCATTCATAGTATTAAACAATCTCACCATTATAAAATATACTGAACTTTAAACACTTAAACTATATTTGGGCCATGAGCTCATTCAAGAAAAACTCCCATTTGGAATTCTTCACAATTATGGAAAGAATTAAAAGCAACATATGTTTGCTACCTCAAATATTCCTGAGAATAAAGAAACCCCAAGTCATTTACATTTTCAGACATGGTAAAGAATATAAAAGCTATAAAGAAAAGAAAGCATTATAGGAAAAAATCTTTGCTTTCCACTTACTTCAGATAAATATCTATTTAGTAAGATAGATATGTTGCATAGTAACTGTAGGAACTACCAGCAGCTGACTGTTTGAACAATTGTGTTTCTTTATTACATATTAGAGTTTAACATTTTTACTACCATTTCAATAAAAGTATACAGATATTCTTTTACACTGAAAATTCATTTTATGGTTTGATATTTAGCAAAACATCAATTTAATCACACAGCATTTTGACATTGGTACAACGAATATATATATATATATATGAGGGATACTCCCTCAAAACTGGAATTTATTTACAAAAATTGTGTATTCTTACATGTTTAAACCTCAGTCACTTTCGAAGTACACTTCATTTGATTCAATACACTTATCGAGATGCTTTTTCCATTGCTCAAAACAGTTTTTGAACTTGTCAATTTTGATGCCTTTTAGTGCTTCTGCCATTTTTGTTTCACCTCTTCCACATGTTTAAAACATTTCCCTTTAATGACTTTTTTCATCTGGGGAAACAAAAATCAAAGTCACTCAGGGTGAGATCAGGTAAATAGGGAGGGTGGGGCATGGTAGTTGCCACTTTTGGTCAAAAACTGCTGAATACTCAGTGCGGGGTGAACAGTTGCGCTTGTATATATCATTCATCATGAAATGGGCAAACGTATTGAAAGAATCTAAAAAAAAAAAATTCGCGGAGGCTGAACACAGCCTCTTACAACGCTAGCTGGTACACTGATGTTGATGGGTTCCTAGAACACTTACCTGGATGGGGAAGCCTGTACTACTAGGGTCCTGCCCTTCAAAAATAATTCTGTTTTTTTGGGGGGGTCCCCCTTTTGAATAGATGCTTGTGTGTGTGTTTGTGTGTGTGTGTGTGTGTGTGTGTGTGTGTGTGCGTGTGTAAAATATCCATATATATATTAGAAACACCATTCATATTATGGGAGCATAAAGGAGTAAAAAGGATTTTTTTTTGGTAAAGTCTTTGTGAGAAAGTTTCTTTTAGTGACGCCACCGTCTTGCTACTGCTTTAGAGCCCACAGAATCAACCAAATTCTCTGTAGATTTTGTTTACCACACTTCCCCTGAATTCTAACCCTTGTCTCTTTAAAATCTATGGGAATAGGATGGTCAGTTTACTTTGGTTTGAAGCTAAATAAACTCTTTAAAGAATCTCTTTAAAGAAACCCATTAAAAATCCTCCCACCCACCCTGGAAGAGTTCTGCCAAGACTAACTCAAAGCCGCAAAAGATGGAGGGTTGGCTCCAAACTGGAACTAGTAAGAATTGTGTGGGCCTGTAACTCAGCAAAAATTCATCTTCCACAGAAATGCAGAATATTAAACATAGGAACACAAAGTAATTTTCCAGACCCAAGAGAATTTGGGAGAAAACCCATAAAACTCTGCAAGGGAATTCCCCAAATAAAAGCTTTTCCTTTCAAGTGAAATGAAAGAATCGTAGTCATCTTGGAAGGGTTGGTTCTGTCTCAGTCATCTTGTGACTTGAGCCTAACTACACAGTCCCGTCATATTTACTCTGTTTCCTAATAAAGTAAGCAACTATGACAGCGGCTAATCATTAATTCGTTGGCTATCTGTTTACATTAAGAAAAAGTTTATTGCTTTACTATTGGAGTTAGCAATAATAATAGTTTCCATTATGAGCACTTACTCTGAGTTATGCACTGTGAAAAAAATTTTTTATGAAAACTTCAGTAAGTATTAAATATTATTGTTACACAAGTGTTCTCATTAATCATTGATTTATCAGCCCCATTTTTACAAGAGGCAGTTGCAACTTAGAAGACTTCAGTTACATTGCCTAGTTAACATAGCTGTTAAAGCACCAGAGCTAACTTTGTCTACTTTAACAACTGTGTTCTCAACCACTGTGCTACACTGCCATTCTACAAATTTGAAACTAACTATCAGCTCCATATTTAACAGGCAATTCTCGGGCTCACTCATTCCTTGGCTTCAAAGGCAGAAGTAGCATTCACCCTTTCGCCGCTTTGAGGCTTGATTTTTATTTTTTGGTTTTTCTCCTACTAAGTCTGTTAACAAATGCTCATGGTGGCAGACTGAGGTTGACCTCATTTGTGAATTGGAACGATATCCTTAACCATCTAACACACAGACACACACACACACACACACACACACACACACACACACACAGTGAAGATGTAATAAAATGATTGGTTGTGAAAGAACTCTGGAATCACAGTAGCAATTTCTTTACAAATGTAATGCATCAGTGGGTTTCCCTCCCACCCTCCACCCCATCCTTGAATAATAATACCTGCTATTTACTGAGCCCTTATCCTTGGTTGGGGACCGGGCCAAGTTACCAACAATTGTTCATTTGATCCTCAACCTAATTCCATGAAGTGGCATTGTAACCTCTTCCTAAAGAGAAGGAAACAGGATTAAAATGTTTAATGTGCCCGAACTTGGATAGTTGGTTAAATAAGCAGGAATTTTTACTCATTTGTGTCTAAATCTGAAGAAGGACGGATAGATATCAGAGTTCTCTCTATATAAATGGGCATATAAATGTGCATGTATAAAAATGTGAATATATATATACATAAGTATATGAAATTAATATCATCAGCCTAAGGTTTAGAGAGAAACTGCTACTAGGAGATCTTTCAGACCCAAAAGCTGGTAACTCATAGGACACACAGCTCCACAAAGAGTCTTTAGGAACAGGTAAGGTAGGCCAGCGGTTTCTCTGTGATGTATTAAATTGTGTTTCTTAAAGCACCCTTATCAGAATGTGTGATACAATTTCAATTTTTGAGCTCTTTCTCAGACTACTGAATCAGGATCTTTGGAGAGTATGCCCCAAGAATATGCACTTTTAACAAGCTGGGTAAATGATTTTATTCAAATTACCGTTTAAGATTCATTGTATAATGTAATCAACACTCTGGTTCTGTCTCTGATTGCTTTTATATGTGGATTTTTGTTGTTGAAGTTTCTGTTACAAATGAAGGAAAAATAACTTATCAGGGACAATGTTTTAATTTTATAATATGAATTGTGAAGAGGTTCATTAATGTAGCTGTGGTGTGTAAAATTTCCCAGCTAGCCAGGCATTCAGAAATGTATTTTGTCAACTGGGCATGGTGGCTCAAGCCTGCAATCCCAGCACTTTGTGAGGCCGAGGGGATTGCCTGAGCACACGAGTTCAAGACCAGCCAGGGCAACCTGGTGAGATCTCGTCTCTATAATAAATAAAACGTTAGCCGGGCGTGGTAGCACGCACCTGTAGCTCCGATTACTTGGAAGGCTGAGGCAGAAGGATTCCAGGAATCCAGCAGGTGGACGCTGGGGTGGCTGTGAGCATGCCACTGCACTTCAGCCTGGGCAATAGAGTAAGACCCCAACTCAAAAAAAAGAAAAAAAAAGAAATGTATTTTTTCTACCCCAAAGTCATCAATCCCATTCTCACTTAAAGCATCAGTTAAAAGAAAAGGTATAACTGGTCACAAAATAAATTTCCTCCAGGCCTGAAACACCAGCCAGTCACATGTGGTGGTCACTTGCTTGTTAATAGCTTCTTCTGAACATGGATTACAAGACTGAACCACTGGATAAAAATGAACAATTAGGCAAGTTGATAGAAGCAATGCCTTTCCCATCTGAGTTTTATAAAGGCTTCTGAGGTCATTTCTAATCTACAGAGAGAAAATTATACTTTTCCTTAGATGACTTGCAGCATTTTATTTATAACAAAAACAGATTACAGAGATTTCTGTAGACCACAAATCCAACTTAATGGACTTTGATTATTACCAAGTTTTTCCAAAATAATGTGGAAGCGGTTCATTCCAAAAGTCTGGAGTTGTGTGTTCCCTCCTCCTGAAGCCTTAGAGAAATGTATTTTATCTTGAGGATACCTCTAAATACTGTCAAAAATATTAGATTCAGGCAACCCCTTTGGGTTCCTTCCCACTGTGGGAGCTTTTCTGTCCTCTCAATAAATCCTGCTTTAAAAATATATTAGATTCATAGTTATAAAATGTTTTAAATAAGTTGTTCATAGGATTTCAGAATGTTTTAAAATGAGCCCCAAATTTGTTTTAATCAGGTGTGGTAAGACAGACACAAAAATGACTGTCATGAGGATGGAGTTTATAGTCACAGATCCTTAGAAATGGGACATGGTACACCAGGCAAGGCCATGGGGAGAAACACTGGGGTCAGTCAGAAGGCAGAGAAAATGGGGAAGACATGAGCAAGAAAGCCTTTATTGTGCTTTTCTCAGGAAAAGGCAAGGTGAGGCAGGAAGGTTAAGGATTGGTAGTTTGAATAAAGTCTCTGGTTGCCTGGTCCCTGGCCCTGGTGTGAGTAGGGCAGGGGGTTGGGAGGAAAACCTGATAAAGGAGGTACTTGAGGCTGGGGGCTTTAGATTGGTTGGTTTGCGTTTCAAAGGCATATTCCTGGGGTCAGTTATTTTCTGTCTCTAAGAATTAGTTAATCCTGGGAGGGGCAGTCTCTCCAGGGTCAGGAGGATATCAAAGCATCTGTATTAAAAATTTTTTAAATATGTGATTCGTATAGGGGAAGGTCCTGTGCTATCACTATAAAACAGGACAAATGCTGGAATTCATACATAGATGTAAGTGCCGCATGTGTGGGGGTCGTTTGTAACATACTAGCTCTATTCTGACGTAATGGGTTATGTTCTATCATTTCTCTGGGAGTTAAAGGACACTCTACAATAATAGCTTTAAATGTTTAATAGACTAAGTATATATAATAACATTTTAGATTTGGAGCAAGAAAAAAATGAAACTCTATAGCAACTTTTGGCATCAAGGTCCATCTGTTCTGCAATTCTGCGTGTGGCCAAAGAGAAGTAATCACTGGTTTTCTTCTGTAGAACTCTAAACCCTTGAATATTGTGAGTTCAATATGGCGGAAATCTGAGAAAACTTGTAAATCTGAAGAACTACTGTATCTCAACAGGGTATAGCTAAGATCTCACTGGTTTCTTGATGAAAGGGATACTTCTCCACACAGACCTAATGCTTTCTCAAGATCCTCTGAGAAAATGGATCTGCGTAGAGGCCCCAGCTGTAGGGTAGAAGTGATCTGAGTGTAGACAAAAGAGGAGTGCAGTGTCAGAGGATGGAAGGTCAGGAAGGAAGACTCTTGGAGCATAGTATCTGTCTGTTTTCCAAAATGGCCTCATCTGGTCAGAATGGCCAGGAAAAGGCAAGGTGAGGCAAGCAGGTTAAGGATTGGCTGGTTTGAATAATGTCTCTAGTTCCTGGTCCCTTGACCCTGGGGTGAGTAGGGCAGGGGACTCGGGGAAAAGCCTGATAAAGGAGGTGGTTGAGGCTGGGGTCTCTGGATTGGTTGGTTTGCCTATCAAACACAAATTCCTGGTCAGAATGGAAAACTTTTACCTACCTCAATGCCTGTGACAGATTTTATGTTTCTTGAAAGTCTGGCTTCTAGAACCACAGAAAAGTTTGTAGGTGACTGGAAGGATTCAACAAGAAGGGTGGCACGGATGTTTTACCATCAGCAATCAGAACAAGGCTACCCACTTGACTTTCCCGACTGGCATGTTTTAGAAAAACCCTCTTGAGAGATGTGATGGTTAATTGGTATGGCCACAGGACAAGATGGACTGGTATCTTAGAATGTGTATCAGTAATACCCCTTTTCACAGGAATCATAGGAATGCTTACAATTATTTTTCAGACTTTGAACCACGGAATTGTGACAGTCACCTCACATCTATAAACTTTGGTTTGCCTGTCAGCAAAATAAGAGAGCTGCCTGGATATCACTGGCACCTTACACCTCCATGGTTTTTAGGGCAGTGTCAGAATGTAATGGGATGTCCGCTCGTCTACAGTCAAAACATCTGGGTCGGAACATATTTTCTGTTTGTTTGCCTCTTAGGTCCATAGTTCTCAACCAGGAGTTCTTTGTCTCCCAGAGGACATTTGTAAATGTCTGGAGGCTTTTCTTAATGTCACAGTTAGTTGAGAGTGGCTGATGATACAGCTCGTGGGTGGCATCCACAGATGCTGCTAAAAACTCTACAGTGTACAAGGCAGAGACCAACAGCAAAGAATTATCCAGCTCAATAATACCTAAGATGGGAAACCCTGATTTAGACAAACGTCTTCAATCTTTATGATCCTTGGCTTCTGTATTAGTGAAATATTGATTTTTTTTTTGAGGAGAGTAAATGAGATAGCCGTGAAAGCACATAGTGATAGAGTGTGACACGTACGATGGACTATTACTCAGCCATAAAGATGAACCAAATCATTTCCTTCGCAGTAGCATGGATGAAGCTGGAAGCCATCATACTCAGTGAACTCTCACAGAAACAAGAAACCGAATACCACATGTTCTCACTCATAAGTGGGGACTGATCACTGGTCACAGGAGCACAGGGTGGAAATGGCAGACACTGGACACTGCTAGGGGAGGGAGGGAAGGAGAAGCGATGGGAGACACATGGTGACACACTGGGTACCAGGTATCGGGGAGAAGGGGCCTGCTAGAAGTCCACACTTCACCTGCACAATATACTTGTGCAGTAAATCCTCACAGGTATCCCAAAACGCTAAAATAAAATAGAAAAGTGTAGTGATGGAACTGGTCATGGATCTGGGTGTTGCCTTTGTAGGAACAATAGCAGAGGTGGGGCCTGCAGGTGAGGCAGAACTGACTGGCTTGCAGCAATGAGGTGCTCCCAGCTGGGAGGGGTTGCAAAGTAGGACACATTGCTTCCTTGACACTTTCATTACCTTCGACTCTTCCTGTTTTTTTCCTGTGACCTTTCTGGTGGAGTTTCCTGGAAGGTGTAGGTGACGCCAATGTGTGAACAGTTGTAGTGGCTGACATCAACTTTTGACGTTAGGCAGACATAAGTGTGACTGGGGCTTTACTATTTCTAGTCTGTGGGAGTCAACTTTTTTGGCATCTACACCCTTCGTCATTAAGATGGGTGCACTATCTCTTACTTCATTCAGTCATCTTGAAGATTCAAAGAGATGTTTAGTGTTAAACCAACTCTCTGATCATAGAATAAGTGGGAGACTTCATTACTGACCGTCATCATTACCGTCTGCAATTAGTGCAATATGGTTACCTGAAGCATCTTTGCTTTGACTTTTCGGTCATCCAACTCTTTCTCCAGAGAAGCAAATTTTTCTAATGACTTCCTTATGAACAAGCCAGTACCTATTCTTTTCCCCTGGTAAAATCAGCCATCTAAATTTTCATTAGGTTAAGATGCACATATTAAAGTTTCAAATAAGTTGTATAAGCAATACAACAAAAATCCTTCCTCCCTGCAAAACAAAAACAAAAAACAAAACAAATTAAAAGAAAACATTGACCTAAACTAATATAGCAAACAAGTAGAAAATATGTTCTGACCCCCGATGTTCTGGGTTGCAGAATTTTGTTGCTAAAATAGAATCCTACAACTCAGGGATTCTCTACCTACTTGTACATCAGAATTCCTGGGGAGTATTTCAAAATACAGAATCTAGAACTCCCAGCCCAGCCCCACTGAATCAGAATCTCTGGAGTAGAGCCCAGAAGTGTGCATCTTCTATGACCTTTCCGAATTTCTGATTTGTGTGGCCAGGTTTGGAGACCATGGATCAGAACTTTACCAGAGTGCCTCTCCATCTTGGAGAACGTTAAAAATATGAACAGCAGGGTCCCATACAAGACTTACTGGAAGGGATTCTGAAAGGGTTGGTCTTTGACATAATGATAGTCTTAACTTCACTGCAAACCTGAGCTTAGGCTGGAAAGCACTTTTGTCTCTAATGTTGGGGTTGAGTATTAGGACCAAGAGACAATAAGGCATCTGTTGAAGTTCAGAACATGTGGTATATTTCACTATTTGTCCAAAATATTTGCTGCCTTTTGCTACTAGCCCTTCTCTGGAGCCCCTTCCCACGAGAGGCATTTTCTTACTTTCCTGTTGAGGTCTGGTTGGCCCTGTGATTTGCCTTGACCAATGACTGTGAGCACAAGAGGCCTGTGTCATTTCTAAGCAGCAACTTCAAGGGTCATCTCATCTGTCAATTCACTTTATCCCCCTCTGCCATCAGACTAGCATGTCTCCATTAGTGACTGCTTCTTCAACCTAAATCCCAGAATGTAGAAAACTTGGAACAGAGCTGCAGCCATCCGGCAGTGGTCATTCACGTAGACATGAAATAGACCCTTGTTGTTTAACCTGCCTGAGATTTCGTGATGGGTAAGACCCCTAGTAACAAACAGAATAGTGAGAATTAGAAACCAGGTTTCCTGCCCATCCTCCTGCCCTCTCCCTCACCCTGCTTCTATTATAACACTCAGCAGGAGAGGAAGATAGTTGAATTTGATTTAGGTGGGTAGGGAATAATTTGCTCCCATTGTCAAGACTGAAACTGGGAGAAGGTGCGTTTTTGGTACACTCGGTTGGAATTTAGAATGGAGATCTTGGATTTCTTCTAGCCCAGAAATACAATAATTCTTTGGCATTCTAAAAGGACCATCACCGTCCATTGTTACTGACGCTAGTGGCTATTTGTGGAGTTATAGTGGAGGCCTATCTGTGACTTTAATTTGCAGTATTGACTTGGAAATAAACCACTGGAGATAGTATTCGTTAATTTGAGAAAAGTATTTGCTAAATTCCAAATAATAGGAAAAAAGGTAAACTTTTTTTTTTGAGTTGGAGTCTCACTCTGTCGCCCAGACTGGAGTGCAGTGGCCGCTTCCGGCCACCGCAGCCTCGATCTGCTGGGCTCTGGCGATCCTTCCGCCTCAGCCTTCCGAGTAGCCGGAATTACAGGCGCGCGCTACCACGCCCGGCTGATATATATTTTTTTTTTTGATTTATTGTAGAGATGAGGTCTCGCTGCCCAGGTGGGTCTTGAACCCGCGGGCACAGGCAATCCACTCACCTCAGCCTCCCAAAGGCGCGGGATTACAGGCTGAGCCACCGAGCCCGGCTAAAAAGGTAAACTTTTGAAATAAACTCTTGCTTTACCTTGGGTTCAGATAAAACTTAGACATAAGATGATGTTTTCTAACAAAATACATTTTTATAAGGTGATTGTGATTCCCATCCTTCCCACAAGGGGGCCACACACACCAGAATTTCACAATATTTTCTCGTGATAAGTATGTTTACGTATTTAATTCCTCCCCGTTTTCTCCCTCCACAAAGTCATGCTCCTTGAATTAAAAAGGCCAGTTTTTAAAAACTGCTATATATAGAGGGTGGCAAAAATGTATACACATTTTAAGAAACTAAAAAAAATTGTATTAAAATTGTAATAATATATTCTAACAAAAGATGAATAAAAGTCACGTTTAACTCCTGCAATTATAAGAGGTGCTCAAAGTGGTGTATCAGCATCCAGAAACTTCCAATCATGATAAACTAAAAGTTATAGATAGATAGCTTCTCTTATAATGTGTATACATTTTTTGGCATCCTAGGTATAAAGATAATAAAAATCTGCTCCAGTTCTTCTAAACCCTTCATTATTATTCAAAATTTGAGGTCTATGATAGATTAGTATTCTTATTTTATTTTTAGAGATTTGAGGTGGTTTTCTCAAGCTCATTATTTTGTAGCATGAACATCTGAAACCAGAAGAGATGAAGCAGTTGTAGAATGAGATCAGAGTGAGTTATTGACAATTCTAAGTTTAAAAACAGGATTTTGGTTTTTTAAAATACCAAATTGAAAAAACAAGGATAATTACTCCTGGTAGAATCTAAAATAATCATAATAGCTATCACTGATTGACTACCTACTCCAGGCCAGAATTTTATTGGCTAGGATTTCATGTAATCCTCCCCAAAGCAGCCTGGTAAGTTGCATGTCTTCCTCATTGTTTGGCATGAGTAAACTGAGTCCCAGAGATGTCAGTCTGTCATAACTACCACATGACCTCAGTGGAAAGAACTGGCATCTGATCCCAAGTCCCTCAGAAGCCAAAGTCCACAGGCTTCCTTGACGCCACCCTGTCTTTCTTTCATTTGGCTTTGAAGTGAGTTTCTACTCTGGCTATCATATTTACCATCTCAACTTTCGTCCCCAATTACATATTTTACTTCCAAAATAAATATTTACTCACATAAATCTCTATCTTCACAGGAAGCAGAAAATTAAAAATCGCATCATTGCCACGAAAACTTCTGGTGATCTTCCTACGGGAAAGGGAAGCTGTGGTTTTCAAGGAGCACACACAGGGACCTTTCACCAGCAGTTTGTGGGTTGTTGGACCTCGGGTGGAGGGAAGACATCGGGCAGCCAGAGTCCATAAATCACTTCATAAGCAAGTGTAGTTGATGGGAATCACTTGGGTTCGTTAAATATTTGGTTACGTTCCCTTTATAAATACCTTGTCCTTGTCCAAGTATTAAAAACTCAGAAGAATCCATGCAACTTTCCAACCATTAGATGTCACTGTTGCTTATGAAATTAAAAGGCTCAATCTCCAGTCAACTTGAGTGCCTATGCATAGTTGCCTGAGTGACTCCTGTCCTCCTCCCTGAAGCCTACTCTTCAACTAAGAGCTAGGAGTGTAGCGCGCGTCTGTAGTTCTGGCTACTTGGAAGGCTGAGGCGGGAGGATCGCTGGAGCCCAGCAGGTAGAGGCTGCGGTAGCCGTGAGCGTGCCACAGCACTCCAGCCTGGGCGGCAGCGACAGAGTGAGCCTCCAACTCAAAACAACAACAGCAACAACAACCAAAAGCAAACAACAACAAAAAGAGCTATGAGTGATATAAAAGAGATATAACACATGATTGTGCAGGAACTTGTATTTCCCTTGGAAGAGGCAAGATAAGCCTACGTGAATAGTTACAGAAAGTCAAAAGTGTGCATTCATTTATGATGAGTTGCTAATATGAAGAGTGTAGATAAGAACTCTAATGTATGTGTGAGAGAGAGAGAGAGAGAGAGGAATATAAACTTTTTTTTGAGTTGGAGTCTCACTCTGTCGCCCTGGTTGGAGGGCAGTGGCACACTCATGGCCACCCCAGCGTCGACCTGCTGGGCTCCAGCGATCCTTTTGACTCAGCCTTCCAAGTAGCTGGAACTGCAGGCGTGCACTACCACGCCTGGCTAGTTTTTGACTTATTGTAGAGATGGAGTCTTGCCAAGTTGCCCAGGTGGGTCTTGAACCCACAGAATCAGGCAATCCACTCGCCTCTGCCTCCCAAAGTGCTGGGATTACAGGCTGAGTCACCGAGCCTGGTCGGAATATAAACTTATAAACTGCACTGACCCTGGAAGCTTCCCCAGAGGTGGGACTTGGGTGCCATACTGTTGGATGAGTAAGAATAGGGTGGGAAGGGAGCAAGGTCATTCCATTCTAGGCGGCATGACTAGAGCCCTGGCTTGGAGATGGAAGTAAATGTAGTTTGAAGGAAGTGGAAGATTCATTTGGGGAAGAGTGGAGTTGGTTGTGTGGGTAACAGATTGCATAGGACCATAACAAACAGAGGCATTTTGAACTTACCTTCCATCCCGAATTTGCCTCTAAAAGTTTTTGAGGAGAGTGATAACACAAAAATTGCATTTGAGGAAGATGAATAGTCAGTGGTATGTAGAATAAAATGATCCAAGGGCGAGAATCATGATAAAGAGAACACAGATGCTAACACAAGTGGACAACAGCTGTCATGTCCCGATAGCAAGTTATGGCAGACATGAGTAAGGCCAATATCAAAAAAAGACTGTGCTACACTCACCTGGTTTTCTAGACTTGACGATGACGTGCTCCTGAATGGAATGAGCCTAAAAATCTAGAGGCTTGAGCCTTGTGAATGTCTCTTCCTTGTTCTCAGGACAAGTGTCTTCTGGGTCCCTTAGCACCACACTTCCAAGCACCCTGTGTGATGCCTCTCTTCTCTCAGTCCCTTGAGCTCACCACGCTGCTTCCTGGTTCTTGCACATTAGTTTCCATCTCCATCCCCTTCCCCATACTCATTTTTCAAGCTTCAGCTCAGCTGTCATTTCCTCAGGAAGCCTTCCCCATGTACGTCAGTTTCTTTATAATATGCTATCACAGAATCAGATGGTTTTCCTTACAGAATATCTCCTTTTTCATTGGTATCTCATATTTATGTGCTTGTTTAATTAACCTGTCACTCCTACTAGAATGTGAATTCCAAGATAACAGGGTCCATGTCTGCATTTGCTCACCATGAGGCCTTTTCTCATCACTATGGGAGACAAAAGAATCAGTACTTCCCTACTCTGTGTCTCTGAGGATCCTATGGAGAGGAGAGGGGGTGGTTAGGAAACTGAAAATTCAGAGTCAAATGACTGTAGGTGAGAGGGTCCTAATCACTCCAAGTTGCCTGAGAGTAACATCTTTACAGTTTGTTAACATGGTGTCCAGTACTGAGCTCCTTGCATTCTGGGCCTTGTAGGATGTAGAAACAATAGTGTCTTACAATCTGTTGTGATTCATTGTCATGGAGCTACAATTGTGTTACCCAGTAATGAGATGAGGATAAAAGGTCTGAGGACATTTCCACACACAATGAGGAACTTTCCTGGAATGGCACTGCAAAATCAGTAAGGATTCTTGGTCAAGACTTATCAACGCTGCCTTTAGAAAAGAAGATCCCTATGGTAGCCTGGGAAAAATAGCTTAAAATAGTCTTGAAATTGCAAGAATCAAATTCAAGCCTTGGGATACAATTTCTAGCTAAGTCTTTGTTACTGACAGTTCATGAATGTGTTGTTTGCCTCCTAGCCAAGATAGCATAGCAGGCTTTTTGTGCAGCAATGAAACAATGTGTCCAGCCTACTGTATGGGCAACTCATTTGATGCCTTGGAAATGACTTAAACTCTTTTCTTGGCTTTTTGCTGGTAACCCCCACCTAGTAAACAATGAGTCAATCAATGATCTCATGCAGCTAATAGTGCGGTTATATCAGGAAAAGCACAGTATAGTTATGGGAAATGGCTCTATTTGTAATTTATATTGTTTTCATGTTTAGCACTATGTCATATGGTATATTTCTAAAATGACCCCGGCCATATTTCCAGCTTCATGTGCTTTTCCAAAGCATGGCAACTCACCCCCTGGAGAGTTGAAGTCTTTCCTCCTTATCTTTGAAATTGGGTGCATTTTGTGACTGTCTCAACAAATTGAGAAACTGAATGACTTACAAGGCTAACTGAGAAAATGTGTTACGCATCGACTGTAGATTTTAAAATGTCTGACATGAGGACATGAAATGTTCTCAGTACATAGAAATGATAAATGCTCGTGGTGATGGATATTCTAAATACTCTGACTTGATCATCACACAGTCTATGCACATAAGAAAATATCACACAGACCCCATTTAATATCACACAACAAAAAATAAAAGAGGTGTTATGGCTTCCACTCGGTTTGCTCTCTCAGGGTGCTCACTTCTGCAACCCAGACACCATGCTGTGAAGAATCTCAAGCCACATGCTCCAGCCGAGAGTGGGTTTGCCAGTTCACAGACCCAGCTAAAGTCTCAGCCTACTGACAATATCGTGAAGCCCCTGGAAATGAGCCTTCAGCAGATTCTAGCTCCCAGCCTTTGAGCTATCTCTGAAGATTGTAGGCAGAGAATAGATAAGTTATTCTTACCAGGTCCCGTCTGCATTGCAAGTTTGTGAACAAAATAGCTGTTGTTATAAGGTATTAGGCTTTGTGTCACTTGTAGATAGTCTAAAATATTCTAAAACAGGGAGGATAAGATTCTGTTTCAGCCTGCCTTGGTGCTTTTGTGCATGCTGTTTCTTGTGTTTGAAATACCGTTTCTTTTCTTTCCTTTCCCATTGTTTTTTCTTGTCTGATCTTCCTGCTGATCCTTTCTGAGTCCATTCAGGTGTGTATCTCCACAGGAAGTCTTCTATAAACCTTAGTCAAATGCCCCTCCTGTGTGTATAAATCTCAATAATGGTCTCAGCTAAATGGGCTGTTAAGATTTGTTTAAATATTTGGTGTTCACACTAGCTGATGCATTCATCTTTTTTTTTTTTTTGCTGTATTTTAAGTGGTTTTTTAAGCCAATGATTTGAATACTAACAGATTCACCTAAAAGACACTCAAACTTCCCCTGTTTGTGCACCTCTCTCTCTGGACTATAAATATATAAATCTCCCTGACATAGAAAAAATATCATTGATTTGCTATACTAAACAGGGAAACATTTTCACTACCAAGCGACTGTTTAAAATTACGAGCCCTAGGGTGGGGAGAAAAATCTCAGTGATAAAATAAAAATTTTTATTTTCAAGCATCAGGTTGAAAACTTTTCAAGTGATCGTGGTCTCCCTGGAAAACAAGTGATCATGGACTCCCTGGGAAACAGCTGTTCTGCTGCCGCATACAGACTGATATCGAAAAGAATGGTGGAAAATATCACTCCAATCCAAATAAAATCCTGTATTTCAAAGAACAAGTTTTGCCTTGATGCATTCACCTTTGTATTATTAATCTTCGAATCATTAATCTATGTGCACCCAGAAACAAACATAGTGCCTGGTTCTACCACCTACTACCTTTGTGAGCTTGGCCAATTTGATTAATGTCTCTAAGACTCCCTTCTTTTTTATTTGTGAAAGAAGATAAAAGCTCCACCTCATAGTGTTGGTGTGAGGATTGAAAGATAAAGTCAGTTAAGGTGCTGGCACATAGTTAATGCAACATAAATTTGTCTGTTACAATTATTAGAGTAACTTCAAAATAGGAAGAAACAACGCAGCATTCCAGAAAGCAGACCTAACAAACAACATGTTGAGATTCATTATTTAGGGTTCTTGATCCGGCTCTCCTGCTTCTCCACTGGGCAGCTTCAAATCCATGACCTTTCCCCTACCATATCATTTTCTTTGCACTTGCTCCAGAGGGAGGGCAGGTGTGACTGAGAAAGGGGACGTCAGCTGGATTGATGAATGGATTTTTAAACTCATAACAAAGGCAAAAGTCTTGAAAACCAAGTGCTTGAGACAGATAACATGTTTTAAAGTTCAACAGCTTGGCTTTGAATATCAGAATATAAGTGTTGAAGGTGGCAAGGCATAGAATATGCCCAAATCAACACAATGTTGGTGATGTCAGCGTTCATGGGCGACACCCACATCTTGTCTTGTCCTCCTTCTCCTCCTCCCAATATCCTAAAGAGAAAAGAACTGACATGTTGGATCCTAGGGTTGCAGGGTGTAGCCAGCAGAGACTAGATGCCTGATAGATGCCTCTTGGTTGTCATGGGGTTGGAATAATAGACCAGGCATGGAATGATGAAGAGCTTGGACTTGGCCCTGAAGATCTCCTCACAGAGTCCTGTGTACCCCAAGAGTGGAAGAAAGCATCCAAGGGGTTGAGTGAGGAGTATAGAGAAAGATCCAGCTGACTTGAAAGAATCTGGGCAAGATAAAGAAGACTTGGGATGTGTGTGTGTATGTGTGTGTGTGTGTGTGGTGCATGTGCGTGTGGTATGTGTATGTGTGTGTGTGTGTGTGTGTGTGTGTGTGTGTGTGTGTGTATGTGTGTGTGGTGTGTGTGTTTGTTGGGGGCATTGGCTCAAGGGTATTATCATCAGTGTCTACCAGCACAAAACAAGGAGCACTTGTTGAAGAAATTTATAACTCGGCACATGCCAGACATGGTAATAGTTGTATGAGGGATGACCCCCAAAAACTAGATTACTTTTTGGATGGTGTGCCCCTTGTAGTACAGGTTTTCCCTGTTAGGTAAGTCTTCTGGAAACCCATTGGCATCAGTGTACCAGCTAGTGTTGTTGTGAGAAGCTGCATTCAGCCTCAATGAATACTTTTTTTTGGAGATTTTTTCAATGTGTTTGCCCATTTTATGATGGGTGATTTATGAGCTCACTGGCCCACACCACACTATGTGTTCAGCAGTTTTTGACCCAAAACAGCATGACTCCCATGCCCCACCCTCCTATTCACCTGATCTCACCCTGAGCAACGTTTTCTTTTGTTTCACCAGATGAAAAAAGTCCTTAACGGGAAACATTTTGCTGATGTGGAAGAGGTGAAGCAAAAAATGGCAGAAGCACCTAAAGGCATCAAAATTAATGAGTTTGAAAACTATTTTAAGCAGTGCAAAAAATGTCCCAATAGGCGTATTGCATCAGAGAGTACTTTGAAGGTGACTGAAGTTTAAAAATGTCAGAAAAAATACACCATTTAAAAATAAATAAATTCTGGATTTTCTTGGGTTCCCCCCATTGTATTTTATTTTAGTGTGATTGGTGTAAATTCCCAAGTATAAGCAATTTGAATACAGCTTATTTAGGTAGAGACTCCCCTTTTCTCCTCTGACTCCTGCTTTAGATAGAAGAAAGAGGTGATTTAGCCTTCAACTGAGCAGACAGCGTGACTATTTCCAGACATAATGGTAGCAGCACCCTTCTGCAAGTTCAGTGGATTTGGGGCAACATACTGGCTATTTCGGGTTGACAGCCCTTGCAACTCCAGGAATCCCTTGGATGTGGGTTCCCAGAAGTCTCAGCCAGCTTCTCCCCCCAAGAAGCGTATGCACAGGATTTAGTGGAGGCCAGCGGAAATGTCCGCCTTCTGGAAACATGCTGCCTCATCAGGACTCACGGCTCTCAGCAACATCAGCCTTCTTATCACTGCAGTCTGGAAGAACACATGCTGTTCTCGATGATCTTGGCAACTGTCTTTATGAGAAAAGTTTGTGGAAGTTGTCTTTTCCAGCTACAGCTCAACCATCAGGGTCAAATTCTTATTTTGCACTCAAGATCCACTGATGAATTCTGTTGCAAAGCCTGCAGTATTCAGAGACAAAGTGCTCTAAATTCTACGAATCTTGTGCAGTTCAGAAGAAAGCACAACAGGGGAGCGTTTCTAAGAGGGGAAATTGATCAGATTGCTTTGGTTCTTGTCTCTGTGTTAACACTTGCTACATCTAAGACCCATAGAAGTATTTCATTTTTTGTTCTTGAGTTTTCTTCTCCTGTAGAATAGACAATAAAATGCTTACCTTGTAGGATTTGAGAATTAAATAAGAAAACACATGAGAAGAGCAGTGCCTGCCATTTTGTGAGTTTCTTAATGAATACTGGCTTTGTTATCATGTTTATGATTATTGCCAGCATTCATGGTGGCAAAAAATGTTGGTTGGCTACCCTACAGACATTTCCTGCTGTTCCATCTTCCTTGTAATCAAAGCACCAATTTTGTAGACTTTTCTGGGAACCACATGCTAAGGAATTTTTGTTGAATTAACTGATTGCTAATAAATGGTTCTGTATTTCTGACCACATGGGGGGGCACTTCCCACCTGCCTAAAGGGAGGCATTGATGTGTTACTTGCTGTGGCCACTGAAATATGAGAGACAATGCTTTTCCCCTTAAACAATGACACTCCTGATGGTGGAAGTCTCAAGAGACTTGTACCATGGATGAAGAATACACTTCTCACTTCAAGCCATTGAAGGCCCGAAATGTGGTTCTCATCTGTTATCATAGCGTTACTTAGTCCATCCTGGTCTGGAAAGCAAACTCCATGAAGCATGTTCCACTCTTTGATAATTATGCTGCATAGCGTTCTCTTGTCAGTTAAACTTTTTAAATTTTCTAATTTTCAGAAGTTGTTTTCACTGCAATCAGCTTTTTTGTGTGTAAATTGCTGGGGATTATTAAATCATACTTCCTGTCAAACTGTACTGACCTTAGTTTTTGCCATTGTGAGATTTCATTTGTGGTGGTTGTTTCTAACAAACGCAATTTGCTAGTGCTAAATTTTGCATATTTAAAATCTGGGAAGAAGATGTCAATCAGTAATTTTCTAATCAATAATAAAGCTTATTAGGAAGGAGCAGAGCATGGAACAGACTCTAGGGCCAGACTGATGGGCTCCAACCTTGACTTTGCCTTTGCTTGCTGTGCTACTTGGGACAAGTTACTTAACTTTCTGTGTTTCACTCTTTTCACTTATAAAAAAGGATCATATTAGCCTTTAACCCATAGAATATTTTATGAGAATTAATCAGTTGATTTTTTAAAAAACTCTAAGAACAGTACCTGGAACTATAAAAGCCATGTAAATATTTTTCAGTGAATAAAATGTGCAGGCTTACCTATTGTCAACTTAATTTTTATTTATTATTTATATAAAATATAATTAATATTTACTTTGTTCTTGTGGGTATCAATTATATTGATGAGATAAAGGTTTTAGTCAGTTTTTAAACTGTAAAAAATTTTACCCTGAGTGTAATATTTGTGTTGACTATTTTCACTACTAATTATAATTATACATGATTTTTTTTTATAGATTTAGGGGGTACAAGTGCCATTTTGTTACATGGATATTTTGCATAGCGGTGAAGTAGTAAACATTGTATCCATTCAGTAATTTCTCATCTCTCATCCCCTTCTTACCTTCTCACCTTTCTGAGTTTCCATTGTCTATTATTCCACTCTAAATGTTCATGTGTACACATTATTTAGCTCCTACTTGTAAGTGAGAACGAGTGGTAATTGACCTTCTATTTCTGAGTTAACTCTCTTAAGATAATAGCCTCCAGATCCATTAATGTTGTAGCAAAAGACAGAATTTTTTTTTTTTTTTTTTTTTGAGTTGGAGTCTCACTCTGTCGCCCAGACTGGAGTGCAGTGGCCGCTCCCGGCCACCGCAGCCTCGGCCTGCTGGGCTCCGGCGATCCTTCCGCCTCAACCTTCCGAGTAGCCGGAATTACAGGCATGCGCCACCACGCCCGGCTGATTTTTTTATTTATTGTAGAGATGAGGTCTCGCTGCCCAGGCAGGTCTTGAACCCGCAGGCTCCGGTAATCCACTCACCTCAGCCTCCCAAAGGCGCAGGATTACAGGCTGAGCCACCGAGCCCGGCTCTTCATTCTTTTTTTTATGGCTGAGTAATATTCCATAATGTGTGTGTGTGTGTATGCATATATACACACACATCATGTTTTCTTCATCCCGTTATCCACTGATGGACATTTATATTGATTCCATACTTTTGCTATTGTAAATAGCACTGCTATAAACATATGACTTTTTAGCATAATGATTTCTTTTCTTTGGGGAAGGTACCCTGTAGTGGGATTGCTGGGTTGAATGGTAGTACTATTTTTTAGTTCTTTAAGAAAACTTGGCTGAGCTCGGTGGCTCAGCCTGTAATCCCAGCACTTTGGGAGGTCGAGGCGAGTGGATTGCCTAAGGCTGTGGGTTCGAGACCATCCCAAGCAATTTGGCGAGACCTTGTCTCTACAATAAATCAAAAATTAGCCAGGCGTGGTAGTGCGCACCTGTAGTTCCGGCTACTTGGAAGGCTGAGGCAGAAGGATCGCCAGAGCCCAGCTGAGATGACAGTGAGACTCCAATTCAAAAAAAGAAAAAAGAAATCTTTATACTGTTTTCCATAGGAATTGTTCTATAATTATACATGACTCAAAGTGTTATATTTAAATTTTATCAAAACAATATGAAAACTGTGAATAAAGTTCCACAAGTATTTTAGGATTATTTTATGTCCTGGATTGGCTTGTGGTTTTACAAATCCAAGTATCTATACACTTTGAATCACTTTATCTTGTGGGTCCTGTTGAAGCAAAAAGCAAACAACAGGTCAAAATGTCAGGTTAAATAGTACTGGGATCAAAATGGTGGGGCAGAAAGAGTAAAGTCAAAGTTGCCTAATTTCTCTCTCACGTATGTGTTTGTCTTCTCCACATTCACCTCTGTTATGCATTCAATCATTATTCAGTTGTCCAACAGATGGTAACGGAGTGCCTTCTGCATTCTAGGCAAGGTAGATACAGCAGGGAACCAAGGACTTTGCCTCATAGAGCTTCATCTTTAATGGGAGGAGACAGACAAAAGCAAATGTATACACATTTATTTAGGTTGTATTAAGTGCTCTGGAGAACAGTAAGGTGGGTCAGAGGAGATAGGCAATGCCTGGGTGTAAACTTGGGAAGGTTTCATTGGCATTTGTTCAGGAATCTGAAGGAAGAAAGAGAGTAAGACAAACGTTTTCTACAGAAGATGAGTGTTCTAGGCAGAGGGACACATCAAAGATGATAAGATATTGAGATAGGAGATTGCTTGGTCCGTCTAAGGTAGTTCAGTAATATTTTGAACCTTATATGCCCTCTGGGGACTTAGGCTCTTATTCGGTGTGAGATATGAAGATAATGGTTGTTCCCATGCAGGGGAATGAATAATCCGAGTGAATGGATTCTGGAGCTAAGCCTGTCTGGGTTGATCTTGGCTTTCTGACTTGTTAGTTGAGTGACTTTTGGAAAATGATTATTATTTTTCTCTGTGCCTCTATTTTCTTCCCTGTAAAATGGAATGAATATGGCATTTGCTACATGGGATTAGAATTCATAATAAAAGAATTAATAGTTGCAAAGGTTTTAGTAGTTCATGGCACAAATAGAATGCCATGGAAGTGTTCACTACATAAGTAAGGTCTTTTGACAGTATCATTTGCAGCATAAATAACTTATTATGTGTGTATTGGGGTAGTGGGAGGGTTGTTCAAGATGGAAACATAAAGACCTATTAGGAAACTAGTCTAATATGACAACGATGCTGACTTACACCCAGATGGGAGAAGTGGTGGTCACGAACAGTGATTCGACTTGAGGTATATTTAAAAGTAAAACTGATGGACTAGATATGGTGTGTGAGAGAGAAAGACAAGCTGAGGCTGTCCCCAAGGTTTTCAGCCTGGGCTACCGGAATAACAAAATTCTCTGAGGTGAAAATTACTATAGGAAGAACTGTGCAGGGTGTTGACCTAAGATAAAGGATGTCCTTGGACCAGTAATTAAGAAAGGATTGGTAGAGATCCTGAGTGCAGCCCCAGTTGAATGTTTAATGGATTTAAAAGTATAAAGCTCCTATTAATCTGTTTTCAATCAGATTACAAGTTGGCCCAGAAGGTATAGACTTTGGTCAGGTGAAAAAAATCCCAGGGACCTGAAGATACTATCTGTGGCCTTCAGGAATTCAATGATGGGTTATGAAATATTGAACTGTTGAATTCCTGAGTATATCTTGAAGACAGATATTGGAGTAAAGTTTCATAAAGTCCTTAGCAGGTGAGTCTCACCGAACATGAAATATTGGCAAACCCTAATCTGTAGATATAGCTAAGATAGAGGTAAAAAAAGACCACGACTAACAATTACCATCAGGCTGGTCGCGGTGACTCACACCTACAATCCCAGCACTTGGGAGACTGAGGTGAGAGGACTGCCTGAGCCCATGGGTTCAAGACTGGTCTGGGCAACTCAATAAGACCTCATCTCTACAAAAATCAAAAAATTAGCCAGGTGTGGTGACACACAGCTGTAGTTTTAGCGACTTGGAAGGTTGAGGCAGAAGGATCACCTGAGCCCAGCAGGTAGAGGCTGTAGTGGTTGTGAGTATGTCACTGCACTCTAGCCAGGGCGACAGAGTGAGACTCCAACTCAAAAAATAAAAAATAAATAAAAAACAACCACTACTACTATCAACACAAGAGGAATACTTTTACTCTCAGTTGCTAAACTTAGTAGAAAATGTATCATTTCAAGGATGCAGCAGAAGCTATACTGATCTTTTATAGTACATGATTCAAATTCACTAATTACAGAGTTTTTGGTAGAGCTGAAATTGTTTAGTTTTGAAGCCCTTAAACTATATATTTATACACATTGAGAAAAATTAATGTTGCTCATTTGAAGAGATAATAAATCTAAGTTAGAGTCCTTTGTCAGATCTAGAGTTAAATGCAAAGTTTTCCAAGAAAGTTTAACATAGCCAAAGATAGCTCACCTCAAATTAAAAGACAGTGAATTCAGCAATATGTATTTATTTATAATTTACACAGCTATGTACCTTCCAAAAAAAAAAAAAGATCTGAAGTATGATGGAGCCTTAGTGATTTCTCCTATTTTGAACTTATATCTATTGCTCCCTGCTTGAGTACAAAATAAAAAATTCCTTCTAGTAACCACTTTTGTTTCAGAGTGCAGATGCCTCATCATATTCCTTTGTAGTGAATAAGCTTCTGATTGTACTCTTGGTGACTTTCATTGCTGGTTTAATATACCTGTCATATTCCCATCTCTAATCCCAGGATTACTGAAGTTAGATTAATGTGCCTATGACATAGAAAACACTCTGTGAATAACATTTAACTCCATTGTTAATTAAATGTGAATTGTGGCATGGTTAATGAAGTATTAAAGACATAATTAAGAAGGCACTGTAGAAAGAAGTATGGACTTGGAATTAAAAGACTTACAATTATGTGATTATATTTTCACTGAGGATTTGACATCCAAATTCATGTACTTGGACCAAGCTTGTTGGTCAATGTTTGGGTTCTCCAAATTTCTATATCTAGACTCTAATTTAGATAATACAATATATGTTTTTAAAAGTAACTGATTTGAAATAAAGGGTAGTGGCTTTGCTTGTTCCTCTCTTGGGGCTGAATATTGTGGCAATGGGCGTGGGGAAAGGAGCTGGCGTGTGGGTGACTCTGAAGATGTCTGGGCTGGTGGCCTGCTTTCCTAGACAGATCTTCAAGAGCAATCCACATGTTTACTTGAGTCACACATCCTGATTAAGAACCATAATGTACTATTAGCAGAGGGAGCTTTCAAGACATATGGACTTGGGGTAAAGACTCTTCATTCCTCATGACCAATTCTAGCAGACAAAAGAGTCAGCAATTCCCTCTGTTGTACCCTGTCCTGCCTCTCTCTCTCTTTCTCTCTCTCTCTCTCTCTCTCTGTGTGTTGTGTGTGTGTGTGTGTGTGTGTGTGTGTGTGCCCATGTGCGTGTGGTGAGCAGGTTCAGATCTAACATGGGGATGAGGAATGCAGAGATTTTTCTGCTGGTGTCAAATGACTGGGGACACCAGTGGGTGCCATGGTTAGAGCCCAACAAGCCCAACAAACCAGAGACAACTCAGCAACAACTGCACAAGTCATCTGAGACTTGACCACATGAGCTACCTTGCTATAGATATAAATAAGCCCAAACCCAGGAGAAGATAGTACACAGGCCTGAGGGTGTGGAGTGAAAGGCCCTATCCCTCAGCACAAACGCTTCCCATAAACGTCTTCATTTCTTCAAAGAGCTCTGAGAGACTGAGCATTTACTTCTAATAAATTATTTTATACTTAGACTCTTTTAAAGAAAATTCATTTAATGAGGATTTCAAATATTAAACATTAAAGAAAATAGTATAATGAATCACCATATATCCTGATTCTAGAATTATCAAGATATTGCCATGCACACGTTACCTACCTTACCTCTTTCTCTTTTCTTTTCTTTTCCTATTAAACTTTTTTAAAAATGGGTCTCAAAATTCTGTGATAGATTTTTGGTCAAGTTGTTTCCAATAAAGAATGTTGATTTCAAAAAGTAGTAACTGTCGGGCTTGGTGGCTCAACCTGTAATCGCGTGACTTTGGGAGGCCGAGGTGAGTGGATTGCCTGAGCCCGCGGGTTCGAGACCCGCCTGGGCAGCGAGACCTCATCTCTACAATAAATCAAAAAATTAGCCGGGCGTGGTAGCGTGCACCTGTAGTTCCAGCTACTTGGAAAGCTGAGGCAGAAGGATAGCCGGAGCCCAGCAGGTCGAGGTTGCGGTGGCCGGGAGTGGCCACTGCACTCCAGTCTGGGCGACAAGAGTGAGACTCCAACTCAAAAAAAAAAATAAATAAATAAAAAGTAGTAACTTAGAACTGCCACACACACACACACACACACACACACACACACACACACACACACAAATGGTTTATAACATTTCCTTCCCTACGGAGGATTTTAATGTATTGTCACTAACCAGTCATTTACAATTTAACTAAAATGGTCTGTTAAGACAAAGAGTTCTGAGTTCACCACTGATTAACACTGAGGTGGTAGGTATTAGAGATAGTATTCATTCAGCCTTCCGAGCTTTCTGGACAGAGTTTGTCAGCTCCAACAACCTTCTTGTCCACCACTTTGATGATACTGCAGCAACTTTTATCATGGACAGCAAAATGTCCCAGAGGAGAATAGTCAGAAAAGCTCTTCACACACACAAGTTTGCCAGGAACCACTTTGATGGTGGCAGCTCACCCGATTTCAAGACGTTAGGGTCATCTTTCACCTTCTTACCAGAACAGTGATCGATCTCTTCCTTAAGTTCAACAGACTTGCAAGCAATGAGAACTGTGTGACAATCCAGTAAAGGAGCATAGCAAGCAATGATTTGGCCTGAATGAATCAGGATAATTACTGGGCAGTGAAGCTGACTGCTTCCATTAGTGAGTCATTTTTGCTGTCACCAGCAACATTGTCATGACGAACATTTTTGACAGGTACATTCTGGGCATTGAAGCCCACTTTGTCATCAGGAAGAGCTTCATTCAAAGTTACATGATGCATTTAACAGACGTTACTTCAGTTGTAACACTGACTGGAGCAAAGGTGACCACCATGCCAGCTTTGAGAACACAGCTTCTACTTGGGCCACAGGGTAACCCATACCACTAATTGTGTAGACATTCCAGTGAGGAAGATGCAAGGGACTGTCAGATGGATGAGTCGGTGGTAGAATGCAACTCACAACTTCAAGCAGCCTGGTTCTTCTAGCATTGCCATCTTTAAGGGTAACTTTCCATCCTTTGAACCAAGACATGCCAGCGCTTAAGTTCAGCATGTTGCCGTATTTCAACTAGAAATTGGCACAAATGCTACTACGTCAGGGTTGCAGCAGATTTTCTTAGTTTTCAAACATTAACAATCTCCTTGTACCTCTTCTAGCTGTAGGGTGGCTCAGTGGAATCCATTTCAACACCAACAAGTAGTTGTTTCATAGCCAGTGTATGAGCAAGAAAGGTGCAATCATGGGTGTGTCCATTCTTGGAGATAACCAACTTCAAATTCATCAACACCAGCAGCAGCCATCAGGTCAACATAGCCTGAGTCATGAATGTCACCATGTTTTTTTGATAAAGACTTTGTATCCTAGGGCATCAATGATAGTCATGTAATACTACCTTGTGGTCTCAGATTTCCACAAGGAGATATCAATGGGGGCACAACACTTGTGCTCAGCTTTCAGTTCATCCGGGACCCTGGCATGCTTAAAGAGCCTCTCCCATCTCAGCAGCTTCCTTCTCAAATTCTCCAATGGTTCTTTTGTCAATCCCACCACATTTGTAGATCAGATGACCAGTAGTGGTAAACTTGCTCAAATGTATGTGTCCAACGATGACCATGTTGACATGAGTCTCTTCCTTTCTCAATTTTCTTTAATTTAGTGGTGGTTTTCATGACATTCATGTTTTGGTTGCAAACTAGTTATGAAAATCTTTTTTTCTGTTTCTCTTTTCCCTCCTGTCCACTCTTCTGCTCTGCCAAACTCTTCCTTCCTTCCTTCCTTTCTCTCTCTTTCTTCCTTTCTTTTTCTTTCCTCCTTCCTTCCTTCCTTCCTTCCTTCCTTCCTTCCTTCCTTCCTTCCTTCCTTCCTTCCTTCCTTTCTTTCTTTCTCCCTCCCCCCTCTCCTTCCTTCTTTTCTTCCTTCCTTCTAGACAAGGTGTCTCTCTGTCACCTAGCCTGGAAGGCAGTGACATGATTATAGCTCACTGCAGTTTCAAACTCTCCAGCTCAAGGAATCCTCCCACCTCAACCTCCTGAGGAGCTGGGACTACAGGCACACACCACCACACTGAGCTAATATTTAAAATTTTTGTAGAAAAAGGTCTTGCTATGTTGCCCAGCCTGGTCTTGAACTCCTGGCTTCAAGTGATCCTCTCAATTTGGCCTCCATCAAAAATATTTTAAAACAAATATAGGTATCTTGCCACTTTAATTTCTATATATTTTCCTATTCCCTCTAAAAAACATAAACTTTGCATAACTACCTTTTTAGAACAAAACTTACTACTTTTCCTTGGAAAACAATTTTTTTTTCTTTTGATATATAGCAATGTGTGGGTTATGAACAACATCAAATAAGTTGTAGAAAAAATTTTAAAGTTATCTTTTCTTTGCATATGTTCTGTTAAGATAAATCTTGTTGGACATCTCCACATGCATCCGCTTTGTAATACAGAGTATAATTTAAATAATTTATAAGATTTACTTCTCTTTTTCATTGAAACAGTGATTATGCAAGCTAAGTTTTTTTGTGTGTTTTGAATGGGAGCTAGACATTAGCTTGCTTTGAAATCTCAAATATTTTTCAGCACTCTATAGAGTGTAGACATTGACCATATTTGAAGTCTTAAAATAGAAACTACAAAACAATCATCAGTTTGTGGAGCATAAAAACTTGTGGCAGAATATGACATATATATACACATGCATATATACACTTCCATCCAAGCATTTCATTTATAACTCCCTCAAAGTCTGTCTACCCTAGAAAGCATTGATTCCTGGTCTTTTGGGGTCATTTAACGTTTTAATTTTTATTTATTTACTTTTTAAGTGCATAGTTCATTAAGCACCTTCACATTGTTATGCAAATGTGAAGTTATTTTATTTACTTATTTTAAAAAATTTTTCCTTTATTTTAAAGATGTGGGTACAATTCAGGGTTAGGTACATGAGTGGTCATTGTACAGGTAAAGTTTGGGCCTCCTCTCAATTCCCACTTCACCTTGAGATTGGGTACACTTATTGATGTTATGTGCAACCCCTCCTTCGCCTGGTAATGTCCCATTACTGTCAATCCCTTTCTTATAGTATTATGGTAAATGTTCAGGGTTCACTTATGAGTGAGTATATGTAGTACTCAGATCTTTGTTTCTGGGATGGATCACTGAGTATTATAGACTTTAAATCTATCCAACTATATAAGACTCTATCTCCAAAATGGAACACAACCACAAATTTTGCATACATTTTTATTGATGCCCTGAAATGCAGGGATGTATTTACAGAATACACTTCTGGTAGCCATAAACAAATCATTTCCATCTTACTTTCCAGTCTTGCAGGCATTTTTGACTCTATATTAGCTGACTCATATTTGTATCTGTTTTGCTACAAGTTTAAGCACCAGGGATATCTTTTATCAGTAATTCTGAGAAATGTTTATTTTCCAGGAAGGTCACTGGGGCCTCCTCCTGCTTGGCACTCACTGCTTTTTATTCTACTTGCCAACTTAAATGCTGGTCTCCGTTTATAAATCATAAACGTCTCAAGGGCAAAGACAGAATCTAGTTTAGAGAGGTGTCTCCAAAACCATGTCTGGTTTTAGTAGGAATTAAATAATTGCTTCTTGAATGAGAAAATTTGAAAAGTATTATTCTCATTATTCACTTAAGAAAGATGAAGTTATGCAAGATTCAGGGATTTGCCCCAAATCAAACAACTAATAAGTTGCATAGTGAATATGACACTCAAGATGGCTGACTCCCAATTCGAAAATCTTTTCAAAATATTACCTGTCAGGGATAACAAAAAAGTAAGCTGCAGAACAAGTCATTATCAATATGTGAACTCTTGTCAGAGACAAGGTCTCACTAGCCTGGGTTTAACCTGAGGGTGAAGTGTAACTATGCAGAACCCATGATATGGGTTCCAAAGAGAACAAAGAAGGGATTCTTGTGATGGAGAGATGCTTCAAGAGAGCAAGACAATATATATCTTAGGAAAACTCTGTTATATTCTTCAAAGCAATGACACATTTAGAATGTGTAAAATATTGGTTCAAAAAGTAATTTAATCTCCTTTAAAAATTAAAGTCTTTAAGGATGTGTGATTTTTAGGTGAACTTTAGGAAATATTTCCACTGATTTACCCAGGACATCAGACTGTAAGCCCAGCTAACCGGTTAACTGATTGTTCCCAGGTAAATATTCTTACCGGCTTATATCTCCCATCCTTTCCTCCCTATAGTCACCAGTTTGTACAAAAGAGATCTCTTTAATATCGTTTGTTGTGACATGTCTGTGTTGTTTATATAATTTTTTGTAGAGTAATAATTATGTCCCTCTTTGTTTTATAAATGAGAATGTTGGATGTTTGTGAAAACAAAAGATGTACTTTACTGATCCCTTAATTAACTTGATCAATTTAGGATGGTCTCTTTTTTGGTGAATGGCACAGAACACCAAAGCGTTTGGCTTAATGGTTGAAACAACCCTTTGAACCACTGATTTGCTTATTTTATTCCATCAACATTTTTATAATGTAGGTTTCCTGAAAGTTACCACATCTCTTCAAAGTGGAAAACAAGGCTATATGTTTTTCAGAAATGCCAGCCACTGGAGTGAGCAAAATCAGTCTGAACATACTACTGTAAGTTTGATTTCAAAGAACACATTTATATATCTGGTATGGACAACTTCTAAATGGAAATGGTTGAGGAGATATGTTCAGAGAATAGTCTAACTTTTAGAGGAATTTCAGTCATTTCCTGTTTTGAGGATACATGAAATATGCAGGAAAGTTGTACTTTTGTTGACTTTTGCTTGAAAAACGTATTTGATTGTAAGGGTCTTTCTAGTTTTCTTGGATGATTCATTTTGAAGTCTGGCATTAAGAAACCATTAATAAAATATTGAGGAGAGGCTCGCAACATCTAGACCTAAGGCATTTGACATTCTTTTCTATCTCTTTATGTTAATCTCTTAATTTTTAGAGAATCATATGCTGCAGATATTCACCCCAAAAATCTTGCTTTTGGAGAGAGATCCCCTTACTTAAGGTATGCTACAATATTACTTATTGAGAAGCCCATCTCACATCACTCTCTTCTGGTATCTGAGCTTGCCACTGTCGCCTTCCTAAGGAAGATATCACTTCCTGTTAACAGATACAGGGGTTTACAACATCCTGCACACACAGAGACACACACACTACAAAATTAAAGGCAAAATTAAAGCATTAAGAAAAACTTGTGAGCATGGTTGTTGCAATACCTACAAAAAAATTTAAATTTTATCAAAGACTTAAAGTCATTCTAAGAGTTAGTCAAGGTTTTAAGGTTGGCCCGAAATTAACATATTTTTGTTACTTGGAAGGGTGAAAAATTAAACAGTTGGTTCTCACGAGTTCAAAAGCACAATAGCTTTGCTAGTTTAGCTAGTCAATACCAGGTCAGACAAGGGCACTGATGAAAAAAGAACACAGGGCATGTGAGTTTATTTACTGATTTACTTTTTATGAAGCTTGGCAGAAACATAGATTTTGCAGCCCTGCATAGGGTTCTGATGCTAGGAACATTTAGGACATGTAGAATGTTGATTCAAAAGGTGATTTAATTACCTTAAAAATTGAAGTATTCAAAGATGTGTACTTTTGGGGGTTAGGCAATGCCAATCACCAATGTGATTTTCTTTGACACTGTGCTGAATTCCAGTCTTTAGGAAGGTAGACCTTGACAAAGGGTCAAGTGGGACTTGAATGTGTCAGCAGGGCTCACTAGAGCTGTGGGGGGGCTCTAGCAACATCACCGACATTCTAATTGTTTGCATCATAGAACAACAGTTTGAACAATAACACAAATGGAGGGATGGCAACGGACTACGGGAAAGAAGACCTCCCATGCATGCTTCAGAGAAAGCAAGCTTGAAGAGGAAGACCTTTGTGATAGTCACAGGGCATGCACTTTCACAAGTTCCTTTCTTATGAATTCCTTAAGATAACCTCAGGAGATAGATTTTTATTATTATCTCCATATTACGAAGGGAAACACTGAGGCTTAAAGACATGAACTTTCCCAGGGTCTGACAGCTGGCAAGTAGCAGAGCTAGGATAGAAACCAAGGAAGGGCCAAAGTGGTGTTAATTAAATATCCCAAGAGGAAAATAGTGTGAAAGGGACATTTCTTTTTATCATTTGTAGCTCTGGAGGGCAGATCTAGGAACTAATGAGAAGTTAGAGAAAAAGGTAGATTTCACTACAGCATAAGGACTTGCAGAAGATTGAAATTAACTCTAAGGGTGAAGAAATGCTTTGTGAGCTTTCTATAGTAGGCAAATTAAAGTGGGGATTAGATAGCCATGTGTGAGAGAGGTTGTAGAGAGATTTCAGATTTAAGTAGGAATGTTAGATTGACCTTTAAATACCTGTGGCTTAAAATGATCATCCTGTGAGTTCTTTAGCATCTGAGTTCATTTGAATCTTTGAGCCTGGAAAGTAAGAGTTCAACCTCAATAATGTTGATCATCCTGGGATCCAAAACAAAAAAGGGAAAAATGCATTTTCAGTTTGATAAAAAGGTAGAAAATTAGTTTATCAGAGACAGTAAACTTTTTCTTTGATCTTATCTCAGACATCAATTGAACACAAAAATTTTATTTATTTGTTATGCTCAGTCAAAAGAGAAGTATAATATAGCAGGGCTTTAAAGTGATTTTAAAATATAAATATTGTCAACCTCATTTATATTTTTGTGTCATTGATCATCACCATCTTTAATTGAGATCCAGGGCCTAGTTTTTGACATAGGTCTAGGATTTCATGGGTCCGAAAAACACATAGCTAATCTTTAAAAGCTGTGTACAAAAAAAAGTTGTGTGCTTATCACATATTTATAAGTTAATCCAAATTGCATATAAAATGATAATGAATGATTAATTATATCTCATTAGCATTAACTAGGTATCATTTTAACAGCAAAGTGATAAAATGAAAAGTTCTCAATTCAGTTGAGATTTTGATCTCTTTAAAACCCACAGTGAAATAGTATTCTCAGCAGATGAAAGACTGAAAATGCTTTCTTTCCTGTAATTATTTGTAAGCTCTCTCAAAATAGTGGTATCTTTACAATCACAATTTCTACCTACTCTGCAAGACTTTTCTTACTTACTTATGCTGAAGACATTGGGGAATGAAGACCTATAAAATCAGAGATAGACTAACTTTACAAGACAAAGACCAGAATGAATCATATTTGATATTGCTTGGTTGAGTAAAATGTAATCGTGAACATGTGTCATACGAGTTATATATCTAATAGTAGTAGAAGACTATTAGATATTTAGAGAGAAGTAAAGCAAATGAAATACAATGCAGACACAGAGATTGGAAACATAATTACTAATTCAACTTTTTGGCAATTAAATAGAAAGTATAAAATTTCTTTTGATAAGATTCCTAATGAAAGAAATGCTTACAATAAGCCACAAATATCCAACAATCTCTATTGGGAATGAGACCTGCTGATTTAGTTTAATTAAGTACTTAAAACAAATACTGAAAAAATCTTGAACTTGGCCCTGAAGAAGACATACAATGAGATAATCTCTACCTCAAAGAGTTTACCATCTGGTACATATCAATCAAGTGAGTCAATAACTATAATAAAAGGCAGTATATTATACGCTTTGTAACTGAGGTATAAACAAAGTACAATGGATTCAGAGGAGATAATGTTCACTTCCTACTGGGGTAGAGAAACATAAGGCTTTGTGGAAGAAAAGGCATTTGAAAAATAAGTAGAACATTACAGGTTAAAAAACAATGAGGAAGGGTGTACCAGGCAGTTAAATGATTAAAGGCGAGATGATGGGCATGTGTGAGTCAATTCTGAGACATTGTGCCAGTTGGAAGGGAACAGAGGCATGCAAGGGAGTGAGGGTTAGGAGCTGGTACTGTAGACTCAGGCTGAAGCCAAGTATGACGAGTCTCCTGCATGAAGCCAATGGGTGTGCACTTGTGTTCACAGGTCCTGAGGAGGCCATTGAAATGTATGGACTGCCTGGTTGGTGCTGTGTGCAGATTGTGTGCTGCAAAATCTTAGAGCGTGCCTCCCACGGTTACCCTGTAGATTTCTACTATAGTTGTTATTGAGCACGTTTCAGTCATTGTAAGTACATTACATAATGAGAAGTTTCCTGACAGATGGATGTCAAGTGTCTTGAAGATGTGGTGCCTTTTCTGACTTGTAAACATATACCATGTGGGGTGATGATAGCCTGTGGCATCTGTGGTGTGAGCCAACATACCTCACAGCAGAAGACAAGACTGATTGCCACAAAGAAATACTGGAGACTTTGACAATAGTACACAGAAAAACGGGAGATTTGCTGGAAAAAGGGAGGCTGATGAAAACAGGAGATAGAAAAGTGAGAAGGGAGATTGATAGAGGTAGAGAAAGGAAGGAGGGTGGAGAGCAGAGATGAGTTCTATTATGCACATGTTTTGGAACCAGAGGTGATGGCTGAATATCCAGGTGGAAGTGTCAAGCAAAACACTGAAGTGCTAGTCTAGAGAGTAGGGCAGGAGTTGGGACAGAGCCATCCAGGCAAATATAATGGCTGGGTCCCAGAGAGTTTGCGATGTCAAAAGTGAGCACTGGAGAGAGACGAGCAGAGCATAACTTGTGTCGCGAGCAATCTTTGTTCTTATCCCATTTTTTCTCTCCAACCCTAGAAGAATTAAGAGTAAATCTTGTAAAAGAAGGCTGCCTTCTGAGTAATGTGGTTGTTGGACAGCATATTTCCTTTCCAATTCCTGCCAACCATTCAATGTGGGCAGAAAGCCAGTGTTTATCCATAAACATGTCATTTTTTCATTACTAGATTAGATAGGAGTGTCAGAGGAGAAGCTTTCTGACCAAAGGTGGAGTCACTGGTGACTTGATAATGTTCTAATCATGAAATGGAAGCCTAGAAATCCACGATAAATGTAATCAACTCCTCACTCAAGAGGGAAAACACTGGAAAAACCACCTAACAGCATTTTTATTTTAAAAATTTTTTCTCTAAAAGCACTTTTATGTGGCCCTCTTGTGCACTATATGTGGCTCCATATTTTTATTTCAGTGTTTTCCTTAATCTGGGACTAAAATTAATTTACATTTCATAAGGTCACAGAACTAATGATAAGAAAGAGGGTCAAGAAGAGCATTGGATGGCAGAGGAAGAATTCTGTAATAAAAATGTTTGCCTGTGAAAGTCTTACATTAAAAAAGAGGGCTTATTCCAGCTATCCTGAAATTCTGTTTTTAGACTGTCTGTCAGGAATGCTTCCTGGTATTAGTGCTTTCATACTTACCTTGTTATAAAGACCATGGCATTTAATAATGTATCGATGTTCCATATTAGAAGAAGCTGACTTTAAATACAATCTGTTTTTGACTTACCTCATTCTTCCCCTCACATTTTATGCTATTTTAATGAAAACAGGGGTCCAGTTGAAGCTGGGAGTCATAAAATATTTGCTCTTCTGAGTTTCAAGATTTTTTTTTTAAAGGGCAACATTTGGGTTATCATCAGTATTTCCTTGATGTATTATTTTAAATTCCTGCCATGACTATGCTTTATCTACTTTCTGGGCTTTTCAGGGCAATAGAAAAGTATTATGTGCCAGCATCTCCAAGTTGCAGAGAAAAGTCTGATATTGCATTAATTTAAAAATTATCATTCTGGACCAGGCATGGTGGCTCAAACCTGTAATACCAGCACTGTGGGAGGCCGAGGTGAGAGGATTGCCTGAGCTCAGAAGTTCAAGACCAACCTGAGCAACATGGTGAGACATTGTCTCTACAATAAATCAACAAAATTAGCAGGGTGTGGTGGTGTGTGCCTGTCATTTCAGCTACTTGGAAGGGTGAGTCGGAAGGATCACATGAGCCCAGCAGGTCGAGGCTGTGGTGACCCTGAGTGTGCCACTGTACTCCAGTCTGGGCAACAGAGTGAGACTCCAACTCAAAAAAAAAAAAAAAATTCTGATCCCCTCATCTAACTATAACTATTACACATATTAAATTGGTTGTCTAATATTCCAATCTAACTAGAATGATTTTTTAATTTAGTAAGTTACAGTTAAGGATGTTATTGATGTATTAGAGAGATTAGATTAAATGTTTAATCAGCACTTTACAAACAGAAATATGTCGTTTTTAAAAAAAATCAATATTTTATTTTTTAATTTTAATTTTTAAAAATTTACTTTATTTTAAAGATGTGGGGTACAATACAGGATTAGGTACACAAGTGGTCATCGTACATGTAGTTTGGGCCTATCTTTGGTCCCCACTTTGCCTGATTAAAGAACAATATTTTTAAGATCAAATCAATGAAGAAAAACTTGGTACTTTATAAACAGTATTTGGGGCCTAAAGTTCATGAATTTGATTATACTCTAAAAATATAGCAAGTATTAAATCTATCTAAAGAAAGATGTTCTTAGTATGATGGACTTCTCTCAAATATTATTTAAATTGAAACATCTCATTTTCTTATCCATTTAGAAATGATTCCAAATTTTTATCCCCTCTTTGTCCATTTTACTCACTCAAAAATGTGCCTGATCTCATATTACTGAAAAGGACTCTTTATAAATTGGAGAAAGCTGTGTTTTTGCTCAATACTGTAAATTTGCAAATGTAAACTAAACCAACAAATAAACATGTACATCAGTATTCACTTAAACACACCAATTAGACAAATTAAAGACAGTTCCTGAGCTGTATTTTGTTGGGGATATAATATGTGTATATTTAGTTAATGCAGCTTACTCGGTGAGTCTGTTATAAATATTTACTAAAGCAGGTGACAACTGAGAAAATTAGTGCATGCAAGAATATAATTTTCTTAAGAATATAAAACATAAAAATTCCGAAAGGAAAATTAATGTCTGTTGATGGCCTTATAGAAATGACTTTAAAATGAATCTAGAAAGAAAATAAAACATATCTGGTCCCCAGGGCACAAAATTTAATTCGATTTTTATCTATAATATTTTTTAAAACCTTCAGAAATATTTGTAATTTTCTTTAATTTCATTAAAAAATACCTGGGGATCTCCCAGTCCAGAGTAAATTTGGAGGCCAGAATACCAAAACCTCTTCAGGAAAAATTTTGCTTTCAGACTTTCCCCAGGATGTTGTAAAATCTGTTGAGAATAAACTTGCAGAATTATAGAGATGTTCTTTGAAACTTTCACTTGGTCTGACAGTCTGCTTTTTGATGTTTTTTTCCCCCATTACCAAATAAAATGTAAAACAGTCTGCCACTCAATCAACCAACCATACCAAAAAGATTGTATGGCAGAAATGTATAATTTGTGAAATTGTGACTGCCTATAGTAATTGTTTCAAAAAACATGATTTGAAGAATGAATGGATGGTGATTCTAAGCACATAAAAGAATTAGTCTCTTATTTTCTCTGGTTGATAGCATATGACCTAAACTTTTTGTTTATAACTGTTTTGTTTTTCTTTAGCAAAAACTACCCTTACAGCCAGCTGGGAAACTCAACTCAACTCAATTCAATGTGTTTGACTGTTGTGGACTGAATTGTTTTTCTCTCAAATTCATATGTTGGATTCCTAACCCCTAGTATACCTCAGAATGTGATTGTATTTGGAGATAGGAACTTTAAGGTAAGTGAAGAAGTAAAGAAAGTTAAATAAGGCTTTTACAGTGGGGCCCAAATTCAATCTGACTGGTGGTCTCTTAAGAAGAGAAAGTTACAGTGTACAGAGACATCGGAGATGCATATGCACAAAAAAATGACCATGTAAGGACACAAGGAGAGGCTGGCCATTTGCAAGTCACGGCAAGAGATCTCTGGAGAAACAGAACCTGCTAATACTTTGATTTTGGACTTCCCGCCCCCAGGACTTCCAGAAAATACTCATCTGTGCTTGTTATGGCAGCCCTAGAAAATCACTACAGTGATAATGAAGGAAGTACTAAATCTTTGAAGAAAAATTATGATGTCATTTAAATCTCTTATAAGGGTACACACGCTGACATTTGAACTACAGACCCTTGTATATCTTGGTGTTCAACTTCTCTAGCTTTCTATTGCTGTTCTCTCTCATTTAACGCATGTACCTATCTGAGTTCTCATTTATCTGGCTCCTTTTATCCCTCCCACCTGGCCTGTTTGCTGTTCCTTTCATCCACTTCCCAGTGTGTGTCATAGAAAAACATGTCAAAACTGGATTATGTTTTCTCTCTGCTTTCTAAAGAGTTATGATAAAAAACACATAACAAAACTTTATCAACCTTACCATTGTTAGTGTACAGTTCAGTCATGTTAAGTATATCCACACTGTGGTGCGAAGCATCTCTAGAACTTTCCCATATTGCAAAGCTGAAAGTTTACACACACTAAACAACAACTCTCCTTTTTCTTTTTCCCAAGTCCTTGGCAAACATCATTCTGGTTTTTGTTTCTATGAGTTTAGACTCTTCGTGTAAGCAAGTTCAAACACTATTTGTCTCTTTGTGACTGGCTTATTTCACTTAACTTAATGTCCTCAAGGTTCATCTATGTTGCAGTTTTGTGATAGGGTTTTCCACCTTTTTAAGGCTGAATAATATTCTGTTGTAAGCAAACACCATGTTTTCTTTATGTAACCACTTGTCTGTTGATATCATTTGGGTTGTTTCTACCTCTTGGGTACTGACTGTTGCGACTCTGAACATAGGTGTGCAAATACCTCTCTGAGACCCTGCCTTCAGTTGCTTTAAATATTTACCCAGAAGTGGATTTGCTAGATCTTACAGTAGTTCTACTTTTTATATTTTGAGAAATTTCCATAGTTTTCCATAGCTGCTGCCTCATCTTACATTTCCATCAATAACACATAAGAGTTCCATTTTCTCCACATCCTAGCCAATACCTGTTATTTTGATGGTAGCCATTCTAATGAGTAGACCTTGTTGTAGTTTGGATTTGCATTGAACTAATGTTAGTGATATAGAACATCTTTTCATATACTTATTGGCCATTTGTATACTATCCTTGGCAACTTTGGAGACGTATTAAAGTTCTTTGTTTATTTTAAAATCAGGTATTTGGGTTTTTGTTGTTATTTTGTTGTTTTTATATGATCTGGATATTAACTTTTTATCAGATGTATGAATGACAAGTATTTTCTCCCATGCTCTAGGTTGCCTTTTCCCTCTGTTGATGGTACCCTTTGATGAACAGAAGTTGTTAAGTGTGCCTATTTTTACTTTTGGTGTCTGTGCTTTTGGTGTCGTTTCTAAGAAATTCATGCCAGATTCAATCTCATGAAGATTTTTCGCTATTTTTTTTCCTAGGTGTTTTACAGTTTTAGGTCTTACTTTTAGATCTTTACTCATTTTGACTTAATGTTTTTATATGGCAATGTAAAGCTCTAACTTCATTCTTTTGCATATGGATATCCACTCTTCCCAACACCGTTTGTTGAATAGACTGTCTTTTCTCTGTCAAGTGGTCTTGGCACTTCTGTGGAAGATCATCTGACCCTATATGTAAATGTTTATTTCTGGCTTTCTATTCCAACCCATTGTTGTACATGTCTGCAATGTTTTGATTACTGTAGGTTTGAAATATGTTTGAAATTAAAAAGTATTGTACCAGCCGGGCTCGGTGGCTCAGCCTGTAATCCTGCACCTTTGGGAGGCTGAGGTGAGTGGATTGCCTGAGCCCGCGGGTTCGAGACCCGCCTGGGCAGCGAGACCTCATCTCTACAATAAATCAAAAAATCAGCTGGGAGTGGTAGCGCATGCCTGTAATTCCGGCTACTTGGAAGGCTGAGGCGGAAGGATCGCCGGAGCCCAGCAGGTTGAGGCTGCGGTGGCCGGGAGCGGCCACTGCACTCCAGTCTGGGCAACAGAGTGAGACTCCAACTCAAAAAAAAAAAAGTATTGTACCTCAAACTTTGTTCTCTCTTGAGATTAATTTGGACATTCAGGGTCTTTTGTGGTTCCTTCTGAATTTTGGAATTGTTTTTTCTATTTCTATAAAAAATATCATTGCAATTTTAATAGAAATTGCATAAAATCTTTAGATCCCTTTGGATCTAAAGATTATTGAGTCTTTCAAATCATGAACATGCAATGTCTTTCCATTTGTGTTTGTCTTCTTTAATTCCTCTGCTGGAAAATTACATACAGTGAATTTTATTGTCATTGTTGTTAACTTCTAATTGTCCTATGAATCACAAAGGGTAAAGCATTTACCTCCCTTGGAGGGAGAATAATGAGATCTGGGTATGGAAAGAGGAATAATAGTATTATTGAACTTTATAAAAGTTATTCAATTAATTGTAAAACCATTAAGAAATTTACAAATTCAGCATCTTCTCTCTTAGACATTATTGTCTAGTTTTTTGTTTGTTTGTTTGTTTTGGAAGAGATAGGGTCTCACCGTGTTGTACAGGCTGGTCTTGAACCTCTGGCCTCAGTGATCCTTTCACCTTGACTTCCCAAAGTACTGGGATAACTGGGATGAACCACCTTCCACCTGGCCCTTAGTGTCTAGTTTAAAGCTGTTCACGAATAATATTGTAGACACTTGATTTAGAATTGTAGCCATAAGTTTTTCTTGTATCAACAAAAAACCCCTAAATTTCTGAGATCTACAATAATAAATATGAATCTCTTGCTCATGTTACAAGAGGACTATGGGTTGACGTAGCTTTGCTGTAGCTTTGTTGGTCTCAGCTGTGCTTCATGTGTCTTCTAATCCCTGGACCTTGGTTGATAAGTGCCCACTAGTTGGGGCGTGCTGTTTCCATGGTGAAGAGACGTCAAGGGGGACAGGAATCAACCACAAAAGCACATTAGATACTCACATCCCATTGAGCTAAGCAGGTCACAAAGCCCAGCTCAAATCAGTGAGGCAAGGAAGTAAATTCTGCCTCCAGGAAGCGCAGCAAGGGTTGGGCAGAAATGAATAATCATGAACAATAATTCCGTCTACTATTCTGTCTTGGAAGTACAGGGGACCCTTTCTGTACAATTCCATAGTAAGCTCAACATGACATTTCACACTAGAAATAAATCTTTTCTAAGTTGGAGAATTTTAGAATTTATATTTGGTGATCTCAAAGCAAAAAGATTAAAGATTCTATTAAATCTATTAAATTAAACAAAATAATCTATTATGTAATAGGATAGTATATTTTAAGGTCCCAAAATAGAAATGTTGGAGTGGGACTTGGGACCCCAATATCCCAGTATCCCAATATCCTGCCTGCTGACTACTTTCTTTCTGTCTCCTGGATCCCCATGCCATACTATGTTTTCCAAGTAATTCCTAAGAGGATTCTGCAGAGCATCAATCAAAGATCACCAGGACAACATTTCTCAATGCAGTTTCCACAGATGTTAAGGGGTGTTAAGTTACAAAAAAAATGTAAAACTTTTTGTGTGGGTTGGACAAAGTCAAGCAGAACTTCTGGACTTCTCAGAAACTGTACTGTGTTTGTATTCCTTGTGAACCTTGAGGAAGGAGGTGCAGGTCTCAGAATTGTCTCAGTTTTTAAAGAACTATTTTAGTGCTTTAAAACACATCTTTAGAAAGGCTGATTAGACAACTTATCATTTATTTTAAAAATTATATCTAAGGCAGAGACTCAAGATAGAATAATTGGCTAAGTTTTTCTCATCTAGTTAGTTCCAAAGATCAGATTAAAACTCGGGTTTCCATTCCCCTTCCTGAAAGCTTTGGTCATATTGCTGAGTTTGTTCCTATGACCTGGGCATATTTTGGCAAGAATACAGTGGCTCATGGGGTATTTTAACTTTTGAGAACAATAGGCCTGGTCATGTCTCTGTTAGGATCTAATATGAAAGAAATTGAGTGACCATGAGAAACTGGTTTCACAAAGTGAATAAAGAATTGTATAATCTTATCTGAAGCAACTATTGAAATAAACAGTAATATTAGCAAATACTCGGATTTTTTTTCCTCTAAAAAATGTAACACTTCATTCATGAAGAAAATAATGGGTGTTGAAAACTGTAATTCTCCATAGTACATAAATTCTGCTTTTCCTTTTTCTTTTCTTTTGTTACCAATTAAATGACTATTGCAAATCTATATAATTTATGTCCTAGGTCACTGTTGAAAAGTTCTCTAAGAGTGATAATATACCACTTATGGGACAAATTCTTACCAAGAGTTTCATAGCTTCCACACAGTCAGAGAAGTAACTACTAATTAAAATATTCATCATCAGGCAACCTCCTCGGGTCCCCTCCCACTGTGAGTGCTTTTCTGTCCTCTTAATAAATCTTGTTTTCAAAAAAACATATATTCATCAATCTTGCATGTCTAAGGAAAATTCATGGTATCCGTTAGTGGTCAGAGATAGAATGGAGAGGAACCTTCCTCTTATATAATTACTTGTGATATGAAAATCCAAAATTTCAAGTGGATTAAGATCTAAAAGAATGTTTTAGTAGAAAGGGATTGGCAGTCCCAGGACACTGCTAGGCAGTGGGGGGAGGAGGGGTGGTGTTTGGGACACATAACATCAATAAGGGTACCTGATCCTAAACCAGGTGAAGTGAGGACCAATGGGGGGCCCAAACTTCACCTGTGTGTTGACCACTTATGTACCTGATCCTGAACTGTACACCACATCTTTAAAAAAATCAACACTGAATAAGTAGGAAAAAAATAACCAAAAATGTATTAGTAAATGGAAAATATTCAAAAGTAAGAATGGCCATCATTAATAAAACAAACAACAACAGATTCTGCCTAGAATGTGGAGAAAAAGGAATGCTTCTACACTGCTGCTGGGAATGCAAACTAGTGCCGCCTCTTTGGAAAACGATGTGGTGATTTTTGAACGATCTAGAAATTGACCTTCCATAAGATTCAACAATTTCCCTATTGGGAATATACCCGGAGGAACTCAAAACATTCTACAAAAAAGATACCTGCACACTCACGTTTACAGCAGCACTATTTCACAATAGCAAACATATGGAACCAACCATGATGCCCATCAAAACTGGACTGGATTAAAAAAATGTAGTACATACGCATGATGGAATATTGTGCAGCCATAAAGAAGGACAAACATATGATCTCCGCAGCAACTTGAACGGCTTTAGAGTCTAACATACTCAATGATCTATCACAGAAACAAAGAACAGAGTGCAGTATGTTCTCACCCATAAGCTGACCTTGAACAATTATCATAATACTATAAGAAAGGGATTGGCAGTAATGGGAAACTGCTGCGGAAGAAGAGGGACATCTCGTTAGCAAGGGTACCTGCATAATGAACATTTGTATACCTAACCCTGAATTGTAACCCACACCTTTAAAACTAAAAATTAAAAAAAAAAAGAATAAGGGTGAACACTTGGAGAAAGTTGTTTTATGTTTGAAAACAACTGTGAAATTCAAAAAAAGTGAGAAAAGAACAGTAAAATGGGTCAAGGACAAGATAAGTGCTTTTAAATATAACTTGGATTGTTTCATAAATATTGATTAAATACAACTTCAGATTATTCATTGTTTTTGAGGAGTAAAAGCATCCAATTATTATTCTTTACTTAGAACTGAAAGAGGCAAGTGCAGTGCTTAGAGTTTTATGAGTACTCGCCTTAGGCATCAGTGTTTGAAATTGCAAAAGAGCAAATATAAAACTTTCCAGGTGTGTGTAAATGAAGACCATATGTGAGATAAAGCTATGATTAGAATACAGATTAAAGGATGACACTGAGTTTTAATGTCTACAGTAAAGATGAAATTTTTTATTTTTGGCAAATACAATAGTTTCTAATTTTGTTAGCTCTTGACCACCTTTTGTATATTCCTATTGTATATTTATTTAAAGTAAGTAATATTCTTGGAAATGTCTTACCAACTAATTTTCGATTTTGTAAAAGTACTCTAAACTTTCCTTTTAGGAGTTTGTCTCTGTATTTCCCTGAACTTGATTTTTTTTTTCTTTCAAACTAAAAACAAAAACAATGGAACCATTTTTAATTGATGTGTAATACACAAAGAGAAATTTTGTATAAATCATGAGTGCACACTCAGGAAATTTTTGCAAATTGAACGCATCACATAACCGGTACCTCAGAGGACACCTTTGTACACCCTGTTAGACACTTGCAAACTTTTGTATACAAAAGTAAAATTTGTATATCCAACAACTTTCCATTGGGTCACCTTAAAGTTTAGAATTTTATCCTATTTTAGTAATTGACTACATTTTATTTTATTTTATATATATTTTTTATTTTAAAGATGTGGATTACAATTCAGGGTTAGATACAGATGTTCATTATGAAGGTACCCTTGTTGATGAGGTGTGCCCCCCTCCACCAGGCAGTTTCCTACTACTGTCAATCCCTTTCTTGTAGTATTATGATAATTGTTCAAGGTCCACTTCTGAGTGAGAATATGTGGTACTCAGTTCTTTGTTCTGTGATAGATCACTCATTATCATAGACTCTAAGTCCATCCAAGTTCCTGCAAAGTTCGTAATTTTGTCCTTATTTATGGCTGTGTAATAATCCATTGTGTATATGTACTACATTTTTAAAATTCAGAATTGACTACATTTTAAATTGGACTGTGTAGTATACCAGAAGAAGCTTTTCTGCTTCTTTTGCAAATTATTGCGATTACTTTGCTATTTTCTCCAGACCCAAGTGCAGGCAGCCAAGTGCAGAAATTTTAAAAAATCAACTTGGAAGCCTCTCATCTTGAATATAAGTGCCTATTTGAGTTTGCCTGTTCACTCAGATTTCAGATTGCATAAAGAGAAAGTAAGATTAAACATTCTTGTTAAAGAAATATATGTGTATAAAAGCAGATACATTTAGAAGAAGAATCTGGACCCTTTTCTCTTTCTGCTCTGGTCTTTAATTTTTTTTTTTCAGTTCAAACTCATTTCCCTTTTATTAAAGTCCAAATTACCATTACATAGTTTGGTACTCAATAAAGGAAAACTTGTTCAAATAAGGTAATATATTATCATATGTATTTCCAGGTAACTGTTTACAATCAAGTAGCAATACCAATAAATCCTTGGGAAGCACATCCATGGCATTTATACTTTGTCAAGGCCCAGTTCCTCTGGAGTGGAGATTCCCAATTCATTTAAAGTTGGTCTAGGTTCCTGGATGACATAGGGGTAGATTTCCTTATGAGATCCTGCTTTGTCCTTAACAACCTCTAGGATGCGAACTGCACTAGCAAAATCATTTAACCGTCTGCATGCCCTCAAAGCAGCATCAATGATTTTGGGTTCTGGAACCAGATCATAGCCAACAAGTGTGTTCATCCCTTTACGCAATTCCCAGCCATCTATATCTGGTTTGTTGAAGTATGTTACCCAGTGAGCATCAAACTCCTCAGCTGTCTCATGTGACCCATGAGAATAGCAGCGAACTAAATGGATAGCGGCGGCGGGGCCGGGCCGGGGCAACTGTCTGGTCTCTAATTGTGTGTGTGTGTGTGTGTGTGTGTGTGAAATATTAACTAGTATCCTATATGAGAAGAGAGGTAATTAAGAATCTAGCAATGATGTGTGATATTTCATAGTAAAGGCAATTTTTTGTTTGTTTGTTGGAATTTGACTCTGTCACCCAGGTTGGAGGGCAATGACAAATCTCGGCCACCCAAACCTCGACCTGCTGGACTTAGGCGATCCTTCTGCCTCAGCCTTCCAAGTAGCTGGGGCTACAGACACGTGCCACCATGCCCAGCTAATTTTTTTTTAAATTTTTATTGTAGAGATGAGGTCTCGCCAAGTTGCCCAGACTGGTCCAAACCCGCAGGCTCAGGCAATCCTCTCACCTTGGCCTCCCCAAGTGCTACAATTACAGGCATGAGCCACTGTGCCCGGCCATAAAAGGAATTTTTAAGAAAATAGGCTTCAGTTGTTTGCCATTACCCATTGTCCAATAATTCCTCTATAGTAATGTATCTGTGTATATTACTACACATATAATGTGCACAAATGCAATACTGTATGTATGTATGATATAAATAAAGTTTAAGATTTTATTGTAAAATATTTAAAAAGAGTTGCTAATGTTTTCCTGTTGCATCTTTGTGTAATACTTTAATATAACTTCCTTAAAAAGGCCATTTTACAATCTCTTTGTTGAAAGTAGCTGGCTACTTGGTCTTATTGGTCTTTCTCAGGCCAAATACCCTATATTCTTCCTATTTAGTAATTATTACAAAGTAAAAGAAAAGATTTGAATTTATTGCTTAATGTCAAGCTTTCTCAGTGAACTCAAGCTCATTCAGTTGTTTTCTTGGTAGGCACATTTGTAGTGCTGAAACTGCACTAATCTCATGGTGCAGATTCAATATTTGTTCTATGAATGAATACTTGAACAGTGCGATTTCATTCTTTAAAAAAAGGGAGGGGACACTGCAACAGTTGAGCCTAGGCACAATTATTACACACGCTTAGTTTTCTGAATTCCCAATGAGCTTGCTTCCTATCCTTTCCCCCGCTCCTTCTCATCCTGTATCCTTTTTCCAGCTTCCTTTTGCGTAGCAAGAGCTATCTGCCCACGTTAGAACTAGGTCTCTCACTCACCCTCTAAGTCTGAGCTTAGAACACTCTTACTTCCTTCTCTCCAGCTCTGTTCTTAGACCCCTTTAGAGAAACAGCCCTGGCCTCTTCTCTGGATCGGAGCTTCCCATCAGTCATGTGGAGATGGAGGATGACAGATGTGCTAGTGGTGATAGCCTCCTCCATGAGTAGTTTCATCAATGTTGCCAGGATGAAAATACCACCATCTTCTTTGTGAACCAAGATGCAAGAAAGTTGAGATGCACTGTCCTTGACAGCTTTAGTAAGCTTTCAAAACCCTCGGAGGATAAACATTTGTGTTCTTCTTCACAGCCCTGGACTCCCAGACTGCAGCCTACATTTATACTCTAGTAAGGTGGCTGAGGTGCTATTCTTTGCTGATGGACTTCTCTAAAACTTGCTATCAGCCCTTGACCTAAAGCTTGACCATTGCCAACAGTGGATTTCCCACAAATGCTCAGCTTGTCTTATGGAACACTAGTGGATTGGGATCAGATTCCCAGATGTAAGCATCTTACAAACCATAGCTCCATACTTTCTTGGCTGCCATATTAGTCTTCTCTTTTTCTTTTTGGGTCAGCATCTTACTCTGTTGCCCACACTGGAGTGCAGTGGCATGATCATGGCTCACTGCAGCCTCAGTCTTCTGGCTCATGTGATCCTTCTGTTTCAGCCTTCCGAGTAGCTGAGACTACAGGCACACGCCAAGTCCAGCTTTTTTATTTTAAAATCTCGCTATGCTGCCCAGGCTGATTTTAAACTCCTGGACTTAAACAATCCTTCCACCTTGGCCTGCCAAAGTATTGGGATTACTGGCCTGCGTTATCATGCCCTTCCAGTCATTCTCTCTTTGTTTTCACAGCTTGGTCTCTCTTCCCTTAAGTAGTACCAATTCCAAATTTTGGTATTCCCATGCCTGCCCTTTAGGCAGCAGGGCAAAGACTTGACACTTCATGTGTTCTTCACCTCTACACCCTGTTTACGACGTATAATAGAAAAACACTCTACACTCATTGACACTAAAGTGCAACGGATTAACTCAGTTTCAAAGATGACTATTTTCATTGGTACCTGCCTTTTGAAATGGGTCAAAGTTTTAAGCCATCAAAATGGAGCTCTGATAGTGGAAATACAGGGCTCTGCTTGTAAATGGGGAGTTGCTTTCTGGGCAAATGACTTTCCAGTCATTTCTGACATGCTTTGTGAGGTGCACAGCCTCCACAGGCTTTGGTGGTCTGTGGTTATGTTATGCCTTTGATCTATTTTTTTTCAGTGCTGTGAGACACTAAAAGAGCCTTAGTTTTCAGATCTCTTTAAGAGAGGAGCTATATTGGCCTAGCATTACCGATTTGTATGTAAAAGCAAATCTTTCAGAAGATGGCAATAAAGATGAAGTAAATATGTTTGAGGCAGCAGAAGCAAGACTTGAGACAAGGCATCAGGTTTCACAGATTCAGGCAGGACTTCTGTCATGTTCAACGAATTACAGAGCAGTTATTTAAAACAGACACTGCATTTAAATTACTTCATTTATTCATGAAGATATTACCCAATTATAATTTTAAGAAATTGCTTTCAGTAAACTAGTTGGATATGTATGTTTCTATCTTTCTTAGAGTGATCCTAGGGTGTGCTTCCTCTGCTGTTTTGATGCCTGGGGCAGGTTTCACAGAAGGCAGACTAACCAGTTTTTGTGAAAACAAAAACAAAAACAAAAAAAACACACCCCCCCCCAAAAAAACAACACACATACTATCTCTTGCTACTGAGACTAGAGTCAGAGGCTTATGGGAGCTGATAAAGTAAATAATCTCAGGAGAAAAATATTGTACACTATGTCAAGTAAAAACAAAGTATTTTGTAATAGGGAAATTTAATAACATTACTAAAATAACGTTAAAAGTTCATCAAAGGAAATATGGTAGACAATGTTGGCTATTTTTTCCAACACCCATTCCCTTCACCCTCTCTCTTGGGCGTATTCACCATAGAAGCTGCGAAAGTGAGATAAATACTAGTTTTTCTAGCTTCTCTTGGCTAGGGATGTGATATATTTTCAGTTAATGAAACTTATCTTGTGATCGTCAGTTTACAAAAAAGAAGGCCAAGAGACGAACACAGATGCAACCCCGAGAGTGCTGAGTCACTGAGTCTACGTGTGCAACCACATAGCTCCATCCTTCTTATTACATGCGTTTAAGATGTTGTCACTCAGGAATTCTGGTACTTGCAGCTAAAGCATGCTTGAGTACTACTGGGTGTTGCAAAAGTTATATGCAGTATCTTGAATTTCATCCTTACAACATTGTGAGCTAAGTATTATGTTATCAATGAGGTAAAAAAGACTGGGAAAGATAAAGTATTTACTCTTTTGGGATCTTTCCCATATTAGAGCTGAAATTCAAAAGCAAGCTGTTAGGTTCCAGCACATAATGCTAATGATATGAATATTCTTGTGGAATTCACACAAATGTAAGCCTGTTTTGGAACCTAAAAGCAGTAGAATATCATTCATTGTGGTATCCCTTCCTAAATGGCCACCTGGCAGAATTGTCCACATTTATGATATTTATACTTTCAAAAACAAGATATAAAGCCTCTCAGTCTGCAGAACAATGAGCAACAGAAGCGTGACAATCTGGATTAGGAATATATTTTATGAGTAAGAAAATGAATAATTGGAATGAGTTTACTCAAAATTACAGGTACTTTTGGAAAAAAGAATTGGTCAGGGCATCTTAAATAGTTTGGCAAACTATCTTGTTTTATTTCTGTTGTTAGCTCCTATACTTCTCAGTGATACAGGTTTGAAGACCAGAAAGAAAATATGGGCATTTGAGAATGCAAAACTTGTGTTTCATTCTGCTTGGTAAATTCCCTTAATTTCTGCTCCATGCAAATGGTCATCTAATTAATATTAAAGATAGCTGCTCTCTTCACGGGAGATACAGACACAGGGATGAAATCGAGGGTGTCTCTGACACTTCTTGGAGTCTATAAAGGTTTTCTGCTGTAGATAAAAACCAGAAAACTTCCTCTGTGAATAGTAGTTGCTAACATGTTTTCATATACTCTATCCCAAGGAACTTTAGTTTTTTTTTTTTTTTTAGTTGACATTTCTTTCTAAAACTTTGACTTGGGGAATAATATCACAGTATAAAGATGTGCGTTGGTTGGATGAATTACGCAGGGAGGATGTAGGTTAGGTTGCTGGGAGGTGGGCTATAGGAACAGTTTATCCAATACAGTATATTTTATTATGACACTAAAAAGAATTGTTGGTAACAGTGTCAGCACACAATACATTTCAAAGAACTTTTTTTGAATTAAAATTTGGCCTAATTATTTTAAAAAATAAAGCTAAGAGTGAACTAAGTCTTTTTATGTACTTTGTTAAATTTCTTCTCTTTCCTACATTATTCATGAAAATATGATGCAGAAATGAGGTAGCAGCACCATTTGCTTTGGTTTAGACATTTTGCTGTCTTGCTTTATTTAAAATTCCTTATCTATGGGATGAACATTATAATTAAATTCCTTGTCAAGTTTCTTTAAGTTGCTATCTTTATTTGTAACTTTGCTATATATACTTTTCTTCAAACCAAAATTTTTTCAATAAAGATAGATAGAAAGATAGGTATGGTAAGTCAGCAGAAAACTTTTTTCTATATCGACACAGCTGTATTAAATGGTTATAAATACATTTGCATAATTCCCAACTAGTAGTTTTTAAAAAGTGATCTCTAAATGAAAACTAAAAAAAAGGAACCCCTAAGTAATTATTTAAATTGAGTCAGAGAAAGATAAGGAAAAAATTTTTTATTGAATTTAAACAAATGACTGAAATACATACAAAATTTTTGGGGGAGGGGAATAAGACATATATTAAAAAATTACCTTTTAAATTTGAAATGGTAGAAAAGTGTGTGTGTGTGTGTGTGTGTGTGTGTGTGTGTGTATGTATATATATATATATATATATTATTTTAAATTGCAATAGCAGCTGCAATAAAAATTCCTTAGGGAGCTGGGTTGGGCACATATTCTTTATTTTTTTATCTTGGAAATATTTGAAAGCTCATTGTTCATAAAGCCTATAAAATTAATGTGACATATACTGTATAATAATAGTTGTGCTGCAGTCAGTAGCTAGAGACTCTTTAAAAATTAATATTTAGCTGGGCTCGGTGGCTCAGCCTGCAATCCCGCGCCTTTGGGAGGCTGAGGTGAGTGGATTGCCTGAGCCCGCGGGTTCGAGACCCGCCTGGGCAGCGAGACCTCATCTCTACAATAAATAAAAAAATCAGCCGTGCGTGGTAGCGTGCGCCTGTAGTTCCAGCTACTTGGAAGGCTGAGGCGGAAGGATCGCCGGAGTCCAGCAGGTCGAGGCTGCGGTGGCCAGGAGCGGCCACTGCACTCCAGTCTGGGCGACAGAGTGAGACTCCAACTCAAAAAAAAAAAAAAATTAATATTTAAGAGATTTTCTTATAGATATAAAGAAATTTGATATTTTAGTGACTGAAATTCTGAAGGTTAAATAGAAATGAAAACTGTTACCTAGGTAAAGAAATAGGAAAGCTGAGATTTGCATCCAGGTAAATAAGCAAGAAAGCTGAGGTTTTTAATATCTGGCCCTTACCAAGCTATGCACATCTCAGTACTATTGTAGTTAGGATAAACTTTATTCTAGTGTTATGTTTGATTAGAATGCTCTAATTTCATTAACAGCATTAATTAAATATAATATTGGTCCTCTTTCCTGAAAGCTACTGGAATTTCCTGTTCCATAAGTCTTCTGTTCAGGGCAGTGACTATGGTGTCTGCATTTTGTACAGTTATCTGGGATCAGCCTTAACATTAGTACTTTGATCTCTTGGGATATTTTCCAAGGTTTACTCAATTATTGTTATAGCCATAGAAAAAACAATGTGGGTTTTCAAGTAGATTGCTTGTAGCAGTTCCCTTATTGACTAATTATTAATCCCAGTTATGCCATGTTGGTGATTTCATTGTACACTGTCATGGCATAAAGGTTAACTTTTAGGGTAAGTCCTAAGAAGGCTTCAGGAGAAGGAAGGCTTTTTTTCTTCAAATGCTGTACTCAACTTTTGAAGAAAAAAATTGCTCTTTGTGGTTCTTTAGCCTTTGTTACTGGCAGATCTTCATTTTGTTTGTTTTATTTTAAAGATGTGGGGTACAATTCAGCCACAATTTAGGTGTACAAGTGGTCATCATAAATGGCAATAGATGATTTACATTTATAAATCTGTGAAATCAGAATCCTACAGATTCTAAATACATTTGAATTCATTCAGTGAGGCTTCAGGAGGCAAAGAGCCTTTCCACTTTTCTTCCATGATCATCATTCAGTAAAATAATTCATCAGATATGAATTCTTCTTTTTATTTGTGCAATTCCTAGTTAACCCACTTTCAACAGGTAGTTAAGTTATTCAGAAATTTATTTTTTCTATGTGGACAACAGAAGACATTTCATTCTATTTAATTAGTTACATGTCTATGTTGGTACCTGGTGCCTTCTGGGAAATAAAATGGCCATTTATAACTTTTGATTGTCCCTTAAAGAAAATGGAAGGTCCAGATTATTTGTTAAGACTGCGAATTGAAAGCTGATGTGGTTGAATAATTGGTGGAATTTGAATATGGACTGTGGATTAGGTAACAGGCTCAATGTCAAATTTCCTGAAAGTACTCATCTTACTAAAGCTGTGTAAAAGAATTGTTCTTTTCTCAAAAGTTAAATAATGAAGTATTATAGGGATAAAACAGGTAGAATGTCTACAACTTACTCCCAAGTGGTTCAGAAGAAATATTTTATATATACATACACGTCCATATAAATAGAGTCAGAGAGAGATGAAATAAATGCTGCAAAGTTACAACTGGTGAATCTGAGTAAAGGGTACAAGATACTTTGTATATTACTCCAGATCTGAAATTATTTCAGAATAAAAAAATAAAATGTGCCTTCAAACTAAGACTTAAGCAAAAACAAATGTGTGTTTCCACCCACCAGAGATACATGCGACCTGTCTTTTAATTGATGTGTTTTATTTCTTTATTTTAAAAAAGTAATGAGAGAGCATATGTGTGACATTTTATGAAACCTACTAGCAAGGAGGGGCAAGAGACTTCCATTATGGCTGTAGAGACTGTCCCTAGTAGCTACAGGAAGTGGATTCCCTGAATGTTTCCTTCCTGGTAGGGCTAAAAACAACTACCCCGGCAGAGCTGCCTCGTTAACTATGTTATGTGGAAGGTAGAGGTTTATTTATTTTCAGTGTCTTCCTTCTAATAAGAATTAAAGTATGTGAATCTGCTAACCAAATTTCTTTATATAACACAATTTTATTATAAACAATAAATAAGTAGAATACCGGCCAGGCTCGGTGGCTCAGCCTGTAATCCCGCGCCTTTGGAGGCTGAGGTGAGTGGATTGCCTGAGCCTGCCGGTTCGAGACCCGCCTGGGCAGCGAGACCTCATCTCTACAATAAATCAAAAAATCAGCCGACGTGATAGCGCATGCCTGTAATTCCGGCTACTCGGAAGGCTGAGGTGGAAGGATCACCGTAGCCCAGCAGGTCGAGGCTGCCACTGCACTCCAGTCTGGGCGACCGAGTGAGACTCCAACTCAAAAAAAAAAAAAAAAAAAAAAAGGTAGAATACCTTAAATATGTTACATTCTTCTGGGTACTTAAAAATTTTGACTTTTTCCCAATATAACATAAAAGTCTGCATTTAATTTAAGGTCTTGCATCTAATCATAGAAAGCACTTTAAATCAGTTATGCATCAATTATTTGACTTCAAAGAAAGAGAAACAATAATTAACCATTCCAGTTTTTCTCAGCATCTACATCATGCAATTTTATGCTTTTTAAGAAAGATAATTTCTTATATGTTTGGATAAATATATTTAATTTTTATGTCTTTGCAAGATTTTTTAAAAATTAGGGGAAAAGGTTTCTGCCAGACAGTCCATCAGAAAGTAAGGCCGTTGTGTCATTAACTTCTATGAATTAAGCTAGGCAAGGTGAGGACTAGTAATTAGCATCACACAAATGGGAAAATTGAGGCTCAGAGGACTGAAATAACTTCTTCGAAGTCTGATAATCTCTGCTTGAGTTTACTTTGTAATCTATGGCTTTAAGTCGTCGAATTGTTTATAAGGCTTGTGAGTTCTCTTAATTATGGTGAGTTTATAATTAGGCACATGTAGTCATTGCTAGTCATTCTTTCCATCATTTGTTTATACTAATTTATGATTAAATTATAATTTAATTCCAAGCTGCTTTGTGATTGCCAATGGCAAAATATCTTGAAGTTAAATTGCTGAGGTTTTAATAATATTGCGGTATTATTTGGATTGCTGTGATATCTTAAAGATTGTTTTTAGCAATATAGTTCTAAGTGTTTTCCCACCTAGAATGCTTTTAAAAAACATCATTTTGCATATTGTTTCATTTCCAAAATCAAAATATGATGCAAACCTATCACCAGCGCACTCATCTCATATTACAAAAAGCCTAAAAAGACTTGCCTTGTATGCTGAGTCCAGACCTCTGAACGCAGGTCTTCAGGGTTCAATATTGCCCAGATCTCTGCAACTGTTTCCTTATCCCATAGCACCCTGAGTGTATAAACTTAGAGTTCCTATTCTATGTCCTCCTAGATCCTGTGAGTAACCCTCATTCTATCATGTGGAACCCCTTTTCTCCTCACTCTCCTTATTCATCCTTCCTTTCAAATTGAATTTCCGTCTTTACTTCTATAAGCAAAGCCCATTTCCCTATAGTAGTAGGTTACATAGAATTAGAAATTTCATAAACAAATTATATAATGAAAAAAGATTAAAAAAGAGAATGCTCCATGGTGCCTTAGGCCAATCTTAATGAAGCCATACATAGTTTCCACTTTTAACTGCCTCTTCAACTTCTTCCTGGCCAACAGTCTTCCTAGCATCCCCGTGTTTAATATTTTGAGCCATGCTGCAGTCAAAGTGAATGCCCACCTGGGACCTTAAGCAGTACACATTTAGCCTCTTAACATCAGCTTCAAGTATTGCAGCATAGCTCAAGAGGGAGGAAAAATTAAAGAGTGAACAGAGGCCTAGTTAGCTGGTGGGGTCCAAGCACAAATAGCCCCACATTCCATGGTGTTCTCTGTGAGGTTAAAAGAAAAAATTGTAAGTGCTAAAAAGAGAAACCTCACACTCTCTAATGGAGTGACAGAAAAAGTTGATATGGTTAGAAAGATCAAATGACATGACAATTGAAGTAAACATAAATATTATACAATCAAAATCAGTTCTTTCCAAATTTCAGAGTATAAACAACAAGCTGAGATTCTTGCTATAATGCAGATTCTGATTCACTCATTCTGGCTTGGAACCTGCAATTCTGCATTCCAAACAAGCTCCATGATGCTGCTGGTGTTGCTGGACCATGGGCGGCACTTTGAATAGTAAACCTTTAGAATAACCTCTTTTTTTTTTCTTAAAAATACATTTTGCATGAAGATCTTATATGACAAATGAATAAAATTAAAATATTTTCCAATATATTCCAGATTTTAGTGTGTCGATTGAGAAACAACTACAAAACATGAATGGAGAATCAACCAATGATGCATGCATTTTCTAGGATTCAATTAAGATGACAGGAATCCAAAACAAAGCAATTAAGTTCCAAAGTTCCATGAATATGTCCTTACATTTCTATCAGGGGAAGCAGTCACAGTATGCATTCTATTAATATGTAATTTTGACTTACTGAGAAGGGGATCTGAATTCTCTGTTCTCTTATGTTTTGCTGCCAAGACTTGTCACTGTTCTCCTGCAGGTGAACCCCTGGGTGCAGTCACAAGATGACTTTCCATTAACACAAGTGTTTTTCCTGTAGAAACTTTCTTAAGTTGGGCCCTGCAAGGTTGGTAATTCTGGTCTTTCTAAATTTGTACTATTGATAATCCCAAGATCTTTCTTTGCATATTTGATTTGGTAAAACCAAATGATAATATGTATTTGCATATATATTTACACACGTTCGTGTGTATTTTTAATTATTTGCATGTATATAATACTCTAAGATGATTTTCATATACTCTCCTTTGGTCCTTACAATGATTCTGCGAGCTTAGCGATTTCTCTCCATGTTACTAATAAAGAAACCAAGACTTGTCCTGAATCAGACAGTTTATAAGTGGCAAAATCACACTCAAATCTAGGCCTTTGATTGAAAAAAAAATTCCAGTTTCTTTCCAATTGACCTTATTTATTTTTATCATATAGAACACATGTAGAGGTGATGTTATTGTCAAGCCAAGAGGATAATTTCAGAGGGAGAACAAAGAGACATCTTTCCAAAAACTGTGACAAAGTCAAATCCAGAGTCGAGTTGCATGGCTCAAAGGGATATGTTAGCTCTGATTAAATAACAAGTTATGACAGACAGCAGATGACAGACAACAGGAAGAGACCGAGAACCTGTATGTGAATAGATTGGAAATAAATGACTGTGTCAATGGAACAACCAGTAATCCAGATTTCCTTTAAATTTCTCTCTCTCTTAAATATAAAAACAAAAAAGACAAATTTTGTTAAAAAATTATTTGAAGTAGAAATGTTGGCTTAGCTAGGTAGCTGTTGCTATTTGTAGTGGACTTTCATATCTTGTTTGAAATTGGAACTGTTTGTTTGGGGGTAGGAGTTCACAGTTTAATACATATTTATTAAGTATTAAATATTTGTTATGTGTTTAACACACACTTATTTACTTAGAAATGTCATATATATCTCCAATTAGGTTCTCTTTATTTCTTGCTTGGTGAACTATTGAAGGAGACTTGGGTGTCGTTCAGCTTCCTTTCCCTGTAAACACCTCTGCCACCTAGTGGACTATTTGCCATCAGTCAGGTTGGCTCATGATGGATTTGGGTTGAAGTACCACTATATGAAGTGTTCAAATGTCACAGGGAGTGAACTAGGAATTAGAACTGGAGATGGCTGTAAAATGTGGATTTATGTGTTGACCTGTGCTAAGACGAATAGAGCCTGGACTTAGGTCAGATGTATTTTGTCCGCTCGGATCTCCACACATAATGAGATGGGCTTCTGTACTTTAAGTTTTGGTTAGCTCTAGCAAGATGAGCTGCAAAGGGTGTCTTTTAAGAGGTGCAAGGAAAGACTCTTAGAACCTGGAGAAAGGCTAGGGAAAAAGCAGCTCTGATCCTTGGGCTTTGCCAGTTACGAATGATGGGACTCTGAGAAGCCAACTGGAAACCTTCTGCAGAGTCAGCCCGCGGGTCAAGTTAATTAGAACCATGTCCTTACTACTGCCAACTTAATAAATAACAGTCATCATTATTAGTTGATATTATCATCTGATTGACAGGTTTCTGTCTATTCATAATCTGAGATTAATTATCCTAAAAGTGCTGAGATTGGAATTCTCCCAGCATTCATATGAATTAGTGTATTGTATGTTTAGTACAAGGTTCAGTTTTAGGCATCTGATTTTCAGAAAAATTGAAAAAATTCAGAGGTGAGTGAGAAAAACAAAAAAACAAACTACTCAGCCTAAAATGAAATTTAACTGAACTGAGATATTTTAACCTGGAGAAAAATAAATGAGTTAAGCAATTATTTCCCTGCCATTGCTATATTAGAAGTCTTTACAGTTTTGTCAGACTTAAGCTTGGGCTTCTCCAGCAATGTATAGCCTTATCTTTTCCTAATAATATTGGACTTTAGAATTTAAATTAGGCCGTCAGTTTCCTCTGGAACTGAAGGTATTTATTTTAAAGTTGCTTTCTTCATATAATTTCTGAAAAATTAGGGTTCACCTAAAACTCTGCTAAAATCTGACCTTTCCTAAGGTTTGCAAATAGTCACTAAGCAGTTTTGAAACTTTTGTGGAGAACAGCAGACTTTAAAAATTGACGCAGATATTTAATCAGTATAAAAACAAGATGTGTAAGTAATAATTTATATTTGCATATATGTGTGACAACTTAATTAACTAAAGATTGAGGTCTATGAAGAATCGGCAAATCAGACTCTTCTACTGACCTGGAGTATATGAATTCTTAAGGTAAGAGATGCTTGATTTAAAGGTTTATTGCTTTAGGGACACAACACCTCACACGGTTTGTTTGGGGGTTATTTTGAGAGAGAGAGAGAGAAAGAGAGAGTGAGAGAGCCAAAGAGAGGAAAAGAGAGAAACAGAGACAGAGAGAGGGAGAGAGGGGCCTTTTGACATGAAACGTGCTGCTGGGCAAGAAACAGTTATCTTCATCTCATGGATTTTGGCTCCAGACTCTGATGACTGGAGTGACCTGTACAATTTTCTCAAGGTTCCTTAGATTCTGAATTTGCTGTGGTTCTCCACCTGCAGTTCTGAACCTACTTTTAGCCTGTCATGTTCAAGTTTCCTCCTTTGTTCATGTCTGACTCTTCCAGTGACTTTTTCCCAGTCGGACACAACTGAACATTCTGCCATAAGTTTGGGAGCAGAAATGTCACTACAGGAGTAACCTACTTATTTGTGAAGAGACAATAATTGTTACTGATACCCAGTTTTTCATTTTTCATTATTGTAGTAAATCCTCTTTTTTCACATGATAAGCATATCTGTTGCTGGAAATTTGAGAAAAGACATTTAGGTTCAAAGCAAATCAACTACTTTAAGGCTACATCACATAAAAATATACTGGTTACTAGAACTAAAAGCCAATTGTCAGTGCATAAGCATAGCTTTTAAAACAAAAATAGGGGCACACTATATATTTTTTCACTTAATATATAATGCACATTTTCCCATGTTGTTATGTTTTCCTACAGTATTATTTCTTACTGGTGGCAAAATAATCTTTTATAAATGTACCTCATTAATCAGTTTCTTACTTTAGACAAATTTAGGCTTTTAAATATTTTTCTATTTTAATAGTATTATATGAACATCTTTATATATATAGATTTGGTAAACCCATGATATTTCCTTAAGATATAGTCTTAATATTTAATTATATATTTTTGAGGCAGCCAAATGAGGTATGAGGTAGATACATATCTTGAATAATATTTTCAAAATGTAACTATTTTCATTTTTAAGAGGAAAAATGAAATTTTGGATCTTTTGTTAGAAAGACCACTCTGTTTTGAAAGCTTCAATGGTAGTCAGAATGAACAGAAAACTTACTATAAGGTTTCTTTTTTATATTTAACATGCAAGTCATGGTTTTGATTTTTACTGTTTTATGCCTTCTTCCTTGGTTTGGTTTTTGTTTAATTTTGGACTTTTGTTTGTTGGTGGTCCAAAAAATAAAAATTCTTCAGGCAGGATATTTTTCCTTTGCCAAAATCTGGTACAACACTGATGGTATATGAAACAATAGAGCATGTAAAATACTATGTCACTCGTCTGTGGAAAATGTTGCTAGTTTGATTTATTTGATCTGTTTCCATGAAAGTTTATTAAAACTCCTTTCAAGCATATCTGAAATTGAAAACTAAAACAGCAACCTTGGCGTGTGGAGTGAATGTATAGACTTGTTCAACCTTCTCCAAGAGGCACCAGATAAAATCCAGCTTGTAAAACAAGGTAACAGTTAGGATTATTCCACAGAAATAGGCTGAGCCAGTTCTCTATGCCAACTCATAAATATTTCCATCTACACACACTTTCCAAAGGGTAGTCTTCCAGTTGCCATTAAACTCCAAGCTGTTGCATATTTTGTGGCTTCAGTAATTTTGCCTATATGCAATTAACATTTTGAAAATGGTATCTTCAGTTTATTATAACTATAGTACATTTTCATACAAAATGTACCTCCAAATCCTAGGTTTTACAGCATGGTAGGATATATTCCAGATCTAAAGAGCTCCACATTAATGAAGTGGTAAGTACACTGCACTCTTCTGTAGACAAATCCACAGAGGAGAGTGTCAGAAAGACTGATACATTCTTCAACACCAAAGAATAGCTTGATGATCTCAACCTTGAACTAGTGAAAGCACAAACGGTTTCTTGTGGCAACTAACATTTAATGATTCTAGTCTTCAACAACTAGACATCCCATGGAGATGCACTGCCAGTAACTGTCCTCATTTATAATTCTACTTGATCTTTATTATTTTTAATTTTTTCGTCTGGGTCTCACTCTGTTAACCAGGTTGGAAGGCAGTGACATTATCATGGCTCAACGCAGCCTCAACCTTCTGGGATTAGGCAATTCTTTCACCTCGGCCTCCCAAGTAGCTGGAACTACAGGCACACACCACTATGCCTGGCTAATTTTTTGATTTTTTTGTAGAGACAAGGTCATTCTATGTTGCCTGGGTTGGCCTTGAACTCCTGACTTAAGCAATCCTCCCAGCTTGGCCTCCCAAAGTGCTGGGATTATAGATGTGAGTCACAGAGCCTGGTTTTTAAAAATTGTTATTTATTTAATCTTTTTACAACTCATAATGTGATAACAATTCTTATTTTTTGAGTAATCCCAATCTTTTAGCATTTGTCCTGGATGCTTACACTTAATCCTCTCGGTAATTCTATGAGAAAATTATTGCTATTTCCATATTACTCATAAGAAGATGGAGAATCAGAGACGTTGAATAATACCATCAATGTAGCAGCATGGAAACTGCAGAGCCAGGGTTTAAACTTGGGAGGAAATAAGTATCACAGATTAGATTCCTGAGGATAAGCTATTGCTGAAAGGAAATAAACCACAAAATAAAGTGTTAGTGAATATTCTTTTTATCTATTTTTTTGTTTCCAATTTGTTTTTTTGGTTTACTAGAAAACTATAAATGAAAGATGGCAAAGCAAATTCTAAATATATACCAACCCTCACTGAAGCTGCAGTTCTTATATTTCTGTTGGTGCTGATGAAATCTAAATTTGGAAATAAGAGTCAGAACTATAAAGTTACTGAAAGGTTAAAGATCCTTCCTGGCAATGCCAGTAGTCATTTCAAATAAGCATTTCATATTACTTCAATAATGTTTTAATGACTATACCATTCTGTCTTTTCGTAACTTTTACTACCATTTGCTTTCCATTAGAAAGTTATTTTAAATTAAGAGCCCCGTTAAGATGAAAAGTCTATAGGCTATAAGAAGTTAATAAGTCAGAGAATATTCTTTTGCATTTCATCCAGGATCTATATACATAAAGATGAAAGCATACATTACTCAACTTTAAAGTTTCTTTTCTATCCTATTCCACAGCACTGCTATTATGTAGTGTATAGAATAAACTCTCTTAGCCTCTTCCAAGGCATTTATGTCTCCTGAAGGGTGTCCAGTAATAAAAGGTACTTGACTTGTATTTGAAGCCAGAGCAAAAGCTGGCCAAGCCAGGATGAATGAAGCTAGCTGCCAACCATATTCAAGGGAACCGGAGAGAAGTAGTATATCTCTGTGAAAAACTCAGGTCGAGCCGGGCTCCGTGGCTCAGCCTGTAATCCCGCGCCTTTGGGAGGCTGAGGTGAGTGGATTGCCTGAGTCCGTGGGTTCGAGACCCGCCTGGGCAGCGAGACCTCATCTCTACAATAAATCAAAAAATCATCCGGGCGTGGTAGCGCGCGCCTGTAATTCCGGCTTCTTGGAAGGCTGAGGCGGAAGGATCGCCGGAGCCCAACAGGTCGAGGCTGCGGTGGCTGGAAGCGGCCACTGCTCTCCAGTCTGGGCGACACAGTGAGACTCCAACTCAAAAAAAAAAAAAAAAAAACTCTGGTGATTTCCCACTCCCTAGAACATAACACCTTGTAAATTGTTGTGTTAATTGTTAAATTTCTATCCTCATTCTATTTCTTCAAACAAATGGCATTATTGCTGAAGGAAGGCTCAGAATGCCAAAACAAATTGGAGCCAGTGGAAAATTCAACTAGTGACAAGTATAATGTTGATCATCAAGGAAATGAATAACCTTGGTTTGATGTTTAGGGGTTTAAGAAGACAGGCAGCATGTTTAACTGCAGTATTTTGAGAAAGCAGCATGTTGCTTTTTCTTTGCAATAGTATTGTGGAATAGAAAGAACTGGATCTGGAGTGTGAAAATCTGAGCTTTCAAAGAGCAGAGTGAAAGTGAGTAGATGTTTTCTGAGGACTTTGTTGAGTAATAAACACTGAGTTAAGAGCTTTCACACTTGATCTCATTGAATCCTCACAATACTGAGGCTCACAGAAGTTAGATTTGTCTTCAGTCAGAGCTAGAAAGTGAACGAATAGAATGTAACTACTTGTTCACTCGAACCCAGAGCTCATCTTCTTGCCATTCTTATTATTTAAACGAGATTATATAGTCATATTATCATGAAGAAGGATAAAACCCAATCATTTTTCTCGGGGTGTCATCTGAGTATCACCTGCATCAGAATCACTCAGAAACTGCATCCCGTTCCAGATGTATTGTGCCAGAGTCTTTGGAGATGGGCCTGGGATATGGCAGTCCACCAAGTGCCACAGGCGTGCCTTTTACACACATGGAAATTTGAGAGTCGCTCTTCCTAAAGAAAGTATGGAAGACTCTAGAAAAGCACAAATTGAAAACAATACTTTCACTGTTTTATATTTTAAAATTATTCAAAACAGAGTGTAACACAGCTGTGTTCTGAGAACAAGAAGCTATTTGGAAAAAACAACTCCAACTCCATAAAGGAGGCCTGTCATGGATCTTCACCAGCAAATACCACAGGACAAGGAATTGCTTGCCCCATGTCAACACAATTCTTGTGTCTTATTCTGGAGTCTGAAGGACAGTCGAAGGTATATTACATTTTTCACACTCTAGGGTATAAAAATACCTATTTGGATTTTGTTTTCTGGCAGGCTGGTCAACAAGAGAAGCTAGTGAAATCATGGTGTGGGGAAAAGATCCTGGACACTGGAGAACTACAGGCTGGAGACTGAATGTTTACTGGTGATATGACCTTGGGCTAATTGCCTTTTGTCATCTTAGATTGCATGTCTTTAAAATGAAATAGTAATGATAATGATAATAATCATAAGGAGTGCTTTTTTGTGTTGCCATGTGGATTAGAGATAAAATGTAAATCATATGACATAGATCTGGCACAAAGTAAATAGTTAAACAACGGTTCTCTATACCATCTTTATTTCAAGTGGCATTCATTAGAAATGTGCTCATTATATGTATATTTAATAGAATGGGTTTTGGCATCTATGAGGGTAAACCATGAACTATAGAAATGTATCTCTCCTTGACAGCACTGCCTAGAGCAAGTCTATACTTTTTATAAATATTCCATCATTCATCATATCTTAAGACATTACTAAGAGTTTTTAAATAGTAACTTCATTACTGAAACCTTTTAGATTTATGTTCAGAAATACTTCACATTTCATATAGGACAAATAGCCTACCATGTTTCATTGCTAGTTTTAGCATCTACTGTTTACATTTTGTTCCAAATGTCAAAATATAATTTTGATTCCAGAAATGTTAGTTTGTTAGTTAAGGTATTTATATCTATGAGAAACATGATTGGTGTATTTAACCAATTACTATTCTAAAAATGGTGTTACTTGACGTCTGTCTACAAAACTTAAATATTTTAATTGGGTAGCATTCCTAACTACATGTACCAACTTTTCCTGTATGTAATATCATTTTTTTTTTTTTATAATCAGTATTTTTTATTATCGTTTTGTAGGGTACAGTTAAGGGTTAGGTGTACAATTACGTTTCATTCAGGCACCCTATTGATAAGAGGTGTTTTCCCAGTCCCAGATAGATATTAGCTACTGTTAATCCCATCCCCCCCCATAATTTCCCAGTACCATCAGTCATTTTCTTATAGTATTACATTGGATGTTCAAGGTCCATTATATGAGTGAAAACATGTGATATTCTGATCTTTGTTTCTGTGAGAGGTCACTCAGTATTATAGACTCTAGTTCCATCCAGGTAGCTGCGAAATCCATGATTTTGTTCTTTTTCATGGCTGCGTAGTATTCCATTGTGTATATGTACCACATTTTTTAATCCAGTCCTCTTTTGATGGGCAGCATGGTTGTTTCCAGGTTCTTGCTATTGTGAATAACGCTGCGATAAACATACGTGTACAGGTATCTTTTTTATAGAGTGATTTGTGTTCTTCAGGGTATATTCCCAGTAGGGGGATTGCAGAGTCATAAGGAAGGTCAATATTTAGAGCTTTCAGGAATCGCCACACTGCTTTCCACAGAGGTTGCACTAGCTTACACTCCCACCAACAGTGTAGAAGTGTTCCCTTTTCACCACAGCCTCTCCAGCAGCTGTTATTTTTTGAGTTGTTGATAATTGCCATTCTGACTGGAGTTAGGTGATATCTCAGTGTGGTTTTGATTTGCATCTCCCTGATGATTAGTGAGGTTGAGCATTTCTTCATGTGTTTGTTGGCTGCTCAAATGTCTTCTTTTGTGAAGTGTCTGTTCATATCTTTTGCCCATTTTATAATGGGGTTGCTTGTTTTCTTCTTTTCAGTACGTTTCAGTTCCTTGTAGATCCAGGATGTTAAGCCTTTGTCAGACCTAGAGTTTGCAAATACTTTTTCCCAGTCTGTAGGCTGTCTCCCTACTCTCTTGATGGTTTCTTTGGCTTTGCAGAAGTTTGTCAGTTTAATAAGGTCCCATTTGTCTATCTTCTCTCTTAAGTCCTGTGGGTTTCGGGTTTTGTACAGGAATTGGATGCCCGTTCCGATTTCCATGAGAGTATTTCCTTCCTTTTCTAATGTTCTTATGGTTTGAGGTTTTACATTTAGGTCTCTGATCCATTTGGAGTTAACCTTTGTGCATGGGGATAGATAGGGTCCTATTTCAATCTTCTACATGTGGTCAACCAGTTTTCCCAGCACCATTTACTGAATAGGTTCTCCTCACCCCATTGGTAGGTGGTGGAGGCTTTGTCGAAGATGAGTTGGTTGAGGAATTGAGGTTTTGCTTCTGGAATCTCAATTCTGTTCCATTGATCTATATGCCTGTTCTTGTACCAATACCAAGCTGTTTTGATGATTGTAGCCTTATAGTAAAGTTTGAAGTCTGGTATTGTGATACCACCTGCTTTGTTTTTTTTGCTGAGGATTGTTCTGGCTATTCTTGGACGTTTGTGTTTCCATATGAATTCCTGTGTTGTTTTTTCTAGGTCAGAGAAGAATGTTATTGGTAATTTAATGGGTATTGCATTGAATTTGTAGATTGCCTTAGGTAAGATGGACATCTTCACAATGTTGATTCTTCTGATCCATGAGCATGGGATATTTTTCCACTTGTTCATGTCAGCTTTGATTTCTTTGAGCAGTGTTTTGTAATTTGCATTGTAAAGGTCTTTCACGTCTCTGGTTAGGAAGATGCCAAGGTATTTCATTTTTTTTGTGGCTATTGTGAATGGAATTGTGTTTTTTATTTGGGTTTCTGTTTGTTTATTATTGGTGTAGAGAAATGCGATTGTCTTTTGTACATTTATTTTGTATCCTGAGACTTTGCCAAAGGCCTTTATTAATGTAAGGAGGCCTTTAACAGATTCTCTTGGGTTTTCAAGGTACACCATCATATCATCTGCATAGAGAGATAACTTGACTTCCTCTTTTCCTATTTGAATACCTCTGATTGCCTCGTCTTCTCTGATTGCTCTAGCCAGGACTTCTAATACTATGTTGAACAGGAGGGGAGAGAGTGGGCATCCTTGTCTAGTTCCAGTTTTCAGGGGAATTGGTTCCAATTTTTGTCCATTTAGGAGTATGCAGGCTGTAGGTTTCTCGTAGATGGCTTTTATTATTTTGAGGTATGTTCCCCGTATGCCTAGATGTTCAAGGGTTTTTATCAAGAAGGGGTGCTGGATTTTATCAAAAGCTTTTTCTGCATCTAATGATATGATCATGTGGTTTTTGTTTTGACATCTGTTGATGTATTTAATTACATTTATGGTTTTACGAATGTTGAACCAGCCTTGCATGCCAGGAATGAAGCCTACTTGGTCATGGTGAATGATTTTTGAGATGTATTGTTGAATCCTGTTTGCTAGGATTTTGTTGAGAATTTTAGCATCTATGTTCATCAAAGATATTGGCCTGTAGTTCTCTTTCTTTGTTGGATCTTTACCTGGCTTGGTATCAGTGTGATGTTGGCTTCATAAAATGATTTGGGGAGGGTTCCATCTTTTTTCTATCGCCTGGAATACCTTCAGTAGGATTGGTATCAGCTCCTCCTTGAATGTCTTGTAGAATTCTGCTGGAAAGCCATCTGGACCAGGGCTTTTTTTTGTAGGAAGTTTTCTTATTACGTAGTCGATTTCCTTGATTGTAATTGGTCTATTTAGGGACTCAATTTCTTCTTGTTCCAACCTAGGTAGATTGTGTGATGTCAGAAAGTCCTCCATTTCCTTGTGGTTTTCAAGTTTGTTTCCATACAAGTGTACATAGTAGTCTCTAATGATCTTTTGTATTTCTTCAGGGTCAGATGTGACTTCATCTTTTGTGTTTCTGATTATGCTTATTTGTTTTTTTTCTCGTTTTTTCTTGGTCAGTCTAGCTAGGGGACCATCGATCTTGTTTATTCTTTCGAAGAACCAGCTTTTTGTTTCATTGATTTTTTCAATTATCTTTTTGTCTTCTATGTCCTGGATTTGGGCTTTTATTTTGGTGATCTGGATTCTTCTGCTGAAATTAGGGTTTTTGTGGTCTTGCTTTTCCAGCTTCTTTAGGTGGCTTGTTAGATTGTGAATTTCTGTTCCTTCCATTTTCTTCATGTGTGTTTGTAGGGATATAAATTCCCCTCTTACTACAGCTTTCAGGGCATCCCAGAGATTTTGGTAAGATGTTTCTTCATTTTCATTTGTTTCCAGCTATCTTTTGATCCCTGTTTTGATTTCGTCATTGACCCAGGAGTTGTTTAGCATCATGCTGTTTAGTGTCCATGTCTTTGTGGGTTTTGGGGGGACTTTGTTGGTGTCAATATTTATTTTTATTCCACTGTGGTCCGAGAAGGTGTTTGGTAGAATTTCGGTCCTTTTAAATTTGCTTATACTTGATTTATGGCCGAGTATGTGGTCGATCTTAGAATATGTTCCATGTGGTGATGAGTAAAATGTGTATTCTGTGGTCTTTGGATGGAGTGTTCTGTAAGTATCAATTAAGTCCATTTGGTCCAAGGTCACATTGAGGTTCCGGATCTCCTTGCTGATTTTTTGTCCTGTTGATCTGTCTAGGGTTGTGAGTGGGGTATTAAAGTCCCCAGTTATGATAGTGGTAGAGTCAATATCTTTCTTTAGTTTTCCAAGAAGTTGCTTTAAGAAGGTTGGTGCACCTATGTTGGGTGCATATATGTTTAGGATAGATATTTCTTGTTGATGGATTGAACCTTTTATCATTATGTAGTGACCTTCTGTATCTTTTTTGATTTTTAATAGTTTGAAGGATATTTTGTCTGAAATTAAGATGGCTACTCCTCCTTTCTTTTGTATTCCGTTCGCCTGAAAGACTGTTTCCCATCCTCTTACCTTGAGTCTGTGGGTGTCCTTTCTAGTGAGGTGAGTCTCTTGAAGGCAATAGATTGTTGCCTGATGATATTTTATCCATTTTGCCAATCTATGTCTTTTCAGTGGTGCATTTAGTCCGTTCACATTTAGGCTAATAATTGAAATGCAAGAGTTGATCCCTGTCATAAAGTTCTTACAGAGTTGTTACTGTTTATTTGTTGTCTTTCTTTGGGTTTTGGAGTTGGTTCAGGTGTGTTTTTAATCTTTTGCCTGTACTCTTGTGAAGAATGCTGATGTTCTTTTTTCTTTTTCTTCTGTGTTCAGTACTTTCTTGAGTGTTTCTTGTAGTGGTGGTCTGGTGGCAGCGTAGGTTCTTAGGGATTGGATGTCTGGAAAAGATCTTAATTCTCCCTCACCAATGAAGCTTAGTTTAGCTGGGTAGGTTATTCTTGGTTGAAATTGTTTCTCTTTTAGTACCTTGAAGATAGGGCTCCAGGCTCTCCTGGCCTGAAGGGTTTCTGTGGATAAATCTGCTGCTATTCGGATTGGTTTTCCCTGGTAGGTAGTCTGGCCTTTTTCTCTTGCTGCCTTTAGGATTTTTCCTTTCATAGCTACTTTGTTTAGGCGAATTATTATGTGTCTGGGAGTTGGTCTTCTCGTTTGTTGTCTTGCAGGGGTTCTCTGAATCTCTTGTGTTTGAATTTTTTCATCTTTACTGAGATGAGGGAAGTTTTCTTGAATGATTTCATGGAATGTTTGTTCCAGTGTGGCTTCTGTTTCTCTTTCTGCCTCAGGAAGCCCAATTATTCTCAGGTTTGGTCTCTTGAAGTGATCATTCATCTCTTGCAGGTTTTGTTCTGTCTTTTTGAGCTTCTTTTCTATGCTTTTGACAGTTTGGGTTAGTTCTGTGTTTTGGTCTTCGAGCTCTGAGATTCTTTCTTCTGCTTGGCTGATTCTGCTTTCCATGCTTATTAGTCTGTTGTTCATTTCCATCACAGTATTCTTTACTGCTGTCATTTCTGACAACAGCTCCTTCCTATTTTCCTCTTGTCTCTCCTCAATTTTTTAAATTCTCTCCATTAATGTTTTGATGTCTGGGTTTGTTGCATGTAGCCAGTCATTCTGGGGAGTCTTCATTGTCTGTGTTCCAGAATCTGTTTTCTCATTGTCTGATCTCCCAGGGGTCTGTGTAAGCCCTATATTCTGTAATATCATTTTTACCAGGGAAAATCTACTTTAGCCTGAGTCAGTAAAATATCTACAGCATTTATACAATTATCACATCAACCAGTGGCCCATCAAATAAAAATATGGGTATGTTTTTTGCTTGTTGAAGTTGTGATGTTGTTTCTAGAATGCTTATTAAAATAGTTGTACTTCAACTTTGACTAATTTGGGCAGGGAAGGAAAATCTTAGGAAAAATCTCATAAAACCTTGTTTTTTCAGGCTCTTAATATCTGAATATTCTTTTGATTGGAATAATTATTGTTGGGAGGAAAACTGCAAACATCAGAAACTCTCCAACATGTTTTCCATGTCAATGGATATTGGGAGTTGTGTATTTACAGGAAGAGAGTTTTAAAAAAACTTGCTTTGTAAGCTTATTACCGATAGCATTATTCATAGCAGGGAATCCCAGAAATATGTAGTTATTTGTGTGTAGCTGAATAAATTCTCCTGCCTATCAGCTAAACATTTCTTCTGTAGTACTAATACTTATTAACAATCATTGAGAAACTGTAAGACTCCTGTGTACTTACTTACTTGTGAAATTTATTATATTTTATTACTGGTAGCTTTAATACATTAATCATATTTCAGATTTCTTAAAAATAGATAAGATGTGAAAATATTTTTAAATTGTTATGATTTCTTTAGTCACTTATGAGTTTCTATATATATGAGATTTTAAAATTCCTTTTGTTATTAATTTTTAACTTTATTGTTTGTGGTCACAGAATGGGGTTTTTTGTGATTTTAGTTTTTGAAACTTTGGGAACTTGCTTTGTGGCCTTAAGCATGACTGAGTGTGTAAATGTCTCTAGTGTGCTTTAGAAGAATGTGTGCTCTAATTTGGGGGGGCATTCATTCAGTGTTATTTAATTGTGCTGAAACTTTTTAGAGTTAGTTTTTTATCTACTTGATCTATCAATAGTTGGAAGAGATATATTAAAATCTTTAATTATGATGATGACATTATCTGATTTTTTCATTAGTTCTGTCCATTTTTTTGGTATATTATCAATTTTAAAATAGCATTATTGGGGTAGTATTCACATATTGTACAGTTTACCCAGTTAAAGTGTACAATTCAATGGTTTTGGCATCGTCAAAGATATATGCAGCCATCATCACAGTTCATTTGAAAACATTTTCATTCTTGCAAAGGAAGCCTATCCTAACCCTGAATTGTACCCCACATATTTAAAATAAAAATATCTTTTTAAAAAAGAAACTTATAACTGCCTGTACCCTATTTCCAATCCCGAGAAACCATTAGTCTACTTTCTATTTTTACAAGTTTCATTATTATGGACTTTCACATGAATGGAATCATATAATATGTCGACTTTTGCGACTGGCTTTTTTTTCACTTAGCATAGTGTTTTCAAGATTTATTTAAGTGTATCAGGACTTTCATCTAATTTCTGGCCTACAACTGTGTATAATATACCTTTATAATTCATTTTATTTTTGTAAATTTAGTAGTAATGTCCTCTTTTTATTACTAATTCTAGTAATTTAATTATTCTAGTAATTTAAGTACTATTTTTTCTTGTTCTATTTGTCCAAACATTTGTCAGTCTTGTTGATTTTTTTTAAAGAACCAGTTTTCAGTTGCATTCATCTTAGTATCTATTTTAATAGTTTCTGCTCTAATTTTTATTATTTTTTTCTTCTACTTGCTTTAGGTTTATTTTGCTTTACTTTCCCAGTGCCTCACAGAAAAAGACTAATTATTGATTTGCAATCCTTATTACTTCTTAATATAGGCATTTACAGTTATAAATTTCCCTCCAAGCACTGTTAGCTGCATCCCATAAATTTCATTGTACTGTTTTCATTTTCTTGACTCTAAATGTATTTTGCAATTTTCTTTTAATTTCTTCTTTGACCCATTGATTATTTGGGATTGTGGTATTTAATTCCCACATATTTGTAATTTTCCCTAGTATTTCTCTGCAATTGAGTTTTTAATTTCATTCCACTGTGGTGAGAGAACATATTTTGTATCATTTCTACCTTTTAGAATTCACCGAGGCTTATTTTACAGTCTTATGTATGGTCTATCCTGGAGAACACTTCAAGTACATGTGAGAATAATATTGTGTTGAATACTCTACAGATGTCTCTTAGGTCTAGTGGATTTGCAGTTTTGTTCAAATTTTCTGTTTCTTTGTTGATATTCAACCTACCTGCTCTATCCAGCATTAATAGTGTAGTATTATTGCTTAATTTCCATTTACATTCTTCATTGTTATTAGTTTTGCTTTGTGTATTTTAATGCTGTTATTAGGTGAGCATATATGAATGTGTCCCTCTATATACATATATATACATATATGTATACTAAGGAGGATTATGTGTCATGAACCAACATATAACATTAATCCAATTCTGTCAACAGGATTTCTTTTAAAAAGTATCAATGAAACACTTTTTAACATTTTTAAAGATATCATCAATTATAAGATCGATTGGTGAAAAAAGGAACATACAATATTAAGCATTCATGTTGTTTTATAAGTGGCATAATTTCTAAAAATGAGTCAAAGTAGTGTTAATGTTGTATTTAGCAAATAGAATTAACTAGGCCTTTGGCTACTAGAAGACTCATTCCTCAGCAATAATAGATGTCTGAGAATTTATTTTAACTGGGTTGTGTTTGGTGGGATGGGACTGGGGCATGTTTACCAAGAAATGGGCCAGGCCCAGTTTGTCTCTGAACCCTCTTAAAATTTCACGTAAACAATGGTGGTGGAGGACTCATTTGCCTGCGAATCTCTGGAGTTAATTGAGGATAATGAGGCAATTTGGTCTTTGCCAGTCAGAAATTATTAGCATCTACCTACCCCATTATTTCAAGTCATCCTGGGTGTATTTCCCAATTTTGACAGCACCTATTTTTTTCAGACAATGTGAATAAATCTGAAGGCCAGGTTCTTAAAAAATGCAGATCAAATACAAAATTATACAAAATCGACCAAATATTAATTTCACATCTTAAACGTATCAGCCCTGCCACCTTTTAGAATCAAGGCTAGTAGGAAAACATTCCACACAAAACTGTGAAACAAACTTTAAGTCTATTTGAAAAGGGTAGCATCTCACTTGACTTTACACTATTTTGGATAATGTTTTTCTGTCTAACATGCATACAGTTTGGACTGTTTTTGGCATAAACAATCCCAAAACTAAAATGGTTGCCGATGGTTAAGGGCCAGACTTTTCTGAGCCAGTTATCTTTTTGACAGATTATACAAAACTACTCAGCTTACCCAGTTGGGGTAATTGGAGTCAAGTCATGCTTACAGAAGATTCTCTCTTTGTTCTGCATGCTGCCTCTTAACCCAGTTCAGAAGGGACATTACTACAAACAAATGCCAAAAATTCTTTGGAAATAAACAAAAGACTGAATTGCAAGTCTGTACATGTGCTTAAGCATTTAGTATGTGCATGCAGTTAAAAAAATACACAATCGAATAAGCATTTTAAGAAGTAAGAGAGGGTATAACTGAGTGATCATGGCCCAAAAGTATGTAAAGTGATGTTTGAGCCTCACTTTGTTTTTTTGCAAATTTCTCTGAATTTTTGAAAATCTGATGTACTGTAAAAACAAAACAAAACTAACAATCAGCTGTACTATGAGATACTTGAATAAAGGTATAGAATTTGCTTATATACGTATCTTAGTGTTTCCTATCTATTTCCAGCTCAGAACACGTATAGGGAATGGTAATATTGGGTACATTTGGTGTCAAAGTACCTGGTACTTTTATTTCTACTTGGCTCTGTTGAGACCTGAAGGAATCATTATCTCAACATACCCAAAACTTTTTCCTCAGCAAAAGCTTGGGTCAAGGAACATGGGCCTAACTATAACTGACTTACCTGAAACTGAGGAACTTGAGGGAAGTCAGATCCAGATCACAGAGTAACAGAATTTTGACCTGGAAGGGCCCCCCGCCCCGCATCACATTTCATTTACAAACCTCCTTACAGTTCTCTTTATATTGACTTACTTTATAAAAGCCTTTAGATGTAGTCACGCCTTGATAAAATTTTATTTTGAATTACAAAATATTTTAAATTACAAAATATTTTGAATTACAAATTCAAAATATTTTGGAAACATCTCCTGGTCCCCCCCAAAATCTATAGAGTCTTCTACACTTGCTGTCTTCCATGGTGCAGCAGGGGGTGCTGAGGAAGCAATGAAGGGTTTTGAAGTATTGGGATTGGTGGAACCACTAATTGGAAGAAACCTGGGTCTCTGAATGACTGCACAGGAACAGGTCATGAGCAAGAAATAAATCTTGGGTTCAGCTTCTGAGATACTGGTGCTGTTTATTACAACAGTTAGTCTACCTTGACTAATAAGGTAGGACTTCAGAGACTTCACCTCCTTGAAGACTTTTCTTGCATTTCAATTGTATAAATGTTTGTTATTATTTACCCCCAAATAGTTTTTGCTTAGGTCAGTACTTTTTATAAAGCTACTAGGATTATATTTTCAGTTGCAAACCATAGATTAAAGATAGTATGGAAGTACTCAGTTGATGCATAAGTTCATAATATTTTTCACTCATCCATGGAAGACAAATGTCACACAAGTTGACTGATCACAATTCATCACATTTGTCAATTTTGGGGTTGATCGATGTGGATTAAATCATTGTGGATTAAAGCATTTAAACTGTCTTCATCAAAACCCGATGGTCTTCCTGAATGTAGAGAATCACTCAGGTCACAGCAGGCCTCTTTGAAATGACAACCATTTTCTTGCTGTGCTTTCCCCAATGGCTTTCTCCCCGTAGGCAGCACAAATGTCACGAGCTGTCTCCGCTATCTTTACTCCTCTGTTCAACTCATAGCAGAATATGTTGGAGTGTTTGTTTTTTTCCACTTGACACTCTATCTTCTTTAGCCCCCAAGTAGCACTTACTTTCTTCAAATCTGCAAAATGCAAGGCGCATTCACGAACACAGCATTGTCACTCCAAATGGCAAATGACAAATGATAAACTCTCAACACCACAGTGTTGCCATGCCAGAAACATATGCTATGAACTTATGCATCCACCTATCCACCTAATATAGTACTCAATCTTATTACTTGGCATATTATATTAAAAATCCTAACTAATATTTGAATTTATTTCTGTTTCTCAGAAATTTAACACCCACATGGGAAAAAGGTATGGGTAGGTATATAGACAGCATCAGTTGCAGTGGCCTTTGCCCTTGCTCTGGCTAGAAAGCCTAGGATTCTTTTTTTTTTTTTTTTTAACTTGGAGTTTCACTCTGTTGCCCAGGCTGGAGTGTAGTGGCACACTCACAACCACCGCAGCCTTGACCTGCTGAGCTCAGGCGATCCTTCCTCCTCAGCCTTGCACGTAGCTGGAACTACAGGTGTGCCACCATGCCCAGTTAATTTTTTGATTTATTGTAGAGATGAGGTCTTGCCAATTTGCCCAGGCTGATCTTGAACCCCTGGTCTCAGACAATCCTCTCACCTTGGTCTCCTAAAGTGCTGGGATTATAGACATGAGCCACTGCTCCCGTCCTACTCATCACCTCTAGGCATTTGGAGTAAATTGTTCATGGAACTTTAAAATAGACAAAAATTGTTCATCACCAAGTATTTATGCCAATTTGAAATTGTTATTACTAGCAAAAGGTAAAATTTAAATATATATATACGAATACATGTATCTATTAGACAATTGATTGAAAAACAAGATCCCTTGTATCCTTTTTTCTTTAGCAGTATTTGCAACTTATTTTTAAATTGTATTTGCTTTATTTCACTGGAGTTTGATAGGGCTGTTTTTGGGGAGAGGATGTAAGGAGGTGGTTGTATTTGTTTCCAGGTACCAATTACAGATAGATGCCAGATATAGTCATCCTGGGGATGGGATGGCAAGAGTAAATATGAACCAATGTAAACACTCTAGGTTTTAAAGCAAATACAGGGATGGAATATTAAAGGTGAAATGGAATCAATTCATTCAATAATATTATTGAATGACAGTGGGGTAGCAACTACCTCAATAGGTTATATACTATGACTTCACGGTGTGGATCAAAAAGCGCCACAACCCCACCTGCCATGGACTCATAGACTATGTGTGGAAATACAAACAACTCAGAAACAATGAACAATGCCTGCTTGTACTAAAGTAGCCCTGTGCTTCACAGTCTAGCATGTTCCCTCAAGATTGCACTAAAACACGCTCTCAAAACCCATCGAGAAGTTTCTCTCCCTGCCTGTCTTTAATTCTTATCATTCCAGGCTGGCTTTACCCTGGGGACTTGTCCCTGTTCCCAGAGATGTATTGTATCTCACAATTGGGCTTAAGGATCCAAATAAACCCCAAATGTCAGTTCTAATTCAAAACATTTTGAAATGCATTTTGGCAGGGGAATGTGCCTACTACCTTAAGAAGTTTGCTTAAATAAAAAAAGTAAAAGTTTAATCAAGTAACAAAGTCATACTTTTTTTTAATGGGTTCTTTTTATTTCATTGGAATATTAGGGCTGTCTGTAAGGATTTTTTTTTTTTTTTGAGAAAGCAGGATTTATTGAGAGGACAGAAAAGCTCCCACAGTGGGAGAGGACCCAAAGGGGTTGACCCACATAGTCGTACTTTTTAATAAAGAAAGTTAAACATTAAAATATTACAGAAAAATCTCAGTAAAAAGACACAAAATGATGATAAAAAGTCCAAACCAAGTTATGAGGAGGTTACAGTAGTAGTGACAAAGACTGTAATAATTATATTATGTACAATAGATTAATTGCTCAATAATAAGCAAGTCAACTCTGAAAAGAGATTATTAAATCTAGTGAGAATTTCCAATAGATGTAACCATTAGGTTATAAGTCACTCTAATTTTACAAGTCTCTGGGAAATTTAACTTTATAACTCACAGTTGATTCTATTAGAAGATTCTTATCTTGACTTCAAGTACTTTATCCTGTAATTACTATTCCAGTATTTAGTATTTTTAATATTTTGTGGAAATAGTTATTATTCATATTATAAAATGATCTTCTTAGATTGCCTTGAGAAAAGAACATAATTTTAATACCATATATTTATTTCAAATAATACTTAAGAAAAGAAAATACATGAAATAGAATAGTATCCATCACTAGACACCAAGATATATATATCTACAGAAATGCATAACATATGATTTATATCAAATTTGACCCTGAAATGAATTAACTAATTTTCTTTTTAATATAATTAACTTGTACATATGCATTTAGGCTGTGTCTTTAAGTAATATTAACATATCTCAGAGTCTCTTGGACTTTTTTGCTATTTGAAGAGTAAACATTCCAATTAGAGATATCCTGAGTTGGATTTTATTCATTTGTACCAAGTATTCAGTATCATGCAATGTAGTATGAAATGAAAAGCAAAATTAGTCACCTGCTCTCTCTACAAACCCATTAGACATTGAGTAAATTTTGGTTTTATTTTGCCTTCCTTTTCAACAACTAATCAATATCATAAGGTGGATCAATATATTAAGAGCTTTCAAAGGGGTATCAAAAAACCTTAAACACATTTTAAGCAATGTTATCTATGCATTACTTTTCAAAGTTGAATTGAATTATGGTAGCAATGTGTAATTGCAGAAGTCAAATGTCTTGTATTCATCTTTTGTTATTGGTATATATTGAGTATTATAATTTTAATACAATTTTTTCCTTTCTTTTTTTTGAGTTGGAGTTTCACTCCGTCGCCCAGACAGGAGTGCAGTGGCTGCTCCTGACCACCGCAGCCTCGACCCGCTGGGCTCTGGCGATCCTTCCACCTCAGCCTTCTGAGTAGCCGGAATTACAGGCGCGTGCTACCATGCCCGGCTGATTTTTGATTTATTGTAGAGATGAGGTCTCGCTGCCCAGGCGTGTCTCAAACCTGCGGGCTCAAGCAATTCACTCACCTCAGGCTCCCAAAGACACGGATTACAGGCTGAGCCACCGAGCCCGGCGGTTTTTTCCTTTCTTAAAATGTGTATGCATTTTTTTGGTACCCTCTGTATATAAGGCTTAAGAATCAATTGTGATATCATTTATAAAGGGAAATGGAATTTATGGTTACATTGAAACTTAGATCACATGACTCCATCTCCTTTATTTAATTTATTTTTGTTTTTAATTTTTCTTAATTCATATTATATGTTTATTAAAATACAGAAAACATTATGTAAAAATAACAAAGTAAAAATTATTCATAGTCTTTCTACCATCCAAACCCAACAATTGTTAAGATTGTGAAATATTCCCTTCTATATTTTTTTCATAAAATTATAACTCTGTGTGTGTGTGTGCATGTGTGTAGTTGGTTTCCTTTTTTCTATTAAAATAGTACTGAGATGATTCTTTATAAAATGTTTCAATTTCGTAACTCAGAGAATTCAAGGTCAATTCATGTGCATATTTTTGTAACTCTTGGTAAATATTGTCTGCTTAACTTTACAAGAGGATTGGATCAAATTGAGTTCCCACCTGAAGATAAGAGAGAAACTATTTCCTCAGGTCATCACTAGTATTGGAAACTGCTTGATTTTTTTCTATTAATTTGACAGGCTAAAAATATCTCACTTCAATCTGCCTATATGTTATAATTGGTGATATTATCTTTAAATGGCTTTAACAACATTTATAGTTGGCTGATCTACATAATTGTTAGAATATAATACATTTTTAACATTTTTTATTCTCAATATCTAACTTATGTTGGCTTTATTAGGCTCATTTACTGGCGTTTTTGGGTCAGAGGGATGAACATAATTACAAACTTTGGGAGTGGCTCAAGCTGGAAAGACTGAACGCAGGTTATATTTATGGCACAAAAGGGTCCATAATTATTTCTATAAAAGAAGGTAATAAACACAAACTTTTTTCCCTTTCATAGAACTTTGTATTTCTATTCTATTAATCATTTTTAATAGATTTTTATCTGTTCTTGTTAATTTTGTTAAGATGATAACTCTTTTCAGAAGCTACACATAAGAGCACATTATTTGGAATTTTTGATTAATCATAATTCCAAAGCACAACAAAATTAAAGATAGTTCTTCTTGGAATAAATGTTTAATTTGCATTCTTGTCACTGATGCTGTTTTCACCATCTATTAGATGAGCTCTCTTTTTAAAAAAAATTTAGAGTGTTTCAAGTCACATATAAAACATTTTTGTTATATTATTTTTAAGAATCTAAAACAATTTTGTGGAACATTTTGCTTGCTTATTCTTGATGTGAAAGAGGGAATTGAGATTTCCTTTTATTTAGTACTGGTTTAGAATAAGCATAAATGACACAGAGACAAGACTTGGGAAATTTGTCTCTGCTATTTACTAGCTAATGTACCTTTGAGTAAAATAATTATTCTCAAAAATTTTATAATCTCCTTTATAAAATGGAAAAAGCAGTATCTACTTTACCTACTTGATAAGATTTTTGTGGTTATCAAACAACATACTGTGAATGAAGATACTCCATAAGCTGTAATATTTTTTTCTTAGGGACAAATCTGTTGAATCCATATTAAAATAGGCTTATTACAGCCCAAATCAGAAGAAAAATTCTTTTTAAAAAATTTTATTATTTTGGGTAACCCCTTCGCATCCCCTCTCACTGTGGGAGTTTTTCTATTCTCTCAATAAATCCTGCTTTCTCAGTAAAAAAAAGAAAAAGAAAAAATTGTAGTTTAAAAAAATTTATTATTTTAAAGATGTGGGGTACAATTCAGGGTTAGGTATGCAAATGTTCATTATGCAGGTACTCTTGTTGATGAGGTAGTTTTTGTTCTATTATTTTAAAACGTATTTTTTTGGAAGGGGTAACAGAATAATTTTTTTTTTTTGGAGTGGGTGTCTCACTCTGCCTCCCTGGCTGGAGTGCCGTGGCACACTCACGGCCACCCAGTGTCGACCTGCCAGGCTTTGGCGATTGTTCGACCTCAGCCTTCCAAGTAGCTGGAACTACAGGCACGTGCTACCACACCTGGCTAATTTTTGATTTATTGTAGAGACAAGGTCTTGTCAAGTTGCCTGGGCTGGTCTCGAACTTACTGGCTCAGGCAATTTACTTTCCTGGGTCTCCCAAAGTGCTGGCATTACAGTCTGACCACCGAGCTCTGCCCAGAATAACATTTTTCTACTTAATTTTATAGATTTCTCTTTACAAAAGAGCAAAATATATATTTACTGTGGAAAAGAGAGATATGCAAAACTTTTACTCAGAACTACTCATAGCCTTGCCATTCAGAAATAGCAATAGTCTGTGATCATATACAAGATGGTATTTGGGGGAGGTGTTATAAAACCAATACTTTCCATGTTGCTGACATGGAAACATGGCAACAGAGTTTGTGAGTTTCATTATGTGACTTCTAGGATCTCTTTTTTGAAGACAATAAAAGTCAGCAAAATTTTATCCTAGACATTACCAATCCTATGTCTTTAGTCCTTGTATTTAGTGTCATTACTCTGTCCTTGTGGGAATAAGCCTTAGCTGCCTATGTTTTACCAAAAAAAAAAAAAATCCAATTAATCACTATAACTACATCCAGCTCCTCGGCTGGCTCACTGCCAACCCTCTGCCACTTAACGGAGGCTGAATTAGATTAATAATTTTGTGCACTGAACAGTGAGACTTTCAGCTCCTTATGGTGATTCATGTGTTACAGCTGCAGTCCATGCTTGTTAACAAGATTTGACTTTTTGCTGAACCACAGAGTTTCCTTCCCTCACAGTTTATCTTTTGATAAAATTTCAACTTTTCAGTTTTCTGGATGAGCTTTTGAAAGTTAATAAAATTCATAGACTTCAATAAATCAATATCCAGACAAGATCAGACTGTGAGAAAATCAGCTATTTTAAGTTGTTATGAAGATTCGCATTTAGAAAATATATACTTTTTCTCAAAAAATACTTTTTTGTATTTTCAGGGAAATTATTTATACCTAAAATTTTTTTTATGTGGAATTAAAACTTCCCAAATGTGCTCTGTTCCAGAATTTTTGTTTTAAATTAAGCCAATGTTGACTTTAATGAGTTTTATGAGTATTTTTGAGTATTATTTCATCACATATTTACCCAATTGGCTCTATGTTATGTGAGCACATTATTAGAGGAAATGACAAATTGTTCAAATTAAGAAGCAAGGAAACTAAAACACATTTCTTTTAATACCTACCTCTGAAATATTTTATATAAAGATATCCAAAGTTAAAAGAATATTAATGCATGATGGTGCATGCCTGTAGTCCCAACTACTCAGGAGGCTGAGTCAGAAGGATTGCCTGAGTCCAGGAAAGACTGGAGTGAGCCATGACTGGGCCACTACACTCCAGCCTGGGTGACAGAGTGAGACTCTGACTCAAAAAACAAACGATAAGGTGGGATTGACAGTAGTCGATATCTGCCTGGGGAAGGGAGCGGGGGCACACCTTGTTGATAAGGGTAACTGCATGGTGAATATTTGTATACCTAACCCTGAATTGTACCCCACAATTTTAAATAAAAATTAAAATAAAAAAAATAATAAGTCAAACAAAAAAATTCTCAGATAGTCTTGTGACCAAGGTTCTAGGTGTGATTTGGGTTCCTCCAGCCTGTACACTGTGGAAAACTTGAATTTCAAACTAAGTTAACTTGGATAGAGACCATAATTCTGCTACTCAAATGGTGACACAGGCAGCATGAGTCTGAGTACACTGGCAGGTGCAACATCCTCTAACACAGCAGTAGTAAGACTATTCTTGGGCTGAGAGCTTCTTGGATATTCTGCCTAGAGCTTAATCAGCATTGATTTCCAGATCATCCAACAGTTAGCTTGATCATCTTGCCTTGATTTCCAAATCAACCACAGTATAGCAGGTGATATGTCCCTCTCTATATAATTGGTTTCTGAAGTCTGTAATAAAACTAGTCAATAAAGAACACTCCTCAATTATAAACTATTCAAGGGAATTTTAATTACCCATTCCTAATGGTGGAATCCATAGAAGTTCCATAATGGTTTGATTTGCCATTTGAGCCATGATTTGGGTCAACATTAGAATCAAATAATACAGCTTTCTAATTTTTATCTCCAAAAATCTACTCAGGCTGTTTTATTTGATATTAATGTTCACCTAAATTGGAGATAAAAATGTTGAGAATATAAGTAGAAATGTGTGAGTTTTTTCTTTTAATTTTTTTTTAGGAATGGATAACTTTATTTAGTGATTCGATCAAGTTAAATATACACATTCATATAATCACACATCATCTGTACTATTGGTAGGACTTAATAATACAAATAATTCAAGATTAATACATTTGAGTAAGGTATGACAGCAAATTTACAGCACTCTATCACTACCTTTACCAGTCTGCTATATAATTTGTAATGATGTTCAGGCACTCATTTCTTTGTAAAATCTTCACTTACAAATATCCCATGCTTTACTCTCTAACCACTAAAAATACACACACACACACACACACACACACACACACACACACACACACACACACGGTTCTTATTTAGTACTTCTGCACATAGTTATATTAGTACTTTGGTCGATATAAGTGATAATTATTTTTTTAGTCTATCTTCCATTCTTGATTATGAGGCAGATGAGAGTTAAGAATTGTGTTGTTGCCAGGCTCGGTGGCTCAGCCTGTAATCCCGCGCCTTTGGGAGGCTGAGGTGAGTGGATTGCCTGAGCCCACGGGTTCGAGACCCGCCTGGGCAGCGAGACCTCATCTCTACAATAAATCAAAAAATCAGCCGGGGTGGTAGCGCATGCCTGTAATTCTGGCTACTTGGAAGGCCGAGGCGGAAGGATTGCCGGAGCCCAGCAGGTCGAGGCTGCGGTGGCCGGGAGCGGCCACTGCACTCCAGTCTGGGCGACAGAGTGAGACTCCAACTCAAAAAAAAAAAAAAAAGAGCTTGATTAGCTAAACAAATGAGAAGTAAATAGCATAGTGAGATACAGAGACTATTGGATGAGGAGTCTGGAGACCTATCCTGCAGTTAATCTATGCCACAAACAACCACCCCCCTCTTTGTCCCCATCCCAGTGACTTAAAACAACAATTGATTATTTTTCAGAATTCTGTGGATTGCCAAGCAATTCTTCAGTTTCCTGTGTTGTTACTGGGTCTCTGGAATGGCATAAAGATCCAAAATGGCTTCACTCACACAGTTGTCTCTTGGTGCTGGCTTTCATCTAGGTGTAGAGAAAGGAAGACATTGAAGTTCTTTTAGAGGTCTTCCCCTGGAGGAAGACACTCAACCTCAATTTCACTGCACTTTATTGGTCAGACTATGTCTCCTAACCCAGTTTCAAGGGGAAGGCAAATAACTACCACTTCACGAAGGTCTAATAGCAAAGTCACTTTGCAAAATAAGGACAGGACATACTGTTCTAGACATTTTTGAAAACACTCTCTTCCATGCATACTCTTACATTATTTCTGCATTTCCTTAGATGGGAAACAGTCTTCTTAGGTTTTAATTTTCTCACCTTTGTAATTACAGTACTAGATAATACCTTTTTGTTGTGGGATTATATGCTATTATGATGTTTATGATCAAAAGTTTTATATTACAATTTGATCCAAATTTTATCATGTCTTAACTTCAACTAGAAATCTATCAGACTTTTCTTCTCCAGGGCCCCTGAGTTAAAGTTGTTTTGTTACTCAAAGTGTGGTTGTCTAATCACTAGTACCAATATATATGGGAGCTTTTTTTTTTTTTACAAGTATAAATTAATGGGCCTCACCCAGAACTACTGAGTAAGAATCTGTGTGGCACCCAGGAATCTGGGTTTTAAAAGCCCTCTAGGAAATTCTGATACATGTTGAAGATTTGAAATCACTGGTATAATAATAAATCAGAGAAAGTTAAAAAAATAAGCAGCAATGTAAAGCAAATAAATACCGCATATTGACCACGTTTTAATCAAAAGGAATGTAATATGATTTAATATCCCAAATTCTCAACTTAGCCAACCACACTAAAATTCCACCATTACAGATATGTCTGTTGCATTCAAATCTGAGAATCCAGAGTTAACAGACAACTCCATAAGGTGAAGATAAAAAAAACAAAACAAAACATAATTGGCCATTACAGCAGAGATGAGTTGACTTTATTATCTTTCTTTGAACCCATGTAACAAAACCTAAAAAACCTGAACACCAGACAATAACATCTAATTTTAAATAAAAATCTTGCTATGCAGAAAAGATTGATCCATGGGATTTCAAGTTTCCTCCAAAAAGAAGAAAGATACGTAATGAAGGTCTCTGGAGATGAGGGGAAAAATGGTACTGATCATTGTGGAAGCCTGAGAGGGCAGGAGGGGGCAAAACATCAAATGTATAAAGAAGTGAACAAAGTGGAAGTAAGAAACACCACAAATGGAAGCCGCTCCGTCCTTGTTTGACTCTGGGCCAGCCGTAATGCCCGTCACCATGGCAATCGATTACAAAGTTGCTCATGAATGATAGAAAAGATGAAAAGAGGAGGATATTAGAGAGGAAAAGGAAGCGGATGTGAGGGATGAAATATGAAGAGGAGTGTTTAGGGGCTGATTGTAACAGAAATCATTTAACAAAATTTAATTTGATTTAAATTTGGATACGACTCTAGTTTCAAAACATGATACTAGGAAAACTAGGGAAGTACAAGGCAGCATTGCTAAACATATCAAGCATATTACTGAATGCTTAAAAGAATAGTGATTTGCTCAGTTCAAGTAGCAGCTTGGACAGTTGCCAGCTGTTTAACCTGGTTCTCAGTTTTCTGAAACACAGTTTCTACATCTGTGAATTACATAGAGTTGAGAATTTGGACTAATTAATCCCTAAAGTCCTTCCTAACTCTAAAGATTTAAAAGGCACAGCAAGAATAAAGGAAGACTTTAAGTGTCTTGTGATCCTATGATTGTAGTAGGATCCTCCCTTTCGTTAGTAGGACTAAACTGAAGGTTGGTTTCTGTAGAACTTCCTTTGTGGGAAAGAAAATAGAGTTGTTGGAAGCATAATGAGATAATTTATATTCATATATGTAAGGCTCTTACATAGTGCCTGTTACAAAAAGATCTATAACAAGTTAGCTAATTCTAGCTGTTAGAAAAATTTTCTAATTTCGGAACACTTCACAGCCCTTGAAATTCAAAAGGTGTTTCTTATTATGTTCTTAAAAATCTCTCCAGCTAATTTACCATTTGCTCTACAACTTTATGCGGGGGGGGGGGGAGTGTCCAAAAAATACATATGTATTATGAGATGTTATTTATGTATTATTTTTCAAAGTTGAATTAAATTACGGTAGTAATGTATAGAATGATGTTTACTAAACTGTGCTTCTACCATTTTCTTTGACTGTTCTGCTTGTTGTATGCTGATGCTAGCTTTCATTTGATTAATGCCATTTTTGAATGAATGTCAGACTTGAAATGCGTATACTTTTTTTGGTACCCCCTGTATATAAATATATGCCAAGAAGATAGGTTACTAGACGAGGAAGAGGGACATTTAATGTTGACCTACCTCTCCCCATCTCCCTGCTACCGACTCTTTTCTCTTTCCTCTTTGCCTCCTTCCTTCAGGTAAAACCATGGCTATGAATTAAACTGAGGTAACCTGCTTTCAGAGCCTAGGTTCCAATCCACTCTTCTTTGCTGATTCTTTCTAGCACTTTCCACAGTGCCTTGCACATAGGCACTCTCTAATATTAGTTGAAGCTAACATGCGATATTTTAGGATTTTGGGGGGGACCTGGTCTTGATTCAAGATTTAGAGAGTTTACAGACATGGACAGGAAGTAAGGCTTAAGATGTTTCCAGTCATCCTTATGAGTATCACAAACATTTTTTGGCTAATGTACTAGCTAATGCGGCATTGCCTAATCTCTTTCAACTAGCATTTTAATATCCCTTGGTTACAGAGCCAGAGCTATTGTCGAACCTCCTCTCTTATCACTCCTATATCCCATCAATGACGAAATCTTGAATTTTCCTTCCCTAATAGATCCATCTAGGCCCCTTCATCTCATATCACTTTTGCTCACCCCAATTCACTTTATTTTACTCACAGCAGCCATAGTGATCAATTGAACAATGCAGATGGATTTTGGCTGCACTGTTAAGTGGCAGTCATAATCTCAGCAGGAAACAGACTTCAGCTCAAATAGTTCAAATATAAAAATGATAATGAAGGAACCACCTTGCAATATGGTCACAGTTAAGGGAACCAATAAGAGATGCTGAGGAATACAAAGAAACAAAAGTGAAAGTTGTTTACTATCCCTCAGGTTGAAGTAACAAGGGGAGGAAGTTGTATCATCAGAGTTCATTGAGAGCTAGCCCCAGGAGGAAGCACTGCACAGTGAGGGCTGTCTTTGTGGAGATGGAAGCCACCCTCAACGACACTACAGGGCAACAGAGAGGACGTAGAGGGGAAGTGCCTTGAACTTCATATCTCCTCCAGTCTCAGATCTCCTGTTAGTGCTCCTTATTGGAACCTAATCAGAAACAGGAGAATGCAAAACATGGGAAATTCACTCTGCTGGGATCAGTCTGAAGAACAGAGCCAGATAACATGAAGAGTAACCAGTACATCTTCAAGACCAAATCCTTGATCTGATCTGTAGGACCCTGCAGGATCTAGCACTTTCCACCCCGCTCTGGCTAATCCTTGGGCACTCTGCTCTACTTCACTGAGCTTCAGCCATATTTGGATTTTTCATTTCCTGGAAGGTATTGTACCTGCTCTCATCTCTGTGCATTTACACATGTTCTTCCCTCTGTCTGATAAGTTCTTGCCTAGTCCTTCACCTTGCTAAATCTTTTTCTTTTCTTTTGAGTTGGAGTTTCACTGTGTTGCCCAGGCTGGGGTGCAGTGGCACACTCATGGCCACTGCAACCTCCATCTACTGGGTTCAGGTGATCCTTCCACCTCAACCTTCCAAGTAACTGGAACTACAGGGGTGTGCTACCATGCCTGGCTAATTTTTTGATTTATTGTAGAGACAAGATCTCGCCAAGTTGCCCAGCCTGGTCTCGAACCCCTGGACTCAGGCAGTCCTCTCGCCTTGGCCTCCCAAAGTACTGGGATTACAGACTTGAGTCACCACATCCAGCTGTTAATCATTCCTTAGAGCTCAGCGCAAAAGACACTTCCTCAAGTAAGTCTTACCTGAATTTCCAGACTAGGTCAGATCCCCATATAATATGTTTAATTATATCTTACTCTTCTCCTTTGGGCTCCTATTGTTGTCATTAAATATCTACTTTTTAAAAATTAATATAAAAGTCTTTGTATTCTTGGTTATGAGCATAGATTTTTGTTTATTTTGTTCATCTCTAATTTCTACATCTCTTATATATAAACACTGGAATCCAATAAACACTGATTGAATGAACAAATGCATAAATACATATTTTTGTGATTTCTCAAAAAATGGAAAACTGTAGCACATGCCATTTTAACTTAATGTCAAAACTACATATGAAACAGCAAAGGAGAAGAGTAATCCTGAACTGATTTTCTGTTGTTGTACAAGGGGGACCCAAAGGAACTCAAAATTATCTTTTTGGAGGCAAATCCCTTGTAGTAAAGGTTTTTGCCACTGAGTAAATGTTCTAGGAACCCATCAGTGTCAGTGTATCGGCTAGCATTGTTGTGAGAGGTTGCGTATGGCTTCAGTGAATTTTTTTTGGAGATTTTTTTCCAGCATATTTGCCTATTTCATGATGGGAGATTTACAAAAGCGCACCTGCCCACACTATGCTGGGTGTTCAGCCATTTTTTTTTTTTTTGAGTCAGAGTCTCCCTTGGTCGCCCAGACTGGAGTGCAGTGGCCGCTCCCGGCCACCGCAACCTCAACTGCTGGGCTCCGGTGATCCTTCTGCCTCAGCCTTCCGAGTAGCCGGAATTACAGGCATGCGCTACCACGCCCGGCTAATTTTTTGATTTTATTATAGAGATGAGGTCTCGCCTGCCCAAGCGGGTCTCGAACTCGCGGGCTCAGGCAATCTACTCACCTCAGCCTCCCAAAGGCGCGGGATTACAGGCTGAGCCACCGAGCCCGGCTTGTTCAGCCATTTTTGACCAACAATGGCATTACCCCTGTGCCCCACCTTCTTTATTCACCTGATCTTTCCCCAGCAATGTTTTCTGTGTTTCCCCAGATGAAAAAGTCCTCAAAGGAAAATGTTTTGCTTATGAAGAGAGCTGAAGCAAAAAACAGCAGAAGCACTAAAATGCATCAAAATCGATGAGTCCAAAAACTGCTTTGAGCAGTAGAAAAAGCGTCTCCATAGGTGTATTACATCCAATGGAGAGTACTTTGAAGGTGACTGAAATTTAAATATTTAATAATAAATACACATTCTTTTATAAATAAATTCTGATTATTTTCGGGTTCCCCTCATATATATTTTTGGAGGCTCTATTTATGCAGAAGACAATAAATAAATAAATAAGTAAATAAATGACAACTTGTATTTAATTTCTTACTTCTTTCCTGGCTGTTACAAGGATAGATTGAATGAGTCCTACCTGTAAAGCCAAAGTGTAGCATTGTATTTTTGAGATTAGTATTCACAAGGGCAGGGCTGTGACTGAATGTACTCTAGGTGTCCTTACTGTGACTTCTCGAGCTCCCCATTATTGTGTTATGTACCTCCAGTTCTCAGTAGGTGGGTGACCGTCAAGGGAAAAAAAGCCATTCTGATTTATCCCTCACTTCCATCGGTTTCTGTGCCCCATCTGCCCCAGAATATTTGCATCTAGAAATTGGATGAAGGAAGGGAGGGCTTCATGGGTTAAGGAACTCTGAAAATATGTAGTTTTCATCACAGTGCATATCATGCAGAATTTCAGCATTAGACATGGTTATTATTGGTTTTTCTGGTAGATCTAATATGGATAATAATTTTCTCTATCTGATAGCCATTTAAAGCATGATAATCAATTAGTTGTCCCAATGACACCACAAAGTGAATGTGTTAATTCTTTGTACACACAGTAGTCAAAGAATGAATTGTCTGCTATATCCCTTGAATACTGGGGCTCCTCAGACTTCTTTTGATTTGACATAATTACTGGGGTTAGTCTCAATCATTCCTGTAGCTTCCACTTCCATCAGACACACACACACACACACACACACACACACACACACACACGCACACGCACACGCACACGCACACACACATACACACAGTAATGACTGCTAAGTCTGTCCCAGCCCAAGTCCTCTCTTTGGCTCCAGAACCTCATTTTCAAGTGCATTTTTTCCCACTTTTTCCTAAAACCACACCTGTTAAGTTTCTCATATTCTTACAACCTACCTAGTTTCCTAAACCAGAAGTCTTGAACTCAGTCTTGAATTTTCTTTCACTCTATAGCTGATTAGTCTTTTCAGTTCTAAATCTAATATGTCTCATTAACCTAGCTTCAACATTTTCTCCATTTCTCTTTTATTGGATCAGTTGTTTAATGTAATTTTCTGTGGTTCTCCAATCCTCTTTTTTTCTCTTCAGAAGAGTCTGTCTTCTAGACAGGAATGGCAACCAACAAGGAAAAGATTATGCCACTTTATTGCTAAAAAAATTTGTTGTACCTGAAGCTTCTCTTTACTCACTTCTTAGTTTGATGTAATAAGTACTTTAAAGTGAAACTATGTGACCCTGTCTACTGTTCTATGTATCCAAAGTTATTGCCCACTATCTCATATCTTACCCAAGGATGCCTGCCATATTCCAGGCTTTTGATGGTATCAATTACTCCTTGCCTTCTGTGAACTTGTTTCATGATGGAAGAGCTATGAAGTTCTTTGAAAACTTCCATTTTTGTGCTTATCTACAAAGCCACTTAATGGCTCATTCTTGGCATATTCCAGACCCTGCCTTATCCCATTTACTGTTTGGTCTTTCAAAAAATAGTGTTAGTGAGAATTATACTGACAATACTTGTACTCTGTTCTTCATTTATAAGGGAATTTGTTTAATAATTTATTCTTTAAGCCTTTATTAAATACCTACTATGTGCCAGACATGGAATATAAAGACACAGTCCTTTCTGTAAAGGCACATAGTCTAGCAGAAAGCATGGATCTGCAAGTAAATGTAAGAATTAATGATACCCCATCTTAAGTCTAAGATATATATGTGTTTGTGAACATATGTGTCTGGCAAATGAGTAGGGGGTTGGCTTCTCATAAAAAAAATTTTTTTAAAGTAGATCACTTGTAATTTTTCAACCATATTTTAATTATAAATAAAAGGAAAGAATATTTGAAGAGTTTCTTTTTGGCCAAAGCCCTTACCTTTTGAAAACATTTCTTTTAATTTTCTCATAGTATATTTATAAATAGTCTGTGAAGTTCTCAAAAAATTCAGAAATAATAAATGTTATGTAATGAATATGAGTTTTGTAGCTTTTTCCCCTGGGTATTCCCTGGTATAAGTGTTACTGAACAATTAAAATGTTGACTAAAACAAAAGGATAAGAAGGAACAAACGTCTTCACTGAGCCACAAATTGAGGAATCTCTCCTTTAGTGTTAAGACAGACTTAAGAGTGTGTATAATTAACTATTTTGCACATTCAAGTGTGTATGCACAAGATGTTTAATATGTTTTTATTTTATGTAATTAAATAATCTATTTATTTGAGTCAACATCTCACTCTGTTGCCCAGGCTGGAGTGCAGTGGCATGCTCACAGCCACTATAACCTCAACCAACAGGGCCCTGACAATCCTTCTGCCTCAGCCTTCCAAGTAGCTGGGACCACAGGCATGTGCCACCACACCCAGCTAATTTTTTGATTTACTGTAGAGACAAATGTTGCCATGTTTCCCAGGCTGGTCTCAAATTCCTGGGCTCAGGCAATCCTCTTGCCTCAGACTCTCAAAGTGCTGGGATTACAGGCGTGAGCCACCATGCCCAGCCTAATATGTTTTTAGAAATACTTAGTTGTATTACTTATTTGTGTCTCTTGGAGATTGTGTCTAAAAATGTTACCAAGTGTGTCTACAACCATTTGTTTTTTTACATCTCAAACTAATTTTTTCACTATTATTACAACTCGAACTGGCAGCTTGGGGCTGAAATGTACCTGGTACGTATTTGTTCCTACTAATCTTTTTATAAATGCTCTTTTGGAGATACTTGTATTAACCAGAACCACGATTTCAATAAAGTCCAATAAAAATCAAAATGTGTCTTCTAGTTTAAAGTTGCTTATAATTTTTTAGTGTTTAGTTTGTGATTTCAAATTTACTATAAAATAAATTGTAAATCCACTAGCTGAAAGGGACTTTATGGGGTCATTTTGTTCCCCTATTGCCTTAGACATGCCTAACTTATCTAAATTTGACACTCTCATTTAAATTTCCCTGAGGCAAAAAAAAAAAAAAAAAGAAAAGTTCAATTCCTTGCCTGGTGAAGTACTTAACTAGCCTGGCAGTGAATATGGTGTTCTTTCTTAGATGTGTGTATTAAACCTACTCTGATCCCTTTTGTTGCAAATTAAATCTTATTCCTTTTGTTTGTGGCAGGTGTTTCCTGAGCACAATCTTTCATCAGCTTGAAGGCATTTATGTAGCCTTGTGGTCTTCTCTTTGCAAGATTAAAAAAAATAATAAACAAAATCAAAGGCTTCACTAACCTTTTCTTATAAAACCTATTTTTCAATTTCTTTCCTTGGTGTCCTTTTGCTTTCTCCATAATGTACAATGCCAGAAGAAATGCTGAAGATGTTTCTCTAAAACAAGGTCAAGAAGAGCATGTTTAGTTCTTTTGGAGAACTCACTTCCTTCTGAGCATGTGTGTTGGGTATTAAAGAGGCAATGTTGAAATCTGACTTCTAGGAGCTAAGCATCCTGACAGAGTGGCAGAGAAGGATGTTAACACCCAGAGAATGTCAAGATCATGAAGTTGGTTAGCAGGTGCATGCAGAAAGGGGTAACCAACGATGGCCTTAGGCCAAGGCAGTGAAGCACTTAGGGGGACTGTATACCATTTTTAAGATTTGTGTGTATTCCTCATGCAGTATAGAAATGTCTCAAAACAGGTAGGAAATGAAACCTTAGTTCCAAATGTACCTAAAACAAAAACAAAAAAGCCAAACAAACAGAACTTGAATTTGTGTCATTGTAACCTCCATAAACAGTCTGCTGACCTAGGGAAATATTTTTCAATTTTATAATTCCTTTCCCAAGCACTCCTCAACCTTCGGGAGACAAAAATATATATATCAAGTTTTCTTTCAGTACAAATGCAAATGTAATGCTCAAGATAAATATTTTTTAAGAAAGTATAATCATGAATCTGGAGACATAATATGTTTTTCCAATGTCTACTCTCAACAAAAGGAGATAAATGCATTTTTCCCACAACTCTTTTATCTGAATATATGTATATATACACATTCATACATATGTATTTTGTTGGTGGTTGACTGCCAACTAATAACCATGTATTCAACTTTTCACTTGATGGATATAATCCCTAAGACTATCCTATTCAATTTTTTTAACTGAGCAGAAAACCAAATTTTTAATATTTGCTTAAATGATAAATGGTGATTATGGCATTACACACCCTTTAGGTATAGATGAATGATATGTCTTGATTTTCCTAGGATAGATCTAACTTTTATATGTCATTCTAACATATTTATTAGAAACTCTTCTTATGTGCTCAGTGGTAACCCAGTTTAGCTGATAAATTGTGAGGATGTCCTACATGTGTTAAGCATTAGGATAAATGATCTAATGAGAGACTGAGAAAGTACTTTGCATGAAACACTAATACGAGAGCATTTTTTGTTAACTTTTTAATTTTTTTTATTTTAAAGATGCAGGGTACAATTCAGGGTTAGGTATACAAATGTTCATTATTCAGGCACCCTTGTTGATGAGGTGTGCCCCCCTCCCCTGGTAGATTCACACTAATGCCAATTCCACCTCTCCCACCCCCAACCCAGCAGTTTCCTGCTACTGCCAATCCTTTTCTTATGATATTATGATAATTGTTCAAGGTCCGCTTATGAGTGAGAAATGTGATACTCAGTTCTTTGTTTCTATGATACATCGCTCAGTATTATAGACTCTAAGTCCACCCAGGTTGCTGTAAAGTTCATGATTTTGTCTTTCTTTATGGCTGCATAATAGTCCATCGTGTATATATACCACATTTTAAAATCTAGTCCTATGAGAGCATTTAAAGCTATCATTGGAAGTTAGTGAAAATCACACATCTATTTCTTTTTCCTGGATAGTTCTATTTTCTCCTGGGCTAGGAACTTATTCCTAATTATATTTAAGTGATTTAGGTAAAGTAAAGGTAGTGTTGGAAGTCTGAGTTCTTGTAAATAAACCTGTAAAAAAGAATCTAAAAACACAAAATCTTGATCTGACTTCATTTTGAACACAGAATAATCTAGAATGGCAAATACCAAATAAATTGTTTATGAAAATTTACTGAGTTTTTCATGCTAGTGATTCATTTGTATTTCTATATGCAATGCAATACTTTTCTGGATTATCTGTAGATAGCTATGTTCTCTACCAAAATACTAGCACACAGATCTCTAATGTGACCAAATAATTGCATTATACTAACATCTTAAATACAAAGAACTTGTAAATACTAGTATGATTTGCATTATTGAAGTTCCTATCATATCGGAACAAGGCCTATAGTTGCTTTTGTTTTGGGTATACATTAAATTTTAATGTATTAATGTATTTATATATTTATGTATCATACATAGGCTTATCTTAATGGCAGAAATTAGAGAGGTCAGCTGGAGATGAACTGGGGTGGGTAAGGTCACTTGAGTCGGGGCAAAGAAGGGGTAACATAGGCAGAGTCAATGGTACTGCAAGTTTTATCTTCTTGGAATAGTGACCTGATTGGAGGGTTACCTCTGGAAAACCTGTGTAGTAATCTGCTAAGGCTGCCATAACAAAGAACCACAGAATGGGTAGCTTAAGCAATAGGAATTCATTGTCTCACAGTTCTGTAGGCTGGACATTAAAGATCAAAGTGTCGGCATGGTTGTTTCTTCTGCAGTCTCTTTCACAGGCCAGTAGATGACCACCTTCTCACCGTGCCCACATAGGGTCTTTCCTCTGTGTATGTGCACTCTGGTGTCTCTTTGTGTGTCCAAATTTTCTCTTCTTATAAGGATACTGCTCAGATTGAACTAGGGTCCACATAAAGCATTATTTTAACTTAATTACCTCTTTAAAAGTTCTATCTCTCTAGATTATAGTCACATTTTGAGGGGTTAGAACTTCAACATATAAATTTTGAGGAAACACAATTAAGTCCGTACCACCCTGAAGGGAGAAATTTTATTTGCAAGAATGAGTGAAACCAAATCTGTTAGCACCAAAATTGGAAGGCAATGAAAAGACAGGATTTGACTTACTCCAGAAAATTTCTGGGAAATTGTTTTATAGTTTAGATGGCATATATTTTTTGAAAAAAAAATTTATTTAATTGCTTATGCTCGAGAAGACTTAATTTTTTCTGAATATAAGAATAGCTCATTTTTAATGATTTATTTTCAATAGTGTTCTGTATACCTTCTCAACATACCTTGTTTAGATAATAAAATAAAGAGTTAACACTCAGAACAAATGAGTTGAAGCTCCTATAAACTATTAATTATTCTGTGGCCCTGAAGAAATTGAATTTAAATCTTTTTTTTTTTTTTTCCAGTTGGAGTGTCAATCTGTTTCCCAGGCTGGAGTGCAGTGTATGCTCATGGCCACTGCAGCCTTGACCTGCTGGACTCAGACAATAATTCCGCCTCAGACTTCCAAGTAGCTGGAACTACAGGCACGTACTACCATGCCTGGCTTTTTTTTTTTTTTTTTTTTTGAGTTGGAGTCTCACTTGGTCGCCCAGACTGGAGTGCAGTGGCTGCTCCCGGCCACCGCGGCCTCGCCTTCTGGGCTCTGGCGATCCTTCCACCTCAGCCTTCCCAGTAGCAGGAATTACAGGCATGCGCTACCATGCCCGGCTGATTTTTTGATTTATTGTAGAGATGAGGTCTCGCTGCCCAGGCGGGTCTCGAACCCGCGGGCTCAGGCAATCCACTCACCTCAGCCTCCCAAAGGCACGGGATTACAGGCTGAGCCACCGAGCCCGGCTTAATTTTTAATTTATTGTAGAGTTGAGGTCTCACCAAGTTGCCCAGGCTGGTTTCAAACCCCTGAGCTCAGGCTTCGGCCTCCCAAACTGCTGGGATTACAGGCTTGAGCCACTCTGCCCGGCTGCCTTTATTCTTAAGAACTATGTTCATCTTACAGTTACTGTCAAAGTGAGAAGAATATGTATGGTTTTCTGCACCCGACCAAACTTAAATCTTTATATGTTAACTTCATTTAAAAATTATTACTGGTTTTGAAGGCATGCTTCTTACCCACACAAATAGAAAGGATTAGGCCAATTGGGCATGAAAAATGGTTGAGTCACTTACAGAAATGTGGCAAGACATCTTGAGATCTCTCATAGACCATCAGAGCAGGAATTAACATTGCAGATAATCATTTCCAAACTCTTCAATTTTCCACATGAAGAATGCTTGATCCAGGAAAACATAGTTTATTGGCATTTAACCTCTGGAGTCAAACCAACCTAGGTTTGAATCAGCCTTGGTCACTTTTTTATCAATATGACTTGTGGTAAATTAACCTCTCTAAGCCTTGGCTTCTTCAACTATAAAATGAGGAGAATAACAATATCTCCTTGATAGGGCTGCTGTGAATTTCAAATGGAATAATAATTGCAGAGTACTTAGCACCGTGCTTGGCCCATGCTAAGTGTTCAATAAACACTAGGTCTGATAATCACTTAGTATGTTATTGCCCAGGATCATGGAAATGGTATTATTTGAAACTCTGGGATTTCTCAGTTTTAAAGGTGTGTTTCAAATTTAGCAAGAAAATCATTTCCACCTTTAAAACTTTATAAGTACTATTTACTACCAACCATGCCTTCCTTTGATGCCTTTTACCAACCATTAAATGCAATAACTTTCTTTAGGGCAGTAAAAACTGCTTCAGTTCTCACTCCTGCTTTGGCATAAGTAGGTAATTTTGTAGCAGTGCCTGTTGCCAGGATCTATAAATAAAAATGTACACTTTGGTAACAGTCTACTAAATGTACTTATTTAGCAAATTTATCACTTGAGAGCTTGTTGATTTTTAGAACATTTTTCTGGTTCAGAAATAAATGTAAAGTGCAATAAACAGAACTTTCTTTCACTATTTCATCAGAATCATTTTGTGTTTAAAAATTGGTAAGAACCGATTAGACGCTTGAAATTATCTGAGAATTCTTAAAACTACAAATTTCTTAAAAATAAATTTTATGTAACAAATCTAAGAAAAAGCAATTATGTACGTGTCATTATAAATTGGCCTCATGAAATCTTAATAAAAAATACAGTTTGAGCCTGTGTTTCACAATGCAGTAAGACAGGGTGGGAGGAATAGGGGTGAGGATGCATCAGAGTCTTGGGAGTATGTGAATAGGCAGACAATATAAAAACAATGAAATTTGTTCTTCCTAGCTTAGATTTGCTTTCGATCATGGTATTTAATATAATCACATAGAACATGAGATCAAATTTGTTTATCAAATGAGACTATTGGTTACAAAGGATTGAGAAAACCCAATTTGGGTCAAGAAAAATGGTCATAAGTTATGCTAGTAAAGTAAAAAAAAAACTAGTCGTCAGGCAAAACTCAAATTATGTCTCTACAAATCTTGTCACCTTGAGAAAGACGATTGTCAGTGAGTTTTTTCAGTGATAAGATGGGAAAAATATCAGCTGTCTTTCAAATAGGGTTGTAATGAGAATTAAATGTATTAATTTATTTAAGCTCCTAGCACCTAGTTGGTGTTCTCTAAATAATAACTATTATTATAGTATGTTCTTAAATATTGGTTGGTTATTTGATTAGATTGGGGAAAGTTTACCTAGCTACATGGTTTTTTTTCTTTAATAAATAAATAAGGGTCAGGTGCGGTGGCTCAGCCTATAATCCCAGCACTTTGGGAGACCAAGGAGAGAGGATTGTCTGAGCCCTGGGGTTTGAGACCAGCCTGAGCAACTTAGTGAGACCTAGTCTCTATAATAAATCAAAAAATAAGATGGGCATCATAGCGTGTGCTTAAAGTTCCAGCTACTTGGAAGGCTGAGATGGAAGGATCACCTGAGCCCAGCAGGTCGAGATTATGGTGGCCATAAGCGTGCCACTGCACTCCAGCCTGGGCGATAGAGTGAGACTCCAACTCAAAAACAACAACAAAAAAGAAATAAAGACATAAATAAGGATAATGAGCCTGGCACAGTGGTTCATGCCTGTCATTCCAGCAGTTTGGGATGTGGAGGCGAGAGAATTGCCTGAGCCCAGGGGTTTGTGATCAGCTTGGGCACCTTGGTGAGACCTTGTCTTTACAATAAATAAAAAAATTAGCCAGGTATGGTGGTGTGCACCTGTGGTTCCAGGTACTTGGAAGACTGAGGTGGAAGGATCGCCTGAGCCCAGGAGGTCAAGGGTATAGTGGTCATGAGCATGCCACTGCACACCAGACTCGATGACGGAGTGAGACTCCCACTCAAAATAAAATTAAATAAATAAATAAGAATAGTGATAAATAGCCGGGTTCGGTGGCTCAGCCTGTAATCCCTCTCCTTTGGGAGGCTGAGGTGAGTGGATTGCCTGAGCCTGCGGGCTCGAGACCCGCCTGGGCAGCGAGACCTCATCTCTACAATAAATCAAAAAATCAGCCGGGTGTGGTAGCGCATGCCTGTAATTCCGGCTACTTGGAAGACTGAGGCGGAAGGATCGCCGGAGCCCAGCAGGTCGAGGCTGCGGTGGCCGGGAGCGGCCACTGCACTCCAGTCTGGGCGACAGAGTGGGACTCCAACTCAAAAAAAAAAAAGAATAGTGATCATTATCTAAATTCATTCATTCAAAAAATACTGATTGAGCATTGACAATCTGTCAGGTTGGGGAATTTGCACTAAGTAAAACATAAAAGTCTCTCTACCCTTGGAGCTGACCTTCTACTGCACATAATGTTCACTAAAAAAATATGAATTAAAAGTATTTCCCGCGCCGGGCTTGGTGGCTCAGCCTGTAATACCGCGCCTTTGGGAGGCTGAGGTGAGTGAATTGCCTGAGCCCGCGGGTTCCAGACCTGCCTGGGCAGCCAGACCTCATCTCTACAATAAATAAAAAAATCAGCCGGGCGTGGTGGCGCATGCCTGTAATTCCGGCTACTGGGAAGGTTGAGGCGGAAGGATCGCCGGAGCCCAGCAGGCCGAGGCTGCGGTGGCCGGGAGCGGCCACTGCACTCCAGTCTGGGCGACTGAGTGAGACTCCAACTCAAAAAAAAAAAAAAAAAGTATTTCCCCTGAAAAGCAGTTTTTATTTCATTCCTGTTGAAATTATGATTACTTATTCAAAATGTACTCAATATGTTACAATAAAGAGATTACTAATTAAAACAATCAAGGTCAGTTTCTAGCAAAATTTGAAACATCTGATGTCTCCTGACAGTAATAAAACAATAAGTGGCATTAACATGTACATTTTACCTTCACTATAATCCTGAGTAAACTGATATTCCTGTGAAGAAAAGAAAAATCTAGCATACACTGTTCTATGACCACAAACAAGTATTTCATTATTCTGTCTAACGTTAGGTATCTTAGCTAATACTACTATGTAATCCGGTCCATGGAAGAGGGAAGCATTCATGCATCTTTTGCTCCAATAAACTGAGGGAATAAAGATAGATCTGAAATTAGTCACTTTTCCAACCTACTCATTAGCCATTAGCCAACTGATTTCTCAGGTAAGTCAGGTACAAGTCTACTATGTCTTCAATTTCAGGGGACACAACAGACCTCCGAGTAACAAAAAAATAAGTTTTTTTTACTATTCAAAAATACCTGGTCCTTTTGTAACTTTAAGAGAAATTGAGGTTAAAAATCATGGAACACGTTTTTGGATATTTCCTTGAAGATTTATGTCTTGCTCTGAAATGTCTTTTATATCTTGGTGCCTCATAAACTTCTAGAATATGAATAGTTTATATTGCATAGAAAATTACAAGCCGGGCTCGGTGGCTCAGCCTGTAATCCCGCCCTTTGGGAGGCTGAAGTGAGTGGATTGCCTGAGCCCACGGGTTCGAGACCCACCTGGGCAGGCGAGCCCTCATCTCTACAGTAAATAAAAAAATCAGCCGGGTGTGGTAGCGCATGCCTGTAATTCCGGCTACTCGGAAGGCTGAGGCAGAAAGATCGCCGGAGCCCAGCAGGTCGAGGCTGCGGTGGCCGGGAGCGGCCACTGCACTCCAGTTTGGGCGATAGAGTGAGACTCCAATTAAAAAAAAAAAAGAAGAAGATTACATAGTATGCTGAAATAGGTTTTATCCTATGTTTGTGATGTTTATGTCACTACATTTTTTTTTTTTTTTGAGTTGGAGTCTCACTCTGTCGCCCAGACTGGAGTGCAGTGGCCGCTGCCGGCCACCGCAGCCTCACTGGGCTCCGGCGATCCTTCCGCCTCAGCCTTCCGAGTAGCCGGAATTACAGGCATGCGCTACCACGCCCGGCTGATTTTTTGATTTATTGTAGAGATGAGGGCTCGCCTGCCCAGGTGGGTCTCGAACCCGCGGGCTCAGGCAATCCACTCACTTCAGCCTCCCAAAGGCGCGCGGGATTACAGGCTGAGCCACCGAGCCCGGCTATGTCACTACATTTTAATGCCAAAAGATATTACTATAGGCATTAAGATGCAATAGATGTAATATCCCAAAGCCAGGTGGAATTAACGATTTGGAGAGAAGGTCTTCTTTACAGATGGCTGTTACCAGGCTATGAGTCCTCACTTACATGTAACCCACATTAGAAGAAGAGATAAATTCAAATTTATATAGAGAGGGGTCTCCTAGGAGACCATGTAGAGAACCAGTTATGTGTTTTGGCAGTTGAGATGGTAGTGCACGAAGTATAGGAGAGTGAAATACCACTTTAAATGTCTTAGATTTGAAATATATATATTATACTATCCTGAGAGTTATGATACTGTGACATAAGAGAAAACTCAAATAAGTAAAGATAAGATTTGCAAGGTTTGAAATAAGGATGCCATTTCTAAGGAAATTGATATGTAAGTTTAAATTGTAACCTCCATTACAATGTAAATGAGACATTTAAACTTGAACCTTTAGTTCTGAAATGTCATCTAGAAAACTAAGCAAAAATATCCTAGAGAATTTGAAAAAAAAAGTAAATTTGGCATCACTTACATATTAGATCAGTAGATGTTAAGCATCAATGTTGCAGTAAACACTGTTCTAGATTCTAAAGTTATAGAAGTAAACAAAACATGAAAATTCTTGTTACTGATTTATAGTTTTAGTCCATTGTGTTGTGAGAAGATACTTGATATGACTTTGATTTCTTAAAATTTGTTGAGGCTTGTTTTGTGGTCTAATGTATGATCCATCTTGGATAATGTTCCAAGCACTGATGAGGAGGAATGTGTACCCTGCAGCCATTGGATAAAATAGTCTACAAATGTCTGTTAGGTCCAGTTAGTCTCAAGTCCCCAATTCAATATTTCTTTGTTGGTTTTCTGTCTAGAACATCTGTCTAGTGCTGAGATGGGATATTAAAGTTCCCAACTATAATTGTGTTGGAGTATGTTTCTCCCTTTTGATCTAGTAATATTTACTTTATATATCTGGATGCTTCAGTGTTGGGTGCACATATGTTTTAAATTGTTATATCCTATTGCTAAATTAATTCCTTTATCATTATATAATGATTTTCTTTGTCTCTTTTTACTGCTTTTGACTTAAAACCTCTTTTATCTGACATAAGTATAGCTACTCCTGCTCACTCTTGGTTTCTATTTACATGAAATATCCTTTTTCACACCCTTACTTTTAGCCTTTATGTGTCTTTACAGGTAAGATGATTTTCTTGTGGGCAGTATATAGCGGAATCATGTTTTTACGTTGTCAGCCAGTGTGTATTTATCAAGTGCAAAATTCAGTCTATTTACATTGAAGGTTATTCTTCTTCTTATTATTATTTTTTTCTTTTGAGTTCGAGTCTCACTCTGTCGCCCAGACTGGAGTGCAGTGGCTGCTCCTGGCCACCGCAGCCTCGACCTGCTGGGCTCCAGCGATCCTTCTGCCTCAGCCTTCCAAGTAGCCGGAATTACAGGCATGCGCTACCATGCCTGGCTGTTTTTTTTTTTTTTAAATTTACCGGGCGGGCTCGAACCTGCGGGCTCAGGCAATCCACTCACCTCAGCCTCCCAAAGTCTCGGGATTACAGGCTGAGCCACCGAGCCCGGCTGAAGGTTATTATTGATATGTGAGGGCTTAGTCCTGTTTTTGTTTTGTTTTGTATGTTCCTTATTCCTTCCTTTCTCTCTTATTGTTTATCATTGTAGTATGGTGACTTCCTGTAGTGATAATATTTGAATCCTGTCTCTTCCTTATTTCTGTGTTTCTTCTGCTATTGGATTTCATACCTTCATGTGTTTTCATAATGGTGCATATCATCCTTTTGCTTCCAAGTATAGGGCTCCTTTACGTATTTATTGTATGGTAAGTCTTTTGGTTCTGAATTCCTTCAGTTTTTGCTTGTCTTGGAAAAGCTTTATTTCTCTTTCATTTGTAAAGAATAACTTTACTGGGTATAATATTCTTGTCTGGTTTTTTTTTTTCTCTTAGCCCTTTGAATATATCATTCTACTCTCTTATGATTTGTCAGGTTTCTGCTAAATATTGCTCTTAGTCTGATAAAAATTCTTTTATAAGTAACTACATGCATCTCTCTTGCTGTTATTAGAATTCTCTTTTTGTCTTTGACTTTTGACAATTTGACTACACTGTACTTTGAAGAAAACTTTTTGGGTTTGTATTTATTTGGAGATCTCTGCACTTTCTGTCCTGAATGTCTAAATCTCTTGTTAGATTTGGGAATTTTTCAGCAATTATTTTGTTCAAATAGATTTTGTGTGCTTTTTCTCTTCTCTTCCCCTTCTTGAACACCCAACACTTGAATATTTGGTTGCTTTATGGTGTTTCACTTGTCATGGAGGCTTTCTTCATTGTTTTTTATTCCTTTTTTCTTTTTTGTCTGATTGTGTCAAAAAATCTTGTCTTCAAATTTAGAATTTTTTCCTTCTATTTGATCTAGTATATTGTTGAAGCTCTTATTATATTTTTTAAATTTATTCACTGAATTCTTTAGTTCCAGGATTTCAGTTTGGTTCTTTTCTGATAATTATTTCTTTGTTAAACTTTTCATTTAGATAATGCCTTGTTTTCCGGACTTATTTGTGTTGTTTAGTATGTGTTCCCTAGTATCCCTTGAATTTCTTTAATATAATTATTTTGAATTATTTATCAGATAGTTTATAGATTTTTTTTTTAGTTGGGATCTGTTACTAGAGAATTATTGTCTTCCTTTGGAGGTGTCATATTGTCTTGCTTTTTCATATTTCTTGTTCCTTATATTAACATCTATGCATCAATAACTATCATTTCTTGTTATGGACTAGCTTTCATAGAGAAATACTTCTTCCGATGTATGTATCCATAATGATTGGGTCAGGTATTGGGTGCAATAATGTAGTCTTTTTATGACTTTTTCAGCTAAAATCAGTCTCAGTGGTGTCTGTGACTTAGGCTATAGTTTTTAGTGGAGCCCATGGCAAGATTTTGGTGGGAACAGGGATGCCAGGTGTGCTGGTACTTGGGCCCTTGGGTGGCATATTTGGACACTGGTTGAGGTGAGCTTGGATGATGGGTCATTTTGGCCTCTAGGTGGCTTGCTTGGGTGCCAGCAGTGGTAATGCTGGGCCAAGCAGGTGAATGGGTGAGTCCTCCAGTTGATGGACAATGCGCCTGGCACTGGTGGTAGAAATAGTGACTGCAGCCCAACCTTCAGGCCACTGAGTGGTATACATACGATTCCAACAGTGGTAGCAGTTGACTGGGTGGGCCAATCCCCATTCTCAAAATGGCACATTGCTGAAGCTAATTGGGTCTCAGGGGGTGTGTGAGACTCAGCACAACTCTCTCTCTGGAATAATGTCAACATGTAGACTCCAGATATCTCCCTATATTAGTCTCAGCGTCCTCAAAGTCCAACAAACTCTCTCATAGCTAGGACTGTAGGAGTCTGCAGTGAGATTATGGACCATGAGGTCTCTCTTAGTCATCTTTTCCCTAAATGGAGAGTTCCTCCTGACTCTGAGCCAATCCTAACTGGGCAAGTTGTTTTACTTTTCTTTCCCTCCATACCTCAGTTGTTCCCTGTCACTTTCCTACCAAATTCCAGTGTTTTGTCTTGGCATCTTTATTTGATGTATGGTTATCTACTCATTGTTTTGTTCCTTCTTTGTGGAGTAGGCAAGTGTCAGGCACCTCTGATCAGCTATCTTGAAGCTTCCACTTATTCAATTTAATGTTATGTTACTAGGTGCATATAAGTTAAAAATTGTGATATTTATTTGCAGATTCAATTTTTTGGCTTTTATATTTATTTTGTGTGGTTCTCATATAGCTATTCCAGCTTTCTTTTGCTCAGTATTTTTCTGGCACATCTTTTTTATTCTTTTGGTCATCAATCTTTTGTTTCTTTTTTTTAAAGTTAATTTATTTATTATTATAAAGATGTGGGGTACAATTCAGGGCTAGGTCTACAAACATTGATCATGCAGTTACCTTTGTTGATGAGGCATGCCCCTCCCTCCCCTAGCAGCTTCCCCCAGTTGCCAGTTCCACCCCCCTTCCCCTGACAGTTTTCCACTACTGCCAATCACCTTTCCACAACCTTATAATTGTTCAAGTTCATCTTATGAGTGAGAACATATGGAACTCAGTTCTTTGTTTCTGTGATAAATCACTGAGTATAATTGACTCCAAATCCATCTAATTTGCTGCAAAGTCCATATATTTGTCCTTCTTTATGGCTGCATAATATTCCATTGTGTATATAAAAATATGGAACGCTTCACAAATTTGCGTGTCATCCTTGTGCAGGGGCCATGCTAATCTTCTCTGTATCATTCCAATTTTAGTATATGTGCTGCCGGAGCGAGCACAATCTTTTGTTTCTTTGTAATGTATGGGTCTCTTATAAAGAAAATTTAACAGGGCTTATGAAAAGTATTTAATTTAGTGTGAAGAACATTATTTTTAATGAAATATTAGTTTATATTTATAATGATTGCAAATATCTTTTAATTGGTTTCATTGTTTACTATGTGCTTTCTATTTGCCTAAGCATTTATATTTTTTCTTAACTCCTTTCTGACTAGTTTGTCATTTTAAAATTTTTAATTTTCTTATTTAGTAATTTTACATTTTTATTGATTAAATTTATCAATTTTTGGAATTGCAACTGAATTTTGAATTTATAGTTGCCTAATTTTGAATTTATAGTTACCTTAATTTTGCCTCATCCTAATTTTCTTCCTTCTTCTTCTTCATATTGTTATTATTATTATTATTATTATTATTATTATTATCTTGGATCTCTGATTAGACATGTATCATCTTAACCTCTAAGTTTTAATTTTCATAATTTTCTTCTTCTGGGTTACATCTGGGTCATCTCTTGAATTTATCCTTCAGATTACTAATTTCTCTCCTTAGATTTTTATTTGTTTCTGCCAGTCACCTTGAAATGTAAATCAAATTCTTTAAATTTTATTCTCTACCAAAGATTCTTCAGACAAAAGAAGTGTTGCAAATTCAGATTGTAAATTCCTGTAAAGTCAACCTTGTGGTTATGAAAGCTCAGGAGAGTTTCTCCCTTTTCTCTCTTCCCCCATTGCATCCTCATCTACTATAAAACTTGAGACTGGCAAATTTCCTTGCCATCTTCTTCTAGGTATCAGGTTTTATTTCTTCTTCACTTTTATACAGCTGGTAGAAAATACTATTAGATATCTCACTTACAGAAAGTGCTAAGGAGTAGCATCTACTCCCTTCACATTGTAGAGGCAAGGAAACTCAGGTGTTTAAGTTTGGGTAGAAACTCTTAGAGGTGACTTTGGTATTGGTTTACCTCCTAAATTTCCTAGGTAGCAATGTGGAGGTTCCTCATTTCCTCTTGCTTGTTTGTTTCTTTGTTTTTAACTCAGTATTGCACTTAAAATTTAAACTGTGCGCATATATTTGTTCAGCTTGTTAGTTGATTGTTTTCTGGAACATAGTTCAAGCTTGTTGGTGGTGCTAGAAAAGAAAGTTTTGACCTATCTCTTTTATCTATAATTTCACTTCCTCTGCAAAGTCATTGTTCCTTGGTAATTTGTACATTCTTAGTGGGTGGCTCTGTTACAAACTGACATTACCATACCCTTCTGGCTATGAGTCAGCTAGTTGGGAATTAAAAGGAGAATTATCCTTCCACCTGCTTGTCATGTAGGTTTAAAGCAGATAATTTTCATCTACTAAGTTAAAAATCTGTTTCTATATGTTATAAGCAGAGTGTTAGCTGTGGTAGTGTTCTATCTTTGTTCTATTTCTATTTATAATTTATATATTAAATTATTTGTATGTTTCACTTGTATTTCTATATATAGTTTATATTTTAAATATTGCTTGTATTTTGACTGGGAAGCTTGTCAGAGCTTCCTCAATATCAGATCTGGCTTGCTGTTTCTCACTGTTTTTCTGACTTGTCACTGTGTGAGTATCAAGAGTTGCTTTGGGGTCTTTGACAAAACACAGATATTTAGCAAATATAGTTGTCAGCCTAAAGTGCTTCACCAAAGTCTGTATTTTGCCTCCAGCAAACTATTTCTTTCTTAGATTGGTATCATCTTCCTTTCTAGTGTTGAATAATGTCAACTTTGAAATTGTTTCAACTTCTTTGGGGCAAAAATTAGCACCCTAATTTCATGGGAAGTGTGGTCACATTTAAGAAAGTTGTGACTGGACAATGATCAAAATGAAATCACTATCCTGTCGGTGTCCCCAAGACTTTACCTGGAAGATACGAGAACACATGAGACTTCCCAATCCTGTGACTCCAGCCCTGGGCCCAACCATGTAGGTCTTTGGGGGATGGGGTCAGTGGGATGGGTCTTTAGTACCTGCTTCTTCCTGCAAATCTCACTTTTGCATTCGTTTCTTTACCTAATTAAGCTACAATTTTTACCTTGACAGTCTATCGTCTGATTATTTTCTTCCAATTTTGGAGGGCTAAGACTCATGGAAGATGAGAGAACATTGGATCTATGTGGTCACTATACAGAAGAAAGACATTCTATGTATGATGATCTCCCTTCATGTAGAGGCACAGAGCAGATTCCTTCTGAATTATTCCTGAGATTCTGCTGCTAAGCTCTTATAGCCATCTGGATTATCTTTCATGGATAGATGGTGAATGCATCCAGGAAAAGAACCATGTTCCCCTCTCTTCTCCTCCCCTCCCTTCGCCTCTCTTTCTCTTCCTTTTCCTCCCCTTTCTTCCTTTCCCTCCTTTTCTCTTTCCCTTTACTTATTTATCCGAAAACTCAAAGACCTAGCACTTGGAAAGACTTTAAGTATGATCTTAAGCCCCTTCTCCGGTGTCACCTCTCCTGGTTATATTGTCTGTGAATAATTTACTTAAAATATTATATTCCAGGAGAAGTACAAGTTACTTATAGTCAATACTTTAGGAAGAATTAATTGGTAGATTTTTTTAAATTCTAAACAAATAGCTAACTAATAAATGTCATTATCGGTAATATTAAAATGAGTGATATTTAGGTTTTGAGAAATGTGATAGAGAATTCACCATTTTGGTTTGAACTAATGGTCAGGAGAAGCCACCCACTAGCAAGTGTGTGTGTGTCAATGGAGTGGAACTCCAAGCTTGTACTCAGGTGGAACTATAGACCTCCTTGCTCCAGGGAATCAGGATCAGATCATAGGAGCTGACTCTGAGTTCCTTTTGAGGTGGGCATTTCATGTGAGAGGCTGCTGGTTGAATCTTAGGTCAGAGAGGGGGATTCTGCAGCTCCAGAAAGTCCACACTTACTTGCTAGAAAATGTCTGCATTTGACAGAAGGCAATCAGAGATTTCTTTCATTGCAACAGACTTTGGAAGTGAGATGCAAGACTGAGAGCTATAGAGCCTCTCTCATCTTTGACTATCAGAGGTTTATATCAAACTTGACGTCTTTTAAAACAGCCAGACTGACCGATTTGCAATGCTTTCATTTTATTGCTATGTGCATTTCTGTCTGCTTTTCCAAATATCAGAAATCATCTGAGCATCAGATTCTGTGTTGCTGGGTAGCAGGGACCTGCTTCAAAAATCCAGTAGAGTATTTTGAACTCTGTAGGTGATGATGCTAATTCTGTTCTAGTAAGAAAGAATTGAAAAACAAAACAAAAGCAAGAATGCGTTATTCTTCCTACTCTTCTAGTTATATTCCCTTTGGGTATATCATTCCTGGGTATTCAGTCATTTCCCTTGAACTGCAACACTATCTTCAGACCAAGAGATTGTTAGTATATGTCCTTATTCACATGCTAAATGGTGATGCATTTGTTTGGGGTTTTATAAAACAAAGAGCTCAGTATTTACAATTTATAGGTGATTTATTGTTCTTAGAGAATTAGCTAAACAAGGATTATATTATAGTCAATGCAGCAACTGTGTGTATTTCCTCTATAAGTCATCAAATTATTAATTTTTCTGTGTAGGCACCCTCTTTAAATGTCACATATTCTTTCTCTGAAATCTGGCTGTGCTTTGTAGCAAATGTGTTAAAACTTTTTTCTTGTTCTGGAAAAAGCCACCCATTGAGAAGGAGTGTGATTTCAAATGTTAAGGTCACCATGGAATCCTACAGTTATTCAGTTCAGTAAGATCTGTGTGACATCACACTTTGGTTAAATATCTTAGCGGGGGTGGGAGGGAAGAGGCCAATACTTTTTGCCTTTAAGTGTTGAATGAACTCTTGTTTCCTTCTGTCTAAATTCTCTCTCTCCCACCACCCACCAAGGCAAAGAAACATTTCCCAGCATATTAAACTTAAATAAAAATGAATCTAATTAATTCATATCCAAAGTATAAACCACTGACTTTTCACCATGGAGTGACTTCTTTCTTAAAGATTTTTCTTTCCTTCAATGTAGTTTTTCTAGAACATATTCAGTCCTTACTATTCTGCCCATCCCCCTCCAAATTTTTGTCTTTCTCACATGTAAAATACATTCATTCCAAAAGTCTTAACTCATTTCAGTATGCAATCTAAAGTGGAAACTTGGCTTCATATAAATCGAATATGGGAGAAATTCAAGGTGCAATTCATCCTGAGCCAAAATCTCCTCAGCTCTGAACCTGTGAAACCAGAGAAGAGATATGCTTTAAAAATAACAATTGTGGGACAGGCATAGGATAGACATTCCCATTCCAAAGAGAAAAAGTAGGAAAGAAGGAAGAGGTGATGGATCCTAAGAAAGACCAAAGCTTAGAAGGCAAATTCCAGTAAATCTTTAATTGGAGAAGAATTTTATTTGATTAGATGCTCTATCTTCTGAATCCACTGTGACAGCGGACCTGCCTTCCTGACCCACTAAGTTGGGGACTGCACCCCCGAGGCTTTGCTGGACAGGAGCAAGGTTGCAGATGGCCCCCTATCTTCAAGGTTCTGTAGGATGATACTCTCCTCAAAGCTCTGGGCAGAGGCTATCTGGCTGTTGAAACCAAAGTGGTGACCCTGATGATCTTTGAATTGCCTTCAGAATCATTTGCCCCTTTTTATTTTTTATTTATTTTTATTTTTTTGAGTTGGAGTCTCACTCTGTCACCCAGACTGGAGTGCAGTGGCCGCTCCCGGCCACCTCAGCCTCGCCTGCTGGGCTCCGGCGATCCTTCCGCCTCAGCCTTCCGAGTAGCCGGAATTACAGGCATGCGCTACCACGCCCAGCTGATTTTTTGATTTATTGTAGAGATGAGGTCTCGCTGCCCAGGCGGGTCTCGAACCCGCGGGCTCAGGCAATCCACTCACCTCAGCCTCCCAAAGGCGCAGGATTACGTGCCACCGAGCCCGGCCATTTGTCCCTTTTTAAAGAACAGGGAACATTTGCAGCCAAATAGTTCTATCGTGTCATCCTGACAAATCTAAGAAGTTTAAAGACCTTCCTTTATTTTGTTTTTTCTGTTTCCTTTAGTTTAAACTGGCAGTGTTCCTTCAGGCATAATCCTATCTCTTTTTCTGGCTTCTATTGAGATGACTGATTAAGTCCATTGCTCTAATTCATGATTTCTTTATTAAATGGTTGCTCAGCCGTATCCTTAGTGTTCTCTCCAGAAGATGCTTTCACATTTTTGCAATATGGATTGGCTGAGAAAATTCCAAATCTCCAAGTTCAGGTTCCTTTGTGCTTAACAATTCCTTCTTCAATTCATCTCTCTCTTCTTACTTTTTATTATAAGTGGTCAAAGGGAACCAAACTTCTTCTTTAATACTTTTCTTATAATAACCTTAGCTGAATAACCAATTTTATCGTTTATAAGATCCACCTTCCACAAAGCACTAGAACACAGATCAACCATGTTTTTTTGCTACTTTATAGTAAGGACAGTCTTTCCTCCAGTTTCCAACAATATATTTTCAATTTTCTTTGGAGACCTCACCAGAATTATCCTTAATATCTATGTTTATAGATACCTCAAAACTCTTCTAATCTCTATTCATTACCCAGTTCCAAAGCCACTTCAACAACTTTAGGTATTTGTTACAACGGTACCCCACTCCTTGTACAAAAATCTATATTAGTCAGGGTTCTCTAGAGAAACAGAACCACCAGGATGTATATAATATATATGTATATGTACACTGTGTCTATCTACCTATTTCAGATATAAAGAGATTTATTGTAAGGACTTGGCTCACATGATTTTGGAGGGAGAAAAGTCCTAAGATTCATAGTCAGCAAGTTATAAATCCAGGAGTTCCAATGTGCAATTTCAGTCCAAGTCTGAAAACTTGATACTCAGAATAGCCAATTTTATAAATTTGAGTCCAAAAACCAGAGCACTCAAGACCCAAGAAGAGCTAGTGTTTCAGCTGAAGTCTGAAACATCACCCACATTAAGGAGGGTAATCTGCATTACAGGATATCTGTCTACAGATTCAAATGTTCGTCTCATCCAGAAACACCTTCACAGACTCAATGAATGATCAAATGTCTAGGCACCTTGTCTCCAGTCAAGTTTATACATAAAAGTGACCACTACAGCACCCTTGTCACAAATTACTTGACCATATCTGTGAGGGTTATATAAGGGCTCCATATTCTGTTTCATTGGTTTACGTGATTGATGGTCTCCATTTTTGTTTTACTATCATTACTATAAACTTCAGTGACCACCTATTCTTTCTCTCTAAAGGAAAAGGGTGAAAGTGTACTTGAAAATTTAAAAATGCCAGGCTTGGTGGCTCAGCCTGTAATCCCGTGCCTTTGGGAGGCTGAGGTAAGTGGATTGCCTGAGACCGCAGGTTCGAGACCCGCCTGGACAGGCAAGACCTCATCTCTACAATAAATCAAAAAATCAGCCGGGCGTTGTAGCGCGTGCCTGTAATTCCGGCTACTCGGAAGGCTGAGGCGGAAGGACCGCTGGAGCCCAGCAGGTTGAGGCTGCGGTGACCAGGAGCGGTCACTGCACTCCAGTCTGGGCGACAGAGTGAGACTCCAACTCAAAAAGAAAAAAAAAAAAAAGAAAAGAAAATTTTAAAATATCAAATATATGTTCAGAAAATTTCTAGTAGCATGCTTAATTTCAAAGTGGATTTTTCTGGTAATGTTGTGGTGTTGTTTTGAGTTCTCAGAAGTGTCTATTACTATACAATACATTCTGTCTCATTTTACCAAATATATCTTTAGATTAATTTATTCAAACTTCATAGTTATAAACTGTGTTCTTATATAATTTCCACTTTAACCAAGTAACTTTTGTGCTAGTTTTCTTCTGAATAGTAAAGACAGCACATTATAGGCTTTAAAAATTAGATCTATCTAAAGTTTTAAGAATTTCCTTAGATAATATTTTCATATTTTTCAGTGTTTAAATGCTAGCTTACCTATAGCTTGCAAACAATCACTGTTTTTTCCCAACCATCTAGAGCAGAACTGCATGTACTCAAAATAGGTACAAGCCAAGTTGCATGGTAGCTGGGTGTGAAATGGCATTAGGCCTTTGGTCTTCTAGCTACCTGATATAAAAAATATCAAAGCAGAAAATGTGAAAAAATTGTGAGGATGAAGGAAAGAAGGAAAAAGGGGCTGCTCTGAAATAAATGTTTGATTTTGACTAACAACTAAGGTATACATTTATGGTATATATGTATCCAAATTTTCTTTGCAATTCTTTATAAAGAAAAAAATCTTTGGTAATAGTAAACTAGACATAGATAAAACATCAGATGGAACCAGTAAAATGCTGGATTCATTATAAAACAAAATATCTTTTCAAAAATAGTTCTTTCTTATAACTATATTTAAAATTACAGGTATATGCACAGCTAAATCTATATGTTAAAGCAAATCCAATTGCATCATTGATTTCTGAAACCTCTGTGTGTTTGTTCATGTTCTGTCTTGAAAGATTTGAAGACAAAATTGCCTTGTCAACTGGGCATAGCAGAAACAGCACAAGTTTGGAGAGTTGTGCATACCATGGTTTAGATCCTTGTCCTGCTGTTCACTAGATGAGGTGACTTAGATAAGTTACCTAATCTCTCTGAGTCTCCAGTTCCTTGTCTGCTTGCAACTTTGTAACAGAGAAATGATTTTCTTAAAGAATATACCAAAAATAAGAATGAAAAATGGGTAGATATTATGATTTATGCAAAACCTAAAACTACATTTATGCAAAATATAGGAGTATGTCACTTGGTGTGGGCAATAGTCAACCTTGTATCTGCAGAGTTTCTAGGGTAGTCAAGATCCATTAAAAAAACTCATTTTTGCCGGGCTGGTGGCTCAGCCTGTAGTCCCAACACTTTGGGAGGCTAAGGTGAGTGGATTGCCTGAGCCTGCGAGTTCGATACCAACTCGGGTACATCAGCGAGACCTCATCTCGACAATAATGAGAAAATTAACCAGGAGAGCCTGTAGTTCCGGCTGCTGAGGCGGAAGGATCACTGGAGCCCAGTAGGTCGACAGCGGAGTGGCCATGAGTGTGCCATGCACTCCAGCCTGGGCGACAGAGTGAGACTCCAACTCAAAACAAAACAAAACAAAACAAAACAAAACAAAACACCTCATTTCCGTGGTTTCAAGCTCATATTAAATTAGACTTTTTAAAAAGTTGCTTTAATAAGTGTCGAGGCAAATTCAACTTGCCTGGAATTTTACTCTTTAAACAAATCTCTGTTGTTTAAGCCCCCCAGTCTATGGTATTTTGTCATGGCAGCCCTAGCCAACAAACGTAGCCAGGTACTGTGTGAAGCGTTTTACATTCATCACAATCCTCACTTTCCCTAATAACCTAAGAATACATACTATTCTTATCCTTCCTTTGCAAATGAGGGATCTTAGGTTGGGACCATTCTTCTTCAGTATGAAGTGGGATATATCTTAATCATTTCCTAGTCTTTGCTGGTCTTGTTCAGATGGAAAAATTTGAAGATTATTTGGGTCTGGACATGCTGCAGTGCTGTGTAAGTTTGGAGTCAACGCTAAGGATTGCTGTCCATGAGGAGGGTAAGGTCTGTTGACTGTCTCTTTATGGTCCAAACAGATTTTGAGCTCAAGAGGCTCTTATGACATTTACCTGGTGACCTGCTTTAGTGATGAGGATCACCCCTGTGGATGAGGGGTGATGCTAGAAAGAGACAATCATACTTCAAGAAATTCTCTATTGTGATCCAAATCATGGGAGATTTCTAAGTGTTGAATGTAAATCAAGAGCATAAAAATATTAAAAAACCATATCCAGTAAAACTGGCTTGCACAAATTTTTGTCAGTTACTTTCTGCTAGTCTGACAGAATCAAGTTAGGAGAATTTTGTTAAGATATGTTTTACAAGCAATACTTCTGTTTTTATTTAATGTAGTTTCATTAATAAGCATATGGGGACAAAAGAGATGAATTTAAATATTCGGTTGATTTTCAAGAAAAAGGAAGTGAATCATTCCTTTTTGCTTTTCTTTGCTTTGTTAACTAAAGTTCTATGTAAATGTCAGTGGTTCCCAACGATAGTAATTTGAGAATCTTGATGGCAGGTTATTGAATACACATAAGTCTCTTGTCTATCTCTATTGCAGAGCAAATCATTTTCAAAATGGAGTTGAGGCAGTAATCCTAGCACTTTGGGAGGCCAAAGTCAGGAGACTGCTCAAGCCCAGGAGTTTGAAATCAGCCTGGGCAACATAGAGACCTCATTTCTACAAAAAAATTAAAAAAATTAACTGGGCATCATGGCATGTGCCTGTGACCCCATACTTGGGAGGCTGAGGTGGAAGGATCACCTGAACCCAGGAGGTCAAGGCTGTGGAGAGCTGTGATTGTGCCATCACACTCCAGCCTGGGCTACAGAGTGAGACCGTGACTCAAAAAAAAAAAAAAGGAGTTGGATTCTTGACACTTTTTTGGGTAGAAAGTAAAGTACGTGTATCCACATCCAAAAACATAATCAAGACTTTATTCTTTCTTTATCTCCTCAGAGCACAATGTTTCAATATTGTCCAAGAAAATTACAGGAGAAATAAGAAATGAAATAAGTGATTAGTCATTAATCTATAGATGTCAGTAATTTCATTTTACTAGTTTAAGCACTTTAACATGGGAAAAATAAAAAGTCTTATTTTCTACTCACTGGTTCTTCTGGGGGACGGTTGTCATTTCTTAAGCATTTTTTCCATTTCACTCTGTAAAAATGATCTGATAAGAAATCATTTATCCATTTAGAGAAGGGTTTGTACTCTGGATTGTTTTTCTGGTCATGCCCATAGATTCCTGCTGATCCATGCAAACCCTCTTGCCCTGTTCCCATTATGAAACAATGGCTTTTATTTGTGATGTGACTGACCAGGGATGGGGTATATTCTGCAACTAGAGAACAAAATGAAGCTATTGGCCTAAACAGGGACTGAGCCTGTGACCTGACCCCATTAGTACTTTGACTAATGTGGGAAACTACCAGAAGCTTGAACTTAGAATTCGCCTGACTCACATGATATGGCAGATAAAACAATTTAAGCATCATTATGATCCGAATGCCTCTGTGAAATAAAATATAGAAAAACAGCCTATTGCTAATTAAGTGCCTTACTACCTTTAGAGATTAATTAATTATTTAACTATTTTAATAATAACAACAACAGTGGCAGCAGCAGCAATAACAACGATAGCTAACATTTACTGAGTATTTCTTATAGGCAAATTTTATGGGCTAAATTGTGCCTCCTCCTCCAATTAATATGCTGAATTCCTAACCCCTAGTACCTCAGAATGTGACTGTACTTTGAGATAGAGTCTTCAAAGACGTAAAGGTAAATGAATTAATTATGGTGGGTGCTGATGAAATATGACTCATGTCTTCATAAGAAGAGTAAATTAAGGTACAGACTTATGTATAGAAGGAAGACCACGTGAAGACATGCAGAGAAGACGACTATCTACAAGCCCAGGAAAGAAATCTCAGAAGGAAATGATCCAGTTGATACCTTGATCTTAGGCTTCCAGCCCCTAGAACTGTGAGAAAATAAATCTCTGTTGTTTAAGCCCCCCAGTCTATGGTATTTTGTCATGGCAGCCCTAGCCAACAAACGTAGCCAGGTACTGTGTGAAGCGTTTTACATTCGTCACCATCCTCACTTTCCCTAATAACCTAAGAATGCATACTATTCTTATCCTTCCTTTGCAAATGAGGGATCTTAAGTTGGGACCATTTTTTAGGGGATAGGGAGAAAGCCAGCATGAGAAGCATTGCAGTCAGATGCCACTGATGTCACCATGTGGATAGTCCATCCCTTTCCTGCCTGCCTTCTCTTACGTGCTACATGAATGACCCTCCAATCAGGAGAGATGCTTTCTTTTCTAATGATATTGTTCTCATTTTGCAGATGAGGAAATTGAGACTCTGAAGTGCCGTGTTTCAAATCACTCTGCTATCGCATGGCTGAGCTGGAACCCCAAGCAGGTGTGTCTGACCCTGCAGTCTTGAATCCTAACCATCCAACTATCCTGCCTTTGTCTCCTTTCATCTGGAGGAAAGGAATGATTTCTTATTTTTGAATCTTTAGTTTCTGGAATAATGCTTTAATAAAACTGAAATGTTGTTCTGCTTGTTTTAGTGTTGCGTTTGCAATTTTGAAATGTATTTGTGATTATTAGAACTAAGGGGAAGAAAAAGACTTCAAAGGAAATCACAAACAGCATAGTCACTTCCTTTTGATAAAAGTAATAGTTTACGGCACTGACCATTTTAGTAATACAAAAGGATCAGAATGGTAGAACATAGTACATGATTGTCCTTGAGCTATTTGGTTAATTTATCTACTTCCTGATTAGGCTTCTTTTTTTTTTATGTCCACAAAAAGGCAATAGTGTTTTCTTTTAGCTTACTCAATAGAGGTTTTATGAAAATTACTGAGTAAAATAGGAATAGGAAAGCAATTTTAACATAAGAAACATGAAAAGGGGGGAAAATTCAAATAACCAAAAAGCAATTCCATTACATCATTAGGTTGCCCATTTAAACTCAGTACATTTACATAATGTAGCCCTATAAGTATAATCTTTTAAAAATCATTTGGTGATAGTTCAAACCCATTATCATAAAACAATTCATGAAAACTCCAAAGCAAATGCAGAGAGATACAAATATGGGTGGGAATATTTCAGTTATCTGAAACTTGCTTTTCAGTAAAACCTATTCTTCAGAGCCTGTCTGAAAACCACAAGATCTGCAAATCCAGGCCCTATGATTCAAAAGAGTCTTCACAGAGTTGGCATGTTAAAATTACTGTACTCGGCCAAGTGCAATGGCTCACGCTTATAATCCCACCACTATGGGAGGGCTGAGAGGATTTCCTGAGACCACGAGTTCAAGACCAGCCTAGGCAACTTGGTGAGACCTAATCTTTACAATAAACCAAAAAACTAGCCGGGTGTTGTGACACGTGCCTGTAGTTCCAGTTACTTGGAGAGCTGAGGTGGAAGGATCGCCTGAGCCCAGCAGGTTGAGACTACAGTGGCCATGAGTGTGCCACTGCACTCCAGCCTGGGTGATGGAGTGAGACTACAACTCAAAAAAAAAAAAAGAAAAATTCTTGTACTCATAGAACAGGTACACTGAGTCCTTGGCCAGAACACATTTTCTCCTATCACATCCAACACAAGCATTTATTTGCTTTCCTTAGCTGACCACTGGGCAGAAGCAGCAAATTAATATGAAAGACTAGGGCTATAGCTAAAAGTAAATAGATTGTTGGCAACAAACAGGACTTCAACATAGGAAGAGATTCGAAATAAATCTGAAAGTTTTATCTAATGGCAAATATCAGGGAGGCAGCATTCTAGAAGGAGGGTGGCTTTTCAGACAAATAGTTGTGTGTACAAAATCTCCATCCACCACTGTTTATTAGCTATATAACCCTCAGCAAGTTACTCAAAATCTTGGAGTGTCTGTTTTATTATTGTAATATGAAAGTAATACAATCTAACTGCTGGAGTGGTTGTAGGGATTAAATTAAATTACTGGGCAAAATGCCTGGTCAGTTTCTCTTTCGTTCTCAGCCCCAAAATTCTTCCCAAACACTTCAATAGCTTTCATAATTCACTGGACCCTAAAATGCTCAAAATACTAGCTGATTCTGGATCATTATGAAAAAAACAAAAGCTATATCTGACTTAGTCTGCTTAAGGATTTATGCCATTATATAATTCATGTTAGAAAAACTTCAGAATGATTATTAAGTCACCCATAGAATGGCTCACCCCGCCCCGTTTTGTCAGGACCTGTACTCCACACCGACCTCCTTCCAGGACCCATGACAGAGCAACTCATGTCTCATATATTGCCAAGCCACCATCACTAGGGAAATGAAAGCTTTGGAAAATTTACACTGGCAATTAAATGGTATAGCCCAGAAATGACACATTGCTTCCACCCATTAATGCTTCATTGTCACATGGTCTCATCCAACCACAAGAGGCCAGGATGCTTAGTCCTATTATAAGCCCTGAAGGGGGAAGACTGGAACTATTTGGGGAATAGCCCTAGTGACTTAACACAAAAGAAATTGATGTATAAACCAAGTTGACAACATACTTATTTATAAGTAGAAAATTCGGAATGGATCAAATTGGACACTATCATTTATTTTTTAAAAATGTTCCCTTTGCCACTTTATTAGTTTAAAGTGGGGAATATCTATTACTAGAGATTGCTGATGTGGGTTTTCCAGAAAATACTCTTACTGGTAGCAGAGCTGAGAAACTATAATTGGAAGGTTGCTTGGTGCATGAGAAATCAGATCACAGGGAACTGGATAATTTAGGGAAATGATTTATCCATATTTTGATAAAACCCAATGAACTATTCTTGCCCCACAACAGAGAACATTTGGAGCATAATTCCAGATTCAGTGCCTCTCCTTTGTAATTGTCATGAATAATTAACAGCAAATTTTATATTTCTATCTTCTTCTTTACCCTATTCAACTTACCTCATCTTTTTAGACAATTTCCCTCCAGTTTATTAATACCTTTAGCGAGATTCAATCCAAGCCCTTATATTTCTGCTTTTGCGTTTTTATTTGTTGGCTGTTTTGCTTTGTTTTGACCAGGATACATTTTACTTTAAAGGTGGTCCCTGCATATATCTGATCTCATTATTAATGCTTTGGCTTCACCAGGTTTATTTAAGAGTTGTGAGTTACTTCTATTTGAGAGAAATAGAATTTTTTTTTTTTTGAGTTGGAGTCTCACTCTGTCGCCCAGACTGGAGCGGCCACTGCAGCCTCGACCTGCTGGACTCTGGCGATCCTTCCACCTCAGCTTTCCAATAGCTGGAACTACAGGCGTACACTACCACTTCTGGCTAATTTTTGATTTATTGTAGAGACGAGGTCTCACCAAGTTGCCCGGGCGGGTCTCGAACCCGTGGGCTCAGCCAATCCACTCACCTCAGCCTCCCAAAGCACTGGGATTATAGGCTGAGCCACCAAGCCCGAATGAGAAATAGAAATATTAAGTAGATTTTTATATCACATACTGAATCTGTTCCCTAGGTCATGCGTACTGAAAGCGGTTGGTTGAAGAGGACGCTTTCATCTGATCTGAGTTCTGATCTGGATTCAGTGGCAGAAAAGTGATAAAGATGAGCGATGAGACCATGGACTTGGGAGATGGTAATGACTACATGAGCCTCATATTTGCCATGTCAGGGCTAAAGCATTAATGAGGACACGCTAGCGGTATGCAGATCACACCTCCAGATAGTGGTGGTATTCTGGTGATAATATCTCTGCTTTAATGGAAGAATTAATACTAATCACCAAAACTGGCAGCCCAGAAGAGTTAGTATAATTTTAGAGCACAATGGGCTTTATTGGAATCACTTAGTATTATTCTGAACATTTTTATGTTCACAACTGTGGTCAATAAAGACTAAAAGATGCTGATTAAATGCATTTTCTTTAGAAAAACAAATCATATTTAACTTACCTTAGCCTATACATCTGTGCTGGAAATTTAATCATATGCTTGTTGATTAATCATATGCTCGTTGAAAAATACAGAAAGAATGTTCTCTCTTGTATAACTACAGAGACAAAATCAGAGCCAAAAAGGAACTCAGTACTTTCAAGGTCAATACTAGTTGAAATGTTTCCAAAAAAGTTCTCAACATGAGTGTAGAAGAAGAAAGTTTCAACATGTCATTGAGCAAAAATATACAAACTGCTCTCTTGGGATCTGATTGTCCTTGACTAAGGAAAAGAATTCCTTGGTGGAATAATCTGTACTCAGCTTTCCTGCTAACACAAGATGTTGAGATTTGGAGTATGACTGAGAATTGCCAGAAGAAATGCCTTTCTTGAGACCTTGTATAGCCTATACATCTGTGCTGGAAATGTCATGGAGTAGGTGGTCAGGATATTTGACTCACTCTCTACCAAAAATATCATAATAGGGGATTATAAGAAAAGTCATTGTGTGGTGAGAACTAAGACTGCCAATATTAGCTCAGATTTCAGAAGAGGTTTTCAATACTACAAGAAGAAAACTTCAATACTTCATTGCCCCAAAATACACATATTTCTTTAGGGATTCAATCATCCTTGACAAAGGAAAAAAATTCTGGAGAAGAATTGTTTATTTACTCTGGGAGTCTGGTTTCCAACACTCCTAAAGCTGACTTGATGTGAGGCTGAGCAGATATAGAATCACATTAATCATTGGGTGAAATTTCCACCTTCGGGCATTTCAAGTTCATTACCCTGCAATAGCCTACGCTTCTATGAAATGGGTAGGAAAAACAACCTCTCAGATTTTCCTGCAATTCTTATCTGTATGGGTTTATAGCAAATCACATTCTCAGCAGTTGGCATTTGTGAACTGGCTTGCTTTGATTTCTGATGAGGCTGTCTGAAGAGAAGCCTAAAGTTTTAATCGAAATGACAAAAGCCTCAGAGTGTGCTATCTTTTCTGTTCTTTTTCTTCATAACACTTGCATCCAATGTGCTTTTGGGTCTGGAGAGATCCTGTAGTGTAGTGAGTTTTACTAAGTCATTAATCCTACTCTAATGCTGATACTGTCCAAATCTTTCTGGAAGTATGCATTCAGTCAAAATTCATTCAACATCTACTTTGGGACAGGCCCTGTCTGGAGTGTAATATAGAAATTAAAAGAAAAAGACACAGGGACATAACAGTTTATTGGAGGAGAGGAGAAGGAACAGCTGTAAGAGAAAACAATTAGAATAAAGCAATTTATTTAGCTAGGTTCAGATTTCTAAGGAAACCCAGAGGAAAGGCGTAGTTGGACAAGCCTTTACTGAAGAGGTGATGGAATTGCAGGATATTGAAGATAGAAAAGAGTGTGTCAGCCAGAAAAGGCAAGGAGAATAGTCCAGCATCTTCAAAGATGCAGATTAGATCAAAGAGCCAGGAGCTCTCAGCGAAGAGAAAGTAGGTCAGGGAAGGCCACTGCACATTGAGAACAAGACAGGGGAGTTAGAAGTAGGGGTATTTGATGAGGAAAGGAGCAGGAAAGAGAGATTTGGGTCATGTCATGAAGCCTCTAGATTCTCTGGTGAGCGTTTGGGACTTTATTGACAGCGAGGGAGTCCCTGAAATCCTGAAGCAGAGAAATGCCATGATCAGTCCTCTTTTTCAGCAACAACCCTTAGATTTACATGGAGGGTGGAATCGAGATGGGAAGAAACCTTAGCAAAGAAGATGGGTTAGGAGGACATTAAAGGACTATATCAATGAGAGCTGATAGAAATTTGGAGATGGGCTACCTAGAAAATGGCAGGACCTGGTAACTAAGGAGGAGGAAGATCCATTCTTACGTTCATTCAATGTTTATTTGTTGAGCTCCAGTTCTGTGCCAGACACTATTTTAAATGCTTGGAGTTCCCAAAGTAAAAGACAAGCTCCTTTCTCCCGCAAAGCTTGTATTCCAGTGACAGAGAAAGAAAGAAAGCAAGAAAGGAAGAAAGGAAGAAAGAAAGAAAGAAAGAAAGAAAGAAAGAAAGAAAGAAAGAAAGAAAGAAAGAAAGAAAGAAAGAAAGAAAGAAGAAGGAAGGAAGGAAGGAAGGAAGAAGAAAGAAAGAAAGAAAGAAAGAAAGAAAGAAAGAAAGAAAGAAAGAAAGAAAGAAAGAAAGAAAGAAAGAAAGAAAGAAAGAAAGAAAGAAAGAAAGAAGTTCACTAACGTGCATGGTCACATCATGTTATATGACATTAAGCGCTATGAAGAAAAAAAAAAGCGTGTGACTTTTGAGCTTGAAGCTTCTGCTTTTCCCCTGTGGAACACTGCCTGAGAGGGCCATGGAAGGAAGCCAGTTCAGCAAGACAGGAAGATCAAAGGAAGAGGAGATCTTGGGCCCCACCAGCCAATAGCCAGCGTTATTTGACAGAATAAGGAATATTCTAGCTGAACATTTGGTTGAATGTAGCCCCAGGAAGGAACTCAGAAAAAATCAACAGAGAAATGGCCCAACCAACCCACAGAGCCATGAGAATTCATAGTCATTGTGTGGTGAGAACTAAGACTGTCAATGCCAGCTCATGCTTCTGAAGAGGTTTTCAGTATTACAAGAAGAAAACTTCACTACTTCACTGCCCACAAATACACATTTTGTTTTCAGCCACTAAATTTTGAGTTTTATTGGCTCAGAGTAGATCCTAGAAATGATGGAGAATAAGAGCAAGTGAGTATTCAAGAATGACTCATGGATCTCTGGCTTAGGTGACACCATTAGCAGCAAAAGGCAGAACTTAAGGAAGAAGAAATTTAAAATTGCTCCAGGCCTGGTAGTCTTGGGATACTCCATATTGGGGTAAAATTTAATTCCTTAAAATTAAACTTGAAAGGCCAGATCTAAGAACTTTTTTTTCCTATAAAAACTTGAAAATGTATAGGCCTCCATAAGATAGTTTATTAGTTGAATACATTTTAATTAAATTACTCTTTAAAACGCATTCAAACTAACTGGTAATTATTCATCACCAATTAATCAACATGTAGCTACAGTTATTTATTCATGTTCTGTTTTGATTTTATGCAGGGGAGGAGCAGGGGAAATTAGGAGAACAAGAGGGTTATAGGAATGAGTGGAAATGGGTAGAAAGACTGATATTAAAGGAGAATGGATATAAAGAGTATATATAAAGGAGACTGGAGAAAGGACACACTTTGCCTTGGTTAACTTTTATGCATTTGTATAAAAGACGGCAGACTGCAGAACAATGCTCTGTCATCCAGTCTGCTTTGCGTGATTGATAAAGAACTGTTCAAAAATACACCACTTTTGTTTTTTTTGTTTTTTTTAATCAATATTTTTTATTATGATGTTATGGGGTACAGTTAAGGGTTAGGTATACATTTCATTCAGGCATCCTGTTGATAAGAGGAACACACCACTTTTGTATTAAATAGGCTTTCCTTTTTTTTTTTTCTTTTTTTTGAGTCAAAGTCTCACTCTGTTGCTCAGGCTGAAGTGCAGTGGCACACTCACTGCCACAGATCACAGCCTTGACCTGCAGGGCTCAGGGAATCCTTCCCCCTCAGCCTTTCAAGTAGCTGAAATCACAGACACATGCCACCACGACCAGCTAATTTTTTTATTTATTGTAGTGACGAGGTCTCATCAAGTTGCCCAGGCTGGTCTCGAACCCCTGGGCTGAGGCAATCCTCTTGCCTCAGCCTCACAAAGTACTGGGATTACAGGCGTGAGGCACTGTGCCCAGCTGCCTTTATTCTTAAGAACTATGTTAATCCTACAGTTACTGTCAAAGTGAGAAGAATCTGTATTGTTTTCTGGCTTACAATTTAACATATTGGGTCATAAGCAAACGAAATTAAAGGTTATGCTAAATATTCTTGATTTTGGTTTTTTTTGCAGAAATTATAATCTAGTACTATAATGTTAGGTGTAATATGGTTATAGTCATTCATTTTGGATACCAATAAGGATATTTTTAATTCTTTTTTTGGCAAAAAATTTATAGGAATGACTTATGGGAGATTAATAGATCATCCTCATCAGCTTCTGTGAGTCTGAATATCGCTGTCTAATGCTCTTGTTATGTATGTTCCATCAATCTTCATGAGATTCAGTTTAGAAAAGAGAAGATTATTAATGGATGATGCACTGCTATTATGAATAGGAAACATCCGTTTCAAGAAAATGTACAACTGGCTCACCCATCTCCTCTGCAAAACGTAACTTATTACTGTGGTCCCCAATCTTTTTGGCACTAGGGACCGGTTTTATGCAAGACAAAACAGTGGGATTGGTGAGGCAATAATCCAGCTGTGGGACTGGGTTCCTAACAGGCCACAGACCAGTACCTGTCTGTGTCCTAGGGGTTGGGGGCCCCTGTCTAGGTTTGGATATTGACTTGAATGTTCAAGATATATAGTTTAAGGCTGAACATGGTGGCTAACGTCTGTAATCCCAGCACTTTGGGAGAATGAGGTGAAAGGATTGCCTTAGCCCACGGGTTCGAGACCAGTTTGGGAAACTTGGCAAGATCTCATCTCTACAATAAATCAAAATATTAGCCAAGTGTGGTGGCGAATGCCTGTAGCTCTAGTTACTTGGAAGGGTGAGGCGGAAAGATCACCTGAGCCCAGCAAGTCGAGGCAGTGTCGTCTGGGCTGGGCGACAGAGTGAGACTCCAACTCAAAAAAAAAAAAAATTGCGGTTTATTACTTTAGTTTGACAACATGACCTAAGAAGCAAAATTCATGATGAATCCAAAATTCATGATGAATCCAAAGTTTAGTCCCCATACTAAACTTATGGAAACTCCTCCAAAGATTGGACAATGATTTTTTTAAAAGAGGGAAAAGAATGAAATAATTATTGATTTGATTTTCAAACAGAAGAGAGAAAATGTCATGACCTCAATTTTTTTAATGCCTTTAATGTATACATTTAAACAACGGAATACTCAGTTGTAAAACCACCAGTCTTGTCAAAAGAATGACTTTGATCCATATTGAGTAAATAGCAGGAATGTGAATATCTGCTCCTCACAAAAGGCAGAGAAAATATCCTAGTATAAAGAAGAAGTTGCATTGCTTGCTACAAATGGATATAGGAGTTTCCACGTTACAGCCTTATTAGAATTAGCCTTAGTTTATATTTACTTATATCCATGTAAGTCTTCCTTACTAAATTATAAGCCCTTTAAAATCAGGAAGTACATTTTATACCCTTGACATTACCTATTCCAGAGCCATAATATTCATAGAACGAGATCAAGGAATGCTAGCAAGGTCACACATTTTGTTTCTCAGGTCTTAGCTCAAGGCACTTGTAATAATTGCAATTATCATATTAAATGTGCCAATTGCAGTTTAGTGTCTAATCCTTCTATGGACTGGGAACTTTGTTAGGGCACAGATAGTGTTTGTCTTGTTCACTGCTTTATTCCCAAAGATGAGCACAATACTGGAATATGGTGGTTTCCCGGTAAATATTTCCAGCATAACTGAATGCATGAATGAATAAAAAAACACAGTTTCAATGTACCATTCATCTCTCGGAGCAGGAAAAACACAATAGATGCTTCTCTCTTCATGATTAGTAAAACTCATCCTGTATCCTTTCTTTCACAGTGACAATGGTGGCTACCACATTCTTCTGTTTGTCATCTAGCATCTGCGTCCTAGAAAGGTCTCAGGGTTCTGCTGTTCCTAATCGTTCAAGAATGTGAAGGAAGTTTCCCTCCAAAACACAGGACACTCAGTTAAATTTGAATTTCAGATAAGCAATGAATACGTATACTAAGTATATGAATTAGGTATACATACTTATGTTCCATCTAAATAAAAAATGATTGGTTCTTTATCTGAAATTCAAATTTCATTGGGCATTCTGAATTTTTTTTTAGTTGGTGTCTCACTCTGTTGCGCAGGCTGGAGTGCAGTGGCACACTCACAGATATCCCAGCATGGACCCACTGGGCTCTGGCAATCCTTCCACCTCAGTCTTCCAAGTAGCTGGAACTACAGGCACATGCTACCATGCCCAGCTAATTTTTGATATATTGTAGAGGCGAGGTCTCGCCAAGTTGCCTGGGCTGGTCTTGAACCAGAGCGCTCAGGCAATCCACTCGCCTCTGCCTCCCAAAGCACTGGGATTACAGGCTGAGCCACCGAGCCCGGCCCTTTCTGCATTTTTATTTACTAAAGCTGGCAACTTTAGTTTAACACCATTTTCTGTACAGGGCTGTTAGGTTGGTGAGCTGCGTTGGTGCCATGGGTCTGCAAAGAATTGAACAGAAATTAGATTAGAAAAGGAAGTTTATTTTGAAAGCAGATTATAAAGAGAGAGTTGATCCAGTTCTCCAAAGTCAGAAAAAGGGCCAGATGTTTAAGGAATGTTTGATGGTAAATGCTTGAGGCAGGGGTTTTTTAAGGCTTTCCTTTAGGGGGGCAGGTAAGCATTCATAGGAACTGTCATCATGGTGATGGGTCTGTTTCTTGTATCTCTGATGACTGGATAGATGGGGGTGGTAAGTCACAGGTGGTCAATCACATAGAAGATAGGGGCCGGGGTAGTAGCTGAAAGACAAATTCTTGAGACAGAGGTGGTAGCCTAAGAATGGCCGGGCCAGGTCTGTGAAAGACAAATTCTTGGGAGGTGTTGTGAGTGAGTAGGATAAAGCCCACGAGGGGGCTAGAGAACTGGTTTTTCTTATGGTTAATGATTACTGCTGTGTATGCTACATTACCTAAGTACCTGACCAGGTCTGCTTAAAGTCGGTGACCAGAGAATCTCCATTTTGTGCTCTGTCCTTTCAAGGATGGAGAAGACTTTGCCCAGGAAAGTCATCTCCTAGTTCAGGGTCCTGTACCTGCTTAGAGGAGGACTTCAAATTTGACTCTGCACATGGGTTACATTCAATATAAAATTATTTCCATCTTTCTGGAGCAGGAGAAATTGATCTTCAGGGCCTCCAGGTCCCCTTCCTGCAGGTTCCTTTTCTGGTAGGAGCCTTGCAGAGATCTGACTTACATCACTTTTCTTTCTTGACATATTCGGCATCATAAAAAAATTACATCATGGGCTGGGTGCCATGGCTCACGCCTATAATTCCATCACTTTGGGAGGCTGAGGCAAGAGGATTGCCTGAGCCCAGGGGTTTGAGATCAGCCTGGGCAACATGGCGAGACCTCGTCTCTATAATAAATAAAAACAATTAGCCTGGGGTGGTGGTGCATAGCTATAGTTCCAGCTACTTGGAAGGCTGAGGTGAAAGGTCACCTGAGTCCAGCAGGTCGAGGCTGCAGTAGCCGTGAGTAGCATGCCACTGCACTCCAGCCTGGATGACAGAGTGAGATTCTGACTCAAAAAAGAAATTACATCACAAAGTCACTCCTACTGAGGTGTAAATGACTGATAAGGTATGTATTACTTCTATCAGAGGAATTTAAACTGTAAATGGGTACCCTCAAAATAATTAATACATAATTAATTCTAATTGTGAAATTTGAAAATTTCTCTGAATTGTTATTGGAGATTGTTTTAAAATTGTGTTCTCTTGAAATTAGGCATGTGGTGTTTAACTATATTTTTTCATTGTGTAGATGTAAATCTGGGATTCAGGTCCCTGAATCCTGGGGGATTATTAGGGGGACAGGGTTACTCTAAGTTGTTTAAGGCTCTTTAGCCCATGAACAGAGAAGAAAAACAGATCTCTGTCTAGTTTTAAAATAAGCATATTTATGGAACACCTTTCCTTTGTTAGTTTTCTTTTTGCTAAGTGTTCTCACATGTCATTCTTGGAAAAATCCTGTGAGAGGGATCATAGTATTTCCAGGTTTTAGATGAAGCAATTAAAATTCTGAGACTTTCCCCAAGCCAGAGAGATATAAGTGGCAGAGCTGTGATTCAAACTAGGGTTTTTTTGACTTTGAGGCAGTGATCTTCTTGTCACACTATGGTGTCCACCCACTCCACTGCCCCTTTCTTGGGAAGCCCCAGGTTCCCCCCTGAAGCTATTGGGTATGCGCCTAGTATAGCAAATGCCACATGACTTTTGATTGCAGAGTTTTCAGAAAATACAATAATGCCAGACTATCTCAGTGTCAGAGATAGGAAAATGACTCAGAATCATATGCTGTTGGGCAACCAAATTTGGTTGCAAGTTTTTCTTTACAAGAAGCTGCTCTTGCTCTTTATTCACGAGTAAAGCCAGGGTAGATGATTGGGATTGTGACACCAACACTGAGATCCATTTTCAAAAATGTGTTATGGGGCAGTTAAAGGGGAAGTGAAGCAAATTTGTGATGTAAGAGAACTTTATCTTTGCTGCCCTCTCACTGACCCTTTAAGGCAACTTATTTCTCCTTCCTCTTCTTAGCACTGTTGGGCCTAGTTAACAGTCTAGACAGAATCTGCAAGATTGTTCTACTATTGTGTTGATTTATGAGCACTCTGAGTGGAAGCTCTCCCGGGGATGTGAGAATTTAATAAGGAATATACTTAAAAAGGAGTAAAGAGTTTAATTTTTAAATGGTGCCATTCTAGATACTAGAGTAGATCAATGAGAGGGTCTTTTTGGGTAGAAAACTACTAAACTCACACTTCCTAGGCAGTACCAGAGAAGTGTGATTGCATAGTACAATTAGATGTTTTATATTGTGTTGGGTCATATTATTAAGTCGATGTCAGGACCCCATGACTTAAAGGTTGATGGAATAAATCAACAAGCAGCATCCAGCGAGATGGCTCATCCCTATAATCCTAGTTCTTTGGGAAGATTGTCTGAGTCCAGGGGTTTGAGACCAGCCTGGGAAATTTGGTGAGACCCCCCATCTCTACAATAAAAAAAAAAATAGCTGGGTGTAGTGGCATGTGCCTGTGGTTCCAGCTACGTGAAAGACTGAGGCGGAAGAATTACCTTAGCCCAGCAGGTCGAGGCTGCAATGACTGTGAGCTTGCCACTGTACTCCAGCCTCGGTGACAGAGTAAGACTCCTACTCAAAAGAATCAATCAATCAATCAATCAATAAATCAATAAGCAAGTTTTAAGATATGAGTTTAAATGTTATAAATAGCTGAAAAATACTGGGACCAACATTTGGTCTGTTGAAAACAAAACAAAACAAAAACCCAAGACATAATTGTCCTACATGTACAATAGAAATTCAGGGACTGTTGGTGAGTGTTCTTTTTTTATGAAACAACAACAACAACAAACTAAGAAAAAGTGAAAATGGATAGGATTTGGCACAGAAAGGATTAATGGGACATATTAATACTGGATTTATTGATAACAAATTGACTGGTGATACTGGAATTTACTTCTGTGGAATATCACTTGGAAACAACCAAGTTTTGTAGTCAAACAGACTTGGTTCTTTTTTCACATTGTACCAATTACTTAATCTCTTTAAACCTCAATTTCCTCCCTTGTAAAACGGGAAGAGTAATAAACTGAGTTATTCTAAGAATACCCTAATAATTAAATGAGATGCTATTTTAAAAATACCTAGAAAATGGATACATATGACTTTAGGGATATGATTACACTTCTCTTTTCCTCTCTCATTTTAAGAAACAATTTATAAATACTTCTGCCTAAATATAACAAACTGACTATAGTTTCTAGGACAAAGCCATGCCTTCCATTAATAGCAGTGATTTAACAATAAGAAAGCTTGGAAGCTAAGGACAATGTGTGTACATAGTAATAAGGATAAAACTGTGCCTATAACTGGAGAATGGTTTTTATCCTAATTTGGTCACACTATACTTTTATCTTGAGTTAGGAAACAGGCATATCAATCTGGCACACTTAGAAAGAATAAGTTCCATGAACCTTAAATTAATAATCAAAAGACCAAGTTGTTTATATTTCAAATTTAGACTCACAATATACATTTTAAATCCCTAGGTCTGCATATATATTTGATATTATATATTATACTTTATAGACACTATAGTATATACTTATATGGAATATTTTTATATATAACTGCATAACTAATATATAAAGTAAATATATAAAGCAAACAATATATAAGCAAATAAACCTAATATATAAAACAGATAAATTTCACTAAACATGGTCTTATTGATAGAAGAGAGTCATAAAATATTAATAGCAATAGTGATTACCTGTTTTTTGAATGGAAGAAATCCTTTTAGAATTGGAAACTATGCCGAATCCTGATATTTATAACCCTGCTGCTGAAAGTAGTGGCTCACGCCTGTAATACCAGCACTTGGGGAGCTGGAGGCGAGAGGATTGCCTGAGCCCATGGGTTCAAGAACAGCCTGGGCAACATGGCGAGACCTCACCTCTACAATACATTTTTAAAAGAATTAGCCGGGCTTGTTGTCACATCCCCATAGTTCCAGCTACTTGGAAGGCTGAGGCAGAAGGATCGTCTGAATCCAGCAGGTTGAGGCTGCAATGGCCATGAGCATGCCACTGCAATCCAGCCTGGGCAACCCAGTGAGACTCCAACTTAAAAACAAACACAGAAACAAAACAAAACAAAACACCCTGCAATGGCAAATAGCAGGGGTGGGGCAGGAGGAAGGGGCTGCATTTGATATACTGAATTAATTGTAATAGCAAATTAATATAATTTGCGAAATATGGGCCAAGATAGTAGGACACTGAACTTGAACTGTCTTCATAGACAGTTTCTGGCTCTTTAAATCTTCTGCTTCAAGGAGGCTTCTGAATAAGAGAATGATAGGAATTGAAGGCTGGATCATGAAGCACCTTGAGGCTATTTTGAGGACGTTGTCTCTTACTTGTAATGAGAAGGAGTCACTGAAGGGGTTTGAGGGGTGACATTATTGGATATGTTTTAGCAGAAGCATTTTGGCCACCATGTTGAGAATAAAATATAGGGAACAAGAACTGATAATAGGTGAGTAATTATGGGTTCTTAGACCAGGGTGATGGTATTTGAGGTAGTAACAGACTCTAAGTTCATTTTGAAGATACAACCAATAGGATTTCTTATTGGATTATATGTGAGAGTAAAAGAGGAATCAAAGACAACCACAGATTTCTGCCCTGAGTAACCCAATAAAGGATATTGCCACTGACTAAGAAGGGGAAATCTGCGAAGGAGTAGAATTTGGGGAAATAGTAAGGGAAATAAAGAGTTGGTATTAGTCACATTAAGTTTGAGATGCTTATTAAAGCTTCAACTGGAGCCGGGCTTGGTGGCTCAGCCTGTAATCCCGCGCCTTTGGGAGGCTGAGGTGTGTGGATTGCCTGAGCCCGAGGGTTCGAGACCCGCCTGGGCAGCGAGATCTCATCTCTACAATAAATCAAAAAATCAGCCGGGCATGGTAGCGCATGCCTGTAATTCCGGCTACTTGGAAGGCTGAGGCGGAAGGATCGCTGGAGCCCAGCAGGTCGAGGCTGCAGTGGCCGGGAGTGGCCACCGCACTCCAGTCTGGGTGACAGAGTGAGACTCCAACTCAAAAAAAAAAAAAAAAAAAAGCTTCAACTGGGAAGTCAAGAGGTGATGAATAGATAAATTTGGGATTCAAGACTGGAGATATAAATTTAAAATGGTCAGTGAAACAAGTCACAAAACTGAATGAGATTACTTAAAGAATGAAAAAAGTTCTTCGGACTGACTGAGACTTTGGGCCCTCTAGCATTTAGAAGCTGGACTGATTAGGAGAGATCACCAAAGGAGAGTAGGAAGAAGGGCATTTGTTCGTAGAAACATGTCTGAATTATAGCTTAAAAAAGAAAAATTGTGATGATTTCTGGATTGCCTGATTTTTCAGATGACTTATTTTCTTATTCCTCTTTTTGGTTTGATTTTAAATGGCCATACGTTAATTTTATGCACAGAAAATAATTAGAAGTTTTAGAAAGGAAAATAAGCCGGGCTCGGTGGCTCAGCCTGTAATCCCGCGCCTTTGGGAGGCTGAGGTGAGTGGATTGCCTGAGCCCGTGGGTTCGAGACCCACCTGGGCAGCGAGACCTCATCTCTACAATAAATCAAAAAATCAGCCGGGCGTGGTAGCGCATGCCTGTAATTCCGGCTACTCGGAAGGCTGAGGCGGAAGGATCGCCGGAGCCCAGCAGGTCGAGGCTGCGGTGGCCGGGAGCGGCCACTGCACTCCAGTCTGGGGACAGAGTGAGACTCCAACTCGGAAAAAAAAAAAAAAAAAAAAGAAAGGAAAATAAATGGCATGTAGGTGTTTATCATTAATACACAGGGTCATAGGTCACCTTCCACCTAGGAAATCGTATGGATAGATTGTTCTCCACATTTTTGTGAAAAAAAAAAATCGGAAGCACACATTTATAATTGTATGTCTCTTAACCCAACCTGAACTGTTGGTTTTAGCATAAGTCTATGTTTCTCAACCTGCTTTGTCATTGCCACTCTCATACACATTTTTTCCTAATTGCCATTTCTCCTTACCCCTGCCACAAAATTTTAATATTATATCTGTTTATTGCAGCCTTTTTTTAGGGCCATAGACTATTGTAATATCTGGGATTTTTTTTGTCCTTCTAGAATCCTTTTTTTCTTTTTCTTTTTCCCTCTTTAGAGGTGATATTGACCCTGTTGAGAACACAAGACATCAGCTGTGAACATTTCAGTGTCCTGCCATTAATAGATGTGCTCAATAAAGGTGAATGCACCTCCTTTTTATCCTCTATACCCGTCTTTATCTCTTTTATCCATTACAATACTTTGCTCCTAGCAAACACTTGAACGCTTATTGGATGATTGAAACTAAAGTATTAGTTTAGTCTTACTCTAAGAAGCAGAGAGATTCAGTACTAATATCACAAGCAGCTCACTCTGAATTTCAACTTCTCCAGCCTACAGAAACCACCCTTCTCTTTAAGTCCCCAACTACTTATTCTAAGGCCCCTTTTCAAATTCCTGCTCAACTTCCAACTTATTTTGCATTCTTCCTACCAGCGTTTACTAAGTGCTGCAGGATGTACTTTCTTGTGTCACTAATCTGTGGAGATTTGTGCTGGCAGAGCCATTTCTAATGTTGGCTCTTTACTTATCTTTTTTTTTTTTTGAGTTGGAGTCTCACTCTGTCACCCAGACTGGAGCGCAGTGGTCGCTCCCGGCCACCGCAGCCTCGACCTGCTGGGCTCCTGCGATCCTTCCGCCTCAGCCTTCCAAGGAGCTGGAACCTCAGGCGCGCGCTACCACGCCCGGCTGATTTTTTTATTTATTGTAGAGATGAGGTCTCGCTGCCCAGGTGGGTCTCGAACCCGTGGGCTCAGGCAATCCACTCACCTCAGCCTCCCAAAGGCGCCGGATTACAGGCTGAGCAACCGAGCCCGGCTCGCAAATACTACTTTCCACCCTGTTCATAACAATGTCTGGTTTCACTGTTCAGGTCAAGACACCATCTCTGGCAATAGAACATTGTGCCTTGCAAGATTAGTCTTGCTCGGAAGACTGCTTGTGGGATAAATCTTTGCATTGCATCAGAATAAATAACTTAATCTAAGTGAAGTGTTTTTCCAATCTAAGCTCATAGGAAAAACTACATCAAAACCACTTGGGAGCTTACACACACACACACACACACACACACACACACACACACACACACACACACAATTATGGTCTGAGTAATGGTTGGCTTCACTCCCTTGATACCAATTAATCAAAGGGGCAGGGAATTGGTAGAAAGAAGTTTATTTTTGAATTCGAATTCAGGAAGCAGAGCCGGATTTGAGGTCTTTCTAAAATGGTTCTGCCCATCCTCCAGGTTTTGACAGTTCACTTTTATAAGTCCAGAGTTGTTAGTACCTATACATCAGCCATGTGACCAGAAGAGCATTGCATAGAACTTGATTTTCAGCCGCATTTATTGATAGTGATATTTTTTGGTCCAGACTTTCTAGCACCAGGTATCAGAGATATCTTATAGCTTTGATCAGTAGGGACCCGCAGAAGCGTTATTCAAGCTTGCTATAGAGTAAAGGGAGTTTGCATTATGCAAACGTTATACAAATCACAAAACTTACTATTACATTGATACTATATTATTCAAACTTATGACTACTCAGAAAAAGGGAGTAAATGGGGAATTGCCTCTTTCAGTTCATTGGGCACAGTCTAAAGGGAAGCCAAGGATCCTCCCAAGCTACTTACTGGGAATGCATAGGAGATGAGGGGACTCTCAGGCATGTTGTGGAATGACAGGAGCACTTCAACCTTTGCCATGCCTTTGTCCAGGGGCTGTGGTAATATGGACAAACATTTTTTTTGGCAGGTCTCTGTATAAACACCACATACAACACACCCTTCCACATATACATAACACCATGCACACACACACAAAACATACAGATACCACATATATACATCACATACACAAAACACTATGCGCGCGCGCGCACACACACACACACACACACACACACACACACAAAACCCTATGACCAAAGATTCAGAGGGAGTGTTAGGCTAGGGAATCTGTTATTGACAAAATAGTATGGAAAGTTTTTCATCCTCTACCAGATTTGGATACTAATCAAGTAGGAAGATAAATCAGTTAATTGGGGATCTGGAGAACTTGGATGTAGGAATGGTGAATATTCTTTTCACAATAGGCTACAAGATGCAATGAACCAGTGACCCTCTTGAAATTTTATCTTTCTATAATTATACTGCTGTCCCCACCCTTGGTTCAGATATAATTACCATTGCTTTCCCAAATACAGAACCTTGCTTGTCTTCCCCAGACCATCGGCACACAAACCAAGTGTTCTTTCTCTGAAGGCCCAGAAAAAGCTTACTACAATGCAGCATCATAATTCAGAGGTTTTGATTATATGTAAGCTGCCGACTCATACATTTGCTGGAATGTAGGCTTTTATAGATCCTTCCTTCAAATCTCCAGGTGCTATTTTTTTCTATCTTTGGGAGGGTCAATACTGGCCACAAAGAGAAGTTTCTACTTCTTGGTACTTTTTTTTTTTTTTTTTTGGTCAAGCACATTCCAGGCATTTGGAATTTGTCCATATTCTCATTAGGCTCGCAGAGGCCCAGGGTCCAGTCCTAAAAGCAGAAAGGATGGTTAGATGCAGACTCCCATTCCATCTCCAGAAAGAGACTAAAAAGCGAGAACACAAAGTCAAAACTGGAGCTTTATTTTTTGCTCCAGAGACAACACATTAAGAAACTGCAATCCTCTCCTATATGTGTCTTGAGTAGAATTCCTAACCTAAAAATAACGCTGGCACGCTTGAGCTGTGGATCATCTGATACCTCCCCAGGCCTGGCTTATTTCAGAAATCACTTCATTAACTGTGCATGGCTCTATTTTAACAATGATGGCACCCCCTGAACTTAAATTACTTTCTTACTTTTCTAGTTAAAAAATGTTTTAATTATAAAATATCTCAGCATACAAAAGATGATAGAACAAATGGATATTTTTTCCACTTCCCAGATTTAACAGCTTTTTCAGTTTGCACTCTTTTAAATGAAAAAATTATAGATATCGCTGAGAAAACCTTGATCCTCAAGCCTCTGTGCTCCCTAAATCCCAGGATGTTGTATATCCATAGTTTATTTTCACTATGTGTACTATGAATCCATAAACATCACATAAATTTGTTTTGTGTTTTAAAGCTTATATAAATAATAATAAACCAGAGTTAACTAGCTGTTCATGAATTATGATGAATATATTTTTAAAGCATGATGTTAAATAAAAAATAAAAGTCTCTCCTAATAAGAAGCAGGGGGAGAATGATATTAATTTTTCCCTATTACATAGAGTGCTGTATCCAGTTAAATGGGACCAGATTGTACTAATGCTGTCTATTTTAAAAAATAAATGAAAGTACATGCAAGATCAGATTTGTTTGTGTATTTACAAAATTGAATGTGGGGAGAAAGTCTATCCTCAAAACACAGTAAAAAAGAAATGTACTTTTTTCTTGCTATCAAAGGACTGTTGACTTGGTTAAGACATGATGACAGCTGTAAACACTTGGAGAAACTGTCTTGTAAATTGGCAAATATGGATTTAAGTTTGGGAAATCCAAAATGCATATTTGGAAAAACCCATCCTCATGTAGCAGTTTATAGTTGCATCATGATCTTTTTTTTGCAAAACATGAAGCAGAATAGATTAGCACATAAAGTCGTTGGGAAAATTGTATTTTATCACTTTTAGACATGTGAGTATTTCGATCACATAAAATGCAGGCAAAATAAACTGAAATAAGTAGGAAATACCCGTAGGGGAAATAAGAAAGACATGACCAATGTTTGGGCTGATGCTGTTTCCCCTTTATTGTTGTTTATGATTTCAAAATTTGTCTGTATTTCTTATACAAAGTGTGGAGTTTACAGAAAATCATGACAAAGAAAACATACGATTTTATCCTACAACAACCACTGTTAACATTTTTTTAGTTGATATACTGTGACCATTCTCCCATATAATTCTTCTTTTACAAATGTATTTCCTTCCATAGTTTTAAAATGATCAAATATATGATTGTTACCATAGAATTAAGCAACATGCGCACATACCACATGTTAACAATCACCCATTCTCTACTATTTTCCATGCCAACTTCACACCACTGTTTCAAACATTGTTTGGTATGTATTCTTCCAGATATTCTCTATGAAACAGTTTTAGGATAATAGATAATCTATTTTACTCTTCTTGTTTTTCATGTGTTTGCTGAATAATCATGGTAGACTGTTATGTTGGTGACACCCAATGAACCACACCTCCTCAAATGTAAACTCTTGCACAGTCCTCTCCCATGCCTTGTCTGGACTTGATCATGGCTCTTGCTTTGGCTATTGGGACACTAGCAAGCTTGATGCAAGCGCAGGCTTGAGAAGAATTTGCACCTTGGGGCTTGTTCTCTTGGTTTAGTCCCTCTTGAAATCCAGTTACCGATACCTGCACACGAATGCTTATCACAGCATTGTTCACAATAGCAAGAACCTGGAACCAACCATGCTGTCCATCAAAAGAGGACTGGATTAAAAAAATGTGGTACATATACACGATGGAATACTATGCAGCCATAAAAAAGAATAAAATCATGAATTTTGCAGCAACCTGGATGAAACTAGAGTCTATAATACTGAGTGACCTCTCACAGAAACAAAGATCTGAGTATCACATGCTCTCACTCATATAGTAGACCTTGATCATCCAACGCACTACCATAAGAAAATGACTGCCAGTGGTGGGAAACTATGGGGGGGGAGGGAGATGGGACTAATGGTGGTAAACATCTGTCTGGGGACGGGGAGACACTTGTTATCAACAAGGGGGCCTGAATGAAGCATATTTGTATATCTAACCCTTAACTGTACCCCACAATATCATAATAAAAAATGTTGATTTAAAAAAAAAAAAGAAAGAAATCCAGTTACCATGCTGTGAAGAAGCTGGTCAGGTTTTCTGTATGAGAAAAGCTGTATGGAAGGGAACTGAGGTTGTTCCCTGTGGCAGCCAACTGAGAAATGTGTGAATAAGAGCTTCATGGAAGATCCAGCCTCAGTTCAGCTTCACCTGAGTAAAGCACTGTGAGTGAACCCCAGACAATAGGGCAAATTGACAAATTGACCTGTTGTCAATCCACAGAATCCTAAGACACAATAAGAATTACTTTAAATTTGAGTGGGTAGCTATGCAGCAATCAACAACTGAAACAATAATATTATCAGTTCATTTTTATCCACCTCATTCTTTTTCATTTCTGCTTAGTGTTGAGTTATGTGACTATATAACCACTTATTTAATTAGTTCCTACTTGATGAATATTTTGCTTCTTTGCACCAACAGCATTTCTTTTTATTTTTATTTTTATTTTTATTTTTTTGAGTCAGAGTCTCACTCTTTTGTCCAGGCTGGAGTGCAGTGGGGCACGCTCATGGCCACCGCAGCCACAACCTGCTAAGCTCAATTGATCCTTCCACCTCAGTTTTCCAAGTAGCTGAAACTACAGGCACACGTGACTATGCCCAGCTAATTTTTTGATTTATTGTAGAGATGAGGACTTACCAAGTTGTCCAGGCAGGTCTCGAATCTATGGGCTCAGGCAATCCTCTCATCTCAGCCTCCCAAAGTGCTGGGATTATAGGCATGAGCCACTGTGCCCGGCCAGCCAACAGCATTTCAAGATGTAACTCAGAGACTGATATCTTAATATACAAATATTCATGTATACCCCTGGATTAGAGTGAATTTTTAGATATCTTTGAGTCAGAGACTAGGCAGTTCTTAGAAATATTGATAGATATTGCCAAATTGCCCTCGAGAAGAGAAATGATATCTTTATTTTTCAGAGTGAACATTAATCACTGATAATCAGCTTGGACTCTGGGCTGATTATCTTAGCTAATTACTTGGGTTGAGGAGATGGAACATAATTGTGGACAAAGGGGAAAGCAAACTCTACAAATGTCTGCAGGAATAATGAAGATCCATCTAGGACCAAGCATTACTGCAGATCAAATTTATTTTTGGTAGTATCTATTCAAAAAGTTGGAAGGAGAGGATTGTGAACTTGCACAACCTCTTTTTAAAGTAATCTGTTTTTCAATACCTAGTTAAGTTGAAGGTGCATATATCCTTTGATCCAGAAGTTTCATTTAAACTATATCCCATAGATACTCTCCTGCACAGACCTAGGTGCAAGAACATTTAAAACAGAGTATTGTTTGTAATGGTAAAGCAATCCTGTTTATCAACAGGAAAATGGTTACATATTGATACAATAGAATTGTGCAATGGAAATGTTATTACAAATATTTATATCAAGAAAAAAGAAGAAGAGGAGGAGCAGATTGCAGAAGAATTTAAGCTATATGAACTATTTACATTTAGTTTTGGAAACATAAAAAAATGATGGTATCTGTTGTTTAGGGAATGCATACAGATGGAGTAAAAAATTTTTAAAATGCATAGAAATAAGTATGGAATTAGTAACCATGGTTATGCTGTGAGAGAGTAAGGGGGTATAATCAGAGATCAGCTCTCAGAGGCATCTAAAGTTTTGGTAAGGTGGTACGTGTTAAGTTGGGACGTATCTGGCTATTTGTTATATATTTTTTACACACGTTTTGTGTGTCTTAAGTATTCTATATATACATTTCTGTGGTGTAACATTTCTCAGAGCTGAGAAGGGGAATATAAAGGGGGTGACTGGGGGATCTCCTGTCTGTGTACAATCAATTCTTTGATGTTTGGTCCCTGCTGACTGGTCATGGAATCCCCAGTATTTTGGAAATATTTAGAAGATCAAGAAAGTTTTCCAGGGGATAGGGCCCTCTCTCACTTCCTTTAAAGTACTTCCTAATGTCTTTGTATCATGACAATGCATATATTCCTCAACTGGAAAAATTATTCATGGCTTATGTCTCTGGCAATTGAAGGGTCAATCCTCCATCATCCTATGCCAGAAAGTGGTAGAAGGCAGTATGGTGTAACAGATGGAGCATGAAGCCAGACTATCTTAAAATCAGATCTTGGCTTCTTCTCTGGCAAGCCTATCAACTTGGGCAAGAAGTGACTCAACTTTTCTGATTTGTTGTAAAGAGCATATGCAATACCCTATATAAAGTGCCTGACACATAGGAGCAAAGTCAGATTCAATTTTTTTCCTTAAGGCATTTACATTTTCAGCATCATTTTAGTGATATTTGTAATCATAGGACTGAGTGATTACATTTAAAAAACAGACTGAAAGTCACACATGAAAACCAAACCAAGGTTTGGCAGGATACTTGTTTTTTCCTGGCTAAACATTAAAATAGTATGCTGAAAAAGTCAATTAGGCCACTCTTTGATCTTACTGTCAAGTGAGCTGTTACTTCTCAAGGCTGAAGACTTTCCCCTCATTTGTAATTGCACAGTAGAGGGTTTTTCATTTATATTGGAACAAAAACATGTTTTGGTATTTGTGCCTTCTATTTGCAAATTAGTGTTTATGATGGAGATTTTCTTTTAACTAGGAAAAAAAATTGTAGCATTTAAATTCTATCGAATTTTAGACTTTAAGTGGTCTTTAGGGACCATTTCTAAGCCCATCATTGCTACTGTTCTTTGGACCCTCTCCACAATTTGTCAGGACTGCCACGGGGTGGCCATCCCTGGGGCCTCTCTGGCTCCACAAAGAGATGGGATTGATTCATTGCCAACATCTTTTTCCTGCCTTACTGAGGGGTCCACAGAGGCTCCATTCTCTAGTCATCACATTTGCCATCAGTCCTCTTTCTCGACTTGAGATGGTCTTAAGGCTTCAAGAAAGAAAACTTAATATTTGGAAGGAATTTAGACTCTCTTTACCTCATCTGAGCCCCCTCGGCCTCTGCCTTATGGGCTGGTTTCTGTGTTTCACCCTTCATGGCTGCTGTTTTACTTTTAGCTCCATCACACACTTGTTTGATTTGAATTAACTGTCTCCTAATGGGAGCACTAAACAAATGGAGTTGAGTGGAACTTCAAGAACTCAAAAAAGGTTTTGCTTCTTTGTCTTGGCAAATTTGATTGGTAGTGGAGTTGAGTTAATTGGCATTTTACATTTGCTGAGCAATTACTCTAGTAGAACTACCACAGCTCAAAAGCGCTCAAGCAAACTGAGATAAGGTGGAGGAACAGAAGAGAAGCACCAATAAACAAGGTATTAATCAGAAAAACAAAATTCCATTAATTTGATTTTCTTTCCAAAAATTCTAGGTCAGCCCATTCCTATTTGGTTTATAAACAAAGGAAATATATGTTAACATTTCATAGCACACTTTTTTTTCCATTTGTGCATCCTCTGGTTATGATATCTTTTTATCTAGGCTTTTTATGCTTCCTTATTATTCTTTACATTTTATTTGATTAGCCAATGCTATGTCTTCCATTACAGTAAAAACTCCAGAGATGGAAACTAACCAACAAATAGAATGAAAGCACAGTGGGAAAAAGAAATGACATAGGTGGCCTATGCAGCAAAGCAATGACTAGAAGTTCCATATATTTAACATCAGAAAAAAATTGGTTCCACAAAAATATGTTTTAAAAAAAGATAACTGCTTTACACATATTAGTGAAAATACTTGCTAAATCCATCTTGAGTCAAAGCATGTTTTTTCACAGAGCAAACTCCAGTGAAGTGTCTCCCTGATAATCTGAGGGAATATTTATGAATCTAAGTTTCTCTTCAGCTGTTTCTTTAGTAATGCCCATATACTAAATGGGCTAAGATGGTCATGGTTTTAGAACTCAGGTCTACTTTTCATGAATCTTTTCTGTCTTCTCAGCTTTCTACATGTAAGGCTGCTTTACTGCTGTCCAGCTTTAACAACCATCCCCAATATTAATAAATGTTTCACAATTTGCAGAGACTAAAATGAGACATATAATATGTCTCATTTACATGAGCCCGATACATTGAAGGGATTCAATAAATGTCAATTGCAGTGAAAGTTATTTATATTTAAGTCTAGAGTAAAAGTTAATAGGTTGATCTTGAAAACTCTCGAATGTGTAAAATACATAAGTTTAATGTAGGGATTTTAAAAGAAATTTGTTTTCCTTTAAAAAATTTTTTTTCCTATTGCTTACTTATTCAGTTGGCAGCTGGGTGAAGAACAGGTGACATATTCTCACAGAGGACCATAAACGTTTCAGAGTTGTTTTTTCTAAATTATATAAGCCACTATGACAACACTAGATTAGTATTCTGTCTTTGCAAAACTCATTGCAACAAAGACCCACTATTAATAAAGAAAATTGTGCAGTTGAGATTAAGCAGCCTTGGGATGAATTAGAAGTTTCATGTAGCTTAAGAAAAAAAGACAAATTTTTTGCCACATAATGAGAAATTTAGAGTTGGGAGTCTAGGAATTAAATTTATATAATTTTATGTTTTAGTTTATTTTTAATTAGAATTGTATTTAATGCAACCATTTGTGGAGTAGAAGTTAAGTAGCTAGCAGAAAATGAGGAAAAAACAACATATCCTACAGTAATAAATAAGTAATTTATAGAGCATACATTTGATGGAATTAACATATCCATTCCAATCAATATTAAACTAATATATACTAAATGGAAAATGCTCATGATGAAATAAACAGTGAAAAAAAGGAAGATATAGGATATGGACTTGGATATGTATTTAGAAAAATAAAAGTAGGTATATAAACAGAAAAATAAAAGACAAAACATAGTAGATAATACTTAATGATTGTATTTTTGAAGATTTTAATAGTTTATTCTCATTTTCTTTCTCAGATGTTCTAATATATTTTCTGCATTTACTATAATTATCTAACATATATATTGCTTAATATTAAGTATACATATAATATATATTATATATGAAATATAAACATGAGCCGGGCTCAGTGGCTCAGCCTATAATCCCGCACCTTTGGGAGGCTGAGGTGAGTGAATTGCCTGAGCCCGCGGATTCGAGACCTGCCTGGGCAGCGAGACCTCATCTCTACAATAAATCAAAAAATCAGCCGGGCGTGGTAGCGCATGCCTGTAATTCCAGCTTCTTGGAAGGCTGAGGCGGAAGGATCACCGGAGCCCCGCAGGTCGAGGCTGCGGTGGCCAGGAGCGGCCACTGCACTCCAGTCTGGGCGACAGAGTGAGACTCCAACTCAAAAAAAAAAAAAAGAAATATAAACATATATTATTGAGGGGTTATTTTAAAGAAATAGGTAGCTATCATCCATATATTACTACTGCCACTACTTATACAGAATTATTACTCTTTATGACACTTTGCACATGGTAGCAGACTCAACTCACCAACAGCTTGTTGGAGATAGTCTTCCATGGTCCCTTGCATTCTTCCTCATCTTTCTGGGTATGTTGAGAATGCAGAACACTAACCACTCTGTATCCAAGAAATTTTCAGGATTGAATTTGCAATGACAACTTTGGAAGATGAGGGACTATCTCCCTGTGGCACAAGGCATAAGCTTGTTTACAGACTGCTATAAAGCAGCAACTTCCCTTAACCCTTCTTCTGTAACACAATACACTGTGTGTAGGCATGCATTTAAGCAAACTTGCAATACCCCTAGGGACTGTGGCTCAGGGAGTTAATGCAACCATGCTGACATTATGGCTCCTGCTCTTGAATAATAGTCTTTTGTCTCTGATCCTAGAGTCTTGTGTCTTTATTAGCATTAATGAAACTATAGCTTGCAAGTAGGGTAAATCTAAGACTCATCATAGTTCTTGACAAGATTCCATTATTATCCATGTCATATAATAGACAAGGAAAGAGAGAAACAGAGATGTTAAGTAACTTACTTGAGAGTAGGTAGTTAGTGAGTGGTGGAGTCAGATGTGAACTCAGTAGGCAGGCTCCAGACTACAGGCTCTTATTACTCTAAACTACTACACTACTACTTATAGCAGCTGAAACTAGGTGCCTTGAGAGGTCAAATGACTACCAACTGCCCCATGTGGTCAACAGTACTGCAAAATAGGGTTCCTAGGAGTTGCTATATGCTGATGCTGCCTTTATCTGCAAATACATGACCATGCAAAATTGTCACTATGACAGCATAGTTAAGTATGGCATAAATCCCTCTACTCCTAGAAGGTGGACTAAATGAATAAATAAGAAGGTGGAAAAAAAGCAGGAGTTACTCTCTCATCTTTATATTTTGCATTGTGTTATTGCATGCTTGCTATTTTGTAATATGTGTCTGTTCCATCCTTAAACAGAACAAGTTGTGCTTGGAAGTAATCACCTGTCTGCAAGTTGTGTTTGGATGGAAAACATCCTGGCTATCAAAAATAGAGATATCACTTCAAAACAGAGACCAAAATTAAATTTTCAGAGCTTGACTTTGAATGACTCTCTGTTTAGGCTTGGATTCAGGACTGCTGTTATTTAACTCCTGAGAACATCATTCACATGCACACGACGAACGTTCCCTCCTGCAGTTGTGTGATGTACTATTTAAACCCTTGACACAGTTCACAGAGAGGGACCTCACTGACATGGGCTTAAAGCAGTGCAAGTAATATCTAATTTTTAGTTTATGTCATCTTGACTTTGAAATAAAAGGACTTTGTTGGAAAGCACATCTGAGTGGGGTTTTTCTCTCAGATTTATTTCTTCCTGCCTTCAATTTCCAGAAATAGGAATTCCCAGATAACACAAGTCATTCATATAAAAATATTATTGGGTTTCGGGCAGGGGCTAAAATGTCACATTATTAACAAATTCACTATCTCTGTTTCATGGAACTCACAATGAATGACAAGAATCAGCATTTTTACAAACTCTTCTAATGGTCAAGAATCATCAGGACAACTAATGCTTAAAATGCTCTCAGTTTCCACCCCTAGAGATCCTAATTAGGTGGGCAGGAGAGGGTCAGAGCATTTGTAAATAAGTAATGCAGTGACTCTTATCATCAGGAAAGTTTGAATATGCTGCTGCTTTAGATTAATGTTTATCAAATCTGGCTGTTTTGGCAATAGAGCTTGTTTTAAAAAAAAAAGCAAAAAAGAAAAACAAAGATATACCTATAACCAGGCCCAGTATCTGTTTGGGGCCTAAGAAATTGTTGCTTTCATGTGGGCAGGAACCAAAATGTTTTTGGTTATTGCCATATGTTGGTCAAAGTGTGTACAGTACTCATAAAATATTTTCCAATTGTTTTTTTCTGGGTTCTCCACAATCTAGCCATGTATTAGTCAGAACTCTTGTGATTTCAAGTGACAATAACTCTTCTTGAACCAGCTAAAGTCAAACAAGGGGATTTTTTTCCCTTAAGAAAACAGAACAGTATAGGGGTGATCTGATTCCAGACAGAGTTGGATTTAGATGTTCAAATAATATTGTCATGTATCTACCTTCCTTCCTTCCTTCCTTCCTTCCTTCCTTCCTTCCTTCCTTCCTTCCTTCCTTCCCTCCCTTTCCTCCCTTCCTTCCCTTCTTCCTTTCTTCTCTCTCCTTCTCGCCATTTTCCCCTCAATTTTTATTTCTCTCTTTCTTCCCTCTTCTCTATTTCTTTCTTTATTTTCTATTTTAACTCCAATTTCCTCTGTATTTTCAGTAGAATTTCTCTACATAGGAGATGTCCAGTAACATCTCCAGGTCTACATGGTCTTTACATTTCAAATCTAGTGGAAGAGAGAGTCACATTTCTTACAGTGCCAACAGAGTTCTAGAGAGGAACCCAAATGACCTAATTCTGTGTATATATATTTGGGAGAAGGGGTGCTTTGATTATTTAAGCCTGGGACTAATTCCATCTAAGTCATATGGATTGAGGAAGATAAAATAGAAAAGGAGAGAGACAAGTCATTCAAAGCTGGGGGAGTTGTATTGTGCAGACAAGTCTGTTTTCATCATAGGCTCAGATCTTCGTCTCCACCATCCTTGTTTGGCCTGTTACTCAGTGGAGTATGACTTGCCCTGAACTAGTTGCTGATCTGTGACTATCTTGTATTTTCCCAACTCTTGGCTCTTTTCTAATACATTCTTTTGGTTTAAGGTTCCCTAGAATTGTATCCTACCCCTGTTAATTTATTGTAATCATTCATATTATTGTTCAATTCAAATGATCTTTCTCTCTGAATACTCCTTTTAAACATTGTGGTTAAAAAAAAACATAACATAAAGATTTACAATCGTAACTATTTCTAAGTGTACATTTCAGTAGTGTTAAGAATATTCACATCGCTGTGCAAACAATCTCCAGAATAGTTTTATCTTGCAAAGCAGAAACCCGTTAAGCAGACCCCTATTTCTCTGTCCTCAAAGTCCCTGACAACCACCATTCCTACTTTCTGTTTCGATGAATGTAACTACTTTACATATCTCGTATAAGTAGAACCATGCAGTATTTGTGTTTTTGTGATGGTTTATTTCACTTAGCATACATTTTCAAGGTTCACTCATATTGTAGCATGCAGCAGAATTCCCTTCATTTTTAAGGGAATTACATTTTAGAAATATTTTAAATATTTTTAAAATAATAGAATATTTTAAATATTCTATGGTGTGCCTGTACCACATTGTGTTTATCTATTCATCTGTCAGTGGACACTTGGGTTGCTTCTATCTCTTGGCTAGTGCAGTGCTGATGTAAAGTGGGTGTATCTGAAGCCATATTGAATTCCTTCTTCTTCCTCTCTCTCATCCAAGTAATGAACTCCTCCCACTTTTATAAAAATTCTGGCTCTTTACATGCCATGATCTCATTCTGCCCATGACACTATGTACCCCATGGCACACTGGTAACTTTTGAGGTGATGCATGTGTGAAATTTGAATATTATTTGTATTACACTTGACATATGCATTCATATTCATTCTTTTTTCTTTCTTTCTTTCTTTTTTAAGTTGGAGTCTCAATCTGTCACTCAGGCTGGAGTGCAGTGGCACGCTCACAGCCACCGCAGCCTCCATCTACTGGGGTTAGGCGATTCTTCCACCTCAGTCTTCCAAGTAGCTGGAACTACAGGAGTGCTACCAACCTAGCCTATTTTTTGATTTATCGTAGAGACAAGGTCTCACTAAATTGCCCAGGCTGGTCTCGAACTTCCTGGGCTCAGGCAATCCTCTCGCCTCGGCCTCCCGAAGAACTGGGATTACAGGCTGAGCCACCATGCTCGGTCCCCATCCATTCTTATAGATGACCAACTATTTGTAAAATTCTAGAAGAGAATACTGCCCAAAGTACATAAAAACAAGTCTCCATTTTTTTCCAGTTCATTGAAAATTAACACACGAATTTTCTTTAGAAAAATAGAAATGAGCAATCGAAAATTATGAGGTGAGTGGTTGAACCAGATGGTCTTTTGAGGAAGACAAATGTTTAGAACCATCTGCCACAATTACTTCTCCATGTTGCATGTTAAAGTAGGACATCTGATGTGTAAAATTATATGTGTGTGTGTGTGTGTGTGTGTGTGTGTGTGTGTGTGTGTTTAAAGTGCTTGATTAACAAATTTTATAATTCTGTTCAGGTTAATTGCCATACTAATTTTCTGAGGAAAATTCATAATTTATTCATATCATTTATAGCGAACAAACTAATTTCTAGAAGTATATTGCCAGAGAATTACAAACCTCATGCAGAAAAAGGCAAAACCAATTGCATGGGAATTAATGGTTTTGCATTGTCTTAGTCCTAATGAGTCTATTTGAAAGTTTTGGCAGCCATCTGGAACTACAAATAGGGGTAAATCTTTAAATGTAGGCGTTGTCTCTCCAATCTTTCTTGCTTTCAGAAGCTGATTTTAGTACTGACATTGTTCCACGCTTAAGTTTTATAAAAAGAGAGAAGCAAAAATAATACTACTTGATTTAGAGGTTTGATACTTTTGGTTTCTAAAACTTGAGTAAATGTAAGTATGCAACCTTCTGTTATAAGCATGTTAAATATTTCTTAATTTGTAACAGGATGATTTGATTAAAAGGAAAAGAATTAGTGATATGTAGGAAATAAATTCCATATCTGCTTCAACAGATAAGGACTAAATTATGCAACATAAAATACAAGCATTAGGTAAACTAAAAGACACTCAACATTGCAAAAAGTCTTCTGTTTAGTTCTGTTTCATCTTTTCCAACCACATTACTACTTTCTAGCCTTAGATAATTTTTGTTTATTCTTACTCTCAAAACTTATGAGGGGGATTTGCATATTTCTTATAAAAATCAGATTCTGTATAAAAGTAGATCAGTCTTACAAGGTACAAAATATTTCTGCTAAGATAAAAAATCTGAGAAGTCTGGTCTAACGTGGAGTCTCTTAGCCTGAATATCAAATGGCAATCTCCTCTCTCCTAAAACCTTCATATAACCATGTGATATTTAGAATTAAGAAGAAAGTTTATGGCATGTTTCCATGTCTCTTGAAAGATAAAAGGTTCCAAGCTGAGGAAAATTGGGGACGATATTTGCTTAAATTACATGATTTTCTCTTTTAAAATAAAGATATAAGTTCCTATCAAAACTGAAATTAAAATTCAGCTAGCAGCTGGGCATGGTGGCTCATGCCTATAATCCCAGCATTTTGGAAGGCCGAGGTGAGAGGACTGCCTGAGCCCATGGGTTCAAGACCAGCCTGGGCCACTTGATGAGACCTCATCTCTACAATAAATCAAAAAATTAGCCGGGCATGGTGATGTGTTCCCGTAGTCCCAGCTACTTAGAAGGCTGAGGCAGAAGAATCACCTGAGCCCAGCTGGTCAAGGCTGCAGTGGCTGTGAGTGTACCACCGCACTCCAGCCTGGACAACAGAGTGAGACCCCAACTCAAAAAAAAAAAAAAAAAAAATTCAGGTAGCCTGTGTCAGCAACCTCGGACCCTTTCAACACAGAGCACAGGGTAAGGCTTGAAATATGTCTTCATCAGAAAGGAGTGTCTTTCTATAGAGCACCTATCAAATACCTGTCTGAGAGAAAGGGTATTTATAGACAATCATTCTTGATATAATCAGCTCATCCTGAGGGTAACTTCCATGAGAACAGGGGCTTTTTGTAAACTGCTAATTCTTTATTCCCAGAACGAAAATGGAATCTGTTTACTAAGTATGTGATCACAAATAAATATTGAATTAATGAACAAATCCAGGTGCCCTATATTGCTACTTGCATAGATCTCACTCCCAGGACAATCATGACTCGGCCCTCTTGGTCGTAGTTTCTAAGCAGCTCCCAACTCTGTCCACAGCTCTGCCTATTTACCACCACCAATTGCAAAAGACTCTCTCCTTGGTCTTCTTGCCTCCATGCTGGTCCTCTCTCTGTTGTAGGCAGACCCCAAAGATGTTTATGTCCTAATCTTCGAAACCTGTGAATATGCTAGATTATATGGGAAAGGTTGTCAATCAGGTGACCTTGGGATGAGGGAGATTATTTTGGATTATCTGGGTGGGCCCAATGTAATCTCTAAAGTCCTTCAATGTGGAAGAAAGATGCAAAAGGGTTAGTGCCAGAGTAATGGGAGAATTACCTGACTGACTATTGCTGGCTTTGAAAATTTAAGGGGGCCATGAACCAAGGAATGTGATAGCCTCCAGAAACTGGAAGACAACAAAATAAATTCTATTCTAGATCTTTCAGCAAGGAATTTCTTCCACCAGTAACTTGACTTTAACCCAAAGAGACCCATTATGAACGTTTGAAGAGCAGAATTTTAAAAATAGTAAATGTATATGATTTAAACCACCAAGTTTGTGTTACTTTGTTACAGCAGCCATAGAACACTGATATATCCTCCAAATTAATCTCCTCAGCAACACTTTCCTACCCATAGCCCCTCTGTAAAACAGTTGAATGATTTTGCTACTCCTCTTAAAATGAAGACCACACTGCTTAATGTGATCCCCTATAAGGCACAGCCTGGACTGCCCTTCCCTAACTTTATGGTCTCATCTCTTTCAAGTTCACCTTCAGTCTGTCTGCAGTTCAGCAACACCAGCCTTTGTGATGTCCTATGGCTCCTTCTAACAAAGGATCCATTGCTCCTTTTCTTTCCAATTGGTTAGTTCCTGCTCTCCCTGCAACCCTCAGATAAAAAAAGAACTTAGTACCACATGTTCTCACTTATCAGTGGACCCTAAGCATCTCTCATAACACTACAAGAAAGGGATTGGCACTGCCGGGACACTGCCAGGGGAGTGGGTGCACACAGCATCAATAAGAGTGCATGATTCCAATCCAGGTGAAGTGAGGTCCAATAGGAGACCCAAACTTCATCTGTTCGTAGGCGACTTATGTACCCAGTCCTGACTTGAATATCACATCTTTAAAATAAAAAAGAAATTTTTAAAAATCACTTCCTCGAGGAGGCATCTCTGATCTCTGTAAGTCAGTTTCCAACTAGAAACTGTGACAACACTGGAGAGCGAGCCTCTCTTGGAAGCAATTATCAAAGGTGTGATTTCACAATTGTTCATGTGATTCTTTGATTAAAATCTGAACACTTCATGGGGTTTGTTTATCTCCTCTCATCGCATTTCCTGTGCCTAGCATAATGCCTGGCACACAGCAGGCACGCAGTACATATTTGTTGAAAAAAATATATGAATGAATGAATGAAGCTGGGCCCTAGGGTTGTTCTCGGTTAGTCCCTCCCAGAGTCATCCTCATGGAAAGAGGCATTTTGATGACAGTGTCTTATCAAGAGGTAGCCTAAAAAATAGCCCCATGAAATCTGTTAACTGTTTTTCCTGCAGAGCTTTTGGTGAGAATCTTTCTATCATACCACTCGGTTTTCTTTACGCCAAGTAATGAAAAATAATTTATTTTTCATTCTGTTTTGGAATAACTTTTCTGTCCCAGAGATAGTCATCTGTTTGCTTCTTTTTTATAGTAGAAACTAGGGAAGCAACTCAAATCCATGGCCTTCAGGACGGAAGGATATATAACCTGCGGGGCTCAGGCAATCCTTCCACCTCTGCCTTCCAAGTAGCTGGACCTATAGGTACATACCACCATATTTGGATAATTAGTTGATTTATTGTAAAGATGAGGTATTACCAAGTTGTGCAGGCTAGTCTCGAACTTCTGGACTCAGGCAATCCTCTCACCTTGGTCTCCCAAATTGCTGGGATTACAGACTTGAGTCACTGTGCCCGGCATCGTGATGTATTGAACTGCACCATATCAAGCCATTTATCTCCTGAGAAATGAAGCATTGTGTGGTAGTAAATTGCCCCTGTAAAGTGAATATGACTGTGTTTCTCAGTTCCTCATTTTTCAAATCCTTGTTGTAACCAGAGTTACCAGACACAAAAATAACGTGAGCATTAGATTACAAACATTTTTCTGATACTACAGTTCAATTCATTTACATGCATCTCATGGGTTCATTGCTTTTAGCAAGCAGAAAATAAAGCTTTTGACACTGTGTTTTGGTTGAGGTAAGAAAATTATATGGTCTGCTTACATTCCTGATAGACTGCTCCTTGATCCCATCTCTAAGATATTTATGTTTTCTGATCTTATTTCCTCATTTGAAATATCATTTCAAAAAATAAAATTAGAAGCATGAACTTTGTTGATAATTGTGGGGGAAATGCCTGGATTTCTTTTCTTTTTTTTTTTTCCTTGTAGTCCAGGTCTTCCTTGAGAACACTAAATCCCTTGATAAGGAAACTCTTTACAAAGCTTAAAGCACATTTAATCTGAAGCATTTCTCATCAACAAAAAACTATTTCTTGCAGCCAGGAGTCCTCAAATGAAATTTAATGTAGACCTCAGAGACCATTATAACAAGCACACTTACCTTGATAATGGTTGGGTGTCCTAGCAGAGAAAAGAATTGGAGTGACTCTAGTAGTTCATTAGATTATTTGCTAACTTGTTTGTTTATTACTGCATATTATTAATACAAATTTAGATCTGTTTATGAAAATAATAGAAAATATAGTTTAAATGCTTTTTTAACTGTCAAGCAGCAACTTATATATCCAAAATATTTCTCCTTAAAAAAGAACTGACCTAATAATATAAGTTAGCAAAACAGAGCTAAATTATAAGAAAAAAATTGCTTTTAAAAATCAGTTTATTCTAATAATGATCCTAAGGACTGTAGCTCCTTTTAGAAGCAAAGGATTTTTTTAAAAAAACAAATTTAGAAGATTAAGATAGTCACTTAACAAAGTTAGGATGGAGTTCTGGAATGTGGCAAGCAGAAGTGAATCCTGATGCAAAAACATCACCCCGGCCCCAGGAAGGTAAGAGGAAAAAGTGATAGTGAAACTTTTGACCTCCTTAACCCAATTATATTTTTAAAAAACACAATCTCGATCTCTCAATTTGCCTATAAAATCACTAAGAAGAGAATGAAAAGCCAAAAAGAAGAAACTTAAAGAATTTAGAATATCATTAGGACAGTATATTTTTTCCATTTAAAAAGGACTGCTGTGGACTTTGACACTAACTAAGCCAAGCTTCATAGGTTCAGATCACGGTCCCCCACAAGACTGCCCTCACTGCCGACACTAGTCGCAAGTTCAGAGGACCCCAGGCCACCTCACTTCTGACTGGCTACAAATTCAGGGGTTCTCACTACCCTCTCGGGTTTGTGGCAATTTGTTAGAATGACTCACAGAACTCAGGAAAGCATTATACTTATAACTAGAGTTATATTATAGCAAAAACATGCCATTCAAAACCAGCCAAAAACAAAGACACTCAGGGCAAATCTGAGAGGAAGCCAAACAGAAAGCTTTGGTTGTCCTCTTTATGTGAAGTCAGCATGTATTACCTTCTGGCACATCTCAATGTATGACTATACTTATTGCTGATCAGGGAAACTCATCCAAACTTTGGTGTCCAGTTTCCTCTGGGGTTTCATTATGTAGACTTGATTGATTGAACCATTGTCCATGTGGTTGAACTCAATCTTCAACCTGTTTCCTTACCTAGAGGATGGCCTGATATCACCTATCTTAGAACCTCAACTCTGTAATTACATGGTTGGTCTTTCTTTTTGTCTGGTTAGATCATCATCCTGAATTATTTCATTAACATAAGCTGTTAAAGGGCCTACCTGGAGTCACCTCTTTAGCAAACTCAATTGTGGTCCCAGGGGCCTACCAAGAATAGCAAAGACACTCCTATCATTCTGGCAATTTTAAAGGATTAGAAGATACCTACCAGTAGCCAGGGGCAAAGGCCAGCAAAATACTTTATGTGCAAAAGGAAACTAAAATATACCAGAGTTGCCTCATAAGTTGAGGAATATAGAAGTTTGACATAGCACTTAGAGTTTTGGTTACTTGGGTAATTACAATTACATAAATTATTCCGGGGCACAAAAAGTTGTGCTTAATAAGTCAAACTTCAAGGTGAAGATATGGCTAGGCATTCATTGCCTTAATTTGTAGCAAATTGCATTTTAAAGAACTTTTTTATATTGAGAGTTTCAAGTATCCAACATTCATTTTCATTACACAAAGAGTGTCTTCAATTACCAGAATAGCACAAAATATGGATGGTATCAGATGGCTTTATATGATAGAAAACATGACAATTTTTGATAAAATATAAAAAAGCTTTCATTTTGATTCAAAATTTGCCTTATTGTATAGATTAATCTGATTTGTAGAAGTAAAACAAGATTAAATTCTTACATGTTAATTAATATCTTACACAAAAAATATGACCCATTGAAAGTTACTCAAAAACAAATATTAGCCGGGTTTGGTGGCTCAGCCTGTAATCCTGCGCCTTTAGGAGGCTGAGGTGAGTGGATTGCCTAAGCCCGCGGGTTCGAGACCTGCCTGGGCAACAAGACTTCATCTCTACAATAAATCAAAAAATCAGCCAGGCGTGGTAGCGCATGCCTGTAATTCCGGCTACTTGGAAGGCTGAGGCGGGAGGATCGGGAGCCCAGCAGGTCAAGGCTGCGGTGGCCGGGAGCAGCCACTGCACTCCAGTGTGGGCAACATAGACTTCAAATCAAAACAAAAAACAAAAAACAAATATTTTCCAATCTAAGATTAATATTTAGTGATATTTATTACTGAATTTTGTACTTAAATGTTTATAGCTAAATATTTTTGTAGTGCTAACTACTTCTTCTTTTTAAATAAATTACTCCACAATATATAGAATTTTAAGGAGTTGACTGCTGGATAAGAAAATTACAGTTGTTGCTCACTTTATTCCAGTTAAGAAATGTGTACTTCTAGCTTCATATTTTAGAATTTTTCATTTTCTGCTTAAAAACTTCAAAAGTATTATGTGGTGTTACTCTTATTTCATTTACCAAAAAGGTAATCACAAAAGTTATTCCTGAAAAATTTTGTAAAGTTTCACCTCCTTGCATCTGAAATCAAATTTTGAGGTTTGTTCAAGTATTTTCTAAAGGAAATAATTTCCTCAGGTTTTTCTAGATTTCAGAGAGATACTTCCATCTAGAAACCACCTCTCAAATAATTTTTCCTCAAAGATATTCAGAAAGATGGCTTGCAGAAGGACATTCTAACTAAAGGAAAAAAAAAGACAAAAGTGAGAATTATATGTGATTGGAAAAATCATTTAAATAAATGGCTGTGTAAGAGTTTCTTCCATTTTTTTCTTTTCTTTCCTTCCTCCCTTCTTCGCTTTCTCCCTTCCTCCCTTCCTCCTTCTCCTCTTCCATATTTTCAAATATATAGTGCTTGGCAAGAGAGAAATTTTGAGTTTGCAGAGAATAGACATTCTTTTTATTTGTCATTTACAGTTATTTAAAATACTGCCAATCATCTACCTAGAGTCATCTCCTTGTTCTGTTATGTTTTAGCACTTTTTGAAAAAACATTAACTCTCCTGGGCTACTAGAGTGAAAAGTAATGAAGTGCTTTATTTTTGTGGCACTAAGTTCCAGAAGCCTAGGAAAATGCTTCATAATCCAGTTGTGTAATAATCAAGACCAGAATATTCTACTATTCATATCCCAAGCACGCAGCCCTGGGCAACTCAGGAAATGTGTGGGTATTGAGCCAAGTTCCTTGTAAAAGCATTTCTCACTCAGTTCTTTCTTGTCATCTAGTGAAGTGGAAGCAGTAGCCAGATCAAGACCTGGGAAAGGGCCAAGGTGATGAGTGGAAAGGTCACTTGCAATCAGGGCCTTCCCTAATCATCATTGCAAAAAAAAGGACACTCTTCTCTGGTATTTCACTAGCCAAGCTTTGCAGCTTTGCTCATATCTGATCTCCACAGGCTAGAAACAACTCCCAGCTTTTTCTTTCTCTCAGTACATTCTCTCATTTTTCTGATCAAAAATTATTTAAATTAAATATCTTCCTAGAAAGAATCTGATGGGTAAACTCACACTAATAAGCTTAAAATGACTGAAAAAAAGACAAGTATGTTCTTATTCTCCCAAAGGATATTGCACCTTTGAGATGACACTTTGGCTCAGAAGAATGAACATTTAATGATACAATTTTGTGAAGGTAGGAGAGACGATGATCGTTTTTGAGGATGATTTAATTACAGCCTAGGCAGTAGAAGAGAATAATAGAAAAAAGTTAGAATTCAAAAAATAGATTTGATATAATAAGAAAAATGAAAAATATACAAAAATCAATAATTTGCTTGAATATAACATATTGAGCAAGAAGATACAATAATGGGAGAAGGTGGGTATATTCTATATTGAACAGCAAAATGGAAAATGCATAACACACCCAGGTGTAATCTTCCAAAATATGTGCATAGCAATATACTGAGAGGTATAGGAGAAAAGTTGAATATGCAGAGTTATAGAACGCAGATTTGTATGGGAAGACTGCTTTTGCTTTTAAAGAGGTCAACTCTTAACTAAGTTAATTTTTAAAATCTGAACATAACTACCAATAGGATTTTTTTGAAGATAGTGGACATTCTTTCTACTTCTTATTTACAGTTATTTAAAATACTGCCAACTATCTATCTAAAGTCATCTTGTTCTGTTAAGATTTAGCACTTTAAAGTATTGTTATCTTTTCAATTGGCTGGTTATAGGACTTGGTGAAAAATTTTGACTTTCATTTGAAAGAATGAGACTAGCTTAAAACATTCTTAAGAAAAATACAAAGATGAGGAATTTGTCTTAAAATGTATAACCATCATCATTAAAATATTACAGTAGTGCAAGTGTAGATTGTCATACTAACAGATTAGGGTAGTCACCTTAGAATAGATAGACATCTCTACCCCCACCCTCACCCCTCTCTGATAGAAATTATTGCGTAAGCAGGGTGCAGTGGCTCAAGTCTGTAATCCCAGCACTTTGGGGGGCTGAGGTGAGAGGATTGCCTGAGACCAGGGGTTCAAGACCAGCCTGGGCAACTTGGTGAGACCTCGTCTCTACAATAAATAAAAACATTAGCCGGGCGTGGTGGTGCACGCCAGTAGTTCCAGCTGTTTGGAAAGCTGAGGCGGAAGGATCACTGAGTTCAGCAGGTCAAGGCTGTGGTGGCTGTGAGCGTGCCACAGCATTCCAGCTTGGGCGACAGTGAGACTCCAACTTAAAAAAAAAAAAAGAAAGAAAACAAAACAAAACAAAACAAAATAAAGAAATTATTGCATAAAATCTTCAGTTCTCTTAACTCCTAGGAACCATGTCCCAGAACTTAAGTTGCAGTTACGTGCAGCAGCAAAGGGATGGATAATGTCCTCTCTATTGATTGCCTACTGTTTTCTCTTTTAATTCCCCATACTCCTATCAGTGTTTCCTGAGATTATCTCCCAATAAGCCACCTCTACCTGAATCTTTGGGGAGAGAGGTGGCTTCTGGGGGAGCTTACGCTAATATACCAGTTGAAATTACAGTTGCTGGTTACAGGACCAGGTCATGCATAGGCCAGAATATACAATATTACAATATTGTGCAATGGGTGCCATTATCACATTGTGCTATACAGAGGTCCTAATGGTTTGTCATTGTTCCTATGTCTCTTTTTGGAATTACAATGTTCTTGAGAGATTTTTGGTGTTAAGATGCAGATATTAAGTATTCTGCACTAAGTGATGCTTTACTAACATTATCCTAATAGAGTATGTTTTCAAATTCCCTTAATTCAAATTTATAAACAAGAGTACAGGTTCAGTCTTGTGATTACAGTGAATGCACATATAAATAAAATATTATACAATAAATGATTCTAAGACAATTATTTAACTATTTGGGACTAAAATCAAGTTATCTCCAATTTTGTATTCAAAAAAGGAAAAGATGTAAATGAAAAATATTCTAAGGCAACTAGAAAATATTGCCAAATATTTATCTTATCTTGGGATGGGAAGTCACTCTCCAAGTATAAATGCAATGAAACTTAAAAGCATTGTTAGATATTACCATATAAAAATGAAACATTTTGGTGTCATAATTAATATAAACAAAGCTAAAAGGCAAATTATACAGTGGGGAAATATTTTAAGAAGTTTTGACAAAGGGGCACTAAAATGTAATATTAACATTATGAACTTTAGAAATAAAAATGGATTCCTTGATTTAAGATCTGACTATAATTTCTATCTATGTGATCTTGGGGAAATTAATTAATCATTCTAAGTCTCCATTCCTTATCTTTTAAATGAGTATAAAAATATTATTTACTCATAAGGTTGTTTGAAGTTTAAATGAGATTATCTAGCTAAAATAGTTTGTAGAATACCCAGAACATGGTAAGAATTCAATGAAGTCTAATTTAAAGTATTGTTATCTTTCCAATTGGTTTATAACTTTTATAAGTTGTGAGTGCTTATAACAACGTTATTATTATTTTGAGTTGAGGTCTCACACTGTCACCCAGGCTGGAGTCCAGTGGCATAATCATAGTTCACTGAAGCACGACCTTCTGGGCTCAAGCAAACCTCTGTCCTCAGCCTCTCGAATAGCTGGAACTACAGGCATGTACCACTATGCCTGACTAAGTTTTTAATTTTTTATAGAGTTGAGGTCTTGCTATGTTGCCTAGGCTGCTCTCTAATTCCTGGGTTCAAGTAATCCTCCTGTCTTGGCATCCCAAAGCGCTGAGATTAGAATCATGAGCCACTGCACCTGGTCAATTTTTTAAAAGGGAGTAAACATGTCACAGAGAAAGAGAAAAAAAAGACATGAACAAAATTTTTTAAAAAAGGGATTCAAGAGATTAAGTGCCAGGCATTTACTCTAGGCATCTTCAATGCAGTCATTATTTTAATCCTTCAATAAACTATATTAAGTAGGTACCATTGTTATTTTCATTGTTGCAGGATAGGGAAACTGAGTCAAAGAGAGGCTAAGAAACTTGTCCATATTGCATAGCTAGTAGTATAATATTTATTTCTCAAGGAGTTTTAGTGAGTATCAAAAACATCTGGTGCTTATGAAGAAGGGAACTAGGTGGCTGAGGTCGGGAGTGAAAGAAAGACTTCAGAGAACTTTTAAGAAATTTTCCAATGATGGTCTAAAGTGGCAAAATTATTTATGACAAAATAGTAAGATGACAGTATACAAACAAGCTTTTGGAATAGTGTTACAAGTTTATGTATAAATTGCAATCCACTTTTAATTTACAAAAGGGAAGAAAATCCTTTGTGAATTTCAGTTTCACTGCTTAGGTCAGGAGGATGTGCCGTTGACAACAACTTTGATCCCACTCCTAGTGTTCATGACTGAAGAATCCACCACATACAAAATTATAAAGCCAGCTTGCAGGTGATATGTCATTCTTCTCCCTAACAGAGGAAATTTTAAAAACAGAATCATAGTTAGAAAGACTAAATATGTAAGAATCTTTTGTCTTTCTTGGCTTTCCGTTGTTGGGTACATGAATTTTCTTATGATGAACTACATGTGTCCAATTAAGTGATACTGATCAAACTGTGAAGTCAAAAATTTTGCATTCTTTGTGTCATATTCCTTTATTAGACAGTCAACACCTTATTTAAATCTATAAATAGTTTGGGTTTGGTCACAATAAAATCAAACCAAAAATAAGTAAATAAATAAGTAAACAAAGACAAAATAAATGGGAAAGTTAGCAACCTAAAGAAAATAAATGAAAGAGAGATTAAAGAAAACTAGCCGATTCGTATTAAAAAGTCTCAAGTATGGGGGGACACTTCACGGTTTAAGTTTAGGTGACAGTAAGTGGTCAGGGCTCAGCAGTATTATCTGGAGCCTGTCATCCTTCTGTCCACCAGGACGGCAAGGCTGAGAGTCTGCACTGGGGATGGTGGGGCAGGGTGTCGCAAGGAATTGACCTTGACTCAATGGTGGCCTCCCAAGCATGCAACCAGGCAACATACCCCAGAGATGCCAGAACAGAAAGACTCAGAGACTAAACTACAATCATCACAGCTTGTGGCTAACGTAAAACACAGAGTGAGAAGCAACAAGAAAAAGATGGGATAGGTGAACACACTTAGGAGAAGGTAGACGGTTAGAAGGACCATGCTATGTGAATTCTGCATCACCCAGTGTCTCTAGATTTCATTTTTCTCTCCACCTTATCAGCTCTCTCATTTGTCTGTGTGATTACAAGGACCAGAGTTGAGCGTAAGCAAGGGACTCAGCAGATGAAGGTGCCTGGAGTCAGCAACACTTGTGCTGTGGAAGAGACACAGGGGCAAGTTGGCCTGGCCCCAGCTGCAGCTTCCCCATTAGTTTACTGAGCAGCTCTGAATTCTATCTGCGAGTCTCAGGCAGAGGACACCTGGGCCAGAATGGGTGCCACCATTGGGTGGGGGCAATGTAAAGTCTCATGAATATTCAGTGTCCATGATTATTATATTTGGTATCTCTCTTAGCTTATCAACATTTAAACAGATCATGAATTTTTAGTGTCTTTTTATCTTTGGATTCCCATCTGTTTAATACAATTGTAATCTTTCTTTCTCTATGTCTGACACAGCTCACAGGTCTAACTTGCTATCTACGCTTAACATCTACTATGAGTTTCTTTTGTGTCTAACAAGCATTTTTTTTTTTTTGAGACAGGATCTTGCTCACGGCCACCACAGCCTCAACTGGCTGGACTCAGGTGATCCTTCCACCTCAGTCTTCCAAGTAGCTGGAACTACAGGCACGTACCACCAAGCCTGGCCAAATTTTTGATTTATTGTAGACACAAGGTCTCACCCAGTGCCCAGGCAGGTCTCAAACCCATGGGCTCAGACAATCCTCACACTTCAGCCTCTCAAAGTTCTGGGATTATAGGTGTGAGCCACCATGCCTGGCCAAACAATTCTATTATAACTGCATGATGCTGTGTGTTTTTCTATCACCACATCTTCACTACAACTAATAAATTATTTACTTTAGGTCCACGAGGCTTAACCAGAAAAACATCCCAAAGTCGGAGTATCAGAAGATTGATGGAAGGGGAAAACAGATGTTCTCAAGCAGATGGCTCAAGGTAGAATTAAGACTGATACACAGAATCTAATTGTGGGTAACACATAAAACTGGAATCCAACAAGTATCTTAGCCTAATTCCTAATGCAACTGACTTCTGTTTTCTGTTCAAACCATACATTTGATTCTGACTATTCAGTGCTGTAAATTCCAGATGAGCCTTAATTAGCAATGTTCCAATATAAGGGAGAAAAATCCCCTCTGTCAAGTACAGTATAAGACTTTCCTCTTTGTCTTTCATCATGGATCATGGAAATCACCAAAGTTTCACTGTTGTGTCTTAAGATACTGATCCGAGGGGGTAGTGCTGATCCAATATTTGGCAATTTCTGTTTTTTCAGGCAGTTACTCTGGAGTATGCTTGTCACAATAAAACAAATACATTTTAAAAAGAAATATTTAGCATTTGTCATTTCTTACCTAGGTAATCTACTAATCATCTAGAGACTGTTATTAAGACCAAAAGCTGAAGATGTCCAGACCATAGGTAACAAAACACTTTCATGAAAACAGACGCCAGTTTCATCACAGGAAATCTTGACAGCGCCCAAACCTGTACTGTTTAGAGGTCCACACTGCTTTAATTCTAAAAGCTGTCTTTAACCAAGGAGCATTTTAATATTAATTTTTAGTAGAACCAGTTTGCTATGTTTTACATTAATTTTTCTATTTGAAGACAATAAAAACATTCAAAATTTAAAAATAAAGATTATATATCATGATTGATAATGGAACTGGTTGTGTAAAACTATGCAAAATAGTGCTATATTATTTGTATATTGAGTGGCACTTCCATGGGTAGAAGGAAGCTGAGTGTTTCTGGGATGAAGAGCTACAAAGGACTAGATTTCACCACAAAGAATAAGTATATACAGAACATGATATGTAATTGAAATTCAGAGATGTCAAATAGCAATTTCCCCCCCGGTATTTTGTATAGTATAAAAGCTTAGCAAAGTGGCTCATACAAGGTGCTCCTGAGTCCTTGTTGAATAAGTAAATATAACATTTTACCTCATTCTTGTATCCATATTTTTGTCAAAGATGTTGGGAGAAATAGGAGGTTCTGTTTATCTCTGTAGTTCCACAAAAAGAAAAAAAAAATAATCACAGTCTTCTAGAATTGCTCCAAAAACAGTAAGGGTGGGAGGAGGATTATCTGTGATTATACATTACTGGAATCTCCCCAAAACTAAAGCAAGCAATTCCCTGTATTGTTGTACTGGGAGAAAAATACCAATCATGATACTCAAATTTTATTCTACCCTGCCTCTATTACTCTCCCCCACTGACTCTTCTTCACACCAGGCTGCTCCAGCCCCCAATCCCAGAAATTTCTCCCTCTACTTGACCTGGCTTCTTGCTTATAAAAAAAATGGATTGGAAGAGAGTTCATATCCAAATGATTGACCCATGGAAGCAGAGTTGGAGTAATTAGAGAAGGTTTCATGGAGGAGGTGGAATTAAAACTAGTCGTCGAAAGGAGATAGGGATTCAGCAAGGGGAAGGGAAAAGAGCATTACAAGTCCAAGGGATAAGCATTAGGCAATCACAATTTAGGGCTGGGATTGCATCTTCTGCAAAATATGACTATGTAGAGTAAAGTTATATATGGAGGACTCTAAATGATGCTATGTTGGATTTGATTTTTTACAAAAATCAATACATGTAAATCATCATATCAACAAGGTAAAAAAGAACAAAAACCATATGATTATATATATTCCATAGAAACGATAAAAACACTTGACAAAATTCTAGCCTCCAAGATGGACCCCTAGCCTCCAAGATGGAAAGAACTCTCAGCAAATTAGGAGGAGAAGGGAATTTTCTCATTTTGATAAAGATAATGTATAAAAAGTCTACAGCTAATAACTCAATTAGTGGTGGAAGAAGGAATGTCTTCATCCTAAAGTTGAAGGCAATGAAAAGATGTCTGCTTTCATCCTTCCTGTTCAACATTGCACCAGAGGTCCTAGCCACAGATGATAGTTAGGACAGATGATTTTATACATAGAAAATCCCCAAAACTCTACAAAAAAGCAACAAAAATTAATACATCAATTTAGTAATCTAGCAAGGAGTCAGGATAAAAGGTCAATGTGCAAAAGTCAATTGCATTTCTCTATAGTATCAATAAAAAATAAAAGCTGAAATTAATCTAACAATACCATTACAATAGCATTAAAATACAAAATACTTAGAGACAATTCTAACAACATATGTATAAAATCTGTATGAAGAAAGCTATATATAAAATTAGTGAGAGAAAACAAAGAATATCTAAATACATGGAGAGATATATCATGGATCAGAAGAATCAAAGTTAAGATCTCAATTACCTCCATATTGACTTATATATTCCATAGAAACCCAATCAATCAGTCTTTTAATCAACAGACTGTTAAAGTAGAAACTGAAAAATGTGTTTTAAAAATGCATATGGAGGCTGGTCGTGGTGACTCATGCCTATAGTCCCAGCACTTTGGGAGGCAGAGGTGAACGGATTGCCTGAACCCACGGGTTTGAGACCAGCCTGGGCAACTTGGTGAGACCTCATCTCTACAATAAATCAAAAAATTAGCCATGCACAGTGGCATGTACCTGTAGTTCCAGTTACTTGGAAGGCTGAAGAAGAAGGATCACCTGAGCCCAGCAGATCGAGGCTGCGGTGGCTGTGAGCATACCACTGCACTCCAGCCTGGGCGACAGAGTGAGACTCCAACTCAAAAAAAAAAAAATAAAAGCATATGGAAAAGCAAAGTACTTAGAGTAGCCAAAGAAATTTTGAAAACACAAATCAAAGTGGGATGGTTTATATTATCTGATGTTAAGATTTACTATAAAGTTAGAGTAATCAAGCTGATGCAACATTAGTAGAAAGGTACACATATATATCAATGGAATTGAGGAGAGTCTAGAAATACAAGCATACACATATAGTCAATTGATTTTCGGCAAAGATGCCAAAGTTATTTCATAGAGCAAGATATAATGCTATAAATGATGCTACAATTAAATATGTTAAAAAATGAATTCATAACATATTTTAAAAGCTCAAAATGGATCATATACCTACATATACAACCTAAATTTATGAAACTTCTGAAAGAAAATGTAGAAAAATAATCTGTGACTTCTTTTTTTTTTTTTTTTTGAGTCAGAGTCTCACTCTGTCCACCCAGGCTGGAGTACAGTGACAGGATGGTGACTCACCACGGTTGCCAACACCTGGGCTCAAAGTGATCCTTCTGCATCAGCTTCCTGATTAGCTGGAACTATGGGCGTGCTCCAGCATGCCCGGTTAATTTTATTTTTATTTTTGTAGGGACAAAGTCTTGCTACGTTTCTCAGTCTGGTCTCAAACTCCTGGGCTCAAGTCTCCTGCCTTTGCCTCCCAAAGTGCTGGAATTATAGGCATGAGCCACTGCTTCTGGCCTGTGACTTTTCATTAGGCACAGATATCTTAGGTATGATACCAAAATATGAACCAGAGAAAATAGATCACTTGGATTTCATCAAAATATAAAATTTCTTCTCCAGAAAGACGCTGTTAAGAAAATTTTTCAAAATGTCAAAGCCTGGGAGAAAATATCTGCAGACCACATATATTAGAAAGGACATATTCAAAGTATATAAAGAACTTTTAAAAATTAAAATAACAAAAATACAAATCACCTAATTTAAAAAACAGATCGAAGTGTTGAACAGACATTTTTCCAAAGAAAGGATGTGAATGCTGTGTTATCTACTATTGCATAACAATTTACCACGAAACTTGGTGCCATAAAGTAATGATAAGCATTTATTATCTCAGTTTTCATAGCTCAAGAAACAGGACCAGCTTAGCTGGGTTGTTCTGGTTTCTGTTGGGATTGTAGTCAAGATGTTGGCCGGGGCTGCACGTCATCTGAGCCTTAACTGGGGCTTGTGAATCTGCTTTCAAAATGGCTCACTTGAGAGTTGATGCTAATTATTGTCAGGAGGCCTATGTTTGTCATCACATGGCTCTCTCCACAGGGTTTTTGAATGTCCTCATAACATAGCAACTGGCTTCCCTCAAAGTGAGTGAGTCAAGAGAAATCCAGGAGGAAATAGAAATGACTTTCCTGACTTGGCCTAAGAAGTCACACACTATCATTTTTGCAATATACTTCTTGCTACACAGCATATTACGTTTAGAAAGAAACTACATAGAAGAGTGAATATTAGTATCTAGGGATCATTTAGGGGTCCATCTTGGAGGCTAGTCCCTGCAGATGGCAAAAACGCATATGAAAAGAAGCTCAGCATTCTTAGTCATTAAGGAAGTGCAAATTAAAACCACAAAGACAGAGCAATACATACCTACTAGGATAGCTCTTAGAACCTCACTCTCCAAAGTCTTAACAAGGATCCTGAGCAACCAGAACACTCAAATATTGCAGCTAAGAATGTAAAATTGTACAGACACGTTGCAAAAGCAATTTGATAGTTTCTGATAAAGTTAATCATACACTTACTATTCAACCTAATAATCCTACCCTAGGTATTTAAACAAGAGAAATAAAAACCCCTGTCTGCACAAAGACCTGAGTGAGAATACTTATAGTGGTTTTACCTGTAATTACCCTAAACTGGAAATATTTCAAATACCCACCAACCAATGAGTGGATAATCAAATTGGGGTACTTCCATACAGTGGAATTTTATAACTCAGCAATAGAAAAGAACTACTTATATATGTAAACATGGTTGAGTCTCAAAATGAGTCTAGAATATCATATAAATGGAATTATACAACATATAGTAGTTTATGCATGGCTTCCTTCACTTGGCATAAACTACTATATGTTGTATAATTCCATTTATATGATATTCTAGAAAAGAGAGACTGTAGGAAGAGAATTCAGATCAGTGTCTGAGATTGCCAGGTGCTGAGAATAGGGAGAAAGAATTGACTACCAAGGATCATTGGAATATTGATGAGAATATTCTGAATCTTGATTGTAGTAGTGATTTTACAACTATATAAACATGCTTGTCGAGATCTAATTTATACACCTAAAAAAGTGAATTTTCCTATAGAGTAAATTATCCTACAATAAACCCAATTTTTTAAAAAAGCAAATGTAATTTAAACATGATGCTAACTTCTATATTTTAGTGTTGTTATGAGAAGATTAGGCTTGGGTAAATATTAGGTAAGAGGCTATTATTCTAAGGGAAATTAAAGTAAGAAAGCTGCCAGGCGCGGTGGCTCAAACCTGTAATCCCAGCACTTTGGGAGGCCAAGGCAATGGGATTGCTTGAGCTCAGGTGTTGGAGACCAGCCTGAGCAGGTTGGGGAGACCTCATCTCTAAAATAAATAAAAAATTCAGCTGGGCATGCTAGAGTGCGCCTGTAGTTTCAGCCACTTGGAAAACTGAGGCAGAAGGATCGCCTGAGCCCAGGAGGTCAAGGCTGTGGTGGCTGTGAGCAAGCCATTGCACTCCAGCCTGGATGATGAGTGAGACCCAAACTCAAAAAAAAAAAAAAAAAAAAAAAAAGAAAGAAAGAAAGAAAGAAAAGAAAGCTGTGTGGCTATGGTAAGAGAATTCAGTGATTACATGGAAGAGGGAGGTTTGTTAGTCGGGGTTCTCCAGAGAAACAGAACCAAGAAGACATGCAGCTCTATAGAAATGAATCAACATTACAAATAAAATAGCATTAAAGTATAAAATACTTAGAGAAAATTCTAACAAAATATGCATAAAATAAGTATGTTGAAAGCTATCTATTTTAAGGAATTCACTCATGTGATTCTAGGGTCTTGGCAAGTCCAAAATCTTATGGAGGAGGCCAGCAGGCTGGAGACGCAGGGAAGAGTTTCAGTTTGAGTCTAAAGGTAGTCTGCGGGAGACTTACTCTTCTCTAAAGAGAAACAGGAAAAGCTGATGCAGATCCCATGGCAATCTGCGGGAGAATTCCCTCTGCTCTGCAAGGTCAGCTTTTTCTTCTTTTCAGGCCTGCAACTTATTGAATGAAGTCTTCTTACATCAAGGAGGGCAATTTGCTTTACTCAGCTTTTTATTCTTTTCAGACCTGCAACTTACTGGATGAAGTCTTCCCACATCATGAAGGGCAATTTGCTGTACTCAAAATCGACTAATTCAAATATAGCTCTCCTCCAAAGTCATCCTCACAGAAGCATCCAGAATATTGTTTGACCAAATATCTGGTTGCTGTGGCCTAGTCAAGCTGACACATAAAATTAACCATCACAGGATGATTGATTGACTGGAAAGGGACTTAAAGAATCTTCCAAAGTGACAGATATGTTCTGTATTTTTTTTTTTTTTTTTTGAGTTGGAGTCTCACTCTGTCATCCAGACTGGAGTGCAGTGGCCACACCCGGCCACCGCAGCCTCGACCCACTGGGCTCCAGCGATCCTTCCGCCTCAGCCTTCTGAGTAGCCAGAACTACAGGCGTGCGCTACCATACCCAGCTAATCTTTTTGTCCTATTGCAGAGATGAGGTCTTGCCAAGTTGTCCCGGGCATGTCTCAAACCCACAGGCTCAGACAATCCACTTACCTAGGCCTCCCAAAGCGCTGGAATTACAGGCTGAGCCACCAAGCCCGGCCATGTTCTGTTTTTTAACTGGGGTGGTGGTTATTTGGGTGAATATGTTTATGAACAATCATCAGGTTGGAAACTTACGATCTGTGCATGCTATTGTATGTAAATTAAATATAATTTTGACAATGCAAAAGAGTCCCCAGGCAGTTGTATCACGACTAATGTGATATCCCATTCAATGTGAGTGTGTGTTTAAATGTGTGTGTGTGTGCATTAGAGCTGATAGATAAGTGATGGAGGGGTTTCCTACTGTAACATATCCCCCCATTTGTCTTCCCTTTATGCCTGAACCCCTCACACTCATTGTGAAAACACATTGAATTTACTTGCCAACATTATTAAGCCTGCATTTACTTTCTCCCCAATTCTTTGGAAACACGTGGGTTTCTTTTTCTATTCTGCTCTTGTTTTCAAGTGATTACTGACTAATTGGACAATTATCTCCCCGTTACCAGAACAAAGAGATAAGATGTATGCTTATTCTTACTAAATGACTAGGGATCTTAAATAAACAAAATAAATTCTAGGAAATAGTCAAGTGAGAAATAATCAATATAGTTGGCCTTCTGGAGACCAGGGTTTCATATCTGCAGATTCAACTAACCACAGATTGAAAATATTGAAAAAAAAAGAATAAAAATACCAATACAAGAATAAAAAATGATACAAATAAAAAGCAATACAGCACCATACTTATTTATACAGCATTACAACGTATTAGGCATTATAAATAATCTAGAGATGATTTAAAGTATACTGAAGAATGTTTGTAGTTTACATGCAAATACTACATCATATTATATAAGAGGCTTGAGTATTTGCAAATTTTGGCATCCTGGAATCAAACCCCCACAGATATAGAGAAATGACTGTATTTTAAAAATCAATCTGTAGCTGGGTGTGGTGGCTCATACCTGTAATCCCAGTATTTTGGGAGGTGACGGCTAGAGGATTGTCTGAGTCCAGGGGTTCGACACTAGTCTGGGCAACTTGGCGAGACCTTGTTTCTACAATAAGTCAAAAAATCAGTCAGGCATAGTGGTGTACCTGTAGTCCCAATTACTTGGAAGGTTGAGACGAAGGATCACTGAGTCCAGCAGGCCGATGCTGAGGTGGCCATGAGCATGCCACTGCACTCCAGCCTGAGCAACAGAGTGAGATTTTGACTCAAAAAAAAAAAAAAAAAAAAAAATCAATCAGTAGAGCAAGGTTAATAAAGTTGATGCAAAATAATCTTGTAAAATTGAAATGTACCATAATATAAATGCTAAAGAATTTCAAGAAAATGTAATAAACAACTTTGTTGAAAATGTTTTAAAAAATGTATCTTGTTCTTTTCAGATTCTCTGGTCAGGGAGAGAGTTAAAAATTATATTCAAAACTATTCCTGAAAAGAATCTGATATTATTGTGCTGATGTGTAAAAAGAAAAAATACTGTACTTATTTATTCTGTTTCAAATTATATTCTAATCTTTAGAGTGAGAATATTCACTTAATTGGAGTTAGGATAGACATACCTAATGAGTACTAGACATTCATTACCTTTAGTTTTCCTGGAAAAAGGTAGGATCCATGCCATAGCCTTGTGTTATTAGCATTAATCTATACTGTTTTTGTTTGTTTTTTTTTTTTTTTTTGAGATGGAGTCTCACTCTGTCGCCCAGACTGGAGTGCAGTGGCCGCTCCCGGCCACCGCAACCTCGACCTGCTGGGCTCCGGCGATCCTTCCACCTCAGCCTTCCAAGTAGCCGGAATTACAGGCATGCGCTACCATGCCCGGCTGATTTTTTTGATTTATTGTAGAGATGAGGTCTTGCTGCCCAGGCGGGTCTCGAACCCGCGGGCTCAGGCAATCCACTCACCTTATCTTTCTAGCATGAGCCAGGCATCAGACTTCTCTGTCTCCTAAACGTCAGAAAAACATTCCAAAACTCCTAGTGGTTCCCTTGAAGCATCACCAGACCGGAAGTTATTGAGAATATCGCTCAGCATCTTCCCCAAGCATGATGCAGTGGGGAACCTCAAAAACAATTTGAAAATGATCTTCTTTCCCTCCCATCTTTTTCCTCTTTTTATATTCTCTATGGCCTAATGAGTTCAGAATTCCAAACAAGTTCTCAATACCATTTCTTTGGGTCTTACCTCACTTTGACAGCCTGGTAACTACTAGTAGGTGACCCTGTTGAAACCGATGTCAATAGACGACCATTCTGACAACCTGGGTTCTTGTTTGTCTGCCTGATTACTGTCTCATGCAAGGACTAAAAGTAAATTTTCAAGGCAAATACATACCTTTCTAAAATTTTCTGACCCGTTAAATACCCTATCAAAGATATGTATATATACGCACACATAATTATATCTTCTTGAAAAAAAGTAGCCTTTGTGGAAAACTTTATACACAGTCTTTGTTCCTTGCTAGTTAATATTCTAAACATAGACCAAACAAGTCAACAAATGAACAAGTTATTATTGGAATAAATAAACAAGGGAAAACTTCAATTTCTCACTCATATTAATTCATTATTCCTTGTAATGCCTAATAATCTTTAGAGAGAACAGAAAACATCTATTCTTTAATCATCTGTGGCTTATTAATTGACAGTTCTTAGAATAGCATTGTTAGTTTGCAATTCTTTTCTCAATGACATTCTTTGAGGTGAGATCTTGGGCTAACTTTATAGTTCCCTGTCACTTGTGGGCCAACCTAGACTTCTGTAAATCAAGAGATTCTGTTAGTCTCTCTAGCTAAATAGCAAACACTTCTAAGAGAAGATGGAAACCTTCACTAAGACAATTTGTATACCAAATTATGCTCTGGCTTATTTCTTATTTATTTATTTTAATAGTGTTGGGGGGTACAAATAGTTTTGATCTGGGCTTTAAGTGTACCCACCACCCCTACCTGTTCTGCCATTTTTTTTACCCTTTATCACCTCTCCACTCTCCCTTCTAAGCCTCAGTGTCCATTATACTATTGCCATGATTTTGAAGATTCTTCGTTTGGTTCTCACCTATAAGTGAGAACATGTAGTATTCATGTTCATGTTTTTCTGTTCCTTAGTTAGTTCATTTAGGATGATGTTCTCCAGTTCCATCCAAGTTGCTGCAAAAGACATTACTTTATTCTTTTGATAACTGAATCGCATTCTATGGTATAAATATACCGCACTTCTGTTATCCACTGATCTATTGATGGGCATTTTGGCTGATTTCACATGCTTGCAATTGTGAATTGTGCTGTGACGAACATGTGGGTGCAGGTGTCTTTTTAATATAATGACCTCTGTTCCTTTCAGTAGATACTTACAAGTGGGATTGCGGATCACATGGTAGATCTACTTTTAGTTGCTTGAGAAATTACTATGCCACTTTCCATAGAGGCTGTGCTAATTTACACTCCCACCAACAGTGTATACGTGTTCCCTTTTCTCCGCATCCACACTGGCATCTATCGTTTCTTTATTTTTTAATAATGGCCATCCTGACTGGTGTAAGGTGATATCTCATTGTGATTTTAATTTGCATTTTCCCAATAAGGCTCTGGCCTATTTCTGTTTAACGCACACAGATACCACAACTCATAAAGGCCTAACACAGTACGTGTCCAGTTACTAATGTTCCAGTTGTAGTATCAGAACATTAAGTTGTATAAATTTATACTTTCTACATTTATACTTTTCATCAATCCAAACCCCCTTTTCCCTATTTGGCCAGCCCCCCCCCAACACACATCAATTATTGACAGATGATTTACCAGATTTTGTCCTGGCTTAATTTTTCCAGTGATTAGAAACACACTATTTTTGTCTCTGATGATTCATTTGTTCTTTGGGTCTGACTGACCCTTACACATGTCTATACATTTCCTTTCCCTTTTGCTATTCATTGGCATTCTGAGGGTTGATTTCCCTTTACCAAGCCCTCACTGAAGTAGAAATACTACCAGAATAAGAACAAAATTTAGTGGAATAGAGACAAATTGGATACATACTTGTAGAACAGTATTTTTTCCCTCAAGAGCAAATATAAGTGTGTTTGGGGTATGCATAATCTATATCTTATGGTCTTCTGACACTAGAATTCACTCTGTGGAAACAGTTCTCAAACCTCGATGGGCATTAGAATAACTTAGCTTGTCAAAACATGCTGCTGGGTCACATTCTCAGAGTTTCTGATGCTGAAGGTCTTGGGTGAAGACTACCCCACCTGCATTTTTATACAAGCTTCTAGGTCATGCTGGTGCTCCTGATCTGAAGGCTGCCCTCTGAGAACTGTGGACTTACTGCTTATCCTGTATTTAATAGGAGGAGAAGTTTAAAAAACTAAATTAAAAAAGTTAATGAAGATTTTCTTAAGTAGACAATTATCTCTCATGACTTAATGGTTAGAATAAATTTTGTAATTATAACAAAGACAGCACAGCGCATGTCAACGCTGAATAAAAAAATGTTCCTTTCATCAGTCAAGTCTGAAAAATTTTTTAGACCTTAAGGCAACTTCATCTGGAAGAAGTTCATACTGAACCCTAAGTGCTCAATAACATACCAGCCCAGATCAGTGCTAATGGACTGCTGTGTTAAAGTCGAAGTGTCATCTATTTTTCTCTTGCAGTCCTCCACTGTTTGTAATTATGACCAAAACATTCATATATAAATAATTACATCAAAAGGTACATTGCTTATCTTTCAGTTGGGTTTATTTTAATAATATTTGAAAGCAGGACCATGGACATGGTTTAGAAATTCCTGCTTTAGTTCTGTCTGGTCAAATATTTTGATAAAGTTAAAATTTAGTCTAGAAGACATGGATTGGCAAGAACACTGTGGTTTGTGAGACCAGACTGGGAGTTTCATCCAGTTTGGATAGAAACCTGCAGTGACTTTTAGTGCTGGGATTTGCATTGTCTTCAGCTAACTCCTTTCCTTATCACCTGTATCTAGCCAGTCCCCAAGTTCTCTCAAATTTTCCTTGCAGCAGGCTCTCCTGTTCCTCCCTTCTTATTTTACCTCCTCATGAAAAGTCTTTACACTCATTTCACTGACTCCTCTGTCACGATTTGAAACTGCCCCCATTGTACCATAGTTGCATCCAAACCTTCCCAACATAATAACATAAACATTTATTTCTTCACTGACTCCTTTTCCTCTGCATTATAAATATGCAAGTTTCTCCCATTCAAATATAATTTATTTAACCAGTCCCCTCTTGTTGAATCCTGAGGTTGCTACCAATGTTTGATATTTGGTATCATATTTTGCTTATTCTTTTCTCAAAGAATATAAGAACTGTGATTGAGGCACATTCATAGGGTAATATTCACATAGCAAAACATTTGTAAATCTTGATATGAAAAAATGTTAGGTATGTTTTTTTAAAAAAAATCTCTTTATACCAGACTATTCATATTTCTTTCTTCGTTACAAATAGGTGAGTGTATATATACATACATAACTATGCATTGTGTATAGAAAAATAAAATGAAAACATGCCTACATATAAAACTGTAAGGGGTTGGATTAAATTTTTTTTTTGCTTTCATGCACTCTATTTTCAGTTTTTTAACACTAGTATTAGATAGCACTTAAATGTAGTACTAAGTAGCAATTAATAGCATTAGATTTTTAATAGTGTTAAATAGCATTTACGTTTGATATTAGATTATGAAAACTAATGTTTAAAAATATATTTAGTGTATGTAAGTATATGCCAACCATGTTTAGTTTCAATAGTATAACTTTTCTGTGCAAAAATGTTAGAGTTTTCTCTTTCCTAGTAACCAACGCTCAAAATTCTTATCCTGGAAATAAAGGTCTCCATAACTTAGGAACCTGTTGGTTATGGCCTTTCATTTTCAATGCTGTATCTCAACAAGACAGTGTTGTGGGATGGAGTCTTCACTTTTTCCTGTATTTGGTTTTACTTTACTATTCCTGCAACCTGTCTTACTTTCTCCTCTTTCTACAGTCCACACTCACTTTTCTGACAAGGCCCTTTCTGACAAGGCCGAGACCAAATGCTATCAATCCTCCATGGACTTTCTCCTGTTCTCTTAACTTTCCTAACTTCAGCATCTGAGTGCACTTTGCATTTTGTTTGTCATTTGTAAGCCCTGTTCATTTTTTTTCTAGGAAGTATTTGTACACATGTAGTTGTTCCTCAACTGTACTGCATATATTTTGTGGGGAATGAGGACAAACAAAGGCTAACCTCTGAGAACTGAGCTAGTAAAATCTATCCTTACAATACCTATGATCAATTACTTACGGAAAGAAAAATGGATCTGGATATAAATCCTGCAGTAAGTGCAGACAATTTACTGGCTGCCTGCATTCACATAAGATCCTTAATTTCTCTGTGCCTTACTTTTCTTATTTGAAAAGCTGGCGAAGATGGCACTTTGTGTTGCTGAAGATTCAGTTACTTAAGGAGACAATTATATTCAACTGATGCATAAATTCATAGCATTTGTTTTTTGGCATGGCAATACTGCAGTTGGGAGCTTGTTTATCATTTTTTATTTGGAGTGAGTGTTGTGCTTGTGAAAATATTCTTTACGTTTTGCAGATTTGAAGAAAATTAGTGCTATTTGAGGGCTAAACAAGATGGAATGTCAAGTGGAAAAAACCAACACTTCTGACATATTCTGCTGTTTGAATTTAATAGAGGAGTAGAAGCAGCAGAGGCAGCTTGAAACATTTGTCTTATGTATGGGGAGAAAGCCATTGGGGAGAGCACAGCAAGGAAATTTTTTGTCGTTTCAAAGAGGGTCACTTTGACCTGAGTGATTCTCCATGCTCAGGAAACCATCAGACTTTGATGAGGACCATTTAAACATTTTAATCCATGATGACCCACATCAGTCAACCGAAGAACTGGCAAATATGATACACTGTGATTAGCCAACCATTGTGGAACATGTGCGTTCTGTGGGCAAGTGAAAAACGCTATGAACGTATGCATCAACCCAACATAAAGAAAGCATTGGTTAGAATACAGACAACCTGCTAGCACATCTAATGCTGTGGTTTAGCTAAGACTGTTTCCCTATCAGGAATCATGCTTGAGGTGAGTTGTCAGCGTTTAGTGGGGAAACTGTAACAGTTTCAGCATCTGGCTTCCTTTGCCAAGACAACTGTTTGTTGTCCCAGACAAGAAAAAGGAAGAAAGAGGAAGTGAGACCTGAGGTTGCACATATCACTTCCTCCTCCAACTCACTGGTCAACATATCCTGTAACAACGTTTAGCTGCAAAGGAGTCTGGGAATTTTAGTCTTAAAATTGAAACACAGGAGATGGGTTCTGTTGCTATAGGGGGAAGGGAACAACAGGTTTAGATAACTCAAAATCAGGATTCTAAGCCTGAGAGATTGCAGTACAAGCACAAATGGACTGAATTCTCAAAAGCCTTGTGAGACTTGCTGATAGCTTCCTTCTGACCTCTCCAGCACAAAACTTCCATCAAAAGGCACATTGCACATATCTTTTCCTTCAAATTATTAAAAGTTCCTTAAGGACAGGGAATCTGTCTGCATGCCTTATTTGATTTTGAATGTGTCCCCACCTTCAGCTTAATTTTCTCCCTAGGATAAATAAAGAAAAATCACAATGCATGGGTATTCAAGAAGTTTCAGCTGTTTAAGTATGACTCTTGAGAATGTGCGATTGAAGTTTATGAACGAGTCATACTTGTGTCAAGGTGATGGTAGAAGTCCCTGGAAGGTAGAAAACACCTGTTTTAACTTTCAGCTAATTTTTCAGATTTTTGTCATCAAGATAATTTCTTTTTTTTCCACTGCAAACTATCAAAAGGGCAAAGGCAATTAGGATGCCTTCATCCCATCACCGCTGCTGGCCCTATAATTTTCTAGAAATAGTAGCTTTTTGGAATTAAGTAATGTCATCTGCCAATGACAATGCATAGATTTTGTTACATTTCCTCACGTGACAATGTACTCTTGTCTGAAAGCTTGGTAGCGCAAGGTAAATAAAGAAGCATTCTGTGTATTCTTAGAATTTTGCACTTTTATTTTAAAACAGAAAATTTCATGTTGATTCATACAGACTAACACTTATTTTTAAAACAGAATAGTGCATTAATTAAATGCCTTGTCCTAACTGTTTTATAAGCTCTGTTAGAAAAATAAACATCTCACAACAACTACAGTGTCAGTTCTTTAATAAATACATGAAACAGAAGTTAGTAGTCAATCAGTTATATAAACAGGTTCATAGTACATTATGTAAAATACTTTCCAAACTTCTGTATCATTTAAGGCAATTTAACTTTATGTATAATTCAAAGCCAGAAATGATATGAAATATGTTCAGTGAGAATTTGTTTCTTTCTAGAGTTATTTTGTATTCAAATACTTTAATTTAAAAATATATTCTATATTAAATTTCTTTTTACAAAGGCAGTACATGTTAAGTGAAACAAAATAAGATTATCTTACTGATAACTTAAAAACATTTCTAATTTTTTCTGCAGAGGTTTAAAAAACAATAATGAAGTAACTAATACATGTAAAATTAAAGCTATGTTAAATATACGCAAAATGAATTTCTATATTAATATGTGCAAATTTATATTATCTTATAATTTAGAATTAAAATATTTTACACTTAATATTCTTAATAAAATCTATGTACCATACTTGTCATTGTGTAAAATTCTTCTTAAAGTCACATTTATCTGTGGGACAGTGTAAAGTTGGTAAAATTTCTTTACACAGATCCCACATTTTTCCATCCTTTACAACTGCAGTGGTTTAAAAAGAAAAAAAAAATATATAGCTGTGTCAGACAATTTTAACTGAAGTAGGTTGTAGAGGCGAGAAACTCGATTAATAGAGTTAGCTTACATTTACAAATTTTATGTAGACAAATATTCCAGGTAGATAAAAGAGTAGTGTTATTACTCCCAGGTATTACATTAACAGCTGCCCAGGTAGCTGAACAATTGTTTTATATAATTCAAATTAGTTACATATACAGTTTTATAACAGTCATTACTTGAGCTTGAAGTTAAACTGATCAGAGATAAGAGAAAACAGTTTTAAAAAAGACATGATAAAGAAGAATAAAAAGCAGGAGAACTTGAGAAGAAAGTTGTTTTCTACAGCACTGGTTGGTTTATCATAACTTTTGCCTGCCATTGACATAAGATGTATAGGAGCCTACAAAAAAATCTACATACGAAGGTTTCATGTAATATTTTTCCAGTTAATTCTGTTTAAAAGTGAGATGATCATGGGAAAGGATCTTATAGAATGGGATAGAAAGAAAAATTGGTTAATGGAACTTTGAGAAACACACCCATTCTTGTCGGTTAAGTTAGAGTTTGTTGAAATCGTATGCACTAGCATAAAGGAGCCTGAGAGAGCCTTTGTAACTTAAACATATGCGGGATCTGAGCTGATAATCAGAGTTGGGCTCCATACCCAGTTGTATGTGGTTCAGTTGTCTTGAAATTGGCTTCTATGTTATCATAAATGGGTTCTCAAATGTTTATAAAAGAAAGAATGTCCCTATACCTGTGAATATTAACTTAAAGCTGAATTAGTATAACATGTTTTCAAACATAATTTTATACACTGCACCTAAGATGCCAACAGTTGCAAGATATATCACAATTTCAGAGATGTTAAGTTGAAAAAGTGGTGTCTTAGAATCAATGAAATATAAATATGAATATGTATAATCAGTTAACATAAATTTGCTATAGAGGAATTATAAAAAAGGAAAATTATCTGAAAGAACACCAGTTCTGTACTTTTTTGAAAATATCTGTTTGCACTGCATGAAATGGAATTCTTAAAGTCCATATAAATAAGAATAGTTCTAAATTAAACATTAAGAGTAAACAAAACAATACAATATGCACAGGATTGCACTCCCAAGTAACTGTCTTTCACATCATATTTTTATGAAAATAAATATGTATTTCAAACCCTCCAAAACGGAAAGAAGCTTACACACGTGTGGAAATTTAAAATTCTTAGTTTCTAATGGGTCTGTCTTTGTTTAAAGGATAAATTTAAATGATCTTTAAAATCAGTCAAAGATGTTTGGAAATGAAGAACTTCATTATACCATTAAATTCAGTTATTTGCCACAATTAGGCTTATTAAACTTGAAGCTTTAGGGCAAGCTTGGGAAAAGTGAGTAGAAAAAAACAGAATAAGAAAAGGAAAGAAAAATCTTTGAATCTAATCTACTCTATCAGGTTCCAGGAGAAATATCATTCTATAGAGAAAACTCTTCATAGTCTGTCATAATATATTTCAGTGCCTCATGAATGCTTATGGTCTCATATAATATCTTCAATGGATATTAAGTAAATATTAAAAATATATTTTATGCTTATTCTATGAAGCGTATCTAGTGCATTCACTAATTTCCATTTTGAGTTTTGAAAAATGTACCTCCAGTATATCTATGAGGGGAGTCCCCCCCAAAAACCCCAGAATTTATTTATAAAAAATTGTATATTTATTCTTACATGTTTAAACTTCAGTCATTTTCAAAGTGCTCTCCATGTGATGCAATACACCTATGAGACGCTTCTTCCATTGCTCAAAATAGTTTTTGAACTTGCCCATTTTGATGCCGTTTTTTTGTTTTGTCACTTCCACGTGAGCAAAACGTTTTCCTTTGAGGACTTTTTTTCATTCAGGAAAACAATAAAGGTCATTCAGGGTGAGATCAGGAAAATGGGGAGGGTGAGGTATCGGTGGTTGTGCAGTTTTTGGTTAGAAACTGCTGAACACTCAGTGTGGTGTGGACAGGTGCATTGTCATGGTGGAAGAACCAGTCACCTGTTTGCCACAACTCGGAACGTTTCTTCCACAAATCATGATGCAACCTTCTCAAAACTTCCAGGTAAAAACTTTGGTTGACCATTTGATCCAGAGGAACAAATTCTGAGTGTATTACAAGGGGCCCACCCTTCAAAAAGATAATTCTGGTTTTTTGGGGGTCCCCCTCTTATTGTGTTTAACCTTAGATTTTTTGATGATTTTTATAAACCAAAGGTAACCTGAACATTTAGGAAATAACCATATTTCAAGTGAATGTTTAAGTCTTCCAGAGAATGTCTAAGGCTTAATAAATATTAGCATATTTTCAAAAGTATATTAAATGTTTACAAATACATGTGCACTGCAGCGTGGTGTTCCCACAGAAATAAAATGTATATAGTCACGTTGTAGTGTATGTATGGCACATTTCTAAGTTATTACATACTTCAGGGCACAAAAAAAATGCTGCGGTACCAAAAGTTTTGTTCAAGTTCTTAAATCTGTTAACAATTTAAAATTTCATGAATTGTGTTTAACAAAAATGAGTCTCAAAAGGATCTCATGGTCATATTAGTTGAAAATAGGCTCTGCTTATATAAATTATTTAATCTAAGAATACCCTGTTTTTTCTTACCTTTTAGTTAATTCTAGCTAGTAAAATACTAATTCTCATCTCACCGATCACTACACAGGAAAATAGTAATTATTCAAGTAAAATATAAGACCTAAAATTTTTAAAAGTTAGCTCTTTACTTAAAAAAAAAGCAAGCACAAAACATGACAAGTATGACCAGAATTATCATCTAGCACAGAACTGCCTGTAAGGAAGTTTGTTCTTTCCTATGATAACAGCCTTGGTCCACTACAAAGTTAGTGTAAACTAGTGGGGGTGTAAAATATATAAACCCTTGATTTTTAAGGATTTCATTTTATTATGCTATTTTGGATAATTCATCCATATGGAAATTATTTTATTATTATAAACATGTAATGCTTATTTAAAATGTTATCATCATGTTAATTAATAAATATCTTTCACTTTTTCCTTTTGGGTGTTGTCAGACATTCATTTTTTAAAAGGATGCTATGTGTAATAGGCTACACAATACCATGTTTACAACATTCTTAGTGATCAAAAGTTTTTTACACAAGTGAGTCATAGCACTGAATTATGTCAATCTCTCATTTGAGGAAGGAAATGCAGTTCAAGTTAGCATCATAATTGCTTGGCTGTAAGGACATCTAACGGAGCAGCTGTGTCTATTGGCTCCAGAAATACTTATTATAGGTTTTTCAGTTCTCTTTAGGGTAAAATATGGGATGGAGGAGCGTCATCATCAATATGTAAATATCTACTACTTTATCTCAAGTGCTGGAAGACAACAAATCTTGAAAGTTAATTAACAGATGATATTTTAAATACATCCCTTTGTTGTCATGGGCAAAATTGTGTACCATACACAGGATTGTTAGACTGTTAGCCAATAAGATCAGATTAAATCCCTAGAGATATGGTAAGTGAAAGAAGTTTCCATTGGGGAAGTATACGGGTCCTGGGTTGAGCATTGTACAACTCCAGAGGGCGCTGTTCACACAGGCTGTGATGGGAAGACATTCCCATGTAGTCATCCATGCTGCAGTCTTTAGAAGCTGATGAGCAGGAAAGACTAGAAGTCGACTATGGACAGTTCAATTTAAATTACTCTTTCCTACTTTCCTTTGAAATCTTCTCATGCCCATATAATCGAGACTTCAGTAAATCACACTTACAAATATTTACCTATTGAATATTTTTAAGATTCAAGAGGTAGCATAATATTGTGCAATGAACACTGGCCTGGCAACAAGAAGAGAGAAGCTCTTTGTAATGTTGCCATTTTATCACTTATATGTTTCTTGAGAAATCATTCAAACTTTTTGAGCCTCAGTTCCCTGACTCATTAAACGGATGAATTAGCTTATTTCTAAGATATCACCAATCTTCCTCCAATTTTATATTTTCATGAACTATGGTGAGTAGGGTTGAGGTGGTTCCAGGAAAGAATGTCCCTAGGCTGCACTGAAGGGCAGAAATAATACAGCTCTTTATTTGAAAACTGCTGATATCTACTTAGAGTAAAAAAAATCTAAGAAAACTCATTCAAAACTGTGCTACTTTGCTTGAGGCAGAGTTTCTAAATATCTTGTGAACTGATGATTAGACAAATGGAATGGCCAAACAATCCTTCCAGTTGACCAGGCAAGAATATACAAAACTCCACACCTGCAAACAACAAAGCTATTCAGGTTTTGATGATACTTTACAGTGTCCCTTATTAACATTCAGCTTTAAAACCAGTATTCTAATAAAGTGACATTGTATTATCAGGTTTTCATGGCAGTAGTAACTTCGCACTTATTTAATCCAGTCATCTGTGACATATATAAACTTATCCTGTAAGGAAGAAAAACAAAACATAAAGGAAAAGAGGAGAGAATGCTGGAATTGGTATCCATCTTGTAAAAAGAAGAAACATACATGCACAAAACTATACAGTTTCAAAAGCAATATCCCTTAAGATTAAGGTTCTGTCTGTTCACCTCTTGACCAATTGAAACACCATTTATCCATCTAGCTTTTCTTGTCTCTTCACTGCCAATTGTTGGAGTGTTTGGCAGCATGAGAATTAACTGCCAAATGATTGTTTTTTCATCCACACATTTGGTGTAGGGATTACTGTACCCTTGTAGTGACACAATTCTAAACTGTCTCACAGCATGTCTCTCTCTGGGAAGCAAAGGAATGGCAGGTACCTGTAAAGTGTAATCAGTGCTCTTCAGATGAACTACATTCTATGCTGATCTAAATAAGTTATATATTACAGTAAAGTGCTACAATGACACTAGTCTCAAACAGTAGTAAGACACATTTTTCTCTGAAAACATCAGCAGCTATGAGAGTCACATGATGATGAGGATGCGTGTCAGTCTTTGATTGCATGTACAACCAGCAACTGGCATGATCTTGAGTCACTTGTCTCCTCTTGTGACTTTTAAAATTATAATTTTTAGGAGCAGTTATTTAAAATCCAGTTTCCCATAAAGTGTTTTAAAATCTTTTTTAGAAGTTGCACCTGAATGTTTCATGAGCGGTTAATTTACTGATATCCATTTTGATTTCTTCAGGTTTCTCACGCCGGTAGGTTACTGCTCTTGGGCAAACACTTTGCAGAATCAACTTGTCCTTGATAGAAAAAAGACATTATTATTAATTAAGGGCCTAAATATTATTACTAGATAATACCATACTGATAGTAATTCTTTTTTTTTTCAATTCACTGACCTTTTTGGAGGTTGACACTCTGTAATCTGATGAGGACTTAATTTTATTACTATTCCATTGCAATATCACCTGTCTAATGATAAGGACTTTAAGCAACCCGATCAAGAATGTAACTATGAATATGATGAAAAATATTCTCAAATAACTTGGGCTGGAGAAACATTCTGTAATGAAGCAAACAAATAGATGAATTAAAACATTGGAATAAATAAATCGAAGTCTTCTTTCAAGTCAATGATGTTCACATCTCAATGAATAGAACCAGAGATATTTGCAAAGCTATGTTTTTGAAACAGGGAACTAAAATTACTGTTGACTCAAAAAAACCACTTTAGTTTTTGTTGTACATTTATCACTTTGAGCAAAGCCTCCTTTGGAGAATACCCACAATTAAGGTATTCGATCATATTATTTCAATGCAGTTTGATTGTTTAATTGTAGTAACTGGAAGATGGCCAAGTCCCTTAACCAAACAAAATTTTATGGGGGGGAGGAGAGAGAGAGAGAGAGAGAGAGAGAGAGAGAGAGAGAGAGAGAGAGAGAGAGAGAGAGGAGACAGTTGTTGTCATGTGTACTGTTGATCACTAAGTGGAAAATAGGATTTAGAAAATTATTCAACAGCTCTGGGCGTTAGCACATGTTTCTCTTGTTATGCTTGTTCTATATTTGTTGCCCATCAGTAATGGAATATAAAGTAAACAACCGCAGAAGCTAAAATCAATACTACTATAATAGATAAATAAAGACTTCTCCTGAAATTGTAGTATAAATTTTCCTTGTTATTACACATGGCTTCTCCAGGAAACAAGAATATCTAATTTGGGACAATACTGAAATCTCTTTCTTCACTTTTCGTTAATTTTCTTTTTACTTGTCAGTTAATCAAATCTATTCTATTTCCTCTAAAAATTCACTGTGTGTTTTTCCTGGAACAAATAATTAATCTAGCTGGAAAAGGAAATGCTGTGTTAAGAGAAGGGGCATGCTAGAGCTCTATTTTAGTGCCAGCTTGTTGGCAAGCTCTCACTGGAATAGTCTTCAGGTTCCATTATTATCAGAGGTGTTACCCTAATCTAAGAGGAACATGCTTGCAAAATTTGCAAGTATTCCACAGAACTCACCAGCTGCCCCAGATTCATAAAATTACTTCCCGGCTAAGAGGCATGTGTTCCTCCACTCATTCTCCAACTTTGGGGCCCTCACCCAAATGTCCAAGGTCTCCCTGAGAAGGCCACTAGCGAGGTGACCTGCCAAGATGACCTGCCAAGACTTAGAATACTGCATTACCCAAACATGGTGATTTGCATCCAAATTCCCAACAATGACTAAGCGTACTCTTGAATAAAGTAAAACTCAGTAACAAGGGCAAGGCTTTCTCTCAAGTAGGGACTTCACTGATCCCAATTTTCTTTTGGTCAGTGATAAGTTTCCTTAAAAGGAGTACCAATAAGGGCAGACCGCTTATTGGACTGGAAACACCAAATGCCAGTGCAGGCCTCCATTACAGGTCTCACAAAATGAAAATCCAAAATGCTCTGTTCAAAGGTGGTGTTCTTTAAAGCTTCCACAGAGACCGTCAGGCTCATGACACACATGCCTTTTGTACTGGCAGACTGTCCCTTGGCTGATTTAGGACTACTAAATCAGCTGAGGCAGATTGTCAGCGGGGGGCACGTGGCTTGATCCCACTTTCTGGCTTCTTGCCTGATAGGAGCTTAGCCAGAGAGATGGAAGAACAGCCTTTAGGTGTGACTGAGAGGATAGATAACAGAGTTGCCTAGCCAGTACCCTTTCTCGCAACTTGTATAATAGTTGTGAAGGGGAGGGGAGTCCCCTAGCTACTGATGCATTACAGAAACATTTCTAATCGGTTAGGATGGAGGGCATCTTCTGGGCACAAATCTCCGTGCCTTTTTAAATGTTGTGGGTGGTCAAACATTTACCCTGGCCCATGCTGTTTTTAGTTTGGGTCAGACTAGGGCTTTTCCTAAGCAGCTTTAAGGGAATACTTTTTGTAACAACACTTAAGTCAGAGTAGTGTTTACTTAACTTAATAAATGACATGTTGATAGCAAGAGCCCTATTTATTAGAAAGGCACTTGGCTTTCTGGAGTGATTGCTGCAGCCCCAGCTGGCAGCACATGGGGCTCTTTTCAGAGCCAAGCTCATGATGAGCTACGATCAGTGTGGATATGAGGAAAAAAGAAACAAAACTCTAGAGAAAGTTTATTCTTCTGTGTAGTCTAAGAGTTGGAATTTTTCTTACAGGTTGGAGGGGAGACTTGAAATAATATTAGCAATAGGAATGTTTTAAACAAAGACATAATTTCAAGCTTAATTTATTTTCCTCTCCCCTCCCTCCCTCTCTCTCTCCCTCCCATCCTTCCTTTCCTCCCTCCCTCTCCCTTCTCTTTTCTTCTTCTCCTCCCCCCCTCCTTCTCCCTCCCTCTTCCTCCCTCTCCCTCTTTTTTTGCTATGTTGCCCAGGCTGGTCTTGAACTCCCAAGCTCAAGTAATCCTCCTACCTTGGCCTCCCCAGATGCTGGGATTAGAGGCATGAGCCACTCTACCCAGCCCCAAACTTAATTTCTAATATTAGTAGAGAGCAGCAACTCAAACCTGTGCAAAGTCGGGTTCTGGGTTTTCAGGTTCTAATTAACTTTTGTTTAAAAATAGTCTGTGAAAAGTCTTTGAGCATAGTTCTCACGTGTTTGCCGCATTTATGTTATCTTTTACCTCAGATGCTTATTTCATGTCCAGTAGCTCATTTAATGGCATAATTTTTGATATTGGTCTCATTTCCATTTTACATATGGGGAAACTGAGGCTTGGGATAAATTTTTTTTGTAGGAGGGCTGATATTTCTTAACAAATAATGTTGAGACATGTCTTAAGCCAAAGTCTAAAAGTTCCATACCCTTTCTATTGTGTCACCTTTACAATCATTCACTCCTAAGCTGTATTTATATCAGAATGGAAATTGCCAGTAGGAAATGGCCCTTTTGAAGTTACATATTTTGCAAAAGGAGATTATGCTTACTTAAAATTTTTTGGCTTCACCTGAAACATGAAAGTACTGATTAGACATGAAGAAGTTCAGAATTGGAAGCAAGTTTGAACTATGAAGGAAAAATATGGCCCCGCAGACCTTAGCTCGTAGTAAAATGAGTCTGCATAAGGAACTCATGTATTGGGGTCACAGAGAAATCACTAGCTGATTCCCATGGACACTCTTTCATGGAGGTGCAGTTGGGAATTCACCTGTGTAGGTAAGACAGGAAATCTAGCCACTCAGCCACATCATGGCAAGCATGATGGTTATGGCGTAGCATCTCTGGGAGATTTAAAAAACGGAATCACAAACGTATAAAATAATACACTTTAATACACAGTTTTAAAATAAAACTGTTTAAAAAATAAAGCCATATTTCATAATGAAAAAATGAAGCCTCAATTCTTTATTTAGCATGGCTATTTGTGGTTCTTTTTGAGGAACATAATCCTTTACAAATACTCTTCTGTGCTTTGCTTATTAAGTTGTGGTTTACCTGATGTTTGGTCAACATAATGCTGTTCCAGGAGAGTACATGAGGTTTTACACTGATCAAGTAGAGCTTGAGACAAATTGTGAGGGTGAAGGCATTGCACACAATTCCTGTAAAAGGAATCACAAGTGAAAACATTTATTTTTTAAAATGTTAGTGAGCTAATATTTCCTGCCAGAAACAAAATGACAAGACAACAATGAATACGTAGTTCAAATTTTGAGTAGGTTCATTAGAAATAACTCTACCAACAAGAGTTAAGTTCCTGCAGCATATACCTGGTATCCCCCTGCAAAAAAGAAATAACTCTACCATTATATTGAAGTACTGCATATCCAAATGATTTAAATAAATTACCACATGTAATTCTAAAAAATGAACTTGAGCTACCAGTGTGAGAAAGTGAATGTTTTAAAATTTTGGATTAAACAAATTGGAAGGAAAGTGATGTTTAAATTAGTGGTCTTTGAGCAGATATCAAATCGTTACTGGAAAATTAATTATTGGCACAAAATAATAATGTCACCTTCACTTCACCTTTCATTTATATATCCCTTATTTCTAAAATGTTTCAGTCACCATTATTCTTCATCATTAAAATGTTAAAAATAAAACACAGTTGGGCATGGTGGCTTACATTTATAATCCCAGCATTGTTGGAGGCTGAGGTGGGAGGATTGCTTGAACCTAGAGTTCAAGATCAGCCTAGGCAACACAGGGAGATTGTTTCTACAAAAAATTCAAAATATTAGCCGGGTATGGTGGCGCATGCCTGTAGTCCCAGTTACTTGAGAAGTAGAGGCAGAAAGATTACTAGAACCCAACCAGGAGTTCGAAGTTACAGTGAGCCATGATCGTGCCACTGCGCTTCAGCCTGAGTCAGAGTGAGACCTCGACTATAAATAAACAAACAAACAAAATAAAACATAACTTAGCAGTTAACATTTATTCGATGATTAACCATGCACCAAGTACAAAGTTGCATTTTTTTTACATGAATCATTTAATTCTTTCATAGAAGTACAGAAAGGTACTAATGTTTTTTTTCCCTCAATTTTGCTATCCGGATACTGAGGTACAAAGAATTTTAACAACTTGTCATAGATCACACCACTACCAGTGGTAAACTGGGAAGCATGAGGGCTCTATTTTCAAAAATCTTTTTCAAAAAAGCTAAGGTAGTGAATGTCCAGCTTTATTCTGATGCTTCCACAGCTATCTAGTGGCCAAAGATTGAAATCCAAATCTGTTAATTCATAAAATTTCTCATTTAATTCATTTTTAGCATGATGATGACAATTTATCAGCAACGTTTAAGATTAAGCAAGGCAGAACCAAAAAAGGACAAAAATAGCTATCCCTGAGGACAGCTTTACGTATGTTTGGAGACAGAGAACTCATACCAGTTTTCCTTGCAGGCTGTATGACAGGTGGGACAGTGTTCACAGAAGCGGCCAATGCTCCTGGGATCGGTGCACTCACACCTGCCACACACACACGTGCCTCTTCCGCTGCACACCTGGCCCTTTGAATTGACACAGTGCTGGGCCGATGCTGACGGGCACTGGCACCGATCCCCTTCCCAGCCACTGAAGCACTGGCATCTGCCGGTTTCACACTCTCCATGCCCTGCAACGAAGATGCCCCAATAACTCAGTAACTGAGACCAATGACTTTGTGAAGAGTTTCTAACCACAAATTCCCCTCCTATCTCCATGGAAACACACTGACAGTCGAGTGAATGGAAACAGCGTCATTTTCTATTGGTCTGATGTGAACAATGCCAGGACTTGGGGGGGGGTCTATTTTCAAAGTTGTTCTATTGTAGATGATGTCCCCATGCTAATATACTGTGCTGACAAGTGTGAAGGGTGTCCCTGCTTTGGTGGCTGCCCGACTACTTGAATGTCATTGTACATTTAGTTTTAAGTTAAAAGCACACAAATATAAAGAAGTTGCAAAGGCTACAGTATAATGTTAATTGTCTGACTTGAAATGAGAAAAACACAGGCAGTTGATGAACGGCATTCATAATTGATTCTCTCAGTTTTTCGTTTTTGCTAAAAACCTGGAATAACTTTGAAGGACTGTGAGGCACACTCTCTGCTGCTTCAGAACTGCCAGTGCCATGTTTAAAGATAAGGTCTCCCAAGAGGTTGAACTAATCTTTTCATATCTTCAGTGCATTATTTAGTAGCTTAGCAGGGCATGGCCTCATCTATGCTATGAATTCTTTTTAGGCATTAAATAAAAACAAGAGAGGTGGTGTGAGTGTGTGTGGGAGATTATTTATGCAGGTAAGTAGGTTGAGGAAACATGGGTTATACATAGTTAAATGGATCTTAGACTTCAGAAAGTACCCAACAAGTAATATGACAATATGCAATATGCAAATATGTCATATGATATATCATATGCAAATCTTCAATGGGGATACATTTTACAGGGTTATATAGTGTTTCTCAAGCTTATTTAGCCAAAGACCATCTTTTCCTCTGCCCTTCCCTTCTTCCTTCTTTCTCTTTTTCTCTTCCTTTCTTAGTTCCCTGTCTCCTTTCTTTTTATTTCTGAGCACCTCATTAGGTAATTGTTCCATACAGTCTATGGTAGGATCAGCTACATTTGCTAAGTGTAAAACTAATGAGGTCCAGGCCAAACAAATGTCTGCCAGACACTCTCTGCATGCAGCCTTTGTGCTGAATCCTAGCCAGTGGACCTGCAAACATGTGTTTTTATTCCCAAAGGAGATCAGTGGAGAAAATGCATGTCAACCCTACAGTTTGCATTTATACACAATTAATTCACAGGAGATTCTCAACTGCCTGTGGGTCAGTAGTCTCCTGGTTATATAGAAGGGCCAGGACATTCACTTTTAATATTTCATTGCAAACAAAGATAAGGACAAAACTCAACGTATTTGAAACTTTCCTGAGCAACTGATAGCTGTAGGATGCAATCGCAGAAAATTATTTCTCTTCCCTGAAAAATAATATTTCTCTTCCCTGTAAGATACAGCAGACAACTGCTGGTTCATTCTGAAGCTATCTATAATTCATCCGGCCTGTGATGCCAGTTACAGCTGAATAAATGTTCAGAATATAACATATTGTATGTATATGATAAAATAAAAAGATAATTTGCCATCATATATTTAGGTGATACAGGTCAAATTTTCAGCTTAGACAAGAATAGAAAACTTATTTTTTATAGGTTTGTTACTTTCCATTTACTTATGACAATGATTTAACAAATGTTTATTTATTAAAATGCAAATTCTAAAAGATACTGTCACAATAAGTGGATTTATCATATTGTCACAGTAAAATTATCATAGAACTCAGATGACAGGTAGTTTATTTAAGCCATTTAAAAACAATCTTTTGCAAATTAAAACTACACTGAGATACTACCTAATTCTAGTCAGGATGGCTATCAATAACTCAAAAAACAACAGATGCTGGAGAGGATGATGCGACAAAAAGGGAACACTTCTACACTGTTGGTGGGAGTGTAAACTAGTACAACCTCTGTGGAAAACAGTATGACGATTCCTAAAAGGTCTAAAAATTGACCTTCCATATGACCCTGCAATTCCTCTACAGGGAATACACCTGGAAGAACTCAAATCACTCTATAAAAAAGATGCCTACACACGAATGTTTATTGCAGCATTGTTCAAGGTAGCAAGAACATGGAACCAACCATGCTGCCCATAAAAAGAGGACTGGATTTAAAAAAATGTGGTACACATACATGATGGAATATTGCGCAGCCATAAAGAACAAAATCATGAACTTCACAGCAACCTGGATGGACTTACAGTCTATAATACTGAGTGGAACAAAGAACTGAGTATCACATGTTTTCACTCATAAGCAGATCTTGAACAATTACTGTGATACCATAAGAAAAGATTGGCAGTAACGGGAAACTGCCAGGAGGGGGTGGGGAAGCGGGATTGGCAGTAATGGGAAGCTGCCTGGGTAAGGAGGGGGCACACCTCATCAAGAAAGGTGCCTGCATAATGAACATCTGTATACCTAACCCTGAATTGTTCCCCACATCTTTAAAATAAAAAAATAAAAACAATATTTTGTATTTTCAAATGTTGAACAGATTTTTCTGGAATCTAACTTCTAGGTAGCAATAAACTGAATTGGCCAAAGCATAATCTTGATATTTTTGTTTTAATTTATTTCATTTAAAAAATTTGGGCTGTGTGTGGCCTCAAGGACACAACTTTTAGATTACTTAGAAAACCAGTATTTTTCTTGAAGAATGCTATCCTTTGGCAATTTGGTTGCTGGTGATATCCCAAAAATAAACTACAGAAGTTTCAATTACTGCAAACTTCATCTATAAAAATGTATTAAGAATCTTCAAATGAATGAAAAGTATACTTTTATAGCTCACTTCCCACCATCCTGACAGAAATAAAATCATCTGAGCAAGTTAGAGGGAGTGACTATTTACCAGAATGAATCAGATCCTTCTAGAAGAATATTCTGATTCTTCCAGATTATGTGTCAGACATCATCAGTAATTTCCTTTCCTGATATATTTCTTTTCAAGATCAAAGAATACATGAGAGTAACATTTTTAGGTTTTTATTTTAAAGTTTTTCCTGTATAAGATAAATTAAAGTATAGCTATTAAAATCATGTGCTATTTATCTGTTGCTATGCCCTAATTTATAAATTATGAAACCTTGAATAACAAATTCAGACTCAGTGTTGGTAATTTATAAAGATGTGATTTATAGAAACGTTTACATATATTCTGGTGTAGTAATGACTAGTAAAAACCGTCTATGTGTATTTATACTCACCAGCACACAGATTTCCATGGTGATATGGACAAGAAAAGTCATCCTTTTCACAATATTTTCCATATACTTTTCCAAGCTTAATTTTGTGACATAAACATTTTCCACAAATGCAAACTCCTCGACCACTGCAAACAGGTTGATCCTTGTGTGGCTTGCAGCTCTCAGGAGAAAATTGATCTTCATCAAAATGACATTTATTCTCATCACATCGGAAGCACTTGGAATCTAGAAAAGTGTCATCTACACACTTCCCTTTAGGTCCTCTGTTGTCCTCACACTGACAGCTGCAGTTTCTGTGTATGTGAATTTTAGTGGTTTCATTGAAACCAATAGGTTTGATTATTGCATAGTTTTTTCCTCTTGTGAGCTCACATTTTTTCATTTTAACTGTTACATTGAAAAGAACCTACATTTAGGAGGAAAAAAGAAAATATATTTATATAACTTGATTATTTGTATTACATATATATTAATGATATTTGAATCTATAAAAAATAAAGTTAGAGAGATTAACAATATTTGTAAAATACACATGCACTATATTTCATATAGTGCAACAACCATTTTTAGTGTCATTTCTTTCTTTCTTTCTTTCTTTTTTTTTGAGTCGGAGTCTCACTCTGTCACCCAGACTGGAGTGCAGTGGCTGCTCCCGACCACCGCAGCCTCGACCTGCTGGGCTCCGGTGATCCTTCCGCCTCAGCCTTCCAAACAGCTGGAACTACAGGCACGCGCTACCATGTCCAGCTAATTTTTGATTTGTTGTAGAGATGAGGTCTCACCAAGTTGCTCAGGTGGGTCTCGAACCCGCGGGATCAGGCAATTCACTCACCTCAGCCTCCCAAGGCGTGGGATTACAGGCTGAGCTACCGAGCCCGGCTCATTTATTTCTTAATTAATGAACTAGAGAGTTGATAATGCAATGACTGCTAATTGCCTACACTGCACCATTAAATAGACTTGTGTGCAAACCCATTTGAAGGGTTTACTCCACATTTGATGATTTCTTAGCAAATTTGAGAAAGAATAGATCATTTTCTGGACTCAGTCCTTAAAAGATGGAGTTACTGAATATTTGACACTAGGGATAGATCAAATAAACCCAAATAAAGAACTTCTGCTGAAAACCCAGAGATAAGATGCTCAAACAAACCATTTTTATTTGTTACTGTTTTCTATGAGCTCAAGTAAAGGGAATAACAATTAATTTTAGGTTTTTATTTTAAAGTATTTCCTGCATAAAATAAATTAAAATATAAATAGCAAAATAATGTGCTATAAATCTGTTGCCATACCCTCATGTATAGACTATGTATAGAATGAGAGTTAAATGTTATACTGTACTATATTATACTATACTAATGTATAAAATGAGAGTTAAATTTTTGTTTATACAGGGTGTCAATGGAGGAAAACATGACGCTTTCTCTGATGTTACTCAAGGGAAAAAGGTTTAGTATTCTTATTCTCAAATCTGAAGACCTCAATACAGGGTCAAAATTTGTCTCAGTAAGAGAAGGTAGCCTACACCTAAGGAGCTGGGCTGGCAGGAATTAGTTTCCTTCATGGAACTACAGTTTCTTTCTCCTGCCAAATTTTCCTTTTCCTTTCTTCTTTTTTGCATGGCACAATGGATTTAATATGTCTATTTGTACTTGTTGATCTATCTTACCATCTTACTTTGGCAAATAAGGAAGTTTTAGATAAACAGGTAGATAGAGAGATATAATTAAAAGGTCATATGACTATTCCTGAGAGTCAAACTATTTATACCACTTGGTTGAGAATGAAGGGAAAAATGGGATGTACGCAAAGAAAAAAAAATGTAAAAAGTAAGGAAAATCATGTTTGCAAAATTGAGATTTTTAAATGAAAAAACTACTTCTAAGAAAATAACCATTTTTGTCAGAAAGCAACTTAGTGCTATCTTTTGCTAGTAAAAAGTTTTCTCTGTATTTAATGAGCATCAAATGTGTATTTTGCAAACTAGTATATGATGTCTTTTGAACAAAATCCAAGGAGTGATTACAGAGAGAAATACAGAATTAGAAACTTGCAAGAATTAATTTAAAATATACAGCTTGTAAGAACAATTATACTACCTCCAGATTAAAAATTCTCAAGAGAGAAAAATATATCCTAACTAAAGAGAATAAAATATTCTCTCCTATTCAATTTCAGAATCTTCTCTTTCAATAAACTTTCTTTTTTTCTATAGCATGACATTAAATAATCATCATAGAATCTTAAAGGTGAAAGAAGAGTGATTAGAAATCTTCTAGATCAAGTCATTTATTTAACAACGAGGCAATTAGTACCTCATGAGGTACTCACTTGAAAATCTCTTCACCCTACATGGGTCCCCTTTAACAGCATGTTGTGCTGTTACTCTGTCCATTGTGGGAAATCCCTATCTCCTCTGGTACTGTTTCCAGATGCTGCTATAATCTGGGCCTCTCTTCTTTACATTCCTTTATTTATTTATTTATTTAGGTAAAATTATGACTCTTCTCAGTTGTTATTCTTGTAGCAAATTTCCCTGCCCCTTCCTAGATCATTATGAGAGTACTGGAGCAATCACAAAGTGAAAGATGTTGGAATTCTTAGCCCCTATCAATCATTCCATCATTCCCATCCTTTTCTGTGGTTTATTCTTTTCAATTTCATATTTACTTTGAGAACTTGTAGATTTGAAACCAAAAAGGCGTTATCATTATTGTAAATAGAGATACTACTTGCTTGAGCAGCTATGATTTCCTAACATATACTGGTTGTGAGACCTAAGTTTAAAGTTACTATTATTAAATAACTGTTTGATATTATTTATACTAACAATTTATATAATATGATATAAAGCAAATAGGAATTTTGAGAAGAGACAATGAAAGTTACCTTAAAGTATAAATAAGATTCTCGGAGTCAGTAGTAAGTAAAGTTTTTCAGAATGTTTTGATTTCTCTGTGAGAAAGCATGCCAAACAACTTAGTTTATTTTAAAAGGGAAAAATGCACACCCACATACTTCATCATTGCTGGTCACATTTTTGCATCCGTCCATGCCTGGCTTTCTGGATCCATCTGGACAGATGGCGGTAATATTGAAATAGATGCCTTGCACGTGGTTTTCCACCTGAACTTTCACTTCTGAAATGAGTTTCTGCAGAGAAACCATTTTAAAATTACATACTATAGTAGTTTCAGATGTAAGCAACCAAACCTATTGAAGACATATAGATTTAATTTTTATGTAAATCAGAATCTTTTTCTGTAAAGGGATGACTAAAAGTGTTTCCACACAATAGCCCAATTATATTTGAAATATATAAGAAATGTTAAAGAATTTACAATCTGCATTTAAATTGTTCTATTTTATTCACATACTTCCATGATGTCATTTTGATCACTTCAAGGATATATAAAAGTCTGTTAGCAAATAGACATTTTGATCCAACCATACTTATGTTGTTATGATAACGTTTAAGTAGAATATTGAAAAAATATATATCAGAACAACAGATAAATCTTGACAGCTTAAAATGTGAAACATGCTTCTAACTTACACAGCTGCTAAAGAAATATTTTAATTTCAAAACTTGAGACTATTATGAAAGATAAAATGCCTATTGATACAGAGTTGAAAGACGTATTTTTGGGAAGCCCACTTCTATACTGGAGGCATAAGAATTAGCTAACATATATGGTCCAAGAATGGCCTAGGATTTTTGCCAAATTCTTGTTGTTTGCTGTGTCAGTCAAGTTTGCTCCAATCCTTAATATCAAAACAGGGCCCTTACTTGGCAGAAAACCATTCATTCATGCACTTATCCACCCATTTATACACTCATTCAATAAATATCTGTTTAATGTCTATCTTGTAGCAAGTATACACTAATTTCTTCAGTCTTTGAAGTCCAAAGGATCTAGCTACTTTAAATACATACTTCAAACCCTGTGTGCATTTTGTCTCATGCAACTCAGAATTTACCACATGTAAAAATCTTGAATTTATTCTTATAAACAAAAAAAGGGGAAACACGAAGTATGCACCTAAGAAAAAAGAGTGAATAGCAAGGTATAAAAAGAAAAAAGTTCCAGTGGTTTTTCATTCTTTAGCAATTTTTCCTCTTCAATGGTATAAGCAATAAAGAAACATGCACTTACTGATTAATAATCAGTCATGGAATTCTGGTAGCATATGTTTAGAACAAGATACTTTCCTCTAATTCCTCAATGTAAACATTTTTTGCATTAGGTAAGATTATGTTAACCATATTTTTTTCCTCCCAGGCAACTCGTGCACTGCAACCAAAATTGAATAATTGTGGCAAGCCAACAGACACATCCAGTGGTGTTCAAATGGTGTTGTGATGTAAGCCTGACAGTTCAGAAGGAAATGTCTCACACAGAGAGCTTTCTCAGGTTGTCCTGAAATTCTTCTTCTCTTAAGATATTAAGCTAGCTGGGTCAATGTTTTTCAAGGAGGGTTAGAAGACAAAATCTCTAATGTTCTTCCTGGTTTGGGGATTTAAAAATTAAGCTCCAGATCTAATCTTAAACTTTCCTTTTAATATCTAATAGGCACAGAGGCAGAATCTAGTTTTTCCCGATGTATAATTTGTTAATGAATTGTGAATTGATTCTGTTGAACTGTGAAGAAAAAATGAAATTTCAACAGAATTTTAAAGATATAGACAAATATTAAATAATAGTAGAATCCCAACTTAGGAAGAGTAGTTAGCCAGTGTAAGTTTTTGTTGAATTTACAATCATTTTCCCACTGTCTAAGGTTAATTAGAACTATAATGGGCTAAGACACCTCATATCTATTCTAGGCAAATAAGAACATGAAACCAAATTGCTGTTGTCTCCTTTGCCATTGGTGCAGTCTGACACACAGGCAAAAAATCTGCCAATTTATGTACCTTGTATGGGATAATACTTGGGTTCATACTATAAAAATTTAAGGTGACTCCTAACAGCACAGACTCTTTTCTTATTTTGATTATCCTTGGGAACACTCAACTGATGGGAATGAATTGTATACATGTTCAATTTTTCCTTGCTTAGAAGCTCCCCCAAGCCTAGTTCTTTTGTAACAGTGAGAAAGACAAGTAATTTAAGATGCTGTTCCTTATTTTACTCAATGTACTTTTCAGACATAGAAAAAAATCCTTGGCAAAGACAAATCTAGCAGAATTTATTTTCCTTTAAGAGAAGAAAGTTAAAACAAGCTCTTCATTTTATATCTCGTGTCTACTCCTGCCTTTTCCTTTTGTACCCAAGTTTAAGGCAGGTGCTGCCTGGAGAAAATAAGAAGAGAGCCAGCTGGAGGATTTTCACATGCTTTGGCTACAAGTTACACCATTAGACTCTACATGTCAGAAAGGGAGCCAGAGAACTTGGGAAAGTGAGACTGTATAATTGGCTCATAAATTCAAGGTAGAATAAAGCATATCTTCTGACACCACGTAAAAATAAAAAACAAGTGGTATCACACAGTAGGAAGCACCTGGGACCTGGAGACGAGGAACACCTGCCTTTTGACCTTGCTTTCTTCTGCTTATTAGCTGTGCGACCTTTGGTTAATTTGCTTAACTTCCCGGAGTCTTGCTGTCTACAAATATGCAATGAGAGTACAAGCACCTGCCTTATAGATCAGGTGTGAGCACTAGATGAGGTCATGTTTGGAAAGTGACTGGGTCTTACTGGTAATAAAGAGTGACTATTACTGTAATGTCTTAACAGATATGATTGTATCTGGGAATGACCCAGGTTGAGAAAGCAGATATTTATTTATTTACTTATTTTTGCCTTTAGACATCCACTCTTCATGGGACTACGGGACTGATGACAGCACACAACTGCCAACTCAGTAAAATAGTATGTCTAGTAAGTTTCTTTTAATCAAGCTATTTTCATGAAATTGCTAAAATAATTGAATGAACAATCAAGGGACTGATCATAGAGAACCCAAGAGAGTCCTCTTGTCCAGGGGTCTATATCCCAGATAATTCATCTTCCATGGCAGATTATTGCTTTAAATAACTGTGGACTTCTACTTTATGACATAAAATTATGCAATTTCTTGGTAATCAAGTACATTCTACAGTTATGATTTGATGAGTCACTGAGCATTGGATTTGGAAGGGAATTTAGACAGCTGATAGCCCTATCTTAGCTTATTGTCAAGGAGACAGGGAAGCACAAAAAGCTGAAATGACTTTCCCAGGGTATCGGGGCTAGTTAGTGGTGGAGTCAAGGCTCAACTTCAGGTTTCTAATTAATTTCTAATCTAACGTTCTTCCTACCTCTCTTCTCAAGATAACACAGCACTACTTTGTATCATGCCAAAGACATTGGAGTTAAACATTATTTAAAAATTGCGAATAATACATACATACCTGATAGGCTTCTACTACCAAATTATTGAGGTTTGCAGCCTTTGATTCTATTTCACCAGCAATGGTGCCTGGCAAGAGGGGTAGAAGGTCCTATAAAAACATTGCAGAAGCATTAAAATAACGATAGCATACAATGGTTTAGCAAACAACAAACGTTAAACATGGTTGTAGTTGTCAGTGGAAGGTGAGCCACTATGCAAATGAAAAAAATGTAAGACACAAGAAAAATATAGCCGAGTGTAGTGGCTCACACCGATAACACCAGCAATTTGGGAGGCCGAGGTGAGAGGATGGCCTGAGCCCATGGGTTCGAGACTGGCCTGGGCAACTTGGCGAGACCTCATCTCTACAATAAATAATAATTAAAAAAATTAACTGGGTGTGGTGGTGCATGCCTATAGTTCCAGCTCTTTGGAAGGCTGAGGCGGAAGGATCGCCTGCTCCCAGTAGGTGGAGGCTGTGGTGGCCGTGAGCGTGCCATTGCACTCCAACCTGGGCAACAGAGTGAGACTCTGGCTCAAAAAAAAAAAAAAAAAAGGAAAAGAAAAATATTAAGGAACCTAATAGGCCAGCCAGAACACAATACCCGGAAGTGGTGGTGTGCATATGTTCATGTGTATGAGTGTATGCATGCATCCTGAATTGCTGTACGTGATAACCTAAAAACCCAATCAAGATAATCAAGATATAGACCAGCATCTCCCAAAGTATCTTCATGGACCATAGACCCTAAAGTTTTTTTTTTTTTTGAGTTGGATTCTCACTCTGTCGCCCAGACTGGAGTGCAGTGGCTGCTCCCGGCCACCACAGCCTCAACCTGCTAGGCTCCGGCGATCCTTCCGCCTCAGCCTTCCAAGTAGCTGGAACTACAGGCACGCGCTACCACGCCCGGCTAATTTTTCATTTATTGGAGAGATGAGGTGTCGCCAAGTTGCCCAGGAGGGACTCAGGCAATTCACTCACCTCAGCCTCCCAAGGCACGGGAATACAGGCTGAGCCACCAAGCCTGGTGACCCCAAAGATTTTAAACATGAAAAGGGCTCTGAGGGCAAATGAATTTGAGAATCTCTGCATGTAGTTTCTTCCACTTACAGACTCAAAATGCACATTTTCAAATTACAAGATTCAGAGTAGGCTTGTAATTTTGAAATGATGTAACATTATTTAATACAGCATTTCCCAATATTTCTTTAGTTACCAAACTCTTTTCTTACACAACATGTATAAATATTTTACAGAACTACTGTTTCATGGAATGACTTCTAAAACATTTTGAAAAAGACTGGAGGAAAAGAATCAGAGTCACAAGCAGAAGATTCTTGGAGCAGTGTTCTTGATGGATGGTGCTTAATAATTATGGAGAAGACTCTAGAAATTCCTGGGGAGAAAATCAGAATGCACAAAGGCTTAAAGGTCTATCCTAGCTGAGGATGAAGCAATGACAGATAAGAAATAAGTCTGCTGGGTGCAGACTTAAGCACGAAATCCCAGAACTTTGGGAGGTGGAGGCAAGAGGATTGCCTGAGTCCAGGGGTCCGAGACCAACCTGGGCAACTTGCCGAGACCTTGTCTCTACAATAAATCAAAAAAATTAGCTGGGCATGGTGGCACACACCTGGAGTTCCAGCTACTTGGAAGGCTGAGGCAGAAGGATGGCCTGAGCCCAGAAGATCAAGGTTATGGTGGCCGTAAGCATGCCACTGCACTCCAGCCTGGGCGACAGAGTGAGGCTCCTACTCAAAAAAAAAAAAAAAAGAAAAAAAGACATAAGTCTAACTAGAGTGAAGAGCTCTTATTTATAAGGAATCAGATTAAAAAGTCTTTAAATCTATATATTGATGCATTTTTCAATTCATAAGTATTGAGTAACTGCTGTATGCCAGTCACTACTTAGACACTAACAATTTGCCATCTCAAGTCATAGGGAAAATGTATCACTTATAGATTTTAAAAATTCATTTGTTCAGCTTTTAAAGCACCTATTTTATATCACTTTGGAGATGCTAAATTGCTGGAGCACATAGTCTCCATCCCTGTGGATCTCATAGGCATATGTATGACAATTTCACCAAACACTGCATTCATGATGCAATGTAGATATGCACAGACTCTAATGAGGGATATCTGGCAAGCATTTGAGAGCTGGGGGGGCTTGTCAAAGCCTGTTTCCTGGTGACTTATGAGCCATGTCTTAAAGGATGAGTAAGAGTTAACCAAGTAATAGGGAGGGAAGGAGGCAGCAAGAACAAAGGCACAGAGGAAAGAAATGGCCTGGCACACACATGTACACAGGAGGATTAGAAGCGTGGCTGGAAGGACAAGCACAAGGAAGAGAACAGTGGGAGAATCAAGCCAGAGAGGCAAGTAGAGTCCAGATGGCCTCATGCCATGTTAGAGGACTTGGTTCTCTAAATTTGAGGGCACCACTGGCATGTTTTACTAAAGGAAGGACTGTGGTCACACTTGTGATTGCCACAGATGATCCCAGCAGCCAGGTGGAGGATGGCTTTGGGAGACCAGTTACGAGGCTGCCACAACCCAGATGAAAGGTGACTAATATAAAAGATCCCTGGGCAGACAAAGTAGGTGACTGCAAGAGTAGACAAGGGACTCACAGCAGAGCTTGGCAGGCTTTGGAGCCTGTTGGTTTTTACTTTGCACACAATTCAGTGAATAATAAGCCTGGTTTATGGTTTATCAGTCAATGACAATATTAAAAAGAGAGGGGAGAAAATAATAATGCTATCAAGAAATAAACAGCAGAGAAAGAGGTGGCAAAAGCCACAAAGTGCCTCATAGTAACTGGAAGTCAACTAAGAACACAGGATTTGGGTTGTTAGACCACTTTGGACAAGTATGTAATCTCCTTAAATGTGTTTCCTCATCTTTAAAATGGATATATTAGTAAGACTGGTCTCATTGTTCTGAGTTGCTAAGAGGATTAGATGAATTGTTTACAAACTCAGTGCCTGATAAAAATACCCAATAAGTTGAAGTTGTTATTGCCATTAATAGAGTAATTTGGGCCGTTTAATTTGGGCCAGAGCCCTACTTCTGAAAGTGGTTCTATGGTATATAAATTTGGAAAAACAAGGAATTAAATAAAGTCTTAGCAAGTCAGACATAGAAAGACAAATGCAGCAGGTTCTCACTTATAAATGGGATCTAAATGTGTCCACGTGGACGTGGAGTGTGGAATGACAGACACTGGAGACTCAGAACGGTGGCAGGGTGGGAGAGATGGATGATGAGAAATTATCTGGTGGGTACAATGTGCATTATTCAGGTGATGAGTACCCTAAGAGCCCAGACTTCACCACAGTGCAATCTATGCATATAACAAAATTGCACTTATACCCCATACATTCATATGAATTAAAAATAAAGTTTTACCATAGATTTTTGAAGTGACATGATTCAAGTAGTCCTTTCAGATGATAAATATTCAGGTTAGATATTAAGGAAACTGGTGGAGGGAACACCGGCTTGGGGTAAATGCAAATGGGTTCAAGCATTTGTTAAAGTCAAAAGAAAATGTAGTTTCTCTGAAAAATTTTTTTCTTTCTTCTTCTTTTTTTTTTTTTTGAGTTGGAGTCTCACTCTTTCACCCAGACTGGAGCACAGTGGCATACTCACAAGCCACTGTGGCCTCGACCTGCTGGGCTCAGGTGATCCTTCCACCTCAGCCTTCCAAGTAGCTGGAACTATAGATGCACGCCACTATGCCCGGCTAATTTTTTGATTCATTGTAGAGAAGAGAGCTTGTCACGTTGTCCAGGCTGGTCTCGAACCCTCGGGTTCTGGCAATCCTCTCACCTTGGCCTCCCAAAGTGCTGGGATTATAGGCATGAGCCACAGTGCTCGGCCTCCTCTGAAGTTTTAAAAATAAATAAAGGACACTGAGGACTGGCTATGGAGGGGTATATACCATTAGGGAGTAGAAGGAAGAAGCAAAGCTAGGAAAGAAGATGAAGAAAACCCAGTGTACAGAGATGCACAATGGAAATTATGGTATCACAGTCTCATGGAAACGAAGAAAATAGTTTCCAGGAAGAAAGAACTTAAAACGCTGTACAAAGAAAGCTACTGCAGGGCTTCTGAGGAGCAGTTCCTGCTGGGGGGGTTCCATGGCACCCCCAGAGTGACACAGCTGCCAAATGTCTATTCTGCTTGTGGGTTTCATCTGGCACAAAGGACTCTGGATACTACCGAGATTATTTTTGTATACAAAGGCTTTGACTGCCTGAGTCACTTCCATGGCTCCTCTTGGCCCTTTGTTGAATGACCTACGCCAAAGCTAGACATGTCGGTCATATTAAAAATTAAGCTGATATTCTCCAACTTTAACTTATTGTAAGGATATAACCACAGACTGGAATATAAGCAGGACTCTTGCAGCAGGAGAGGCATAGAGATGAGTGTAAGTCATAGAGAAGAGTGTATGCCACTTCTAACGTGATAAAAGTCTTCTTCATTAGTGTCATATTCAGTTCCATTTTAAGTATTGCCTGCAACCATATGTATTGAATATGATTCTTAGAAAGCATCTAGTGCCAACACTTAGTTCTATGTGTTACAAACCTCAATAGAATTTAGACTTAAATGCTAACTTAAGACACTGTAAAGTATTCTTTAGTTAATGTACTATTACATTTAGGTTGTACAAAGTATAATAATTCCAGAATCCATATCTGTGGCTCTAAACAGTGTTCTCATTTCAACTACCAATGAAAACATTTTAATGTTTATATTTTGGGAGTCAACATACCTTGTACCAATGAAATTGCTTTCCTTGAACTGCAAAAATGACATTAATGTTGTTGTCTATTAGTTTCTCTGAAAGTTGGCCTAGCGAGGGATGTTCCTGTAATGGATAATGAAATACAGAAGGGAGTGAAATTTAATTGCTCAAGTTCACACATATCCAAACATCTATTATGAAGACAATTCTATGACTTACATAAAAATGAATTTGGGAAGTATTATGGTTTTATTAGAGACATTTAAGTTATTTTCAAGAATAACACCAGCATCAATGTATTAAGGATATTTTATAGACAAAATTTCCGTAAAAACTTATAGCTCATAAAAATGAAGATGACTGAATTCGACATAGCACAGTGACTGGTACTTCTTTAGATTAACACTGGACTCAAAGTAATGTCATTGAAAAAAATTTAATATTCAGAAACAGAGACATATTAGTGACAACCACCTTCTGAGGCAAAATTCAGTAACAAGTGTTGAAATGCAAATACATGAGTGTTTATGTATATACCCATAAACATACATATATATATACACATTCCACATAGACACACACACATATATGCACACATACATTTGATATATAACAGATATACTATAAACTCTCTCTAGAAGGAGAAAACCCTCTACTCAAATCTCAGGTCTGTCACTTAATGACAAAAGTTCTCAGTTTCGTCTTCTGTAACATGTGAGTGAAATCTGCCTTCCATGATTGCTGGCAAGATTTAGAAAATAACAATAGTATGGAAACTGTTAGTGCAGTTTCTTGTATATGTTAGGTATTCAAATCTAATAGCAATTATGGCCTCTATTTCCAAGTGCTTACACAAGGTATAGATTATAGCTATCTCAACTTAATATCATTATACTTAATATTTTTGTTGTATGATATCTTATTGACCTGCTTTACTTTGATAAACAAAACTTACATGGAGCCAATTGTGACATTCTTTATGGTAGTGAGAAAGCTAGGGATGAGTAGGAGAAAAGGGAGTAAAATTTAGTTTAGAAAATATGAGAAATCTGACAATTATAGAAATTGCTATCTAAAGTTATCTAGGCATACACAGCATTAGTAATTTTTCTTTCTATAAATGCTGTTCTAGAAATTAGAGTGATTGTTTCCAATAGCAAGTTCATAACCAGACACCTATCAGGGAGAAGATGCCAAACTCCACTTGCCTTCTCTGCCTTTACGTTGGTGCTTAAATGGGCAAAAGATTATGTGACTGAGCCTAATCAGTATCATATGATTCAAGTTCAAGTTATTCTATAATTTTAGTTCCCCAAGGACCCTCCAGTACTAAATGTGTTTTCTGTAAGGGAAAATCTTACTGTACCATCTTGGTTAATATTTCTGTATTTTGGCAACCATGAGAACTTAGTAAAAGAGTTAAATTAACTACTTTCACTTATAGTGTAAGTTCTGTATCCCACATATTACATTTATGTATCTAGACATAAAATACAGGCTTATGTTTAAAACTACTATCACTAAAATGAGAAATAACAAATATCATTTTATTTCTATATAATTTATAATTGTTGTGACAGAAACAAATCAAATTTTCATGGGTTGTATGTAAATATGATATGAAACCGATTTCTGAAGAGGCTTAAAAAGTATTACCACATGGGTTTGCATAGGAAAAATTTTGTCCAGGGAAATTCTTAAGAATATAATTTAAAGAAATAGAAATCTCTAAGATAAAAATTCTGCCAGCTAAATTCTTATTCCTGTTTCTAATAAAATACATAATCTCAAAATAGATTTATGACAGTTCATATAATGCTAGTGAATTAAGGAGAAGAAATAAAGACAAGGTAAATGTAGTTGTATTGGGAATATTTTTTAATGCCAACAACTACTTTACAAATATTTTTCTTTAACAAAAAATAGTCACAGTTTGCCAAGCACTCGCCCTTCCTAATTTTTAAAACCATTCATATTTTAAGGAAAATTTAATCCATATGTTTTTAACCAGCTTATACTTAATTCACATAAAATCAATATTTAAAGAACAGTCTAAAATGTAAGCAGTTTTTGGAGCCTTCTTAATCTCTTTCTTTCTTCCCCAAACAGGAAGTCACGTTGACCAAAAGTACACAACGCTTAAATCTGTAAAGTACTAGTTTGGTCAGAAGCTCATTAAGAAGGTCAGTCAAATATTTAAGCTTAAAAGAACACAGTTTTTGAAACCTAGAGAGAAATCTGCTTTAAAAGAAAATTCCAAGTACCTCAAGGCATATTTTTTTAAAATTACAAATGTATAACAGATGTTTAAATACATCACTGTTGACAGGAAACCTGTGGATTAATGGTCATTGCTAAAGCCCCTTCCCCTCTCCTCCATGAAACGTCCTATCTTTTAAGTGTTTTATCTTTTATGTCTGTTATTTTACTAGCAAGAGACACACTCCCTCTCAGCCAGCTGTCCTGTTCTGGTGACGTCACTGCTCCTGAAATCTAACTCCACCTCTGTCTAACCCATTACATATTGTTTCTCTAAACTCTGAAAATAATTAATAGAGATAACAGGCATTTCAGGGGTGAAAGGGAGAAGGAAAGCAATATGCCAAGGCAGCTGCTAAGTAATTAAGGCTGCGGGAAGTAACATAAATGTAGAAGGAAAGAAAAGTGAGAATGATTCATTGGGAGCCATTTTGGTTAAAGAGATAACTGTGTAGAGATGTATGGTAGAATAGTAATAATGTATGTTAATCTAGGTAAATGAAGAAGCAGTGTTTAAGGTTCTCTTCATAAAAGTTAGATTCATACTAAAATTTTTTGTAAGATAATATAATAGTAAATACTGTAATAAGATATTAAAGCCCAACAACTTAGTTAAAGGAAATACTCAACTATCTGGATTACTTTTTTAGAATTTGCTTTTTAGACGTAAAAGACAAATAACATGGAAGCAATCTGACAGCAGAGGTTCATTTAGAGAGGAGACTTTAAACACTGTGCAGTTTGCATCTACCAAGATCACTGATTTTCTATGTACATGAGTGTACAGTGGTAACCGCATAGACCAGGGTTTCTCCACAGCAGTGCTATTGACACTTGGGGTTGGATATTTTTGCTGGGTAAAGGGGGCTGTCCTGTACATTGGAGGATGTTTACTAGCATCCCTAGCCTCTCCCCACTAGATGCCAGTAGCACCCACTTTCCCTAGTTATGACAACCACAGTGTCTCAGGACATGAAAATGTCCTCTGGAGGGCAAAGTCACCCAGTTGAGAAACACACCACACACAGGGGCTCTGGAGACAGATAACCTGGGACTTCAACTCCGGGCTCTGCAATTACTAATGATGTGATGCCAGGCATCTGTCTTAACCTTTCTGGGATCAGTTTCTGTAAGTATAACACAGGTATAAATACTAGCATCTAGCATTCACAGTTATTGTGGAGATTAAATAGGTTAACATGTGCAAAGGCTTTCACCTATTATTTTGTAGTTACTAAGCCTCGATCAACCGTAACAGGGGCTCATGTCCTCATGTCACACTACTTGCCGTCTACTGCAGGCACTGCTACCTAGGGGTATGTGATTGCAGCCAAGGTTCTGATTCCTTTAGTGCTGCTATTTTTCTCATTTATTAAATAGAAGTAAAGCAATATTTACATCTCGCTGGGATGCTGGGTGGTGTTGCATGAATATAAACAGACACCCTAGGACTGCTTAAGAAAAGAGTTTTAAATGAAAGACACTTGGAGGCCTTTATAAGGCCAGATATGCTCTTGAATGTGCTTTGACTGGCCTGTCTCACATATTTATTTACCCTTCGTACCTGACTCCAGAGGTGTTTGAGTTTGTGACCCTTGCCAAATGTGTCATTTGTAATCATGATACTTTATTTAACTGAAGGAGGGTATGGACTGATAATTTTCATAAGCTTCTTTAGTGAGAATAGCAACAAAAACCTTTCTGCTGGAATATTCAACCAGAACACCTAATTTAATTAGAACATTCCATTCCATAAATATTTTTTCATCAAATTTGAATTGTATTGTGTCACTTTTGCAAACCATCACTTTATCCCATTCAGAGGCACTACCCAGGCAGAGCCAGGCCACTCTGACCTGGCACAGGTTATTTCCACGTGTGACTTTTGCTTTCAATTTTTAAAAATTCCAACTAAGTATTTTTTGCAGAGATCATTTCCTGGTCACTTTTCTGAGAACATGAGAAACATTCAGATTAGGTCTCATAAAATTACTGTTGAAATATTCTCACAGTATTTACAATTTAAAGCAGATTGTTCAGCAAGCAGTAAGCTGATATAAGGCATTTTTATAGTTTTTAAAATCCCCATAAGATGTTATAATATTATTTTTAAGCTGCACATGGACTTAAAACTTTTTAGTTGCATTCATGTCTGGCCCAAAATAAGTGTTCAAAGAATGGACATTTTTATTAATATGTGTCTGAGGCAAAGAATCTGGGGAGCAAAAAGAGAGAGACATTTAACACATCCTGAAGTTGAAAAGGCTATTTCTCACTCACAGAACAGCAAAAAAAAAATCACTAATCTTTTTACTAGCAGATTACAATTATCTCCCTAAATGGAATTCAGTCTGCTATCAACATTAGTTATAAATGTCTTCCAGACATTGAAAGTGTCAGAAATATCCCTTTGAGAAAAAAATATGGAGCCCTAAAATAAATGTACTAACATTATGAAACTTTGCTAATTAACTTAAATAGCAAAGCTACTGATTACGTTAGTAAAGTATTTTAAGTTCTTTTTCTTCATCTGCAGTTCTGAAAAAAATTGAATATAATTCTAAGTAGTTGAAATTCATGGTTAAAAAGACTTTCTGAATTGCATACTAAAAGTCAAGTGCATGTTACAGTTGCATGAGAAGAGGCATGGTGTTGATTATTTTTACTGAAGCAAAATTCTTCAGTAATGCCCCATATGCTTTCTACAATTCTGGCTCAATACTCTGAGATGCTGATTTGGCAGCTAGTTTAACCAAATGAGGCTTCAGGAAAAGGAATGAACTATGGAGCCAGTGTTAAAGGAATTGTGAGAAAGTATTTGATAGAAGGTATGAATAATCACTGGCCATCATGTGATGAGGCATATAAAAGACTGCGTGGAAGAACACCAAGCCTAGACATGTCAATACTGGAGAATATATTGTATATACTAGTACATACAAGAGTGTGGGAGGATCTTGCCTATTTGAATCTATTCAGGACAGTGAGTCACAACATCATCTGAAAATCCCATTGATAAGGTTCACTGGATGACCTCCACATTCTTGCTCCTTTCATTGTTACTGGAGATCTTGGTGCTATTCTTGGCTTCCACCAAGGGTGGAGTGACGATTACTGGGAGGGCTCTCATTGAGGGTGGAACTAGTCCCGGAGGAGTTGGGTGGGGAGATGGGTGAAATTCCAGACCCTCAGTATTAATAACCTGTCTTCTACATCATTAACAAGTTTTTGTTTTAGAAAGAATGCCTCAATTTTAATTGTCATTATTACTTGGTAAATTATAGAACTATATTGCTACTCAATTTTTTCTAATGCTGGCACATGTTCTTGAAGGAAAAAAAACAGTGGAAAATGAAATTTATTCAGTAGTGTAACATCCTTTGTTACAGCCATATACAAATATGAACAATATGTAAATATAAATAATTTTAGATTATATCTTGTTTTGGAAATTTTTTTTGAAAGCAGGATTTATTGAGAGGACAGAAAAGCTCCCACAGTGGGAGGGTACTCAAAGGGGTTGCCTGTTTTGGAATTTATGTAGGCCAAATCATCTGGCTTATACTTTTATAAGTACAACTGACATCAGAAAGTTAGAGTGGAAATGACAGCAAGAACATCATTTCTCTACTTCTTGTAGTTTTCAGTTGACACACTGTGGCAAAGTAGTTAGGAATACAGATTTTAATATAAGACTGAGATGGATTGTGTGCAGCTGTGCAATTTATTAATTTTTTTAGGCATTTGTCCTCAAGCAACTAACTTAACTTTTCTGACCTTAGTCCTTGTGTTTGTAATAAGAGGGCAATTATGATTATCCTAGAAAGATGTTGTAAAGATAAATTTGCTACTCTATGAAAAATATTTGCTATGGTGCTTTTAGATAATACATACTAAAAAAAAATGATAGTTGTTATTAGTCTGATGTTCACATTGACCTTCAGGAAATAGCTATGTGTGCAAGCAATAGAACTCTGTCTCATGTAATTTAGACATATAAAAGGTCTTTTATAAACTATTTCCTTCTATAAGTAAAAGAAGCAGTCTTGAACCAAGAAGCTCAAATACCATTCAACATGACTTGTATTGGTTGCTGGAGACAGAACCAGGAAGCAAAGTATTTGATTACTTTAAAATTCCTCCATAATAGCTGAACAGAAGAGGATGGAGGTCATTTGAAAATTAGCAGGTATATATGATTAGAGTCAAGGTCAAGGTGGTTATAGAAGGTTCTGAAATAGCAACACATCTTGTAGGTATAAATGCATAGCCAAGGGAGCAATCAAAATGCTTCAGCTTTTTAAAATTTTATTTTATAAATCAGTGTCCCTAGAAATAAACAGAATGATAATTTTTAGAAAGAGGATCATTTAAAACACAGACTTAGGGTTATTGAAATAAAAGTACTTTTCTAAGATATTAACTAATACACTATTTCTTGGAATACTCAACACACTATAGCAGGAAGATGTGGAAGGGTCATTCCTTTAAAGACATGAAACAATAACCAAGAAGGTAAAAGAAGTCCTTGATATATTATCCAATTTCCTAATGTCATTAGAACCCAAGCACTGTCTAAAATTCCATTGGTACCATAATTTATTTCCATAAGGTTCTGTGATATGGGATATATCTAAACTTATGACAGCATTTCTTTGACTAATGAATCCTCCCTAAATGAGCAACAGCATCCTTTCAAATACAATTATGGAGAGATGACGTCAGTGACTTTGGCAAAGCTTCAAAAGAATAATGCAATTTGAGAATAAAGTCACTGTTATTTCTTCTTAAAAAAATAAAAAGATTCTCTTTGTCTCAAAATAAAATAGTTCCTCTGGTATCCTCCTCTACTTCTCAATAAATAAATTAGAACTCTATCTCTGATCAAAAGAGGTTAATTCAAGGAAGGATAGATAAGAAATGACTAAGGAGAAGTAGGTGGGTCTGCTAAAGTGAAATGAGACTGCATAGAAAAGAATTAAACAAAAAGACTCTATTGGAATAACTCCAAATCTAGAAGGTTTAAATTCAATCTCTAGTTACCTTCTAAAAGCTTTACATTTTGAGATGACTTTCAAAAAACTAAACTAGCCAAGGTTTGAACTTGTTTTATATAGTAATATAATTGTCCTTCTACACTTTCCAAAAGTCTGGTAGGATGTTCTAAATTATTTGGTGATCTATTTAAATTTACAAGTAGGAATCACACAAATTTCAGCATAATTTATATGTTTATAACAAATGTGCTTCCCATGAGGTGCCTTAGAGCATTGCAATACACTTCCAAGGGTGTCATGAGATAGTTTAAATTTTCAAGGGAAACACAGTGGCCCTCAGCATAAGTCAAGGTACCCATGAACTACTAGTTGGAGGTAGTTCACAGTTTTAACTACATTTGGTTCTATTCTTTTAAATGACATCATATTTTGTCAAGCTGGTCAACTTGAAAATCAGCATGGAACAGAAAATTAGGTGGCAATGTCCAATCTACTTATAAGATTTAGTTAAGCTCCATTAATAAGTTATTTACTAACACTGAAAAAAAAATCTCTATATTTGATTCATTTACATTTTTTTTTGACTGGCTACTAAGTTGTTAGGGCTTAAACAGTTAAGTTGTTTGGTTCTTTACTCAATAAATAGAAATGTTAGTTATTTCTTCTAGCCTAGGAGTGCCATGGGAAAAAAAATTACTGAGACACTAGGGTTCCATAAACTGAGAAAGTTTGTGCGCTTCTGTTTTAACATTTGCAAGAATATATAAGTAGGTGTCTATGACAGAAAGGAACGATGCTATGGGTTGTTTTTTTCACAACTAGAATTAGTTAATGTCAGGAAAGATGTGTTTTCAGATTATTGTATTTAATGTATGATTCAGAGCTTACACTGACTCTCAGGAAGCACTCCAGCTATCAACTGATTTAAAAATAAGCTCTGCCCAGCGCTTTGGGAGACTGAGGTGAGTGGATTGTCTGAGCCCGCAGGTTTGAGACCCGCCTGGGCAACTTGGCGAGACCTCATCTCTACAATAAAAATCAAAAATTAGCCAGGCGTGGTAGCGCGCGCCTGTAGTTCCAGCTACTTGGAAGGCTGAGGCGGAAGGATCTCCAGAGCCCAGCAGGTCGAGGCTGCAGTGGCCGGGAGTGGCCACTGCACTCCAGTCTGGGTGACAGAGTGAGACTCCAACTCAATCAATCAATCAATCAATCAATAAAAGAAGCTCTGAATATAGATAAGCTGCAGAGAGAAGAAGCAGGGTACAAAGTAGAGAAAGCCTGCTTTGTTTCACTCTTTTTTTTTCCTGGCTCCTATTTAGTTTCTACCTATTGTACTGTTAAGTTTCCTCAGGTCAAATACACTTTTCTCACCACAACTTAATATGTTTGTAGACTATATTGAGGTCGTAGAACCCTGTGGAACTAGCCTATCTGAATAAAGCAGAGACGTGCCTTTTCCCCTCTCGAAGTCCTTTAATTACATAAAAAGTAAGCTCTTGTATCATCTTTATTTTCAAAAATTATGCAGTGCTTTGTAGTTCATGAAAGAGTCAGCTACTAGAAGGTGTCCAAGTATTTTAGCCATATGTCTTATTGATCAGCACTTATAGATTACATTGTTCCATAAATTCTCTTGCATAGCTTATCCTACTTCTGTATCTTGCTTTGTTAGGTAATTTCTTGGTACAAGAACAGCTGGATTACCAATTTAAGTTTTTACACTTTAACCAAAAGAGCCAGAGCTACCAAGGGGCTACGTTACCATGGTTGTTGATTTGACGTAGACATTGTTTTTCAGATGGCAGTTTCCGTCATTGGGTACCACGATGCCTGCCAATTTGCTATCAAGAGCAAGATGAGATGTCTGATCTGTCATCACCAGCAGCAGTCTTTTAGCTTCTTTTCGCCATCCAATATGACTCTTAAAATAAACATGTAATTAGACTTTGCACAATAACATAGATGTGTACTGTGGTCTTTACTCAAGTAAATGTTACTTTTAAGCTGACGAACATTAAGTCAGGCGAGAAGGATGCGTGTAAGTACAATGATGCTTCATAAACAGCATTGACTTTTATTTATATATTCTCCAATTTCTCAGTCATCTGACCATACTAGTTTCTGGCTAGAGACTGTTAGTGTTTGTTCCGCCGGAGGCAGAATAAGACAGGTTACAAAGTAGGACAAAAACCTGAAGTGAGTAGGACAAGCGTTTACTTCTAGTTCTTTCATGAAGTGTGGTGCACGAAAGAGCAGCCCCTTGGGAAAGGATTTTCCCGTGCATAAGCTATCCTTTCCTTTTTGTCTTTTCCTGCTTATACCCTCTCCCAATTAAGCTCCTTTGCATCAAACATATACCAAAATGAGTAACCCTGGTGAGGAGTAAGAGACTGGAAAACATGTATTCTATACTGTATTTTCACTCCATAAGCAGAGAAAATGAAAATTCTAGATTCTTGGAGAGTTTGCATCGGAGCAAACACTCCATCATGTGAAACCTCTTACCTCACAGACAGCTGCCTGAAGCATGGCATCAAAACCTCCTTCTGGTGTATCAATGTTTCCAGAGATCTTCTGTCTGTGAACTGCTTTTTCAAACTCAGTGATGTTTTCCGTCAAAGACAGCACGTGAATGTACCCATGAGGAGGCATACAGTCTAAATTGTAGTCACTATAAGGGAAAAGAAGAAATGAAAAATGCAAAGTCTATATTGCTATGCTTCCTTAAAAGTTCCAGAATATTACTAACTATAAAACTGTGTAGTTGTGTAAAAAGAAAATACATTATTTTTTTGTCCAGGGAAATTGTATAAGACAAAGATCTGTACTTATAAAATTAGAGGGAAGTTCACTATTGGTGACTATTTCCTTGCAATTGGGAAATAGGACTATAAATATTAGGCGTTCAGGCCAGGTGTGGGGGCTCACACACGTAATCCCAGCACTTTGGGAGGCTGAAGTGGGAGGACTGCTTGAGCCCAGAAGTACGAGACTAGCCTACACAACATAGTGAGTCCTTATCTCTACAAAATAAATTTAAAAATTAGCTGGGTATGGTGGCACATGCCTATAGTTCCAGCATGAGAATCTCCTGACCCCAGGAGTTCTAGATGATGAATTACGTTTCTTTAACACAGGACAACACAGGTCTTTTAATATACTAATACACTATGAATTTTTAAGGGGAATATAAAAATTTTCAGTTATTTCTTATCACAATTTACCATGGAACAACTGAGAAACACTTTTGAGGAAATAATTTTGGGAATTTAGTTGAAATATCATACTATTGTTTGATTTTTTAAAGTTGCACTCATTCTTTCAGTGATGCTTGGTGTGGAGTTATTGAAGAACAATCAAAATTTATTAAAATTATTTTGAGAATTCCATGATATCCCAAAAAGAGAGACACATTCCTCGGTGAATTCACCTTCAAGAAGGCACATGAAACACCATTAGGAGATACGTCAGTCCTGTTCTGCTACAACAGATAACAGAGTTGTTTTGGTAGACTTGAAAGTGTAATGTAAGGTGATCTGAACAATTTGTGGAGGTAGGAAAATATTAAAATAAAATATTTTATGGAAGCCGGGCTCGGTGGCTCAGCCTGTAATCCCGCGCCTTTGGGAGGTTGAGGTGAGTGGATTGCCTGAGCCCGTGGGTTCGAGACCTGCCTGGGCAACGAAACCTCATCTCTACAATAAATCAAAAAATCAGCCGGGCGTGGTAGCGCATGCCTGTAATTCCAGCTACTTGGAAGGCTGAGGCGAAAGGATCGCCGGAGCCCAGCAGGTTGAGGCTGCGGTGGCCGGGAGCGGCCACTACACTCCAGTCTGGGCGACAGAGTGAGACTCCAACTCAAAAAAAAAAAAAAAAAAAAAAAAAAAAAATATATATATATATATATATATATATTTTATGAAAAAAGAACTATGCAGATTTATTTCTATGAAAATTCAGCAGGCTAACGGCAATATTGTATGAGAAACTTGTAATTTTAAGATGAGTTCTTCTTTCATGGTAGGGCATGTGCTATTTAGAATCTGAATTCCAAAATGGCAATTAAAAAAGGTTCTTTCTAAGCAGTCAGATTCTCATTTTTAACCCACTTTCCATGTGATAGTTGAGCTTTTTTTGTATTCACATTGTACATAACATAATTATACACAGTCACTATACAGTAATGGAAAGATAGATGAAGCATTGGCAAAATAAATACTTTAACACATGTCAAACCTTAACAAATTTGGAGCAATTGGAAAAAAGAAATACAGAATTTCCAAAGTGGTATTTGTATACATGGGAGTCTAATTACTGGAGGTTAATCCAAAATTACTAAGATCAGGCAGGTTTTTTTGTGATTAAAAACTGAATAAATATTTGAAGAAATATAAACTGAAAAGCCTAATCCACAGGTAATTTCAGAAGTTAGACACAAGCCTCCTGTTCAAATATTTTTTGTATTTTATAAGACAAAATAAAAACATTGGTGACTTCTTATATAAAACAAAGTAGAATTTTATAAGCCAAAAATGCACTTAGTATCACCCACATAAAATGCTAGATACCTGCATTGATTATGAATCCTCTCAGGGTGGATGCTAATATATGGTGAAACGGTTTTATCAACATACGAGCCAAATCCAAGGCGGAAGTCACGGGAGAAAAATGCCATTTTTCTAGATAAATCATTTCCAACGGAATTTAATTTTTCTATATTATTGTGCATTGATGCTGAGACATCAACCAGATAATAAAGATCCACAGGATATTTCTTCAGAGGATGAATTTTCAATATAAAATTAGCTTCAGCTCCTAGTTCAAAGAAAGAAAAACATTACGTAGTCATCTTAAACATTTCAGAATAAGTGGTCAATAAATCACTCACATTTCAGTATCTAGTACAGTTACCACAAATTTGCACATAATAAACACAATTTGAAATACTCTGATATAATTATAAGGGAATTTAAAATATTACCCAAGTATTGGTTTCCAAATTGTATAATGAATTTTTCACAGTTCTACAGGCTAAATAGAGTTAGCCAAGCAGCGCAATATAAACATTATAGGCTGGGTTCAGTGGCTCATGTCTGTAATCCCAGTCCTTTGGGAGGCCAAGGTGGGAGGATTGCTTGAGTCCAGAAGTTCAACACCAGCCTAGACAACATAGCAAGACCTCATCTCTACACAAATAAAAATAAAATTTCCTGGGCATGGTGGCACACACTTTTAGTCCAAGCTACTCAGGGGATTAAGGCAAAAGGGTCACCTGAACCCAGGATTTCCAGGCTGTGGTGAGCCATAATAATTCCATTGCATGTCAGCCAGGGTGCCAGAGTGAGAATCCAACTCAAATATATATAAATATGTGTTGCAAGCCATCATCATATGAATGTACATAAACTTTAGTAGCTAGAAAAGCATAGCTCAAACCAGCAAAGAACATTCTGTCTCAAGAAAGGTGGTGGTCCTTGTGGAATGACTTGAGAAAAACCAGAAAGGTGTCTCTTAAAAAATGATCTCTTACTAGATGCAGTTGCAAATTCATTGTTTTAGGTTAAGGTGTATTTACATACAAGATGGAAAAACTCTGGTACTAGGTAATACATCAAGCTATTCAAAATAATTAGTACCTCGTCATGAATTAGTTGATAAGGTTCTTCCCCTCAGATAGCTGAGAGAAGGAGGCAATGCTCAGCTAAAGAATGGTGCCACATGGAGGGCCACACGGAGGACCTGGATGATGTAGGGGACAGTGTTTCTCCAGAACACAGTGGATATTCAACAATCATATGTTGAAGAGGGTCACAGAGGTGAAGCACCTGGCCTGGGTCATCATAAGGACAAATGTCAGGAGCCCCTCAAGGACAACTAACTGGACTACGGTTTGATTTAGGTCTCTGTCACATTATTACGTGGTACAAGGACTTAGGTTAGCTCGCTAGCCCTCTACAGAGTTGGTAGGTCTACTTTTTAAGTATATGATGAAAAGTCATCTACATCAGGGCAGGCAATTTATGAGTTGTGAATTTTATACTTTAAACAATTAACCAAATGCTTTGCAAGTCATTATTTGTCCATGGAGAATACATTGGGAGGAGGTGGGAAATGGGTTTTTAAATAAACACCAATCTGTATACATAATTGGTAGCTTGATTTACTTATTTTAAAAGTTCCCTAATTTATAAAATTATATTTTCAGTATTAATGAGCTTAAAATAACAATATTTTCTTTTAAATTATTTCACACATAAGATGTTTTTCAACCAAATTATCTACAAATTCAAAATGATAAAGTTTTACTGGTATATAATAAAAATTAAGAGAGAAAAGGGCAAACTAATCCCTAATTTGCCTTTATGTGCAGGGAAGTTCTTCCTTGTCATGCTCCTAGTTTTTTGGCCAAGTTTGAAAGAGAAGCCGGGCATGTGTAGCTCAGCTCACCCCTTCCTTTTAGGAGCTGGGCTGCCTCCAGAGAGCCTATATTATATTCTACTGTGCTTTGGGATCTCTGGTGAGCATATATTGTATTCTGCTGTGTTTTGGGACCTCTGATGACACTGCCCTGTGGCGGTGGTCTTCAATTTGAGTAGAGAAATTACATTCAGAAGAATGTTAGAAACTGGTACACAGGGCCAGATAGACAAGAACTAGAAATGCAGGCTGGGCACGGTAGCTCACACATGTAATCTCAGCACTTTGGAAGGCTGAGGTAAGAAAACTGCTTGAGCCCAGGAGTTTGAGACCAGTTTGAGCCACAAAATAATTTTAAAAAATAAGCTTAGCATGGTGACATGCACCAGTAGTCCTAACAACTTGGGAGGCAGAGGCGGGAGGATCTCCTGATCCCAGGAGAACAAGATTACAGTGAGCTGTGCTTATGCCACTGCACACTCCAGCCTAGGCAACAGAGTGAGATCCTGACTTAATTAAAAAAAAAGAAAGAAAAGAAATGCAACACAACTGGGGAGTTTGTGTGCAGGGGCTTGAATCTTTGTGTGTGGGTCAATTTTTTTTTCACGCAGACTCAAAGTATCAAAACTCACGAGGTGAACTGTTGATGAAAAATATTGATATCTTTGTAGATTTTTTAAAAAGGTTGTTCACAAATTGTGTCGTTATCTATTTAACTGATGACTTGGGCATATTGCTGAAAGTCTTAGGCACCAATAACATGGCATCATGGTATTTTTATCTTGGTGAATCATTGCAGTTTATGGTGGCTCTGTCTAAAGATGAATAGCTGTCTGTTTTCATAGAGGCCTTGCTAGATGTACCAGCTATTCGGCGTATTGTGCAAGGGCTGCTGCAAAAGTAGGGGTTGGTGACCTCAGCAAAGCCTGTGTGGCATCAGCAAAGTCTCAGGCCTTGGGGGCTTAAGCTATTCAGGGTGCTCCAACCAAATGCCAGCCACACAGGGGCCCTCAGCTGACACCAGCTGCTTGTAGCCTGTAAGCAAATTATGGCCTCAGCAAAGAAAAGAGTTGTGAGAAAGTCTTTATTTTATTTCATTTTTTGAGTCAAGGTCTCACTCTGTCACCCATTCTGGAGTGCAGTGGCACTATCATGGCTCACCACAGCCTCCGCCTCCTGGGCTCAAGTGTCTCTCCTCCCTCACCCTCGGGAGTAGCTGAGACTACATGCAACCACTCCTGGCTAATTTCTTGATTTTTCTTTTTTTGTAGAGACGAATTCTCGCTATGTTGCTCACAATGATCTCGAACTCCTGGGTTCAAGTTATCCTCCTGTCTTAGTCTTCCAAAATGCTGGGATTACAGACAAGAGCCACTGTGCCTGTCTTGATTTTGGATTGTATAGATGCTGGTCTTGGTGCCAGATGAAGACCTTATTGTAGGCTGAGTCCTCAGTAGAAAACTTTTCAATAAAGCAGAAAAGAGAATTTTTCTATACAGAGGACTTTTAGTCACTGTTGTAGAGAACAAGAATCACCACTTTAATACTGCAAGGACTCTGAACTTCCTGTGAGGGTCTAACTTGAAGCAGGCAATTCAAGGTGGGTAGCTTCGGATAAACTAATCCCAAACCCTACTCTGCTTGATAAGGAGGAAACGGAAGGAATCAAGCTTGGATTACGATGTCTAGCCCATAAGTTTGAGACGTTCCCCATAATATGCTCTCAAGTTGGCTTTGGATCGTACAATTATACAAAAGCGAGAAAGCTTCTCTTGGAGGCAGGTTTCCTAGGTATCAGCCTTGAGGATACCATGTCCCCAATTAAAACCTCCACTTAAAGTTTTCATGTAATCTCACTGTTGAATCACTTTGAAGTTATTTTGAACAAGGCGCCCAGGCCTAATTTGAGATGAGAAAGGGAATAGGGCATGAAACATGGGCTTAGAGTGACCTTAGAAATTATTTAATTAATGAAGTGCTGTGACCCATTTTAGGGTCTGAGGGCGAATCGTCATTTCCCACCAGTGGTCCCAGAATTATTACCAAGGAAACTGAAGTTGGCATGGGGATGTGGCTACCTGAAAATGACAGCAGAACTATCCCAAGAGGTCACTGAACTCTGCTCTGAAGGGAATAGCACTCTCAGGTTCATCAAGTGTTTAATGGCTATATTCAGGGTTCAAAAGGAAGATCCCAGGAATGCTGGAGGGCAGGGGAAGGAAATGAAACAATTGCTCCTCACTCTTGTTCCCCCCCCCCCAGAATGAGCCTCCCTAGAATAACCCTCCTTCCATACTGACTCTTCCTCAGGGATAGTATACAATTTACAAAGCGATTTTATCTAAAGAACTTTATTAATTTTTCGTGACCCATGTTCAATAACCTTCAATTATCACCTTAAAACTATCTGGACTATTCCAACTATCAGATATTAAACAGTTATATTCAACTGAGAGTACCTGACATGGAGTGTACTCTCCCAATATTTTCCACTGTAAGATATCACGAGTCAATATTTTTATTGAATGTTAATAGAATATGTAAGTCAACGTGTCTTTTTTATTTCACAATGGGCTGATTACAGCTGCTTTTGTCACTTTTAAGGTTTGGAGTATTGAAGATAAGCAGCAATTTATTCACACTTCTTGTGTCTTTCTCTACCAGGCTCAGAGAGTAGCCTAAGTAATTTTCTACAATGGGAAATGAGATTTTGGTCATGCCTCAGTTGTTTCCTTGTTCATGTACTTTTTTACCATACTTCATTCTTTTCAACATTTTTCTATTTTTGGAGTATCAGTAAATATAAAGAGTCTATGTCGTTGTGTGTTTATGTGAATATCTTTAAAACCTTGTCCAGCTCTTCTGGGTGCAGAGTTATTTAATTTTCCTTTTTTCTGGAATTAAAATCATATTATCTCACCAATTTTAGTTCTTTTGCCTACATTAAACACTAGTATTTACCACTAAACATGGGTGATGATTGTTTAATGTCAACTGTGAGGAAAATAGTTATAATTGACTATCATTTGGGGCTGACCATAACATTTCCTCCCTTTTTTTCCTTTCTGGATATAGAATTTCTAACATAAGGCAGAAGCAGGTTAATTTGAACACTATAACTTTAAATTCATTGCTTTTGACCCATTTAATGGTTTAGGAGTTGGAAATCTAGTAGTTTTGTGTTCAGTTCCTTTTAATTATTATTATTATTATTTTTACTTATTATTCATTAAGTTAAAAATTCCAAATGAGATCCTCTAACAAGTCAGGATATCAGGTTATGTTCCTATGCACCCCAGTCATTCTTGTTTATTGCCAGGATCATTTCCATAAACCCCTCATGTGTCCAGTCTCATTTCCCTGCATTCATTATCTACACCACTGAGTCCACCTTTTTAAAACTCCAAATTGTCTATGTCGCTCTCTGCTTAAAATTTGTCAGTAGCTCTCCAGCAGATGGCTAATGCCCAAGTGGCTAAACATAACAGAGTACAACCTTGATTCTATCTACAGCTTTTGTTCTAGCAAAACACAACTGCTTGTAATTCCCCACATACATGCCACAATTGTATGCTCCTCTGCCCTGCTTGTGTTCTTTCCTCTGCCTGCGGTGGCCTAGCCTCCTCTTCTTCATGTAATTACCACTTCAAGACACTGCTCGGTAATCTACTCCTCCCTAGATTGGGCTAAGTGTCCCTCCCCATGCTTCCATGGCAACTGGATCATACTGCCATTATAGCATTTACCATGTAATTATGAGATTCTAGACTGGGCATCTTTATCTTTTTTTAGCAGCTAAGAGCTACTAAATGAGATATCTTATGTAAAATATTTACAATAATATTGGGTACAGAGTACATACTTATATGTCAGTAATTATTATGATTAATACTTCTTAATTCCAAGTAACATTAAAGTAAAAACTGTTTCTTCATCTCTGGAGGCTGTGTTTGGCACATGCATAGTTACTCATAAATGTGTTATAACTAAACTATATTTGAAGCACATTGTGGTACAGCATTTCAAAAGGCCCACATATTTACCACAGAAAGAAGCCACTATCTAGAACTTCTTTCCCACAGTATAGGGAAAGCTTGCAAAGAGTTTCTCTAAGAGGAAAAGAGTATCATCTGGCTCCCAAATGTTCCTGCCACCACTTACATTATCTCCAGGAAGGTTTTATCCTCATGCCTTTTGAGATTCTAAAGACTCAGATCCTTATTTTCATAATTAACTTTAAAGGGAAGAAGTGAGTCTGTGACTCAGAATTAGAAAGAGGACATGGAGGAGAGTTGACAATCTACCTAGAGCTATAGACAGTGATTGGTTTGAATACACTGAATTAAAAGTGGTTAGAATGAGTCTAAACAACATGACTAATGATGTGAGCATCTGTGTTGAACTGGCTACAACAAACATAAGAAATGCTATGCTAAGAAACACATGCTTTAAAAAGACAACTTTAAAAAGTTCTGCATAAGATGAAATTTAAATGGTAAGAAAGCATGGAAAACTATGAGGAAGAAAGATAAGCCAATTTCAATTCACTGTACTTCAGTAGGAGAGGGAGACTGGTCCCCCAAATGGGACTAGTTTATCACAGCAAGATACAGACTCTAGTACATTGTTGAATTTCTGTGGGAAATAAAATGGGAGATGTGTGCAGGGGGTCGAGGGAAAATATGAAAGTCTCTATTTTTTGGTTTTGTTTTTTAAATTTTGACATTAAGGAAGAGTGTGGCATATCTGAAAAATCATACTAAATCTACACTAAATTAAAGGATTTTTTTGTACATATTTAAATGAATAAAGTTTGAAACATTGTTTCAAGCTTGAGAAGTATAGGTTAAACCAACCCTTCTCATTTGTATTGTACAGTTTCTGAATTAGAATTAGAGAATTCTCTTCTCTTTCCTCACTTCCTGAAGATTTGACTTCCTTAGAGAACACCGACTAGGATCAGTAACTTATTTCTGCTATTTTTCATAAGATTGATAGATAAAAATGAGAGGAAATATAGTGTTGGGAGTCGGCCATGGAGGCCCACTGAGCATTAGGGATCAGGGAGGGCTGTGGACCCTGAGACCAGTAGGGTGCATTCGGGAACTGTTGACCCCATTCCCTCCTCCCTTTTTCTATTTAACACACTTAGCCAAAAGGAACTCTGCTGACCTAAGCTGAAGGCATTGTGACTGTGACAGCCATGGCTAACTCTAGAAACTCATTGTTCCTGTTTCCCATGAACTGTGGTTTTGGCTTAGGTATTAGATATAATTCAAACTCAGGTCACATTTGGGAGCCTTATACTGTACAAGCTTCTTTATAAGATTTAAAAGTATATTTGTAGAATTAGTATATATACATGTAGAGCTATTTTCAGCTTTAGATAGTATAGATGATTATCTAGAGTTACCAGAAATGGCCCAGCACGAACTTTGGGCTGGGCCACATTCCTAAGGGCCCAGCACATACTTTGGACTGGGCCATATTCTTTAGGAACTGGTTTGAGCTATAATTAAGAGTTTCTATAGTGTAGGTAGAATTAGCGTAGACTAGAAAAGAATTAGGATTTAAGTTAGTCATTAGGTGTTGTGTATGCATAAGTTTTAAAAGTTGTTGATTATTAGAATATTATGATGTTAAAATTGTTGTATTGCTTTTGAGGAACATTAACCAAGCATAAGGAACAGTGAGATAATTTTGGGATCGTCATTCCTCATGATTGAGGAGACACCTGGTAGGTGGGGGACGCCCCTCATCCACCTAGCTTTGTGTTCATGTAAAAGTCTTGTGATTTAATTAGGATTGTTCTTCCTCAAGCTTGAGGAAATGCCCAGTGGGTGGGGGACGCCCCTCATCCTCCTGGCTTTGTGTTCACGTGAAAGTCTTGTTATTTAACCCATGAAAATTTGGGATAAAAGACTTATGGTTTGTCCCATTAAATGGCTTTTGCACTAGACAGAGTCCAGTCTCTTTCTCCCCCCCCTTCTTTCTTTCTCTCTATCTCTCCATCTTTCTTTCTTTTAATATCTATCCCTCCTAACAGAATCACCGATGCCATCTTTCCTACCAGGGATCCCCAGTATCTGCAGGGGCTGGCCCCCCACAACAGCCCATGTTGGGCTGTCCCAACATGAGGCATGAACCCACGACCCCAGGATTAAGAGTCTCATGTTACCAGAAATGGCCCAGCAATACAGCATAAGTGAAAAGTAAAAGAACATGTCATTTTATTTCAATCTCATTAAAATATTCAATTAAAATATGATCCTACTAATATTGTTTAAGAAGTTTAGTTAGTATATGCTATAATAAATACATTCATAAAAAATAAAAAAATCTTGAGGGTTATGCATTTTTATCAGATTAGAAGAAAGTGATAATCAATAAATAAGTCTAAGTCAATATTAGGGGACCGATGCATTTCACACTAGATATGCCATCTATCAAGCCCTTGACTCTTAGCCACCTTATAGTGGAAAGGGCTTTTTCATGGAGTCAGGTATCTATATATCTGGAGTTGGTCAAATATATCTTTATATATTACACTCCTAAGCTGGTATGTCTTTAATGACAAAATTCATTTTTTAAGATGAACCCATTTTCAATTTAATTTAATAAATATTTGCTATAGATGAGGATTATAAACTATAGTTCTGCTATTATGAAGCTGGCAGCTACATTGAAAAGATGACTGACACATATTAGACAAGTATGCTAATTTGCATATAAAATGCAAATGTAGTCGAAAATTCAGTAAAATCAAACCTCATAATGACAGACATGGAATCAAGAATTTCTCTTTTCATTCTCCTACACCCTACCATCTTATTCCTACTGCCATCACTTACCATCTCCTGTTGATGTCTCCTGCTTCTCTGTCTCTCTAAACTGTAAGCTCTTTCCTCCGAGCTTCAGTCTCACATAGATAAGCCTCTACCTCAATTCAAGATGCCCCGGTTTGAACCAACACCATGTTATTCATAGAAAGCAGGTTCCTTATCTTACCGTGTTGCTTGAGGCAGATGCCAGAAGTCCCCACCCATCAATCACCAACTCCTGTGGATTCTACCTCTCTCAAGTCCATCCCATTTTTCCCTTGCCTCATTACTCATCGTTTGTCTACACCACTGAAAAGTTTCCCAGCTTTTGAATTGAATGTTTCTAAATGCTTAGAAATAGTCAAACTTTCTAGTAGCAGGAAAAAGCAAAACTAAACTAGATAATGGACTAGTTATACTCACCAAACCTTAAACGTTTAAAAGAATGAGAATAGGCATTGTTGACTCATGAAAGGTCAAACTGGACATTATTTTTTCTTGTGAATAATATGATGATATACATTAAAAACCTAAATATATTTACATACATTAGACCTAGAAAATCTGCTATTATATACAAAGATACATGAATAATGAGTTTCAGTGAAGATCTGTTAAAAAAAAATTTCATTAGAATTAGATTGGGATTGTCTTATTTTTATGGATTCATTTGGATTTTGTTATATTTATAGAACATGTTTATGGAGAACTGTCACTGTTAAAATGTTATCTTCCTATTCAGGAACATACAGTTCTCCTCCATCTATTCATATCTTCTTTCAGGTAGTACAATAAATCCTAAAAAAAAAAAATTATTCCTAGACAGTTTACATTTTAGGTTGCTTTTTATGAATTGATCTTTTCTTTATTGTATGTAATATTACATGGGAAATTCATTGATTTTTGAATACTTTAAAAAACAAACTGCCAAAGTTAAAAACAACTTTCAATAGTTGGTTTGAGTTGCTTGGATATTCTAGGCAGATAGGTAATGACAATTTTGCATTATCTTTTCAAAATGTTTATAACTCATTTCATTTTTCAAATCTAATTGTGTTCATGTACATCTTCCAGGAGAATTTTAACATATATTAAGAAATTATTCTTCAATAAATCTGGTTTTGCTAGGAATGGGCACTAAGTTTTATGGAAATAACAATATATTTTATGATCTTTTGGTAAACTGAGAGCATAAAAATACATCAGTTCTAGAAATCAGCGACTCTTGGTTTTCTAGTTTAAGCTTATATACTTGGTGATATTATTCTTATTATCACATGCAATTAATGTGCTAAACTTTTATGAAAATTTTGATGGTAGGATTATATTAACCTTGTAATAATTGAGTAGCTTCTAGGCATTCTTTAAAGCGATAAGGGTTTTTACAGCTAGGGATAATGTACGCCCTCAATATTTGAATGAACATGAAACATTTATTTTCATGAAAGTATTTAACTTAATGGCTTTAGAGAGTATTTCTTATCTTATTAAGGGGGATGTTTATAATTTTTATAATTGCAAACATTTATAACTTTTAAAATTTCTTATATATTCTTAGGTTTCTTAAGCTTCTCCTTCTTCTTAGTTCAATTTCAGACACATAATTTTCCTGGAAAATTATCTACATTATCTAGATTTTTTTACATTTTAACTTAGATTTTTGTGCTTAATATTTTCTTAAAATCTTCTTTCTCAATTTTTTATGATTACAGTTTAGATAATTGGGTTATTTGCTTTTTGTTCTCTTTTCTTAGATTTGTCAACAACTTAGCTATTTATTAGACTTTATAGATCTTTATAGAGAACCAGCTCTTGAATTTATATACCCATTTTGATCTTTTATTTATATCTTGCATTTCCTTAATTTATATTTCCTTAAATTTATTAATTTTAAAATTTATAAACTCCTTCCTCTTGTTTTTCTTTTTTCGTTGTTCCTATGTCTTTGTTGGGATGCTTAATTCATCTGTATTCATTCTCTTTTAATTACAAAAGCATTGACTTTTCCTGACAACAGCTTTAGTTGCATCCCATGTATTTCAATGTGTGCTAGTATATGATTAGAGCTTCAATTTATTTTTGGAGGTAGAGTTAATTAGGAGAGGCTTTTCTGAATCTCATTGTTGTGTGATATTTGTTTATCTTTTTGTACTAATTTAAAATGTTATTGCACTGTGCTCATAGGTACCTATAAAAACAGTTTTTACTTTTTGGAATTGAGTTTTGTAGTCTAAAATATGATCAACTTCTAAAAGTATCCCATGGACTTTGGAAAATATTATTTTACATATTAAGTGCTATAGACTGAATTGTGTCCTTCCAAAATTCATATGTTGGCGCCCTAACCTCTCATGTGACAGTATTTGGAGATGGTGACTCTGAGAGATAATTAGATTTAGGTAAGATTGAGAAGCTGGGCCCTTATGAAAGGATTAGTGCCTTTTTAGAAGAGATGCTGCAGATCTTGTGTTTTCTCTCTCTCTCTCTCTCTCTCTCTCTGTCTTTTACTGTCTCCCTGTCTCTCTCTTACTCTCTCTTTGCCATGTGTGGACACAGAAAACCAAGTTCCTCACCAGGAATCAAATTTTCTAGCACCTTGACCTTGAATTTTCCATTCTCTGTAACTGTGAAAAAATACATTTCTGTAATTTATATCACCCAATCTATGGTATTGTTTTAATATCAGTCGAACAGATTAAGACCTCAAGTTTATTGAGTTAATTTTTCTATTGTATTAAATAAATCCTATTCATCTGCAAATATTAAAGAGTGGTTTTTTTTTTTAAAATTCTCCTATTTTGAAAATTCTGTTAAAGGAAAGTGAGGAGTGGAGAGGCAGGAATCTAAAATATTGGAAGAAAGATTTGCAGTAAAGACGACATTAACAACTTGCCCTCAAATTCAAGTAAACTGGGAAGTATTTCCAGACTCTTGAGTCAGAAAACTGGAATATAAAGGAGTTACATGTGTGTGAAAGAGGCAGTGGTATGGTCCTTAACGAGTCCTGAAGAATCATGTGGGTGAATAATAGGAAAGGTCCTGGATTATACTGTTGCTGGGGATATGGAAATGTAAAAGAAATTGGGAATTTTAGAAGTAGTCTCAGAAGACCCAGATAGGCGCATATAGATCAGAAAAACTGGCATAATGAACCTGTTAAAGTATCAGGAAGAGAAAAAGAAATCACTAAAGATGATTGGACAACAGTAACATTAAAAGGTTGTATGTGTAAGAGAGATGCATGTTTATTTATGTATTTATTTGTCAGAGTCTCACTCTGCTCCCATGCTGGAGTGCAATGGTATGACTGTGGCTCACTGCAGCCTCGACTTCCTGGGCTCAGGCAATCTTTCCACCTCAGTCTCCAGAGTAGCTGAGACTACAGGAACATGCCACCTCATCCAGCTTAATTTTTGATATTTTGTAAAGACAAGGTCTCACTGTGTTGTCTAGGCTGGTTTTGAACTCCTGGGATCAAGCTATCCTTGTACCTCAGCCTCCCAAAGTGCTGAGATTGCAGACAGAAGCCACTTGTGCCTGACCAGTAATTATAGAATAACTAAAGATAGAGTTTAGTGGACATATTGAACTAGAATTAGATAAAAAAGAGGATATAATTTTTGTTTCTCTCTCTGTTTTTCTCTTTTTCTAGAAAAGAATTCATTAACCACACTAAATAATATTTTGTAATAGAAGGTGGCAAGAACTATAAACTTACCAACCTAATTACTTTTGTTTTTGTATATTCCTCTCCAACTATTGCACACATATGTCCATACTGGGCTGTATTATTATTTTATATGGTAAAGAGCACAGTTTTAATTGGAAACTGGGGGTCTGTCTACGGCCAAGAAAGAAATGAACTTTGTTTTTATGGTAATCAGAGTCTAGAAGAAATAACTCAGCTTTGAAATGGGAAAAAGAATATGTCAAGAATGACTATTTAGAAAATTAATGGCAGGACAGGATCACCCACAATGAAATGGTGAAGGCTTGAAGACAAATGCATATTGCTTTAAACTAAATCCATCTAATTGAGTGACGCATACTTGTGTACCTTGACTTATCTTACTCTATGTAGTTTGTACACTGAAATTCTCTAGCACCAGAGGAAAATGAATACTATCCCATGACCTACAGCATGTGCCAAATAGGTACTCATGTGATGGAAGGGTAAGTATAGGAGGAAAGATGTATACTGATAGGAGACCATCAAAAAGCTACCCAAGGTCATTGTGATGATCATGAGTTGTAGCTTTGTGTTTAAAACTTCATCACACAGGCTCTAAGGACTTAGCTTCATTCACATTTCCTTCTAATCAATAAATTAATCCATCAATCTAACACATATGTATGGAATACTTATTGCATGCCAGCACTCTGCTAGGTACCAGAAAGAGTGAAATAAACATATTCCTTTTCCCCTAGAATTGGCAATAGAGCAGGAACACAACGACATCACAACATGATCAGACTATGTGATCAGAACACACAATTAGAATGTAGTGTGGTTGGGTTTGTAGAATGTTCAAGGTCACACAGCTAGCTACAGGGGCTTTAAAGACCAGAATTCTGATTTCTTGATTCTGAGTTCACTATAATTTATACGATAATAATACTTCCTGTCACATAATATTACATATAAGCCAATTAAAATAAATTATAATTTCAAATTAAGAATCATTATATATTTATTTGAAAATCACCAAACCTGGATGCAGCTGTATTGACACTTCTCCTGGTGTCACCTGGGTATTAGTTTCATTTTCACTTGGTATTACTACACGCACAGACGGATATTCTATCGAATCAACTGAGCAGCCTTTGCTTATTAAATTGGAAACAATATCACAACGTTCACTTCTTGATCCACCTGAAATGAAATCCTGTTTAAAAAAAGGAAAATCACTGATGTTTTTAGTGCATATAATTTCAGTTATAACCAAAGAAAACTACATAGTGAATGTTGCAAAGAAGCCATCTCCTAATACACAACAAATTAAGCAATTGTTCAAAATAGCTGCATGTTTCCAATAACAGCATTGGCAAACCCTCTTAAATAAAACTTTAATTTATAAATCTTATTTATAAAGAAGAAAATGAATTATTAACAAGGTCATTTAAACCAAGCACTTTAAATGTTGTTAGCTGATCACTGTAAAATTATACTGACTTAATTCTTTTTAAATATTTTACTTTGGGACGATGAATCCAAAAGAAAAGTTAGCCAAAATAGAACATTCATTGGTTCCAAATGTGAGCCTCAGTTTTCACAAAATCCAACTGGCATGTTTATTATATACTGTTATGTTTGGAATTTGAGAGCAAGTCCTCAGAAATCACATGCCTAATTAAGTACTACAAATTTGTAAAAGAATGAATTAGACATCTAAATTTTTTAGACCATAAAATCTTCCAACTTCTACTATACACAACAGCTGAAGATGCTCACAACAAGATTGGGAGATATAAGATTGTGTCTCAGATTTTCCTGATTTTGCAAACGAATCTAAAGCTTTCATTATCATTCAGTTTTGGTTAGTTAATGGTTATCTAAATGACATTCAATAAAGTTGGAATTAATGGTACCAGCTTAAAAGTTAATTTATTCCTGCTGAGAAAAAGTTCATAGTCTTAATTTTCAGGTGACCGTTCTGGTTTTTTTTTTTTTTTGTAAAAATGGAAAATATATCGAAAAGTATGGAAATATGCTTAACTATATATAATGTTGGCCTGAATTAGTTGGGATATTTGCTTATACATGAGCTGAATATTTGCTCAGCCATCTTCTTGGCAGTGGTTATCTTTGCCGGCACTCAATCATTCCCCTTTTAGTTCAAGTGATTCAGAGAATTGGATTCCCAATCAATTAATAATTCAATCAAAGAATGTTGATTGAATACTTAGGGACAATAACTAGTTAGGTGTTAAGTATACAGAATGAAACAAGACAGATAGTGTCCCTATCATCAAAGTCAAGAGGTCATGAGTGAATGCAATCACCAAGCAATTAAGTACAATTACAACATGAATTAAAGTTGGGAGAAGCACAGACATCATAGGGTTATGGAGAAAGGGGATTATCAAATTTAAGTGGATATGAGTGTTGACTATGAAGTCACTAACATGAAGAGGGACATTCTTGACACTGGTAAGTAATTAGATGGGATGGTGGTAGGTAATATGAAGACATAAAGATTTTAATTCCTCTCTCAATTTAGAGTAGGACTTGGCAAATTAGGGTGAGTATGACATATGCAGCCCATGGCCTGTTTTTGTGTGGTTTGAGTTAAAAAAAAAAAGAGAGAGAGAGAGAGAATGCAATTTATATTTTAAAAGGGCTATAAAACTGCAAAAAAGAAAAAAAAATGTTCCATAGACAGAGTATGTGGCCAGCTAAGACTAAAAGCATTCTATGTTTCTTTTTACAGTGCTGACCCTGAATTAGAAGGTTGAAAACACCTGTTAATATAAATGTAATTAAAAAGCAAAAGGGAATACATCCTTCTTTCCAGTCAGGACTTCAAAGTGTCAATTGGTTAATGACTTCATGGAAATAGAAAACATAAATTTGCTTTGCAATTGCCCATATACCTGAATTTTAGACTTAAGTTTAAAATAGACAAAACCTTAATTTCTAAATTTAGTATAAACTTATCCTACCTTCTGGTAAGACTTGGAGGTATTGAATGTGAGATTTATTTTATAAACACGTTGGACTTTCTCTGGGAAAGGTGGCCGACAAACTGCTATTGTGTGTCGTGTTTTCCCAGAAAGCCTGAGGCTGGTTGGAGAATCCCACTTCTCCCAAGAGTGGAGAGTACTGAGAGGACATAAAGCTGTGTACATGTTTGTTCATTCATGAATTACATGACATGCTTAGACAAAGGACACATGCAATAAAATCATGGAAAGGAAATAAAGTACCGATAGCTCCAAATTTTTCAGCCTGGGAGTCAGTTATTTGGGTATACAGAATAGAGAAAAAGGAAGCATGTTTAATTCACTGTAACTATACATCAAGCTATGCCGTTTGACGATTAAATGTCAGGTTTGCTGAAATTAGCAACACAGTCTCAATTATTTTGCAATGTCTGAATCAGCATGGCTGTTTTATCCCACTGTAAAAACGAAGTCAGAAAAACGGTGCCAATTCGCCAATTAGATTTGAATAGGGAAGAAAAGACCGTGGCATCAAAATAAAGAATGGAATGCTGTGCCTGCCTATTGTGGCCTACTTTCCACTTTATACAAAAGAAAAGCAATTTGAAACCACACCCTTTTAATTTTTGGTATTTTGTGTCATTTTAACTTCTTCTGGTCCTTATGTTTTACTTCTTCTACATGAAAAACACAAGCAAAATCTTACTCCAATTTTCTGCATCTAAAATCTAATGGAGAATGAAAAGTCTAGACTGAAATTCTCTGGCTGGTTTTTCACCAGTTGTTACTCTCATCCATTTAGTATAATATTCCAGGGATATAAATATGAAAAGTTTTTTCTCCTACTCATGTTTAAGTTTTTTTGACTTCCACACATGGCAAACTGCACAGAGATGAAATAATTCAATCCCCTTTCTTTTGACAGTGAATGCTCTTCCTGTTACATTTTAGTACAATTATGCTCCAAGGCTGCCCTCTAAACTCTGGCTAAACTGTGACACCTTCATCAGACGTATGAGGCAGGAGAGAAAGGGAATTCTTCAAAACGTATTATGTCTTTCATAGATGTTAAAGAAGGAGGCTGGGCTCGGTGGCTCAGCCTCTAATTCAGCACTTTGGGAAGCTGAGGCAAATGGATTGCCTGAGCCTGCGGATTCGAGAACAGCCCGGGGAACTTGGTGAGACCTCATCTCTACACTAAATAAATTTTAAAAAATAGCCTGGCTTGATAGTGCGTGCCTGTAGTTCTGGCTACTTGAAAGGCTGATGCGGAAGGATTGCCGGAACCCAGCAGGTGACTCTGGGGTGGCCATGGCACTCCAGCCTGGGTGACAGAGTGAGACTCCAACACCAACTCCAAAAAATAAAAAGAAAAAGAAGGAGCATGAGGCATTAAACCAGGTAATGGGGATAAGGTCCTTTCTGTCCTCATTATTTTCCAATTACTTTTATGTAGTGTGGAGGAAAGGAGAAGGCAAAAATACATAAAATGGCAGATTAGCATGCTACGTAAGAATGCAAACAAATGGAGTATTTTCTCTCTAAATTTTCTGCTGACCTTTTACTTTTGACTAGATTTTAAAATTATACAAACCAAGTTTATTTTGTTACTATTTATCTGTTCTAATTATGAGCAGAGGAAAAACAAAACCTGCCTTTTCCTTCCCTCTCCCTTCAGCAGTACTGGTTGAGAAATCATCGACATCAACCACATCTGTGCCTACATGGTGGGGGATCTTCCCAAATTAAGTAACATATCCATCCTCCAAATGATGTCAGGTCAGCCTGCAGGGAGTGGACAGCTCCTTCTGTTAATGATGTGGTTAGGGGATGAGTCCTAATCCTGGATGCTTTCTCTGAGATTGTGTGATGAACACAGGCAATCCTTTGAGTTTCCTAAACCTGAATGAATTGTACCAGAGCCTCACCAGTGTTCTGTATTGTCACAACTTCCATTTCTTAAGCCAAGCCTATGTGCCAAATGCTTCCCACATTGCTTCGTTTCATCTTCACAATGGTGTGAGGCAGGGATAATTGGTATCTTTATTTTAAAGGTATGAAAAACAGAGGTTCACAGTGATGGGGTAGCATATCCAAGTGCATATCATTAGAAACCATTGGAACTGGAATTTGAATCTAACCTGGTCTCTCCTCTGAGCCTGCTCTCTTAGTACATTAAGTAGACTACACTGCACTACACCATGTAGGCACAGATGTGGTTGATGTATTTTGGGAATGAACAGCCAAGTGAGTTTCTGACTGTCTTCCCTGAGATCCCATCTGAGGAATGTGGCCAAGAATGAACACAGGTCCTCTTCTCCAGCAACCACCTTTTGTCCTCCCCTTACCTCCTTCTATCTGACCACTCATTCCTCTAAATACTCAAAAATCCTTCCTTTTATGGCAGAACGGACAGATTTACCCAGAGTTGTGACTCTCCAGATTTTTTCTACCAGTTAGAGATATGATATGGAGAAGGGGTCACTCTGGAACCTGCCTTTATTTTTTATTTTTTGAGTCAGGGTCTCACTCTGTTACCCAGGCTGGAGTGCAATGGCATGATCACAGCTCATTGAAGCCTTGACCTCCTGAGCTCAGGCAATCCTTCCACCTCAGCCTCCTGAGGAGCCGGGACCACAAGTGTGCATCACCATGTCCAGCTAACTTTCTGATTTCTTATAGAAATGAGATCTTGCTATGTTGCCCAGGTTGGTCTTGAACTCCTGGCCTCAAGCAATCTTCCTGCCTCAGCCTCCCAAAGTGCTGGGATTAGAGGCATGAGTCTCTGTGCCTAGCCCCTGAAACCTGACGTTCTATAGCCAGCATGTTATATCAGCTGACACCTGGGCTTTGGAACCATCTTTTGAACTAAAGCACTCAGCAGCAGATAGCAGGTTGGCACAAACTTCAGGGCTCCAAGGATCTTCCTTAATGACATTGTAAAAATCTAGTATGAAGTACTGGTTTAAATTTAGGACATATCAAGTTTTGAAATATGCTTGACAGAGAAAAACCTAGAAATAAACCTCAAATTTCAGGCTACAGAGATGAGGAAAGGTAAACTTGGAGACTAGGTTATGTCTGGTTATTTGGCTCGGAGGAAATGATGGGATTAGACCCAGGAACTCTGGAATTGTCCTCTCTATGACATTACCTGGATCTACAGGTTCTGGTGCAGTACTTCCTAGTTCATGAATGACATCTCATTTTCTCACTGGTGGAGTCCAGAGTACAACTGGGAGGACTTCAGGCTGTCAGTAAAAGAGCCTTACTTTCAGACATGGCTACTGTCTTGTGACTCCCTCCCTGCCTCTATCCTGACTCGCTTTATAGGAGAAAGTGGTGTCGACCAGTTATTGCTGGTCGTCATGCAACTTTTTCTTCCCATCAAAGACAAGTAGGAACAAGAGAGTTTGCAAAGATGATGGTAGGTGCAGGTGTTGGGTTAAACCAGAGGAAGAAAAAGCTAGAGATTTAACTTCTCAGACAAAAGACCATTAAAGATCTAAGATCTATTTGTTTCAATTCTCAGGAGCAACATAAGCAAATGTAAAATTACCTAGGCAATCTCATACCCCAAAGTAGCAGATGGCTTCTCAGTGAAATTTACCATACACATGTAGTTCTGAGTGAAGACTACTGACTTATGAATATAATTCACAAAAAAGTTAGAGCCAAGAAAGAAGAAATGTATTATAATTTTTTTACTAAGAATTTTGTTATTAGGATTTATTTTTCTTGGTAGAATAGAAAAACACTTATTTTTAACAATAAAAATTTTCTAAATTATTCTCCAATCTACAAAATTTAAATGTACACACTATCTCATTAGCAAGGTCACATGTCAAAAGAAAAGCATCACATTTTCCATAAGTGGCCAATGCATGGATGCAAATGTTATGAAATGGAGTGACTTGCTTGCCTTCAAGTATTTAAAATAAAAACAATAAGCAAGCACAAGACAAAAATTCAACTTGAATATATAACTTAATGGCTCAAGTTGAAACAAGAATTTTACACCAAAGCCCACTGAACTATCAAAAGTTACTCTCTGTGTTTGCCAATTCTCTCTATAGAACAGATGGAAAACATAAAATGGTTTGCACTTCATTTCAAAATTACCATAATGTTCCTAATAAAATGGATATACTTCATTTTATATTCAGCCAGACATGCTGTTTCCAAGCACAAAACCAAATAAAATTTTCCTTATGCTCAGCAGTGTCTTTTTTTTTAATGCACCTTCAAGGCACAAAATACTAGAACAATGAAATCATGCTAGAGAAAGTAAACTATGAGGACAAGAATTAAAAATAAAAAAAGCTCACCTCTTGAACACACCATCCACATTCTGGACCCAGTGCAAGGCACCTGGCACACGACGCTGCATTTGAAGATGTGCATCTATTGTCTTCTGGAATGGAAGAAAAAATAAGGCATCAGAGTTTACTCCTACATTAGAAAGAGCACAGAATTCAAGACCAAAATGTATTTTTAAAACCCAAACAGGATGACCTTTTGTTTTAACAAAAGTTAAAAGTTATATATGATTTCTTTGGGAAGAAGTCTGCTCATTGCAATCAGTAGATATCTGCATCATTATTATTTAGCCTTCTAAGTTTGGAAGAAAGGAAAGTGATGAAAATGTGATTTTGATCATGTTTGGGGGCTTGGCATGAATTCTGCTGCAATAGTAGAGGACTCACCAAAAAGTTTTTGAGGTATTTTACTGTATTTCATGTTCTTTGAACCAAGCAGGTTCATTTGGTTCTAGAGTTTTCCTGTGAAACTGATCATATACACACGTCAGTCTCAACATGTAAATTCATGCTGAGTCATAGTGAATGCATTTTCTGGGAAATAACCTTGATGGACACATAACATAATTAACTTGGGAATTCTAATTGTGTTAATGTTGATTATTTTGGCTTGAGGACCACCAGAACCAGACATAATGGCATGATTCAGTATTTTAGAAGTAAAGTGGTTAAACTGAATGGGTAGTTTTAGCTAACTCAATTTATTTGTCAGATTGGATAACTTTAAGATCATGACCAATTCACTTTTCCACAAATTCCTGCACATGGCTGTGACACTTGAATAATATATTTGTGCCTGGAAATTGTTTACTTTTATCTTTCCATCCACTAACTGCTTAAAAAAATTAAATCAAGTCTCATTATGATAGATTGAAACATGAAATAGAATACAGGATGAGTCATATGTCATCTTATCATGGGTTTTGGTGGAATGGTCACATACGTTCTACAGTCTGTCCTTTACTATGAGATGTGACAAGGACACTAGAAATCACAGCACAGTTCTATACATCTCATTCACAGGCACACAGTAAACAAAGTAGAGATCCTGGGCTGGGCATGGTGGCACATGCCTGTAATCCCAGCACTCTTGGAGGCCAAGGCAGGAGCATTACTTGAGTCCAGGAGTTCAAGACCAGCCCAGGTAACATAGCAAGACCTTACCTCTAAACAAATAAACAAACAAATAAAAATTTTTTAAAATAGCCTAAATGTAGGAAACTCTCAGTCCCAGTGAGGAGAGGACTAGAAAAGCAAGCAAAAACATACAGGATAACAGGGACAGAGAGAGTTCACCAAGGTGCCAAAGGAACATGGGGAAGGGGCTCTGGCTCTGCTTTAGAAGATCAGGTAGGGCGAGAAAAGAGGGTATATTTAAGAATGGTTTCCTAGAGGCCATGACATCTGGCATCTCTCTTTGCCTCTCATTTTGTCTTCTAATTTGTATTTATCTTTAAAAAATGTAAAGGATGAAGGAAAAATGTATGTGTGCATGTGTGTGTGTGCACAATCACACTTAGACATGGTAGTTTTAAAGGGAAGAGAAACCACAAACTCTTTAGCTGTCCCCATTACAGTTGGTTTCTCCTTTTATTCTTTCTCTCAACTTTCCCCAACATTCTGGAAATACAGGATAAAAACAATTCTGACTTGGAGGTAGAGGTAGGAAAGAAGGAGGATCTACAGAAAAGTCAACACAGCAGAAAGATGTTAACCAGGTGGTAGTAATCACCCTGTCCTGTATTTCATCAGATGCTCAATGGGCAAAACAGAAAACATCTTTACCCAACCTGTCCAACGTTCTATTATCTCCTCTCCATACCCTCTTCTGCACTGTGTCCTTTACTTTATATAATTTTTTATATATATCATTCAAAACATCTTCTCTAATTTTTTCAGAACTGGCCTAGAATCCCAACAACTAAAAACAACTCTAATGTTCTGGACTTCCTTTACTGCCAGCTTGGCCACTTAAAGTATAAAGACTCCCTAATCAAAAAATCTTCCATCTGGCTCAGCCTGCAAAACTATAAAATCTGCTTACTACCAAAATGTTCAGAAAAGTGAGTGACCTTTTTAGTTTTGTTCCCAGAAAGAAAATCAGTTTATGTGTAAAAGTCAAGCACTTTTGCAAACTGCTATGATTTTAACGCGTTTTCCAAAACTCTATGGTGAATCTTAGTCTCCAATGAAGTAGTATTAAGAGGTGAGGTCTTTAGGGTAATCTGGTCATGAAGGCTCCTCCCTCCTAAATGCAATTAAGGCCCATAGCTTCCAGCTCTTTTTATCCTCCCATCCTTTCATCATGTGAGGACACAGCAAAAAGGCCCTCCCACGACACTATGTCAATCTTCTTTACACTGAATATACAGCAATGTGCGCGCACACGTGCACGCGCGCGCGCGCGCCACACACACACACACACACACACACACCCAAAAACAAAATGCCAGTACCTTAACCTTGGACTTCCCAGTCTCCAGAACTGTAAGAAATAAATTTCTGCTGTTTATAAATTACCCAGTTTCAGTCATTTTGTTATAGCAATATGGGTGAACTAAGACACAGACCTAATTTGACCTTTAGCCTTGACCCAACTGGAACATGGAATTATGTCTATTTCATTTCAGTCTTAATCCAGCCTTTCACTCAACAGGTAAGACATTTGCAATGGCAGTTAAGATTGTAGTTTCAGCTGGGCGTGATGGCTCAGCCTGTAATCCCAGCACTTTGGGAAGCAGAGGTGAGAGGATTGCCTGAACCTGGGGGTTTGAGACCAGCCTAGGCAACTTGGTGAGACCTCGTCTCTACAATAAAATCACAAAAACTAGTTGGGTGTGGTGGTATGTGTCTGTAGTTTCAGCTACTTGGAAGGCTGAGGTGGAAGGTTCACCTGAGCCTAGCAGGTCGAGGCTGCAGTGGCCGTGAGCGTGCCACTGCACTCCAGTCTGGGCAACAAGAGTGAGACTCCAACTCAAAAAAAAAAAAAAAAAAAAGATTGCAGTCTCTTGGAAGGGAAGCTGTAGAATCTAAGGTCTGGTCTTTGTTTCAGATGTTTGTCTGACTTTGTCCTAAGTTAACCCAGATTCAAGTTCAGGTCAGGCTCCTACTTCCACAGCACATGTGGTAAATAAATCGACAAACAAAAATCGATTTTCTTTGTATTTTGACTCTTTTCTTTCAAAAGTTCTAGTGTCAACCTTTGTTCTTAAACTTCAGACACATAGTGACGATGAGACTTTGGTCCTGTCAATACTTCCCAGGTTCAGAACTGACATTCCTCAGAGGCCACATAACTACAGGGAAAAAAGATCTCATAAATGGATCTGGAAGAAGTGGCCTTATGGTTCTGTAGAACTGAAGGACAGCCATAAATTGAACCACATGGGAACAGAGTCAAACATTATTTCTGGAGTATGTCATGATTACATTTCACAGAAGACATGCCAGATACACTTGGACATACAGCATTTTAAAGATTTTGTTTCTAATTGACAAATATGCAAGTTAGTAAAATACCTAATATACAGATATCATCAATGACAGCAGTTCTTTTCACTGAATGGTCAAACTATTATGAATGCCATTAGTCAGTGTGTGCTAAAAATTTCTCTCCCTCTATGCCTCCCTCCCTTTCTTCTTTCCCTCCCTTACACACACACACGCCTTCTGTGAAAGTAGAAATCTTTACACTGTGTATACATCAAGGCATGGCTGTTTATAGAACTGGCAGTTTGTCATCAGCCTCCGAGTCTGCTCAGTCCATCTGCCCTCCCATCCCTGATACAACATCACAGGGAGGCAATTTTCCAGCAGTGGTTTCCTAGCGGCCCTCAGCACTGCACTGACACCTCATTAGAGGGTGTGACTGAGTGGTTCTTCTTCCCACTCTACCATTGTGGTTCCTGCTTATTCAGCTATTTGCTCAGTGATGTTGCACTAAACCCCTTATTCTTTATATTCTAGCATCGCATTTTTTATTAAGGCCATTTTTTAAATCAATCAATGGAAATTCTTAAGTCAATGGAAGCAGCATGATTGTATCTTAAACCACAGATTCTTACATCCTCCTTCTGTGCCCACTGGTTTTAGTTCTCAGTGCCTCATAAAACCCAACCATGTCATTAAAAAGGTGCTGCCTTGTCAGAAATCAGTGAAGACTCTAATAACCATATTGCCAATAAGTTTGTACAGTCTAAGTAATTCTATTTCTTGATTCATGAGCATGCACTGCAAGTCTTACTGTTTCTCATTATGCTACAACTGGAGATAGCAGATGTGATGAGGTAGCATTGCTAAATAGTTACTGAGAAGAAATTTCCAATTTTCCATAGCACTGCTACTACGTGGACTAATTATTTAAATGCTCCAAGTCTCCATTTCCTCTCCTGTAACACAGGGCTAACTATATCTGCATCAAGTTGTTGATATGAAGATAAAGTGAGGCAAAGTCACCAATCATAGTACTCAGGGCATGGTAAACATCTGATAAAAAAATGGTTGTGCTGTTATTATTATTACTATTATAATTAATTACATGTGTGTATATACATACACACATGTATCTATGGACACACACATTCACGTGTATTCAGTTCTAGGTTCAAAAAAAGAGAAATATTTTATGTGGTTTAAATTTGTTGTAAATATGTTTTCTGTCTTTAAAATGAAAGTCACTTAGGTCATAAAGAAAACGTTTTTAAAGTATAGCTAACATATAAAAATAGATATTAAGTAAAAAGCTACTACATTTATTTCAGTTGTTTAAAGATGATTCTTAAAAGCCAGTTAAGCTAAATATACACACACCCGTCAAACCTATTACGAAAACAATTTTGGCATGACTAGAAATTGGATTACTGAAAATCTCTTAGAACACATTCATTTTATTCACATTTTACAACATGAACATTGACTTAAGCCGAATAATTTTTGAAATATTTCCCAGAATTAAATGTTTATGACGCATGTGAAATGACCTCTCAAACTGTCTGTCATACAGTATAATAATTATCTATCACCAACAGGATAGAATACACAAGAATCAGGAAACTACATAATTCATGACCCCACTTAGGTATATTTTGTTTTGGATGATGCCATTTATACATATTATTTTCAGAATATTTAGAATATTTAGACAATTGAAATTTCCATGTCTAGATTAGGGTCTTTCTATAAGTCAAGTGATCAGATAAAGTGAAAACCTGAAGAAACATTTCTAGGTCTGTTCTCTGCCATAAAGTTTACACAGCCAAATTTAAAGGATGTCCTTGGTTATCTAGAAGAAGGAACAAATAAAATTGATAAAAACTGTAGTCCTTGATATTCAGAATCAATTATTCTGGGTTCTCCTGGGTTACTCCTAGACAGAATGATTTGTGAGAAATGAATTTTTTCCAGGCAGCATCCCTTTCCTAATTACATTTACTATACAAATTAAATTAAAATTGGATAATTATATAAAGCGACTTCCTTTGGGGAAAAAAAAGCAAAGTAAACACTTATAAGGAATACACATTCTACTTTGATAGCAATCAAACCAGACAAATTGAATGCGCTAAAGAGTAAAGTTTTGAGTGAAACTTCGGGGTTTCTTTGTTCTAGACAGCTATATCATGGTCATGTAAATATTACAGGTACCTTTAAAATACATTACGTGATTACTGAAGCTCTCTTTTACACTGAAATGTAATAAATGCTATCATTTGACATAAAAATCAAAATAAAGAAATGCACTGGCATTCTGATCACTTGCCATTACCTAGTTATTACAAGTTTGATTTGAAATTTCCCAAAGGCCTCTACGAAAATCAAGGAAAGGGGTATATGGTCAGGCCTACTTCTTTGAAAATTAGGTACAGGAAAACAAAACAAAAGTCAGTTAAATTTAATAAGGATTAAGTAAAGGAGCATGGGATAAAAGGAGGAAGCAGAGAAAGATCTTTGAAAAAGGTAGCTCTGACACTCTGAAGAGGTAGAGGTGATATATTATCAGGAAGTTAGTGCCTAAAATGGTCTCTCAAAACAGAGAGAGCATGAATCCCCTTTGTTAAAACAAAAAAGCAGATATAATTAAAATAATCATAATACATCTGTAGTAAAACTTTACTAAGATAATTTATATACAACCTATGCTTATTTCTTTTCTTTTTAAAAAATTTATTTATTTATTATAAAGATGTGGGGTACAATTCAGGGTTACGTGAACAGACATTGATCATGCAGGCACCCACCCTTGTTGATGAGGTATGCCCCTCCCTCCCTTAGCAGTTTCCCTCAACTCCCAGTCCCACCCCTCCCAGCAACAGTTTTCCACTACTGCCAATCGCTTTCTTACCTATGTTTATTTCAACTGTGCTCATATAGAATTCATTTGAAAACAATTCACTTTAAGATTTGTAGTTGGCTCCTAAATCGTGCATTTAGAAAATACTACTTGCTAGTAAATTAAAATCACCTAGCCTAGATTAGCAAATTCCTCTCTGTTACTTCCACCATACTGTTTAATTTTGTTTCAGACTTGTAGCAAATAAGTATTCATCAGCCTGTGGAAATGAAAATGAGTATCTTTATGGGGAAGCCTGTTTTCTTAAAATAATTTTGCCTCTACTTCGACTTGGAAAAATGTGCAATGATATTTATGTTTAGTGAAAGGCAGTTTGGGTTTCTTTCTTTCTTGCCTCCTCTGTTAGCTGTTGTAGTAATTAGGTATGGTAGTGTGAAGGTGTTATTTGGAAAAGAAGGAGATGGAATGATAATGTTCAATAATCAGGAGGAAGCTGAGGGAATGAGGACATTCTAAGAAAAAATAATTGTCTTAGTTCCCCTGAAGAAGAACCTGGGATACAGATTATCAGCAAGTGATTTATGGAGTAAGGAAGTGAGGTGAGAAGGTCAGGAGAAGTCAAGGTACTAAGCAAAGATGTTTGTACAATGGAAGTCTGGCCTCAGCCTGATCCCACCTGGGGTTTTAAGCACAAATAGGACCCTGAGCCTGTATTATATACCTCATATCAGTCACTGGATGCAGGCAGCCCAATAGGGGACGGAGTGGGATTGGAGTGAATTGACCTCCCAGGCCTCTCTGAGCAATGTGGCTTCTTTTGGTGGAGGGCAATTCTTCTGAGAAGACAGCAACTTTGAGTCATGGATAGCCAAAACTCAGAGTAGCTGGGGATGGGTGCGTCCACATTATAAAAAGGAGATTGTGTAGGGCACTGGCAATCTATGCAGTGATCTCTTCCAGGGGTGATAGAGAATTAGAGTCTTGTGGCAGAGACTGCTGTTTGCCTGCATATTCTTCCTTTACTAACAAAATCCTAGATTTGTTGAAGATAACATTGAGAGAAACTGAAATGCCACAATTCCCAGTGTCTCATGCAATGATGGTGGTTGTATGACTAGTTCTCGTAACAGTCTAAAGACAGAAGTTGTTGAGTGAGACTTCTGTGAAAGTTTCTCAAAAGGCAGACTTTTTTTTTTTTTTCCCTATTCCTAACCTGCTTCTTTTCTGCCTGGAACATGGATGTGATGTCTGGACCCACAGCAGCCTAATTCAGCAGCCTAATTCAGAGTTGAGGGAATTTGTCTTACATATTCCAAGGTTAAAGATGGCAGCAAGAGAGGGGCTCCATTTCTCATAGTGTGGAGTCACTGTACATAATCCAGGTTGACTCTCAGAACTGGGTTTGGTATGAGAGGAAATTTTACCTTAATCTTACTTAACCCATTGTTTTCAAAAACCCTCAGACTAGCAGATAATACGCTATTTCTGACTGATAAATTTGCATCTGAGTTTTGAAAGATCAAGTAAGAAGAGACAGACAAATAGAATAAAAGTAAATATTTTAAAAGGCAAGGTAAGCATACAATTACTTTATGTGAAATAGACAATACACATTGAAGTGATGTGTTTTTCCTTGTGTTTTGTTTGTTTGGCTTTCTTTGGAAAAGTTAGAACACTAGACTTCCCATTCCTTGAGGTCAGGTGCTTAAATATATTTTCTTTATATGTCCAGTATGTAAGCCTAATAACTGGCATACACTCAAGAAATGTGCAATGAATATGTGGTATTCTAAGTAGAGGTTAATTTGGATATTTAATTCCTGAGTCTCTTCACTTCTTACATTTAAAATAATCTTCATTTCCAAAACCTATTTATTACAAAAAGCAATGTAACTGTGTTTTCCTAATAATATACAACTGGATGAATTCATCTTGATGTTTCCACAAACATACCCAATGTAACTTTTTTACAATTAGTTTTCTAATATTGTATAGTTCTGCTGATTTATTTTTAAAACAAGTCTAGTTCCTTTCTAAAGAACTTTGAAAATATGATTAAATGATACTGGATTGAAATTAGTACTTTTAACATTACCATTATCAGATGCAAAATCACCAGATTCACTTATTTTTCCTTATTGCTTAGATCTAAACCAAATTTCAGTTCATCAGAATGGTTCTTGATCCTCTAAAATTGAATAATTCCTTCCTGATCAAAACTTCCTTATAATGCCAGTGTTAGTAAACAGCAATGATATCTTTACTTCTCACTAGCTAGGTGTTTTAGGCTTTTATTACACGTAGCCTTTATGTTTCAGGGACACATTTCAACTTTCCATTGCACGGTGAATAATTAATGTGATTATAATAGGGTTTTATGCTAGCATACAGATTTTTGGAGAGAAAAAAAAGATCCACTTTCATAACCTTGGGCAGGTTATGAAAAGTTAGGGCAATGCTACACATTCCATTAGTCTGCCCTGCCCTTTTTGGGGTAATCCCAGTATGAGTCAGACCTTAAAGTAGGCTTGGTGGCATAATTCAAAACTAGTGCACAATGGAATTTACAAGAAGAGCCATTGTGAAGCCACTAATGACACTCATTTGTGTTGAAATGGGCCATCATAAGATGCCTGGTCAGATGGGATCATATCAGAATTTTTCACTGATTCATTTATCCATCACGTTGAAAAAGCTCTGACTGCAGCAAACATTGGGTGACTATATAACTTATGACCTAAACTGAGTCACTTTCACTTGAAAGGGGTACTATTTTTATGGTGAGTCCTTTAATTCTTTTTTGGTATTAATTTTATTTTAATTTAGATTCAAGGGACGCATGTGAAGATGTGTTATATAGGTATATCGTGTGATTGAGCTTTGGGCTTCTGATGAGCCTCCCCGCCTTCCCCTGCCTCAATGGTAAGCATGGTACCCAATGGGTGGTTTTGAACCCTTATTCACCGCCCACCCTCCTCTCTTTATGAGTCCGCAGACTGTTATTCCCATCCTTTTTTCCATGTTCAGTGTTTGCCCCACTCCCTTATGAGTGAGAACATAGCAGATTCGGTTTTCTGTTTCTGTAATAATTTGCTTAGAATGATGACCGAAAAGAGGCACTATTAATTACACTAATGCAACAGGTGTAAACTGGGACCTCACAGGCAAGTCCAAATCTACCCTAAATGTTTAGTATTTTGATGATGTTGAACAACAAATCAAAACAATAAACAAGGCAATCTATGCAGGATTACAAGACATGTGAAAGGAGAAAGAGAACCCCGTGACTTAGTGATGAGGGACTCTCTCCACATAAAGGGACACCTGAAGCCAGTTTTGCAGGATCGATGAAGTGCAGAAATCTGGCTGATAGTTGCTTTATTACTCCTAGATTACACCTATGTACATCTTGACATATATTATTTGATGTGGTAAGGAAATGAGCGAGCATGAGAAGTATGTATCACTTGCTTTTGAAAATGACTCTGAAGTCCATATTATTTCATAGGCAATGAGGCTTCTCTTGGCAGCCAAGTGGTCCCTCAACAAACAGCAAGAGCAATACCTGAAGAGGAAGAGATTCCATTTGCAGTTGTTTGTTCACCTGAGTACATCACTTTGTCTTCTGATACTCACCTGGTAGGAATTTGAGAAAGTGAGATAAACCCAGGAAGAGAGAAAGGGGGTCAAAACTACAGCGTCTTTCTGTGCAACTTTGCTACTTCAGACTTGGAACTTCAAAAAGGATCAAAGTCTCAAGATTCAAGGGTTCCCAAGGCCCCTCAGAGGCAAATTCTAGTTAAAGCTGCATTTGTCTAACTTGGAAAAGCGATTTTGGTCATGTGCTTTGTGTCTTGTTTTCACTGGAACTTTTCCATACATTCCAACTATCCTGTTTATGAGGCACACTCCCTTTCTATAAAAGCCAAAATATTCACCAGTTTCCCACTCTGTTCCTCTAAATAATGTTTTCAATCTAACACAGGAGAGTTCCAGGAGCTCTTCCTATTTTTCTTTCCAACTCTTGGCAGGTATAGATTTCCTTTCTCTCACTTAAAAAAAAGCACACTGTAATTTATGTCAAAACTTCAAATGCCATGGTTAAGGAGGTTAAAAAAAAATGCCCCAGGACAGTGGGAATGTATTTTCTATGTTAGATACCTTGCAGGTGTGCACTTGATTAGAGCAGCAAAGCAACACCCTCCATTGTTGAAAAAAAAAAGTTATAAGTTAAAAAAATACTAATAAATTAAAACCCAAGGTGAATTTTAGCACACTTAGAATTAGTTTTCCTGTAATTACATTTCAAGTTCAAAAACATATTTACACCTTTTGATTCTGCCACTTAAAATAAAATCTATACATACATCCAATAGAATAAAATTAAGCAAAAAAAATTTAAACAGTAAATATGTATTTATTAAATGATTACCTTGTGCTGGCCTCATACTAAACACTTTATGTAATATCTCATTGAAACTTTATAAAGATCCCATAAGGAAAGTACCGCTATGCCTATTTTAAAGATAGAGAACTGAAGTTTAGATAGAGATGCTACGTCTCATCCCAAAGTAACACGATTGGCAAATGCAGAGACCAAGTTTTAACCCAGTTTTGAACACAGAGCCTTTTCTTGGAAACACTATCCTAGATGAAGTAGAGAAGAGCCTAAAAATATACAATTATTCCAAAGTATGACTGAAAATCCCTAGTACTGTTATTACCCCTAGGTGATGACTCAATGATAATTCCCAAGTAATAGCTCCAGATAATTCTTTAATCCAAGTAACACGTCATTACTTTTCTTATCATCCATGCTAAGGTCATCTCATTTTCCTACTCTATAGATGAGAATGTTAGGTTCTCCCCAGCAAGACTATTTTCTACCCTCAGAGTCAAAGACCTCCCTGAATACTCTGATGCCCTTTTCAATATTCATTTTATTTCTATGCACAGGGAAACTCTGAGTCTGAGCATGAAAGCCCCAGTCTGAACACCTCACCCAAAGCGAGAATCCGATTGGCTGGCACTTGTTCAGCAGAGGAGAGAGCTGTTCCTTTTACAACTGTAGTTCCCCAACCTCTTGCCAGGGGACGGCTCTGAGCTGCATGCTAACTAGGCAACAGCACACGAAATGGTGTCCGCAGTTGCTGTTTCTATTTGTGAATTTCCAGCTCTACCCTGGAAGCCAAATATGGAACAGGGGAGAAGGTAACTTCTTGTCCTAATCCTGCCTATTTGCTGACCTTGACTTCATAGTTGAACTCTGCTGAGGCTTACTTCCTTGTTGATGAGGCAGGGAAAATGCTTTCCCTCCCATGTACTGTGTTCATCCACTGAGCTTAAGAATCTTAGTAATTGTTAGTATTAATATGACTAATACTATTATAGTTTGAACTACACAACAAAATTATATTTTACACTCTATTCTCTAAAGTAAATTCTCATCTATCTTTTCACTGTCAAAGATGATTCTAAATACTTGTCTTATTAAATTTTATTTGGAGGCTCAGGTAAATGGCAATTCTGAGATATAATCAAAAGATTTTAACCTATCTTACAGGATATTTAATTTTCCACAATAGTTTAATTACTTAAAATTTTTCAATTAATATTTGTCTAGTTTAACTACCTTGGCAGGAATTTGACTCCATATATGTCTCAGTAGAGCTGGTAAATTCAGGAAATTTAATATCGAGTCTATATCATGAACTACAGTCCATATTGTCTTTTGAAATTATTGTTCCATGTTCTTCATATTTCCCCAAATGGTCCAGCTTCTGCTTCTCCTTCATCAAAATTCAGCTTTATCCAGAGTTCATCATTACTTGGAGGAATTTTCAAACAGTGCTTTAATATGCTCCTTGCTCCCACTAGCTACTTATGGGATTCTCCCCGACTCCCACCTACCAAACTCTTATCAACCTCTATTCTCTCAAAGTTCATAGCTCTTGTGTAATAGCTCCCTCTATCTCTGTTATCATCACCAGACACTTTCCTAAATTTTACAACGCATTCATCAACGTGCCCGAGGTTTTCTTCCTTTACCTAATTCACCCCCACACCTCACTGCCTCCACCATGGACAGAGCCACTAGGAAACCCCAGGGCCAGCGACTGCAGCAGGGAACCTACATAAACTCTAGGGCCCACTGAGTCATGGAACCATGAAAGATTTCTTAGGTTTGAAAAACCAAAGACAAGCAGAATAAGCGACACATTCAAAAGGAGATAGAGGATGGGACAGAAATCAGGCTACCGATCCAAGAACTCTAAGTCGTGGGTTTAAAAGTAAACAGAAGCAGGTCAGACACAAATGATGTGATGCATCCTAAGCAACAGCTTAAATCTTAGTAACTGAAGCTGTCTGATGGCCATTGCCACAAACCTATTAGAAATGGGGTCCTATTTAGCAGGGTGTGGTAGTGCGCACCTGTAGGCCTATAGTTCTGGCTACTTGAAAAGCTGAGGCGGAAGGATCGTCAGAACCCAGCATGTCAATGCTGGGGTGGCTGTGAGCTTGCCACTGCACTCCAGCCTGGACAATGGAGTGAGACACCAAGTCAAAAAAAATAAAAATAAATAAAAAAAGGAGTTCCCTCCCATTTCTTTCTCACCTCACCTAACCCTAGACCCTGCTTTTATTCATCTTTTATTGACTTGCCATCATATTTTTTTACAGTTATTCTAATTATTTCTTTCCAAATCCCCAAGCACTTATACCACATTCTCTCACTTAAGATATGACCCTAACTTCACCTTTATATTACCAAGAATATCTAAATAATGTTCTGTCTTTTAAATTCAGAATTGTCTTTTTTCTCTTTTCAGAAAAAGAAGGGGGCCGGGCTGGTGGCTCACATCTGTAATCCCAGCATTGTGGGAGGCCGAGATAGGAGGATCGTTTGAGTCTAGGAGTTTGAGACTAATGTGGACAACATAATAAGATCTCATCTCTAAAAAAAATTTTTTTAAATTAGTTGTGCATGGAGGTGTGCACCTGTAGTCCCACTAGGAAGGCTGAGAGGGATGATCACTTGAGCTCAGGAAGTCAAGACTTCAGTGAGTCAGGATTGCACGACTGCACTCCAGCCTGGGAGACAGACTGAGATCCTGTCTCAGAAAGGAAGGAAGAAAGGGAGGGTGGGAAGGGTCCTCCTCATTGCCAAGATCATTTCCTCCACTTGTCTAATGAATTCTCATTCAGAGGCAAACAATAATTCCTAGTTTCATTTAGCAACTAGCATTTAGCAATGAGTTCTCTGCCTTTTAACAGTGAGTGAGCACTCTATCACTTCTCCCATTCTCAAACTACTCTTAAAATGTCTCTAAGCATCTCTCTCTAAGCTCCACACCTCGATGGCTCCATGAACTAACAAGACTTTTAGTCTTGCCTCCTTGAACATGACCATCAAGTCAGTATCTGCAGTTCCAAACTCCCATCCAAGTTTCTTTCTTGAATTTTGAACAATCTGCTGGACCACCCCCTCAGATTCCTGCCGCTACTTTAAAATAAAGTCTCAAACATGACATTCCTCTTCCTGATCCTAACAGCCTATTTCTGTTAATTACATTATTTTCCTATTTATTCTGATCTGACTCTTTGGGGTCAACCTTGACTCCTTCCTGTACCACAGTCCTAACAACTTGTCAGTCACCAAGACATTTTGCTTTTACTTCAGTATCTTTATCATTCATTGCTCCCTTTCCATTCCCATAGAGTCCATCCTAGCCCTCATTATTTCTTGCTTGCATTCTCACAGTCTCTTGCAAATAGCATCCACCCCTAGAAATCCTCACATACATTGTTGTCTGAGTCTCTTTCTGACACAGTGTGATCATATTAATACACTAAAAAACAATCAATTTTTTAAAAAAGGAAAACCTTGGAGTATTTCTACTACTTGAGTAGTTAAGTGTCTCAGTCCATTCAGGCTGCTATAACAGAGTACCTTAGACTAGGTCATTTATAAACAACAGAAGTTGTTTCTCACAGATCTGGAGATTGGGAAGTCCAACATGAAGTCATTACCAACGCATAGGTGGTGGCTTCTTGCTGTGTCCTGACATAGTGGAAGAGGCACACAAGTTCTCTCAGGCCTTTTTTGTAAGGACACTAATTCCATTCATGACAGTGCCATCCTCATGACCCAGTCACCTCCAAAAGGGTCACCTTTCACACTATTACACTGAGGATAAGATTTCAACATATGAATTTTGGAGGGACACAGATATTCAGATCATAGCATAAAGTTACAAAAATTTACCTAGTTCAACTGTATAGTTCTCTCTTTTACTTCTCCCTTGATTCCCTATGTCATGGTCAACATGGTCTCTGCCTGTTGAGCTGTTCTGTGCATTTCTTTTATTGCAATTCTGCCAGTCCTTCAGTGTCTGGTTTAGGCACTTATCTCACATAATATCTCTCCCATCAGATCCTTCCTGCTTTCTTCAGGTAGCATCGATCGGTCCACTTTTTAATCCTTATAGAATTTGCATTGTGATGTTTACATTCTGCATTGAATTATATTTACCTGCATGTATGCCATTTAGTTATTTGAGTTTTGTTTGTTTATTTAGGTCTGTATTTGCCATGGGTATGTGTTTTACATATTACACATATGTAAATATATTTAGCAAGAAGCAAATTTCTTTTTCTTTTTTTTGAGTTGCAGTCTCACTCTGTCACCCAGATTGGAGTGCAGTGGCCGCTCCCGGCCACTGCAGCCTCAACCTGCTGGACTCCGGCGATCCTTCCACCTCAACCTTCCCAGTAGCTGGAACTGCAGGCACACACTACCACGCCCGGCTAATTTTTGACTTATTGTAGAGATGAGGTCTCACCAAGTTGCCCAGGCAGGTCTCGAACTCCTGGGCTCAGGCAATCCACTCACCTCAGCCTCCCAAAGCGTTGGAATTACAGGCTGAGCCAACGAGCCCAGCTAAGAAGCAAATTTCTTAAGGGAGGAAATGATATTAGGTAATTGGAAAGTCTTCCCTAAACCCCTTCACTGCCAAAGCCTTGTTGATATGCACCATTCTAGGGTATAACCTCCTCAGGCAACCACCTGAATCATCTGGAGGGAAGAGTGGCCAAGGCACCCAAAAAAAGCCTCTCTTTCTCTTGGCAGGAGATAAGGTAGAGTGAAACCCTCACTCTGGAACTAAGTCAGGCTTCCCCAGGTCTCTTCCCTTCCTTCCATAAGAATCAAGAGCAAATTCTAGGACCTCCTCTTTCCCTTCAACTACCTATCATCACCATCATCTACCTTGTGCTCCCAAAGACTAATCTCCCTTATCCTTGTTTATTATGTCAGTTTCTACAAGAAGCCCAAGACTCCCACCAAAATCTGCCCTCATCTTCCTCACTACCCTTCTGCTCTCATCTCACACTCCTTTACAGCTCCAGAATTCTAACCCTTGTGTCCTCTGAAATCCATAGTCCATTTCCAGAACAAATGCTCGTTTCCTACTCTCTTATCTAAATGTTCCCTTTACCTTCTTGCTCTAACAGAATCCTGAATCTCCTTAAGACTCAGCTTTCCCTCTCAACTTCATGAGTCATGGCTGATGCTTCTCCCACAACCTTCATGGCCCAGGGCTTGGCGGTGGATATATGTTTTCCTTAGTTATCATTATCTCTTACTGAGTATTCTCCCTCCCTCATCCCAGCTCTGACACCTATAACTCAAATTATATCACCCACTACCCCAAATTGTGGTAATCATTAACTGACATGTACTAACCCTAGGGTGATGCTTCCTCATTTCTAGAAAGCTTTACTGCTAGCTTCCTATCACATTTCCCAACAATACTCCTATGCCAATTCCTGACAATTTCAGTATGTACACATCACCTTTGCAATCCTGGATGCTTCAGTTCTTTGTTCTCTCCCTCCAGTTATCCACAAGGCTAACCCTCTCTCACTGCCATCGAAGTTATGCTCCAGCATCGTCTTTCTTAATGAGGCCTACCCCACCTAACCTGCTTAAAATGGCAACGTTCCATCCCCCAACCCTGCTCTACTTTATCACCTTTGAACACACTAGGTAATTACTAATAGTCACATGTTTATTTTTTATTTTGTCTGCCCATCCCCAAAAATAAGACTCATGAAGACAAGGATTTTCATCCTTTTGTCCCCCCAAAGCTTTTTCATATTTTGGACAGTACTTGCCTCACAGCTGCTATTGAAAAATATTTATTAAATAATTAGTACTTAATATATTTTAGTTAAAATTATAGAATTTATTAGACCATAATGTCAATCTCCTCCTTTAAAGAGGTCTATTATAGAGCCAGATACTAAGACTGTTCAGACTGCCCTCCTTGAGGCCTCAGGACATGGCTCAAATATCACTTTCTTCATGAGACCTTCACTTCCAGCACTCCTGATTGTCCATCTGGGTTTCTTTTTCTCTAATGTAAGGTGCTAGACACATAGCATTGTCTACTGTGGTACTTTATTTCTTTGCCTAATGTCTGTCTCCTCCCACTAGAACACAGTCTCCATGAGAGCAGATATTCTTGTCTGTTTTGTTCCATGTCATACCCCCAAGGCTCAGTGCAGCATCAGGCACAGGGTAAAGGCTCAGTACACATGACCTTAAGGAAAGGATGAATGGCTGTCTCCCTGCATTGTCCACAGTGTCCGATGTGCTCTCTTGTTCTCTTCCTGACTTGATGTGCTTATTTCTGTGACATTCAGGCAACTTTCTCCCAATTCTGTCCCCTTCTCTCAGTCAACTCTGGAACTCAGCTCAGGCTACCTCTACATGAGGAAGCTTGGTCCTGAGACTGCACGTGCCCCTCTGACTATCCTGTGCTGTTTCTGGCACACACATGATACTATTGTTTTCTACAGGTTATCTATGAATGTTGATACTAGGATATCCCCACATTTATCAATTTATTTACTTGATAAATTAATACACTTCTCTTCTTCTTGTTTTTCTATACACATTTAACTATTTCTACTAATAGGTAAAAATAATGCAACTAATCATGTATACGATTAGGGTACAAGAGACACACCCTGGATTTTATTTTATGTTGATGCATTTTAAGATTGTCATTGGAAGGCACTAAACCTAAAAGAGGTGGGCCATATGTACTGTAAAATCCAAGTAGTTAAAATCTTCAATGAATCAGGGATCTACACGAATTCTCTGCTAAAGGGGAGGAAAAACTAAAACTACGTATTCATCTTTAGAAGAGACTGTGAGGTTCTGTCTTGCATCTGGACACATTAGACCTATTTCCTGCCTGAATCAGAAGTCTAAAGTCCTCCAGCACCAGACCACCCCCCTCTACCCATGGTGCCATCTTGTCTTGTGTGCTCACACAGTTCCTCAAGGTCAGTTACCTCATCTACATGATATCTCACTTCCTCTCTGTCCCCACAGCAACTCATTCAATACCACATGCATTGAGTAGGTGCTCAAGCAATGATTTTTGATTTATTGATTGAATGGTAAATGTAGGACGTTGCAAGTCTGATCAAATGACAACTGCATGGCTTTTCTGAAATATCAAATAAAGTTTAAATGATGCACTTACCAAGACAGGAAATTGTACACATATATCTTCAAAAGATTTTCAGAAGCAAGACTCAGAATGTGAATGGCCATAGAATTTAATTAATTAAAAACCCACCTTTCACGTGCACTCTAGGTAACCAAGGTTTTACTACAACTTTTTTGCCTGCTCATGGGCAAGCTGTTAGTCTCATTAAAAGTTACTTGACTAGAGGGAAGAGAAAGGGCAAAGATTTAGTCAAAAGAGGAATGACATTATCATCTGAGAGTAGAGGGCAGAAAATTCCACTTCTTAAGGAATTTTGAGCTTGTAATGATTTTGAAGGCATTTCTCCATCCATGAATTTTTTGGTAATTATTTAATACCTATGATTACATCATGACATTGTGCAAAGTCTTAGGGAGAGGGTACCTGTCAGTGTAACGCTCACAAAATGACAGCAAAACCTAACATAAGACAGAACAATACAAGTGTGCAGTGAAAAGAAACAGACAGTGGACACCAAGCAGCAGATCACAGGAAGATGTCAACTCAAGGGGAGACAGGGAGGGCCAGGGAAACTTCCTTAAGGAATTTCCTCAGACCTTTTATTACACTATTGCATCTCTATTCTGTCTGTTAAAAATCACACAGTATTGTTAAATTTCTGTTGAGACTTAGATAATCCAGGTGGGTCAATAAAAACTGGCAAAACCGCAGCAACGTGTTCAGAGACATGAAATTATCTCCCAATATCCAATACCCTAGGCCTAATCTTCGATACCTGAACCCCTCTGTTTCCTGTGTAGCTTCCCCTTGGACCTCAGACCTCTTTTGTCTTTTAACAGTTAAAAACATTTTTCATGTTCAACCCTGACACTGCTAATGACTTCCAACCTGCCTTTTAAAATACAATCAGTTTCTACTTGAATGGACATTATGGGAGCTACTCCCTCACTGTGACTGAGGCTAGGGGATGTCTCTTTACCTTGTCAGGACCACAATGCATTTGCCTATGCTCACTTTATCAGCCCCTTCTGTCCCAGAAAACTCTGCCCTGTTTTCAAACCAGTGACAACCAAATTCTAAACTCTGTGTTTCTAGGCTTTTGTGCTCTCACACACCACGTGGGTATCTGTGGCATTGATTCCTTGCCTCCTGAACAACCCTAAAGCTCACACATTTCTACCACATTTTATCTTTGCATACCAACAACTTAAAAAAAATTAAAGACCTTTTACCAAACATGATGTGGGCATAAGTTGTTGGTAATGCTCTCTTATATTCTGAAATTCCCTGCCAGTCTCCCAGTGTTCATGTGGCATCTCTTGTGGTCTTCTGGATGAAACAGAGCACTGTATATCAGGGCAACATACAACAACCTGGTCCAACTCATTTGGACCATCCTCAGCCATTTACCATAGAGCATTCTCAAAGGTCTAGGAAGGTGAGTTTGGACTCTTAAAGGTAATGTTTTTGGGAATCCAAATTTCTCTTAGGAAATTCATGTATGAGTGTCACTAAGAGGAAATTCAATATTTCTTGGGATTTTCTGGGTATTTCATTTCCTGCTTGTCCATAAGAACCCCTAACAAAGGTCCTCCAGGGAGTCCCTTCAGCTTTACAGAACATGAAGGCCCCATTCTGGTGTTCCCTGGAGCTTGATGTTCTTTAGCAAAGGGCTAGAAGTATTTAATATGTCCAAAGGATCAAGAACACTCTGGTACCACACAAGGGCTTCTTTTTTTCCCCCCTAAAGATTAAACCCAAAAGAATTGATAATTATGCAGTGTAGGAGAAAATGTTGCATGCCATCTGGGCAGTATTTGAGAAGTTCATCCTGTGAGGAGGAAGAGTGTACACCCAGTGACCATTCTGACTGACCAAACATTTTTATTCGCCAAGTAGTTCCGCCAGAAGCAGCACTTGTCCTTTGTTTAAGCTTCAAAATCAAACTTATTTCTGTGAGGCAGAATTTGTCCATAAAGTCTTGATATCTGACTTTGCATCATGTACATACGTTCATTTCTGCCCCAGCAAGTCTTTCACCAGATAATCTAGCCTAAGAGAAGAGAGCTCTGGTGTCAATACTATGCTGACCACTATGTAGCCACTGATCAGCCCTGGACACATCTACTAACACCATGACACCCTAGCAAGGCATGCTGGGCCTCATTTTCTAGCTGCCCTGTGCTGCCCTCAGGGGCCCACAAGCACATGCTCAGGATCTCCCACCTTTCTTTCTCCCACACTATCGTCATTCCATCAGTGTCGCCGCACATCATGGATTCTTCACAAGTCATCAAGCATGCTTCATTCTCGGAACTAAGGACTGCTACTAATAACATTTAATAATCACACCTCCTTTACCAACTTCAGCAGTCAGGCATTGTGATTATATGCAGTGGCCCTCTCCTTAGCACTATCTTTCTTGCTAGTTGTAATCAAAATACTCATCAAAAGAGACCTTTTCCAAAACTGAGGATGCCTAAAACTGATTCTTGTCTTAAGTGTTTCCTTCCTTCCTTCCTTCCTTCCTTCCTTCCTTCCTTCCTTCCTCCTTCCTTCCTTTCTTCTCTTTCTTTCTTTTTTTTTTTTTAGAATTACCACCTTCCAGATGAATTTTCTTGGAACCTGGGCCCCATTTGTCATTTCTAGAGGGTTCTCTTGTGTAAACTATGATCGACTTGTCTTCAATTCAATCCGACCAGTGAAAATCCAAACCAACCCACAAAAAAAGACAATAGAGTGATACCTTGGAAGGTATGCCTTGTACTGAAAAAGAGATCAGCCAGCTCACTTTCCTGCCAACAATACAGCTAGCTCTGCACAATGGTTTCTTTGTTTCCAACTAGAACAGCTAGTTCTACAGCAATTCCTGGCTGCCCCAAAGCTTCTTTGCATCTTTTGTTCTACTGCAGTCAATGAATACCTTGCATGACTAGGCCTAGCCAGTCTGGCCTCTTAGTACCTCTCTAGCAGGCAATTAGGAAAGACACTCCTTAATGTATACCCCATCATTCTAGTCCTTGCAGAATTTTGAATTTTTCTTTTAATTATTTTCTCTGTTTGACCTCATAATGTTCTAAAGCTCCTTTAGAGCATAGTGATAATGTTTCATTCCATGAGGATGAAGATTTGCACCCAGCCCCTTTCCCTACCTAGTACCTGCAACAGTTACTAAGGAAATATACAAAATATATGGCCTCCCAGAAATTGGGAAAAATGCCTGTGCCTGGCAAACGGTTTGTGGTTCAATTCAAGGAAAGGCCCTGGTACCACCTGTACATGTGGAACAGCTCTACTTATGAACTGTGGCTTCATTTACCATTGGCAGATCTTGAAATATCAATACTTTCTATCCTAAAAGGAAGGTGAGTCTGAGACATGCAAAACATCAAAACATTCTTGGCCCAAACCCACTGCACATCTCACATGCCTAATAAGATATATTTGGCGCAGTTCTTCATGCCAAAATGTACCAATTTTCTGTTTTCCTGTTTTTATTTCCAACCCTTCTCCCTACTTCCAAATTCAGTCTCTCCCGTGGACTTTGGCTTGAATTAGCCCTTGACAGTTATTCTGGTTTCTTACTCTGTACTATCTAGGGACTGTGAATTTTTTGGTAATCCTCTGGAATACACAAACTGCATCAATAGTGATTGGGAAGGACAACAGATTGACAAATGAAACAGTATTTGTCAATTAAAACAAAACAACAACAAAACACTTGAAAAAGTGACAATGCATCTCCAAAACCATTGATGATGATTAACTCATTGCTACAGTCAGCATGAAAAGGCACTTTTAAAGACTTTATATGCTGTTTTAGAATATGAACTTTCAGTACTCTGGAGAACAGTACTCAAAAGTATCTTAAAATCTTAAGAGTATAAATAGGATAACTTAAATTTGCAATTTTAATTTAATAATCATTTTAATTTCCTAAACTAATATTAATTTGGGACCTTTTCTAAATAACTCAGGAGAGATAATTTTAATATATTGGTTTAATATTGGTAATTTTCTAGCAAGAATTGATCCCAGCACTTTTGTTGAAAGGTGTTATTGTTTTAATTAAATTATGAAGTCCCAATGAAAGCCATTTTGACTTTCATTAATTTTTTTCCTCTGGGTATATGAATTATATTAACTTACTGTGAAAGTAGAAAGAAGGTTCACATTAAGATTGATTTTAAATTGAAAAATGGGGCTGGGCATGGTGGCTCATGCTTGTAATCCCAGTACTTTGGGAGGCTGGGACAGGAGGATTGCTTGAGCCCAGGAGTTTAAGATCAGTCTAGGCAACATAGCAATATTTTGTCTCTACAAAACAAAAAAATTAGCCAGGCATGATGGTCACACCTGTAGTCCCAGCTACTTGGAAGACTGAATTGGAAGGACTGTCTGAGCCTAGAAGTTTGAGGTTGTAGTGAGCCATAAGTGTGCCACTGCACTCCAGCTTGGGTGACAGAGTGAGATCCCAACTCAAAAAAAGAAAAAGAAAAAGAAAAATAGTCCTTTGACTCCATGAAGGCAGTGTGGCTGTATTTATTTATTTATTTATTTACTTTTGTCTGCATATCCCTTCACTCACAGATATTAAATATACACCAGCTGGATAATTTGGCCAAATTAGGTAATTCCTGTCTGCAAAATGTTCTTTCCTGTGACATGGTTTAAATCAATAGGGGAAATAAAAAAATAAAACAAAATTAGGAATATGTATACCTTTGACTTTCACTATTAACACTACTTGCAAAAGAGTAGATTTTAGTGTAACTTGCATACATCTTGGAGCTCACAAAAAGGGACTTGGTTACTAAAATATAAAGGCACCTTGACTCTTTAGCAAGAGCCTCTCATGCTCTCAACATCTGTCCTGCCTTTTGTTTCTGGGTAATATTTAAACTAGTAGACAAGTCTGCCCCTAATTTTCTCAGGGCCAAGAACAAGAGTACAAATGGCAGTGGGCAGAACAAGACTAAATATTTAACAGTTATAAACCAGGCTAAGAAATCAGTAGGTAAAATAAGTTCTATCTTCCTTCCTTGATAAACATACATAATAATGAGCTAGAAGGCCAGGTCTGAATTTAGGATTCCCAACTCTCTGGATTTCTGGCTAAGAGCTTGGCAGTGTGTGGTGTTGTCCTTCCAGCCCGTGATCTGCCCCTCTTCTCTCCCACCTCTAGATTTATTCTGCAGCACAAGTAGCCTGTCGTTCATCTGCATGGATACCTTAGATTGTGTGTCCAAGCTCTATTTACTTCTGCATCAGCACCCTGTTCATCCTTCCCTGGGATTTGGCGCAGGGGTGGCCCACTTTATCCGTAGAAGGTAGGCCCTGAAAGAAGCCTGGGCTTGTATAGGTAAGTAGTTCTAGAGATGACTAGAGGAGGTGACAGAATCTGGAGGGGCATATTTTATAGACTCCCTGCCCGTAGGTGAGGTCATGGCCAGAGGAGGGTTAGGGCTGGACTCTCCAAGGCCCAGGACTGAGACTCCTCTCAACCCTGGAAGGCAGCCTGTAAGTCTACAATGGTGTTGAAAATGCTGACTCAAGCCACACAGGTCTGAATTTTGAATCCATTATTTATTAGCTAAGAGATATTGAGGACATTATCCAATGCCTCTTTTTAGTTTGCTTGCCTCTAAGATGGGAATAAAAGTAAATAACTGTACATAGCTCAGAGGGTTTTTGGCATTAAAGGATATATCATATTTTCATATCATGTGTCAGTTTTTGCAATCTAAATAGAATTCAGTTTTAAAACTGACACCTAAGGTAAAGAATCAGGATTACTTTTCAAACTTAATAATTAACAACAAAAATACTTATCACAGAATTTTTTAAAGCAAAATAAGCTAAAACAAAATAAGATTAAAGAATACTAAGTCTTAGCTTTTAATATTTGCTAAAGATTTGCCTGCAAGGTTGAGATTTCTTTTCTGAGTGAACTGGGAAAGCAGAAACAAATGTCTTTTATGGTGTAACCCACTTTTAAAGGAGAACTCTTATTTCCCCAAGCTCAAATTCTAGTGAGGATTATAACTGATTAGGACTTCCTTAGTTGCCCAATTTTAAATTGCTCTCTATTGTTCTCACACTTCCATGGAGTCATTTACTCCAAATACTTTATCAAGACCTACTGTGTGCCAGGCAGTGAAGACACAACAATAGACTGTTTCTCTCCTCAGGGAGGTCACAGATGGGTGTGGAGACAGGACAATAGCAACGCACCACAGAGTTAGCTATGGGGAGCTCTGGAAAGGAGTTTCAAAGAGCCTGCAGACGATGGGAAGCCATGGAAGTATTCTGAGTGAAAAAGGAAATGTGGACAAAGATTTGAAATGAAGGAGACTGCTTAGGAGCTCATGTAATGAAGTATACTTCGGGCTGTTCAAATACCATCTCTTCCACTTACTAGATGGGTGACGTGGGTCAAGGCACTTATCAACCCTGGGCTTCAGTCTCCTCATTTCCAAAATAGAAACTATAATTCTACCTCTCTTATAGTGTCATTATGGAGATGGGGTGAAAAATTGAAAGTTTGGTTTGAATGCCTGAGGGTTGACTTTGCCTTTAGATGCACAATGGAGATGTTGAACAGTTTGCCGTACCCTCTGGAGATCGGATAAGAGGTCAGGACTAGAGATATATATCTGGGAGGTGTCAGTATAGAAAGTATTTAAGATCCAAGCCTGGATCAGCCCATTTGACTCAGTATATATCAAGAAGAGAAGTTCTGAGGACTGAGTCCTCTGCCATTCCTACATTTGGAAGTTGAGAAATGAGGAAGAATCAACACCAGAGATGGAGAAGGAGCTTAAACTGAGAGACTGTGGGCTCAGCCAACAAGTACTCCCAAGGAGGACATGGTCAATAGGGTCAGCTCATTGACAAATGACAGGTCAAGCAGGAAGAAGAATTGGCCACCAGATCTGGCAATGGGGAGGTCACCTTGATCTGAACAGAGTGGAATGGCAGAGGTGCTAAAGAAAGGCTGCTGGCAACACATTCAAAGAGAGGGTGAGGAGAAGAACTGTGACAAGGGCTATGGAAAACTCTTTCAAGAACATATAGCAAAAGGAGAATGAGAAATGGGAGATGAGAGATTTTGCAGCATATACAGACATTACTTTAGATGATCCAGTGAAGGAAAGAAAAAACTGATAATGCAAGTCTCTTAAAAATGAAACTTTCACAGAGTCTACCTGCTGTGATACCATTAGGATAAGGCAATCAATGTGTGTCGGGCGTTGTAGATTTATTCATGCTATTTTTTTCCTTCTTCATTTACAAATATTTTAAAATAAAATGAAGAAGAGTTTGTTTCAAAATATTTAGTTGTGTGAAAGGGAGAAATTGGGTGGGATGGAAGATAAATGAAAGAAGTTGATTTTGAATTGATAGTTAGTGAGGTCTGGTGGATAAAGAGCATATAGTGGTTCCTTATCCCATTCTATTTTTTTTTTTTTTTTTTTTGAGTTGGAGTCTCACTCTGTCACCCAGACTGGAGTGCAGTGGCTGCTCCCGGCCACTGCAGCCTCAACCTGCTGGGCTCCGGCAATCCTTCCGCCTCAGCCTTCCAAGTAGCCGGAATTACAGGCATGCGCTACCACAGCCCGGCTGATTTTTTGATTTATTGTAGAGATGAGGTCTCGCTGCCTAGGCGGGTCTCGAACCCACGAGCTCAGGCAATCCACTCACCTCAGCCTCCCAAAGGTGCGGGATTACAGGCTGAGCCACCGAGCCCGGCCGTTATCCCATTCTTTCTACTCTTGTCTGTGTTTGAAAATTTTCATAATATAATGTCAAAAATGGGTTACAATTATCATAGGGTCAATATCATTTTTAACCCAAAAGAATCCATTAAGGGATAAGATTTCAGATAATTTGGTGACGGAGAAGAAGCTACTTTAGGACATAGGAATTTTTCTGGCATTTTTCAAACTATATCAGCTACTTTGCTTTCATATCCAGGGTAGGCACTGATGACTTTTCAATGATCAGAAAATGTCTCAGTTGCTTTAAGATAGAATTAATTTAGATGTTTATTATGAAAATAATTTGGAAAACTGAACTTTTTGGAATGCTATTTTTATTATCTTAAATATCTGATCACTTTTAGCTAAGCATAAAGAATTCTGAGAACACTTATGATATGCAATATGGTATGAAGAAAAGTAATGCTATGGTCTGAAAGACAACACTAATCCAATTGACAATTATTGAAAAGAATAAATAGTTGGTAGTTGACACATAGAAGGTGAAATTTCACTGGAATAACAATTACCACTTAAAAAAAAAGAAATTGTTATTTCTGAAATTTGTTATGTAAAGATTATATATGAAGATTGCTATATAAAAATGTAGGTACAAAATTCTTAATCTTTTAAAACAAGCAAATATGGAAATAACAGTGTTCAAATATTCTTCAAATATTAACCACTAAGTATTCCTTATGTTTTCCAGTTACTCATTAACCATTTTATAGCATCATTGTTTCTCTAACTTTAGGTAATTTCCACCAGGGACAGTTAAAAAACAAACTCTAATAATTTTTTTCTACATTAGAAATCTTTGGATTTTATTAATAGCATCCACCACTCCCCCACTATATATTCATTATTAAAAGTCCACTATGTAGTGAAACCTACAAATTCTACTTCAAAAATTAAACCCAAAGTTATATTGTTCTTGTTTAGTTGACAGGCTCTTTTTTATGGCTTTATTGCCCTCAACATTTTCTTGGTGTAAACTACTGAGCAAGAGAACAAGATTTCCTTTGTAACTGATACCTAAATTTCTATTCTGCTTTAAGCATCTAATTTGCACTGTAAAGACATATAATTTGAGACCTGTAGCTATATCACAAAAGTATAACAGTTTACGCTGATCTCTAATTTTCTGAGTTTACTGGCTATAATTTAAATTTTTTGCATGTTTTTAACTGCCATGCAAATCAGTATACATCAGAAACCTTTGTATATTGACAGAGGCTGGGAAAAGGATGCCTTGTTCTGATTTCAGATAAGCATCCCCTTTTCAGGTCTGCAGGTGCAAGGGGCCCATTCATAGTATTTCCTTAAAATCAGATTTAGACACTGGATAGAAATACAATGCTATTTCATAAGAACTTGACTAATCCTTAGAAGCGTAATGAATATTAAAAATATTACTATTAGTAACAAATTCTACAGGCAAGTAGGACTTTTTCCTTTGCCTATGTATTGGATTGGGAACAAAATATTCTTGTTGCCCAAATAATGGTCATTTTACTAGTGTGTGTGTTTATCAAATTCAGAAAAACACTGTATTACTTATTGAACCAGTATGAAATTATGCTCAGTGGAAAATGTGCTACAACAAATGCATGTTCCATTTAAGAGATAACTGATAATGAATGTTACTTTTTCCTCTGCCTTAAGTTTCACTTGTTTTGAAATCAACATGTAAGCCAAAAAAAAAAAAAAACCCCACAAAATTAAAATTTACTCTAATTGCCTCCATTTCACATAATCAGGTAAACTTCCTCCAAACAAGTATAGACAACTATATATGCAACAATTAAGTGAAGTTAGCTGGATGTTTCCATTACAAGTCTTATTTGTAAGGTTATGACTTGACTGTCTTAATTAGCTTTGAGCAGTAACTTGGCACATCAACTCAAAGCATAGGAGTAAATTTTAGTCTACAAAACAATTATAACTATAAACTAAACGTTCTTTGAGCCCAAAAGGTCACAGAAAGGCTCTAATAGAAGTGCTCTGTGACCAAATAGAGCAAAAGTGAAAATAATAATCATTTAAAAAAGTATGGCAATAGTCATTGCCTTGGGAAACATACATGTTTGGCATGTATTGAAAACCAGTAAGAACTCATCCTACATTAATTATTAGTGCTATTACCTTTTTAAAATAGTTTTCCAATAATCTAATGCTATCACCTTACATTTGAATTTGATTCCATAAATCAAAAGTCTCCAAACACCTTCTCATATGCTATTTGACTTGAACATTCCTTTGCGATTTAGGGACGATGAATATTATTATCCTCATTTATAAGGATAATGATCATGAGAACAATGAATTTTATAAAGAGGTAGCCTCTTCAAATCAAGGTAACTCCGACATAAGTGGCTTGCCTGTACTGAAGGTTGTCAATCCTGGTCCAGGGTTCTCTCTAATTCTTTGTCTCAGTTATTGTTCTCAGTGAGGGATCAATTAGATTGGAAAGCTTTTTAAAGGAAAAGCTGAAAGGACGGTGACTTAAAGCTTGACCATTCCTCGAGTGTGTCTGATCCATTCACACTGAGCAATAATAATAGAAAAACAATTTGTATGCTACTGTCCTTTTCTTTTGTGGACTCAAAAATGGATAACCAACTTATCCTCAGCCTAGAATCAAAGACAAGTTAGTCGCCAGTGAGACCAAATGCTAGAAAGATGGGGAGTACACTGTACAAATGATGCCCTCAAGAAGGGACCTGGACCCCTGTGAGTTCTGTAAACACGATCCCCTCTGATCCAAACTTCCATCCTATTCCTGCTTTCCCAGCACCCGGAGGAATATACAGTGTCTTTATCTTATCATAGTTATTGCTGTCATTCCAGGGTGGAAATGCTTGACACCTGGCCTGGAGACCGCCAGCGATGGAGGACGCCACCACACACCCACAACTTACCTGGTCGGGATGCTCTCCGTGCCAGCACGAGACCTTAGGAAAGAGAAGAAAACAAAACAGAACACAACTTACCACCTTGGCCCAGTCCAAAGACAAGTGAGAACACCCAGGCCGCCCGGAGGAAGGAGGCAGGACTTCGCCGACGGCTCTGCAGGCAGACAAACGCAGCGGTAAAAGAAGCCAGGGCCGAGCCGCACATACTGCACAGCGCCCGCCCCGCGCCCGCCGCCTGGCTGCTCTCCGGACGCGCACTCGCGCCTCCCGGGCGCACCTCGGGGCCCGCGGGCCGAGTGTCGCTAGGACGTTTCCCGCAGGCCCGGCAGGCAGACCCCGCGGTTCGGAGCGAGCGGTGCAGGTACGCGGGCCCGGGCCCCGCTCGGCATTTCAGGGCCCCCGTGGCCCTCCCAGCTTGGCGCGGCGGGTCCCGCGGGCTACGCTGGAGGCACCTCCTTCGACGGCGACGGGAGCGAGGGCTCCGCAGCCGGCTCCGGGACAAAGAAAGGAGCTTTTGTTTCTCTCCAGCCGGTGGGGCTTCTGCTGCATAAATCAGCTTAGCGAAGAGCCAAACACAATCAAACCCAAACAAAGCCCGAAGCTGGGGGGAAAACCACCCTAATGTACATTCAGCGGGTGATGCCGCATCTGTGGGAGGGGACGCCGGCGAGGCCGAAGGGGAAAAAGCCGATGGCGCATCAATCAGCGCGAGCTCCTTCCACAGGTGGGCAGGGAGGCCAACTCCACTTAGTTGCAGCTTGGCAGCCTCCTCTGCGGAGCAGCGCGCAACGACAAGTCGGCGGCGTCGTGGCTGGCGAGGGAGGAAGCTCGGGGTGCCAGCGGCAGGGGGAGGCGGCCCCGGGGCGCCCTAGAAGCACCCGCCGGAGCCCGCAGGCACAGAGCGAGGCATCGCCGCTCCCTGCTTGGCGGGGAGTGGAGCGCACGGCTGGAGCGCGAGAGAGGAGGTCCAGCGGGGGTGCGGGAGCCCGGCCTCGCGGGGCGGGGGCTTCGTGCCCTGGTCCCTTTGGCCTCAGTTCGCGGCTGATGCGTCCCGCCGTCAAGAGCCCTGGCGGCTGGCACGCTCTGCTGTGCACCCGGCAAGGATGCGAACCAGGCGAAGCCGGCGATGGGCGGGGGAGGGGTGGACCTGCCCCGGCCCCCCGGGGGGCTCCGGACCTGCGGGGAGCTGGGTGCACTCCCCGCCGAGAGTTGCTAGGAAACCGCCCCACGCTACCGAGCGCCTGGCTCCGGGGGCCCGCAGGCGCGGCGGCAGCCCAGGCGGCAGCAGCAGCAACAGCTCGGAGCAGCGTGGGCGGGACATTGGTGAGGCATGAAGTCACCGCGGCCCACACTCGCCCTTTGTTTTGCTCACTCCAGCTCTTTTTCTCCTCTTTGGCTCTGAGACTTGCCATTCCCATCGTTCACAAGAACTCCTGAAGCGTAACCGCGCAACGGGAATGGCACGCCGCGTCCCCTCTCCCCTCCTCCCCCGGGGCCTTGCACCCCGATGCTCGCCCGGCGGGCGTGGTGGGAGAGTCGCCGAACACCCGCGGCAGCTGCGAGCTTGCCCCCGCCTCTCGCCCGCGCGCTGCGCGCTGCTTTGTTCGGAGATCCTCGATGCCCCGCAGCTGCTGCTTGCAGAGCGCAGTCCGGGGACCTCTCCCCGCCCCCAGCACCCCGTGCCGCGGGGGGTGAGCACCCGCTCACCGCGAGGCTGCCCCGGGTCTCCCCGGCCCTTGGAGTGCTGGATCGGTCCGCAGGGGCTGTTCCCGGAGCTCCTGGCCGAGATTCCTCGCCGCTCCCTCTCCACGCAAAGCCTCAGCCCCGGGCTGGACAGCTCTGCATTTTCCCAGGGTCTGGTGGTGACTCTGGGCTTTTGCTAGTTACAGCGGAGCTTTTGACCTTAAGCGTCACCTTCCCAGTAAACGGAACAAAGAAGTTACAGACGGCAGCAAAGCGGGGAGAGAGAAGCCAAGGAGAGGAGGTGGGAGGGTATTTCTGCCTGCTTGCAGCTCAGAAATGTAGGTGCAGGCGGGGCGCGGGTGTTATCCGGGGCGGCTGTCCGGGAAGCAGTGCGCCCCCTCGGGTTCTGCCACTACCACGTTGAGCTGAGGGAGAGAACCCAGTCCTCTGGGCTGGAAACGAATCACTGTTTCTGGCTTGAGACACAGGGCTATGGTTTTCTTTTTCCTCTAGGGGCAGGAGTGGTTCTCCGTCGTAAAGTCTGGCCGCTCATTTTTCCACTAGTAACTTACTCTTTAATGAACACCCGCCTGTTCAGGCATCACACCAGTCCAGCAAGGTCAAGGTGAAATATGCGGGAGTTTCCCTCCTTCTTATTTGTTTAATAGTTTCCGTCTCCTTGCTTGTGGTTAAAAAAAAAAAAGTAGGAGGCTCTCTCTCTCTTTTTCTGTTTTCTAATTGTTTACTGACTGAATGGAAAGTACCTGGGTAATAAACCACAACATAGAAAACTCCCCCTTTTCAGGTGTGGACTGCACATTGGGGTGCACAGAATTAGCTAAGCAAACCAGGAACCCAGCTGGAAAATTAAAAGCGCCCTTAATCTACAAAACAGGCCCTTTTGAGAGACCAAAGGCATGATCCAAACCTTAACTGATACTTGTAAACACAATACTGCTACAGGCAATGTACTCTAAATAAATATAATCAAATCCAGCTCAGCACCAGTTTTTATTTCCTTTCCTTAGTTCCAAGTCTGAACAGCTAGGACTGTTTTTGGTGGTCCTAAAGGACCTAAAAAATAGGGCAAGATAGTTGGAACGAGTGTGAGGGCTTGAAGATTTGAACACAAAAGTAACATATTGAAAAATCTGTTTAGGGACTCTTCAATGGGATGGCATGTGCATTTTCTGGAGATGATGTCACAGGCCTGTGGAATGCAGCCACCTTGAGACAGTGAAGTGCTGCAATGAAGAAAACAATTAAATTCCTATTTCCCATAGGGATATGTGTGTAAGTTCACTTTGTGCTTTATTAAAGTGACGATCACATCAATGCTTCATGACATATTTTTAAGTCTAACTCTTGATGCTGGATTGTAAACGGCAGTTATAGTAATAAAATATAAGTAAGAAATGAAGTAACTATGTGAAATTGAAGGAGTATGAACTAATTTTTGTAACTATATTTTTTAGGTGTTGAGATATTCTAATATACAAAGCCAAAACAACTGTGTAGCAAAAGAAACAAAATGAAGCTCAGAATTCTATTTCTAGAAATGTTGCCCCGCCTCTCGCCCAAAATGTATTTCTACATTTTGTTACATGAAGCCCATACGAATATATGTCAGAATGCCAGTTTTATAGCTGTTGAAGAATAAACACAGTACCATTAACACTTCCCTGTTGTAAAGAGATTGTAACTCTGGTTGTTGAAATAAAGTAAGACAGAATATCCTACATGAGAGTCTGTGATTCCTACAAGTTGTTTGCAAACAAGCTATCTGTGCATTTCTATAAAGAGAGAAAGATGCAAAGAAGAAGTAAAGGTTATAAAGATAAAAGTAAACCTGCAAAAAACAACAACATAAAACACCTCCTGAAAACCTACAAATTATCTGCAAGGTTTTCTTAATGTATATGTAACTAGTGGTCCAGGAACAAAAAAGTTTGCTTGTTTTCAATAAATGTCACTAGTAACCATAACTAAACCTTTTTCCTGTAAGAAAATGTACAGTATATTATAAAAAATGCAGAATTGTTGTATTTATCCTATTAAGTGAAGAAGTCTAGTAGAGGGAAAATGTTTCAGAAGATGATGACTTGATTAAGTTCTGGTTTTCCATCATGTTCTACTGTCTTTCTTTGAAAGTTCTGACAACTAGCCGGGCTCAGTGGCTCAGCCTATAATCCGCACCTTTGGGAGGCTGAGGTGAGTGGATTGCCTGAGCCCGCGGGTTCGAGACCCGCCTGGGCAGCGAGACCTCATCTCTACAATAAATCAAAAAATCAGCTGGGCGTGGTAGCGCATGCCTGTAATTCTGGCTACTCGGAAGGCTGAGGTGGAAGGATTGCCGGAGTCCAGCAGGCGAGTCCAGCGGCCACTGCACTCCAGCCTGGGCGACAGAGTGAGACTCCAACTCAAAAAAAAAAAAAAAAGAAAGTTCTGACAACTAACTTTTCATCATTTGTGGTAAAGAGAGCAAATGAAATTCACAGTTAATCTAAAAGTAATATTTTTGCTATTCATTCCAGCTTTCTTATCATCAGATTATTTGAGTTGCTAAGTCATAAAATTAGGTAATTTAGGTTTCTTCCCACACTTTTAACCTTAATTTCTCATTAGTTCAGCTTATGGTGGAAATGAATGAAGAAGCTATAGGTAGGCAGCAGGAGTGAGAGAGACATCAGGCTAATTTTTTTTTAATTGCTCGGGATAGCATCTGACTCCTGGGTTCTAGCAATCCTTCCATCCTAGCCTTCTGAGTAGTTGGGATTACAGGTGCAAGCCATCATGTTCAGCTGCAATGATTCCGATTTTAACTAGTTTTGCCCAAATTATTGACCTCATGATTGCAGCTAAAGACACATTCAAATTTTAATATCATAACTTTTTGAAGTTGCAATCAGAGCTATTCAGTAGGTTTTGAAAGGATGTTCACAAGTTGTCTATGAGTTTGCCTGAGACATCTCAGGAGACGATGAATGGTCGGACCAGTGGGATATATTTTTGTGACTATGACTTCTAGCATCTTCCAATGATAGAGATGAAGCCACTGGAAGATACGTTTCACTGAAGTATTACATAATACAGTGTCATAATGTGGACTGAAAACTTCCTATGATATAATCACTTTTATAGTTCAGAGGTCTAATTCCTTGTCTTTATTCTAGCAGACTCTGAATTGCTAGGTCTTAGGTGGTGCTTGGCAACCTGTATTATAACAAGTTCCCCAAATGGCTCTTATATGAGCTGAAGTTTAAGAGCCTCCTCTTGTAATGGGTTAACACAGATTCTTCAAAGGCCTCATGAGTGTTTATTGACGAAGTCCAGTGTCAGGTGCATATTTAAAGAAAAATGAACTGCTGGAGTCAGTGTCTCCTGTCAAGATACTCTATGAATAACTCATTCTATGAAATGCTGTTTTCTGAAACCAGACTTCCATGATTAAGCTTGGGAAATGCCTAGTGAAAGTAAAATTAAATTCTTTACTGGAGGAATTTTCAGAAACGCAATAGGCCAACATGCAATTAGATTCTCCAAAGGAAGAACCCTCTATTCAGAGAACATTTCACAGATTTTCCTTGAAGCAAACTGCTGAACTAGTCCCATTTAACAAATGTGGAAACTGAGACCAAGATTGGCAAAGAGATTGACCTCACTTCTTCAAGGGAATTACTGAGCAAGCATGAATCAGAGCTCTCATTCTCCTCAGCCACTCATATCATGATGACTTTTGGTTTCAAGTAATATAGTCAGATCATGGCTTTTGTAAGTTAAGAAAAGAAAGGAAATTGTTGGGGAAAAAAATGGGAGCTCACAGAAATAGAAGAAGATGGGAGACCAAGAATAAACAAAGGCCAGAAAACAAGGGCAGCATAAGCAGTAATAAGTGTCCAACTCAAAGTAATTAGTTCTAAACCTCCCTTCACTTTGTGCCACTTGCTCAGGATTCAGAATCCTGGTTGAGAATGTCCACTTTTTAGAATTTTAGTCAGATGTCAGTACCCTGGCTTCCTGGGGGTGGAGAAATGGGGGGAAAGGGCTCTTATCTTTGGCTTCCTCAGTAGAAAATGTTTCTTTTGAATGAAACATTTTATCTATGCTTAGTCTAATCCTAACTTTCTGTTATCCTTTTAATAGCAGACAGCAAAGGAATGCTTGTTTACCTTTTAACTCATCGCCGAAATGATTATAGAGTTGTGATGATGTTTGAATTAATTTTTTAATTTTATGAAATTCCTAGCCGGGCTAGGTGGCTCAGCCTGTAATCCCGCGCCTTTGGGAGGCTGAGGTGAGTGGATTGCCTGAGCTCGCGGGTTCGAGACCCGCCTGGGCAACTTGGCGAGACCTCATCTCTACAATAAATCAAAATGAGCTGCGTGTGGTAGCGTGCACCTGTAGTTCCAGCTACTCAGAAGTCTGAGGCAGAAGGATTGCTGGAGCCCTGCAGGTCGAGGCTGCGGTGGCTGGGAGCGGCCACTGCACTCCAGCCTGGGTGACAGAGTGAGACTCCAACTCAAAAAAAGAAAAGAAAAGCAGGAGAATGAACATTCTTGGATGTGTCACAACCACATACTAGCTAGATGGGCAGTGAGAGATAAATACCCCAGCTACTTTGCTCCTTGTGTAAAATCTCTTTGGGCCATGTCTTCTACACTATTTTTGAGCTGTATTTTATTTTATTTTGTTTTCACTCCAACATGGATCGGTACTTTAAAAAAAAAATAATAAAGCCAGACTCGGCGGCTAACTCCTATAATCCTAGCACTTTGGGAGGCCAAAGTGGGTGGATTGATTAAGACCAAGAGTTCGAGACCAGCCTGGAGCCTCAAAACCTTGTCTCTCAAAAAAAAAAAAAATTAGCCAGACATGGTGGTGTGTGCTTGTAGTCCCAGATACTCAGGATACTGAGGGGAAAGGATTACCTGAGCCCAGGGGATGGAGGATACCTTGAATCACGACTGTTGTGATCATGCCAAATAAATAATTATTAAAAAATGGATGCCACAAAAATGTCAAACTGTGATAAAAGTGTCTAAATATTTTAAATTTTTGTGTATCCTTCCTCCTGGACCAGTCCCAAACAGTCACATATCATCACATTTTGAGTATCTCTCCAAGTTTCTTTGTAAGAGTAAGCTGTAATTGCCCACAATGACAACTGGAGTCAAACACATCCTTCACTGGCTACCTTCCCCTCTCTCATTTCTTTTTGGCCCCTGGTATTTCCTTGTCTCTGGGTCTTTCTGAAGGAACCTAAACTAAGACAAGTAATAAATGTGACTGAAAACTAACTTCTGATGTCCTGTTTGTGCGGATTTGAATTCTATTCTTGTCTACATGTATGGGAACCACAGAATAAAAAACACAAGGTCTTTGAAGCCTGAAAAAGTCAGTTTAAATCTGCTACTTAGTAGCTGTAGCATTATGAGTAAATTATTTAATTTTTTGAACCACCATTTATTAATTTATGAAATGATGCTATTAAAATAACCACCGAAATTGCAAGTTAAAATGAAGTACTACTACACTCCTGTTAAAATGGCCAAAATCCAAAATACCGACAACACCAAATGCTGACAAGAACGTGGAGCAACGGGAAATATTATTCACTGCTAATGGGAATGCAAAATGGTATAGCTATTTTCAAAGACAGTTTGGCAGTTTCTTAAAACACTAAATGATCCAGAAGTTGTGCTCCTTGGTATTTACCCAAACAAGTTAAAAATGACATAAACACAAAAACCTTCCCATGGCTTTTTAGATCAGACTTATTCATAATTGTCCAAACTTGGGAACAACCAAGACATCCTTCAATGGGTGAATGGAAAAATCCACTGTGGTACATCCAGGCAATGAGATATTATTTTGCACTAAAAAGAAATAAACTATCAAGTCATGAAAAGACATGAAAAAAATCCCAATTAACAAGTGAAAGAAGACAACTGAAAAAAGCTACATGTTGTTGATTCCAACCATATGGCATTCTGGAAGAAGCAAAATTATTGCAATGGTAAAAAAGGATCAGTGATTATCTAGGGCAGTGGGGAGAGAGGAATGAACTGGTGGAGCACAGAGGATCTCTAGGACAATGAAACTATCCTGTGTGATACTATAATGGTGGATACACATCATTTCACACTTCTCAAAACTAATGGAATATACAATACCAACAGTGAGCCCTAATGTAAACTGTGTACTTAGGATGAGAATTATGTGGCAATGTAGGTTCATTGATTTTAAAAAGGTCCTACTGTGGTATGGGATGCTGGTAGTGGCTGTGCATATATGGGGAAGGAGTATGTTGGAACTCTCTGTATCTTCCCTTCAATTTTGCTGTGAACCTGAAAATGCTCTAAAAAAAGAAGTCCATAAAACACACTCTCTCTCTCTCTCTCTCTCTCTCTCTCTCTCTCTCTCTCTCAATAAGATAATTGCCCACAGTGAGGTCATGAGTGAAACATGTTAGAATTTATCATATAGTATTCCAAGGATTTTTGTAATGGTAAGTATAACTATTTTAATTTCATAATATAAACAACATTGAAAATACATGAATACTTATTTCAAGACTTGCGTATTGTCATAAAAATAACATCAAATATCTTTGGTTTTGCTGAATACATAACTTTCCTTTTCTGGTAACTATACAATTTTTTACCTCACATGAATAGATGTAGCGAGCATGTCTTTATATAGAAGTCTGTAATCCTAGCAATTCTTTATGACAATCTAGTTTTATGCCTCCTTAATCCAACAAAATTGTTCTGCAATCTTTTCAGTATGAAGTCAACCTTGTGCAGTTAGCTATACAGCTATGTGAAAGTTCTACTTATGTGTACACAACAGAGACATGGATACTTAATACTGCTTTTCATTTAAAGTTTAGCATGTATAAACTTATATGTATTTAGGAAGGTAAATGAATATATAATAAGTATTAAATGTCATTACTTTATTGCTCCGATTTCTAAATGGACAGCGGTGTTAAAGGCCCACAGCTGGTTGTCTCAAAGTAGAGGTATCAGCAGACATTATAAAGACAACATTTCACCATTGACATAGCTCATCTGTTGAGCCACCATGGTATGTGGACTGATTCGCACATCATTACACAGTTAAAGGTCTTTCTGACCTTCAGTAACTCAGAGTGAGCCCACAACTTAAATTCTCACTCTTAGCATTTTCTCATGATCACATAGCCTCCGGGGAGTAAAGTCACTACAAAATTTAAATGATTCTAATCAAATTCACATGGAATTTTTATACTTGGAATACTGCCATTCTCAGCCCCCTTCTCCAATTTCAAAATGACTTCATGCTTCACCTTGAAGAATGTGACCTTTTAACATAGTGAGGAAATTCTTTGTGAATTAGGTACAGGATATTCAATTTAAGCATCCATTTAGTAAATATGTAAATATTTATTGAACATTTACTATGTGTAAAGTGACAGGCCCTATGGAAAACACAAGAATCAATAAAACCCAATTTATTTTCTCAAAGACATTTTTATCTGATTGGAAAATAATATGTAATAATAAAAAAGATGACTCCACTGGTAAATTTTTAAACAGGGTAGCTCAGAAATAGACCTTCATATCAGCAATAATTTAATAGAATGGAAAATGCTTCAAAAATCAATAGAGAGAGGATAAATAATTTACTAAATTGTATTGGGACCATAATTATTTATTTGGGAAAAAACTTAATTTAGAAATCTACTGTATGCTAAGTGCATTCACGATGAATTAAAAGATTTAGTGTAAAACCACAAGACTATCTATGCCATTTTTTTTTTTTGGTATAAATGGTGAAAATGCTTATCATAGAATATGTTCATACAAACAGATAAGAAAACATTTAGCCTACAATAGACAAATGTGTAACGATGATAGAAAATACAGATACTTATGGGGAAAGTGTGACTTCACTAGTTATCAAAGAAAATACCAATTTAAGAAATGAGATCACACTTTTTTCCATCAAATGTTCAAAGTCTTTAAAAAATGGCAGTACTTATTGCTAGCAATAGAGGGTTGAAATAGAAAATCATTTAGAGTGAAATTGCCAATTGGCTCTAACATTGCAGTCAGCGAGTAATAAAATCTTTAAAATTTGAAATAATAATTTTATATCTGGAAATGTAATTTTCTAGAGATTCAGGAATATAATGCATTTATTTTTAAAGATAGACATTTTAGCATGACACACAATTGCAACAAAAAATGGAAATACGTTTTTTGGTTAATTTAACTCTTTCAAGTTCAAGTAGTAGAGAATAACAAGTTTCTAAGTGTATCCTGGGTATTATTGTTTCGTTTTAGAGACATATGTCCTGTCTTGCATTAGTTTACAAGCTATATTAATTCCACCTTAATGAAGTGTCCGCAATCTTTTCCATTTTCCATATTTATTCCTTTGTTAAATTCCTTTAGCTCAAACTTTCTCATCTTTTCTCTGAAACTCCCTTTTCCACAGTCTAGAAGAGTTTTCCTTCTAAAACAGAAATTTAAACTTGCTGTCCTCTTCTTAAACTCTAGCATAGTTATTTTATGCCATTCCCCAAGCTCTCTCCCGTGCCATGAAGAGTCCCAGCATCAGCTATGAAACCTTGGACATTCTGGTCCCGAATTACATTCCTAGTACCCTTTTCTACAAAATCCCCTACCCCTTCCCAACGGCATCTACTCAATGCTCTGTAGACCAGGATCCTGGTTTTCTGCAAGCACTTTCACTTGCCTTTTCACAGACTTCATTTTCAGCCAGACATGTTTTTCCCCTTTTTCTTCTCACTTGTCCTACTTGATTGTCAAGAATAGTTTCTCATGCCGCTTCTACAGAGTCTTTCCAGATTCTTCTAGGCATGATCTACAATGTCTTTTTTTAGGTCATTAATTTTTTTTATTAACAAAGTAATATATATTTATTATATAAAACTTAGAAAATTAATTGCATTTTATCAATGGATTTTATTTGCTTTATTTTTATGTACCTGTGTTCATACTGCTATCATTTTTTTGTTGTATTCTTTGTGAATATAGTTTTATGTTATATATTAGTCTGTAGTGAGTGTGTTACTCAGAACACTTAAATATGGTCTGTGATTCCACCAGATTTGGCATCATCAAATCGGGTAATTTGAGGAGAGTTTTCTAATAAAAGGACCATTTATCTATGGTTGGATAGAGTGCCAACGATACTACAATATAGGATGGAGACGGGTCACTATACTTAGGTTTCAAAGGGCAAAAGAAGACCCCCAGAGAGACTGAGTTCTTTGGGGCGAGTCATCTGACAAGCTCTTTTACTTCTGATCTAGAGCCACAACCAGTCTGAGGTCATCTGTAGGAAGGGGTCAGGGAGAATAACTGCCCCTACTTCATTCTTCCCTTCTCTGATTTTCTATCAAGACACACCATTGGTAAAGGACATTCCAAAGCCAGAAATTAGTGGTGCCATAGGTTTGCTTTTCCAAAAGACTGTACAAAGTTATCCTTCAACCATAAAAGTATGAAAGCACCGTTATCATTATATCTTAAAGCCTGGGGGAAATGTCAGAGGCTTTCTGAGAACTAGTGAGAAGGAAAAGGTGAATGTGACTGGTTTGACTAGGAGTAGAGTTACTCATCTAGAGATAGAAGAAGATAGGGCAAGCCAAAAAACCAAAAGAAATAAGAATTAAAGAACTTGAGAAGCTTTGCCCAGTTAAGATTCCAAAGCTGGGGAATGAATGTGTCCTTTGAAATGACTTTTCAAGTCAGGCTCCTGCAGGAGACAAAGCAGAGTCAAACTGAGTGAGGCCTGTGGACAGGTTTTACATAAAGGAACAAATGACAGTGTAGTCCTCTGGGACTTATAATGGTAGAGAAGTTTTAGCACCCTTGGCTTAAGACACAGTAAAAGAGGCAGTATTCCAAGGGACACAAATACACACCTGTAGGAGGGTGGGGGGTTGTATAAGGAGTGCCTCCAAAAGAGAGGGGAATCAGTCAGTTGGTCAGCAAGGGAAAAACAGGGCAAATAAATGTCTTGACTCCCATCTCTTCCCAGTCTTCAAATTTCTTGCCAGTGACCATAGATGAACCAAACCCAATGGCAGCCAGAGGCAGAGTGGCCCTTGAATGCAGTCTACACCAGCCAGTTTCCTAGGGCACAGAAAGGGAAGCGAGGAGAATTGGATGGAAACATGGAAAATATCTAACACATTTAGCTTTAAAGGAGATCAAACGGCCAAGGGGCAAAAGATTGGCTTTATGAAGACAACATAATCTGTCCTGACAAGGTTAGCAAAAGAAACAAAAATTGTTCCTTAGTCTAAATTTCACATATTTAGCTGATTATTAAATGTTTGTATTGTTGCTAATGAATGTTCCTTTCCCTCCCAAATATACTTCTAATTTTTGTTTGGATTTTTTTGATTGACTGGGAAACATAAATCTCAGTATCAAACACAAAAAAAGAATAGAAAGAGAGAGAAAAGGAAAGCCCATTGCATAGTTCTAGAACCCCATTGTGGAGACTAGCAAATTAGTCATCAATGGGCCTAAAGTGGCAAATAGATTTATTTAGCTTTTATTATGTCAGCTCATAGAGTAGCTTAAAAACTAATTAATTTCTTGCTAAGTTTTTAATACCATGAGGTTTTTTTTACATCCTAGTTTTAACTTCCTTTAAGCAATCAAGATGTTGGACACAACTGGACTGCCATTTTTTTCATGGCAATGAGCTGGAACTGTTTATCTTTCACCTGTTTAAGCAGAAACCCAGGCTTCTCAGTTTACCACAGCCCTCACCACTTTCTGTTATCTCCACAGGTGCCAGTTAACATTTTTTACTGTAATCATGTTACTGCTTTTCATATACCTGGGCTGGGTTCACTCATATATGTTACATGACCTCAAACTGTAGGGTTGTGGTCCCTGCACTAGTGGTTCACAGACAAAAGGGGCAGAGCCGAGCTTCTGATTTTTTATTTCCTTGGGATCAACTCAGAATTTAACATCAAAGTAACAGGAACTACATTGTGGCCAATGAAATGTAGTATAATTAGAATTACCAACAATCATCCCATAATTCCTTTTACCAAATAGTGATTGCCTGATCTGTGTCCTGGCTCTTACCACTTTCCATTGTACCTTTTCTCTCTGTATTTTATTTTGGCCTGCAGGACAAAGATTCAGCTTATAATAGCTTCTCTCCCATTAGATTGAGTTTACTTTTATAAAACTAAAAGTTTTATGTTTGGAGAACTTTTTCTTGATATTCAATTGATTTTGAATACTCTAAAAATATATTATTTTCTATTTTAGCTCTAGAAGACTGTTACTTTTTTGTTTTTCAGAAGATGTTATTTGTTGAATTACTAATTCTTTTGTGAAAAAAAGAAAGCTTGCATTTCTGCTAGTGAATACATTTCACGGAACGCTGTTATGACATTTTTTTTTAACTTACTGACCTCAGCCTGGTCTAGCGATATCTCCTTGATGCTTGTTAGCTACCACCCCAAATTTTACCATAAAAGGTCCGCAGTCCCAGACTTTGTCCAGTTGGTTTAATATCTTGAAACAAAATGAGATATGTTTCTCCATCATGGACACCAGAGACAGGATTAGAGAAATGATGGGCGTCCAACTGGGCAAAATCAAGTTTTATAATTTATATAAAGTGTTCAGTAAGACATCGGGTCTAGCACCTTTAAGAAACTACTAAAAAAAAAATTAGAAAGGGTAAAAAAAATAGCAAGAATTTGAAGAGTTTCCCATACCATTGAAAATATTTTTTTTTTTTTTGAGTTGGAGTCTCACTCTGTTGCCCAGACTGGAGTGCAGTGGCCGCTCCCAGCCACCGCAGCCTTGACCTGCTGGGCTCCAGAGATCCTTCCGCCTCAGCCTTCCAAGTAGCTGGGACTACAGGCATGCGCTACCACACCCGGCTGATTTTTTTATTTATTGTAGAGATGAGGTCTCGCTGCCCAGGCGGGTCTCGAACCTGCGGGCTCAGGCAATCCACTCACCTCAGCCTCCCAAAGACGCGGGATTACAGGCTGAGCCACCGAGCCCGGCTCATTGAAAATATTTTAAACATTCTGTTTGATAGCAAACAATGTGTCTCTAAAGAAGAGAGGGAACTAACAACAGGAAGCATAATTGCCATACAGCCTCCCTTTAGAAAGACACCAGGACTTGAAAAAAATCATTCCTAACACCTTCCTTTGTCTCAGTAAAATGTCAGTAAGTGATTAGTTAAGACATATAGAAGGAAACCAGTAATACGAGGGAGATTCCAAAAAATCCCAGAATTTATTTATAAAAAATTGTGTATTTATTCCTACATGTTTAAACTTCAGTTATCTTCAAATTACTCACTATTTGATGTAATATACCTATTGGAATGCTTTTTTCACTGCTCAGAACAGTTTTTGAACTCATCTATGTTGATGCCTTTTAGTGCTTCTGTTGTTTTTTGTTTCACCTCTTCCACATCGACAAAATGTTTCCCTTTGAGGTCTTTTTTCATCCAGGGAAACCAAAGAAAAAAGAAAAAAAAATCATTTGGGTTGAGATCAGGTGAATAGGGAAGGTGGGGCTTTTTGGTCAAAAATTGCTGAACATTCAGTGTGGTATAAGCAGGTACGCTTATGAATCACCCATGATGAAGTGAGCAAACACGTTGAAAGAATCCCTCCCCCCAAAATTCACCGAAGCTGGGTGCAACCTCTCACAGCAAGGCTAGTGGGTACACTGATGCTGATGAGTTCCTAGAGCACTAACCTAGCAGGGGAAGTCTGTACTACAAGGGACCCACCCTTCAAAAATTAATTTAAGTTTTTTTGGGGGTCTCACCTTTTATATGCTGAAGAGTATTAGAAATGACCTGAAGAGGCTGGGCATGGTGGCTCACACCTGTAATCCCAACACTTTTGGGAGCCAGAGGAGAGAGAATTGCCTGAGTCCAGGGGTTTGAGCCCTGGGCAACTTAGAGTGGCCTCATGTCTACAATGAACCAAAAAAATTAGCTGGGCATGGTGGCGCATGCCTGTGGTTCTAGCTACTTGGAATGCCACTGCATTCAAATCTGGGCAACAGAGTGAGATTCTAACTTAAAAAAAAAGAAAAAGAAAAAGAAATAGCTTGAGGAATTTCAGATGGTGATATGCAGAAGGTAGTTAGAAGTATATGGAACTGAAAAAGAGAAGTATGGACTCTCATTATAGATTTGTGAGTAAAAATATGCTCATTCATTGATGAGCTAAGCATTTTCTATTTATTTTATCTATTAATCCTCAAAGGCAGTTACGACCTCAGCATTATTATTATCACTATCTTTTAGAAGAGGAAGCTAAGTCACAAGAGATAGAATAATATGCACAAGATCACATTGTACACGGTGGACTTAGGATTTAAACCCAGGCGAAACGAGTCAAATCCTATGTTCTCAATCATGACTATTTTCTAGCAGATATGGGCATGGACATTGTACAGTTAGCATTTGAAACTATTACACATATTCAACTTTCTCTTTATAGGTGGTGGACATAAATATGAATGTCACTGAGAATTCTTTCTGGATTTAGCTTTAATGGAAAAGAGTTAAAACCCCCAAAAGTTATAATTTGATAATTATTGAGAAATTTATTAAATCGATGTTTTCCTTCAATGGATACATTTTGAAAAGAAAAACATAGCTTTGATTTTTTTCTTTTTACCACAAATGTAATAATAACATGTTCAGAAAAGCTCATTGTCATGATAAAATAGCACATTTTATGAAGGTAATTATTATAATAATAGGCTAGTTCATATTTTTCCCTTCTCCACCCAAGTCATCTTTTTTTCAATGAGCAGACTTTTATCTGCTTAGCATCTGAGCAGATGGCAATGCATTTGCCTAACTGCTGTTTTTTTGTGAGGGGAGACACAGTCCTACGTAGAAATAGAGCAACCTCAGCAGAATAATATCCTGTCAGAAAACTTTTTTCATCACCTTGAACTATGAAAATACAGAAATTATTTTATTTAGCTTGACGTTCTACTAAGGAAAATTCTAAGAACACTAAGTAATATTTTTATATCCATCTTTGATGATTAATAGAGCACCTAGTAAGTAGAGCTGATGTCATTGGTGGAGAGGTACACAGTAGACTGATCCCATTATAGTAGAATTGGTTGTTCAGCATTTACTAAATGGTACCACTTACTGGCTTAACAGGAGTCAGTGAACTTTTAGGGGTTTTTTTTTTCCATGCCAAATAAGTGCAAAAGGATAAAAGAAGAATCCAGCTGAAGTCTTTTTCCTGTCAGAATATGGCAGACTAAGTGCAGAGTAGCATGTAGGGTGAAGGTTTTCAGTGGGGGAAGGGAAACAGGAGTGCCAACAGAATCAATCATTGGGATTTTCCAATTATATCCTTCAGATTTCCTGAATGCCTCCCTCTGGGACATAACCTGGGACAGGCTAGGAGTCACAGTCTCTAGGTGAAGGGGCCAGTACCTCTAATTCATATACTTAGCCATACATTAAAATCACCCAATAATCTATTAAAAATCGGAACTTAGAACACTGGAATCTCTAGAGTTGGTGATTGAGCATTGGTATTTGAAATTTAACAACCTGCCAGAGTATTTATTCTAGTTTGTAGTCATGATTATGTACCACAGTTTCACCTGTGTTAGTCCATTCAGGTTGCTGTAACACCAAATACTTAAACTGCATAATTTATAAACAACAAAAATTTATTTCACATGATCCTAGAGCCTGAGAAATACAAGAGGAAAGTGCCAGCAAATTCAATACTGGTGAAGGCCTGTTGGATAGATGGTACCTCTAACTCTGTCCTTGCATGGTGGAAGAACAAAAAAGTGCTCCTCTCCCATTCATGGGTGGCCTCATGACCTAATCACCTTCCAAAGACCCCACCTGTTAATACCACAACATTGGGAAATAGATTTCAATATATAAATTTTGGAGGGACATGTAGTGCTTGTGAAGGTTGAAAATCTTCACAGATAATCCTGATATTTTAACTCCCTCGCCCTTTCACTCTCAACACACACATTTTCTTCAATTTTTGGTTGAAAATCTTGGATCTACACGATGGTGAAGAAAGACATGGTTAAGAAGCGAGTACCTCACCACTGGGGACCATGTCTAGGTCAGGGTTTCTCAACCTTGGCACTATTTAGGTTCCATAGTGCTTTGTTGCTGGGGGAGGAGCTGTGCTGTGGATTGTAGGATGTTTAACAGCATCTCTGGCTTCTACCTACTAGATAATCCAGTTTTACTTTTCCCCACGATTGTGACAACCATTAAATGTCTCCAGCTATTGTCAAGAGGTCTATGTGGAGCAAAATCATTCCTGATTGAGAACTCCCAGTAAGTTGATCTGTGCTGGGGATGAATCTAGCTTGATAGAATATGAAATCCTTAAATGCAAACTGAAATGTCTAAAGGTTTATGTGAGGCTTTACATTTTTATCTGAAGAAATTGTGAAAATATTTGGAATTTGTTCTAGTTGTCTATTGCTGTGCAACAAATCACTATAAAACTTAGTGGTTTAGAACAGTGACAACATTAATTTTATTCACAAGTCTAAATTTTGGTCAGGGCTGGGTGAAAGGACTTATCTTTGGTCTACTTGGGTGGTCTAAAAGCTGGGGGCTAAAATTAGCTAAAGTCTCACTTTCTCACATGTCTAGTGGCTAATTGCTGGCTGTCAGTGGGGGTTTCAACTTGAGCCATGGCTGAAAGACCCACACGTGGTCTTTTCATGTGGCTGTGTGGCTTTCTCACAGCATGGTGGCTAGATTCCCAGGGCAAGTATCCCAAGAGAATCAGGCTGACGCTGTATTGCATTTCATAAACTGGTTTCAGAAGTCACATAGCATCACCTTTCACTGTAGTCAAAAGTTCGCTCAGATCAAACAAGAGGTAGCACAAATCCCATCATTTGATATAGATATATGTCAATGTCACCCTATAGGTGATATATATATAGGATGGAATGTATTGGTACAGTCTTTGGAAAATACAATCCAGCACAAAGTTGACCAGGTTACATAGGACTGCTTATCTGAGATGTACCACAGTGCTAAAAATATTGGTCATACCTGTGTCAATCAGCTGAAGAATATTTGTTTTCAATACCAATTTCTGGAGTTCTCTTTCAAGAATTATTATTTGGCAAGTAAGTCATGAACATCTGCTATTTGGTTGTTCAATAAGCCCTTAAAATAATTTTTATTCATGTTAATGTTTTTTCTTTATAGTGTTGCTTTAATCATTTACACATTTTTAAAACACATTTCCACGCTTTTTCCCCCCATGAAACAAGGTGGCGATATAGAGATAGCTTTGAGTAATGCAGCTATTTTGAAAATTCACTTCAAACATTGCCTTTGGATTTGTAATACGCACATGTTCCTTGTCAAAAGACACATTAAAAGTAGTGTTGCTGATTGAGGTTTTGTGGACATTCGATTTGTTTTAGTTTCCACTCCATGTCAAATAAAAAAAAAAAAAAGAAAAGAAAGGAGATAACATTATAGTGCACATCAAGACATTCGGATTTTTTTAAAGTCTGGTTTTTATGGTCAAGTTTTATATGCTTTGCTGTTACATTTAAAGCTATACCCTAGGCATCCAATGAATAGCCATTTATAATGATATAGTTAAAGTTATAACATAAGGAAGTATCCTTTGTAGAAACTTGAAATGCTAATATCTATAGTAATGTAAATTTCATTTTCGAGGAGCATTATAAAAATGTGAGAAATAAGTGCCAGTCTAGGAACATTTTCTTGACTTGAATATTGCTGATCAAACAACTTCAATGACCTAAAATATACCTGAGAAATCAGCATGTAAGAAGACCTGTATGCAATCAGAATGGTATACAAAAGTTTATACCCTTTACTTGTAGTCTACTTACTATTAACTTGCATAAAATTCTGATAGTAGGGTTCTCAGCTTACAGCAAAGAAAAAACAGCACGTCAGAATGAGTCAGAAGTTGATGGCTATAGAACTAAGGGAAACTGAGGCAACAATAAAAAACTAACTATTTCAAAGCAGGGTAGTTTTACATTTTTCAGAATAGAGGAAACCCACTTTCATATCTCACTATTTTTAGGGGTACCATTATGTTACAAAGGTATAATAACTGTTTTTTTTGTTTTATTTTGTTTTGTTTTAGTTGCCCAAGAGTGGTACTCTTGCCCAGGCTGGAGTCTTACTGTGGCCCAGGCTGAAATACAGTGTCATGCTCATGGCCGCTGCAGCCTCACCTGCTGGGTCAGGTGATCCTTCTGCCTCAGCTGTCCAAGTAGCTGAAACCACAGGCATGTGCCACCATGCCTGGCTAATTATTTTTTTGACTTATTGTAGAGACGAGGTTTCCCCAAGTTGCCCAGGCTGGTCTTGAACCCCTGTACTCAGGCAATCCTCTCACCTCAGCCTCCCAAAGTGCTGGGATTACAGGCTTGAGTCACCGTGCCTGATCAGTAACTGTTTTTCATCATAATGAGCACGGGTTTTTGAAAAACTTAACTCATTTTATGTATATTCTGCTTAAGTGATCAGGAAAATATTCAACAATTTTATGAAAAAAATTCAAAGTTGTTAAAAACAAAATGAGATTTGATGCTTTGAAGGGTAAACTACAACTATCTATAAAATTTTTTTGTGAATTGATCTTATTTGCAGAAGATACTAGGTAATAGAATGTTTTTTTTCTTGTTGTAAAAATTGGTAATTCTATTTAGATATTTTCTAAGCTACATTAAAAGCGAAAATAAGATATAAAAATCAAATATGGAAACTTAAATGTAGTATGGAAAACCATATCAGTGTTTTCAAGTTAAATCAGTGTCAGCAAGTGCTGACATGCTAGGAAGTAGCAGCAGAGCCAAAAGTATTCTAGTCTACCACCAAGTTGTACTGAACCTAGCTCCAAAATTCATGTCAAATGCATTCAACTTCTTTTTTGTTGTTGCCTCCACTTTCCTCAGTTTTGTCCATGTTACCATTATCATTATCTCTCTCATCTGCCTCTCTGTAATAGATTTCTATCTCCCTCTTCTTGGTTGCCTCTAATCTCTATCTTCGTGGCTATCTGATCCAGTTACTTCCTTCTTTTACTTGTTTCTGTGGTTTTTCGTTCTCTTTCAAATAAAACCATGGCTCACAAGGTCTTTCGTGATTTGGTCTTAGTTCTCTAATTCCATTCCATGACACTCCCCATTGCTCTCTGTGTTCTAGTTCCCTTGGCCCTCTCTTAGAATTTGGGCCTTTGCACGCACAATTCCCTCTGCCTCTTTCTCCCTACTCTTGGCAGATCAGGCTCTTTATTCTTCAGGTCTCAGTTTACAAACTGCCTCATAGGAGAGACCTCTCTTGGCTTCCTTACCTAAGGTATGTCTGTCTCTCCCCAGCATTGTTCTCTACCACAGTACAGTACTCATTTCCTTTGTAGTCAATATCATAATGTGTTTTGCTTATTTATTTATTTTCTGTCTTCTTCACAAAGCCCTATGAGGGCAAAGATCTGCTTTATTGAACGCTGACAATTTGAATTAATGAAATTATGAATAGTGTACTATAAGGAAAATCAAGAGGTAAATACACAGAATCTATAATGGCAAGTGTATGTGCTAAAACAACACGTCTATACGTCTAACAAGAATCTGAGCGATCCACCGATGCTCTATCCACATAAGTGTTGAAATGAGAAGTTTGTGGAGTTCACTACTAAATTCTCACTGTGGTATCATAAATGACATTGACTCCAATCTCCAAAGATGACTCTTAAAATCCACTTAGGAAGTAGAGAGATTTGTTTGATCCCATCAAGTGTTTCTTAGGAGAAGAATAAAGGAAGTGATAATAGGATATGGAGTGAGAATCATTAATTCTGATATCTCATTTACTCTCAATCACAATCAAAAGATTACAGTGGTTTTAAATGTTTTTTATGGAATTTGAGGAACTTAGGATTATATCACACTCAGAAGTGATTCAGTAAACGTGGGTTTAATTAAATATACCATGGAAAGTTGGAAATGAGAAATATTTATCTTTGTTTAATCTTTCCTAGATTTAATTGGTGGCATCCAATTAATAAAAATTCTAATACAGATTATAACAAAAGAGAAGTCAGCTTCTTACATTGGTAAGAGGTACATGCTTCTTGTAGTCAGAGACCATGACTTAAATCTTTTTCTATTTCCAAGATGACTAGGAGATAGGATAATATATAAAAAGGACATACTAAGTATTTCTTGAATGGATGAAAAAAACCTCAAACCACTTAGAAGACCTAGTATAAATTACTTTTTTTATACCAAATAAATCGAAAAGTGGATATAATTATATATGCTGTTAATTTAAATACATAAAAGTGAAAAGAATACTTTAAAAAGTCGCTTTATCTTATACTTATGTAGAAACCCATGATGACACAGGCAGCAATTTTATTATAAAAGGATTGCACAGTAGGTCTTATGCAAACTAAAACAAGAAAGAAGCCTTTAGGTGGCGGCCAAGAGCTATGACTATGAATTCCTTAGTCTGCTTTTATAAGAATTTATGATCTTGTTTGAAAGTGGTCATGTAAAATGGGCTGTTTAAACCACAATAACTCAGTGCAAAGCAAATACAAGAAACAAAATTAGGCCTGGGAAAGAAATGAATTTGAGAGTTAATATCATCAAGTAACCAATCAAATCTTCATTTTGATTCGATTTGACAATCGATGTCTTGATTGTGAGGAAAAGAGAACAAGATCTGGGAAGATAAGAATACTGGCAATGAGTCGTAGGATTAATTACTCTTAGCACTTAAGTAATTGTTTTAATCTTCAAATAAATCATCTTTAAACAAAATGGTAGCTTTTTAAGAATTCAGAGAGTATAATAAAGATGTCAAAACTGTCCAGATGCTCATTGTGCAACTGGAAACTCCATTCAAAGTTGATACAGGCCTCAGAAGAAAGGTCAATTATCTAACTCATTCTTGTGACATCTGGCAGAAACTATGGCTTTTTGGAGTACCAGTGTGTTCTTATTCTCTTTCATTGCTCTCTGAAAAGAAAATTTATGATAACATCTGCCACATGGCCCTTTTAGATATAGAAAAAAACAAAAAGGATACAATATTTAAATATAGGCATCATGATTTTGAGAAAGCATGCACCGGTTTTAACTCCCTTCTTGTTCTTGTCATCACTAGACGTTAATCTACTAGAAGAAAAAAAAAACAATTTTAAGCATCACAATTAGATATTGTTTTACAGTAATTTTATTGAAAAATATTCCCATTCATAATCAATTGTTAGTACTTAGATTCATGAAATATATTTTATAATTAGGCTTTTTGGCAACATAGAATAAATTTAGATATTCACTTCTAGTTAAAGGCTTTTGTAATGAAGGGTTCTAGTTCAATCTTGTCTAATTAAGTAGCATATACTTAACATTGACTGTACATATACCCAGCATCATGGAGAAGAGGACAAGTAAAAAATAAATGACAAACTTGGTACTCAGGAGTTGGCAAGCTTACTAGTTTCAACAAGAGAACAGAAACAAATTAATATACTCCAGCAAAAACCATATACTCGAGTTGAGTCATAAAAAGGAAGAGAAGGAAAAATTGGGCTGGTATTAAAAAAGAAAGGCTCTGAATAAACTGGTGAAGTTTCCCAATATATTAATGAGCAAGAACACATTTTAATTCCTAAGAAACTCTATTTCTATTGCTTATTGTCAATATTCCAAAAGTATACTGTAGTAATATAGATGCCACAACAGTATTCCTTCTCTAAATATTTTCTACTACATTTGTCAGGGAAGATGGTGACATCCTCTGTCTGTTGGATTACACAGCAAATGCATACAGAAAATTATCCAGGCCGGGCGCCGTGGCTCAAGCCTGTAATCCTAGCACTTTGGAAGGCCGAGGTGGCAGGACTGCCTGAGCCCACGGGCTCGAGATCAGCCCAGGCAACTTGCTGAAACCTCATCTCTACAATAATAAAAACTAGCCGAGCGTGGTAGTGTGCATCTGTAGTTCTGGCTACTTGGAAGGCTGAGGCGGAAGGATCCCCAGAGTCCAGCAGGTCGACATTGGGGTGGCCGTGAGCATGCGTGACAAAAAAGAAAAAGAAAATTATCCAGAGATTATTTCAGTCCTCTGGTAGTTTGCAATACAAAATTGCCTAGGAGTGAAATTAGGCTAGCAAGCTAGAAGGGTGTGCCCATGACATGTATGTGGTAGAAATGCAGTCATTTATATGTTGCCATGGATGTCTTCAAGATAATATTTGTGATGCTAAGGATGAGGAGAACCAGCTCTAATCCAGACTCTTGGGGTAAATACATGGTCATGCAATTGTGGTAAGAAGGCATTATTTCTCTGGAAGCATCTTCCTCCTCTATGAAATGAAAGAAAATCTAATGATTTGTAAGTTTCCTTCAACACTAAAATGTCATATTTCATGTTTTAAAGAGTAAAGCCAAACAACAGTATCAGACAAGAAATTTGTTTTCCTTCTGATGAGCAAACTAACAGCATAGTTTCAGTGAGAATGGCAAAACAGATCCAACTGTGTATAAAGTCCCAGACATGGGTTGAGAATGGCTTCCTACCATTGATTATGTTGGCTTTATAATTATGTCAATATAAAAGAAGATAAAGATGATTTCTCTGAATTAAAATTTTTCTATAATAGTGGTTTAATTTCCAAGTCACTTTATTCCTCCCAGAACCCAAGGTCTTTAAGCAAGACAAAAGTCATTAAATGCAAAAGCAATAAACAGAAAAATAGAAAGAGCAGCTATCTTAACTATGGTAGGTAAAATTGATTGACCTAGACTCTGAGTACTATGAAACCAATATATATTATTTTTGAGACATTAATGGGTTTTTTTTTAAGTTGTAAAAGAATGAAAATTTCTCAGAGATTATAAACTAGTGAGTGAATGTGACTTTTAGGTACTTAATAAATCTCATCTAAATTAAAATTTACTTCAAATATAACAAAAGCATAAAGATCTTGCCACTATGCAAAAGAACTTAGTATATATAGAACCATGAAGAATTGAGATATTCAAATATATACCTCTTTATTTCAAAGTGATGCATTTAAACTTGAGTGGACTACTTACCTTCACTGTCATGCAATCTGCTATTGTACACTTCTGCATACTTTTGGAAATTAGATGAAAGTCTATTAAAGAAAGATGAACATCTAATTCCTAAAACTTAAAAAAAAAAAAGCAATTCAAAGCATGTACTTGCTCATTTGATGATAGGGGATCGCAGAAAAACTCTGTATTGTAGAAAGTTTTATTATTCTACTTCTCATATGGAATAATCAATATAAAATGGTAGAAATGCCTCCTACTTCCAACATCATACAAAAATAAGTAGGAGAAAATTAAAAAAGAAACTTTTGGGTTCTCTCTCCTTGTAAGTATTGCTTCAAAAACTGCAATTAATCCTGAGTCACACTTTATTCTCCTGACTGCTGACCCACCAAACAGTGTAAGAGTGATTCTATTTGGGAGTGAGGGTTGGGGGAGGGGGCAATTCAGCAGGATAGACTGTCTGGCTCTATACTACTTGATTAGGGTGAACAAAACCTGATGTAGACATGTGTAGGAGATGACAGCTTTCATTTTATTCTTCACGAATCTACAGAGGAGACAGACTGGTTATAAAAAAGGTAGTCTGCTATTTAGAATGCTGTTTTCTAAGGTAACTTTTTCTTCTCACCTTTCATAATATTAAAGAACTACGTAGAAGTGCTTTAATCATAAACTCTGTACAAAGTCAGTGGGACTGGAATTTAAACAATCAGGGAAAGATAATGCGTGAAAGGAGAGAGAAAGAGGAAATCCTCCAGGAACAACATATTTTTTAAAATGGAGCAAAATTCACAAACTGTCTACAAGAGGAAGTGCAAAGAGAGAAAGAATAGGTGGTAAGAATGAAAATAAACTAAAGGCAGAGGAGAAGACTGAAAAGAAGGATAATGCAAACACATGTAAATATTGAAGTGGGAAGAAAGTCGTGCAAAAGAGTGAAACCTGACGAAATATATACCAGGAACAACGGCACACTACGGGGGGAAAAAGGAGGTCAGCGCTCAAGGAGAAAAAAGCACAGAGAAGGTTGGAGGACAGCAAACAAAGAAGTAGCATGAGATGAGAAGGGAGCAGTGTCCAGATTATAAAGTGGGGGTGGGGGGAGCATCAGTGGCAGGGGTGGGGGGTGGGGAAGGCAGCAGAGCGAGGAGCCACGAAGCAGCCCAGTGATTTTGTTTTGTCTTTGACAAGTGGAGTTTACTACTGGAAGGGAGCTTGCAAATGGATGTGAATTACTTTACTGGTTTTCAAAGTCTTGCTGTGAAGTTCTCAGGAATTTGGCATGGTAGTGTCATCCTTCACTAAGGCTACCAACACCCCTTCACATTAAACCAAAGTAGCTGAATTTACATCTTTTTGTACTTTGTAAGTGTGTTAAAAATGGCATAAGTTGGCAATAGATAGACTAGAGAAATTCTGGGTGTTAATAAAAGGAAAAAAGCAAAAATTAATCTTTCTATTAAAAAATACTCATTGCTCATAGTCTTATTGCTTTAGTTTAAAGTTGTTTTTTTAATTTTCAAATCAAATTTACTTAAATTCAGACATTTTCATGAAAATGCCGAAAAGTTTTGAAATGTGGGAAAACAATTTGCTAGTGCAAGGATCAAATTGCTAAAATAAAACAAGTCATCAAATCACCACTAAAAAGGGCCCTTTGTGTAAGTAGTGACATTAGAAAATGCTTTTAGGGGAACAAAAGTCTGCTTAAAGTTTTTACTAATGACACCAAGAATGATTTATTACTCAGTAGTTCAAAAGAAGAAGTAGTTTCTAAATGTTGAGCTGGAACTATATTTTCTGTGTTCTTTTCCTACTTAATAGCCTCTGAGCAAACTATTCACTGAGTGAAGTTTTATATCTTCAGACTCAACTCTGCTAAGGTGTTCATTTTTGTTTCTCCATGGGAACAAACACATTGCCATGGAAACTGGGTAGCACAAAATATAGGCATTACAAAAAGCTTTCTAGAAAGAATCAAGCTCATGTTAACTATGTAATTCAAGTGCTGCCAATACCTAGCATATTATGGCATCTCAAAAAGAAGAACTTGATCCTGTGCCTTATCAAATTTTGGAACAATAAAACAAAAGGAAACTATATTGTTTTCTTATTAGAGAAAATGCTGTTTGTTTTTATTTTAAAAAGTTAGATATCACAAAACATATTGATTGTGATGATTATTTTTATTGGCTAAAAAAAAGACACATTCATTATTTCCTTTATATGATAAGTCCTTTATGTACACTGATATAGTCTTACATGCCGTATCTGCCTTGAGATATACTGGGCCTTGAGTCTGGGAAAGAGAAGCAGGAAAAAGGAGACTAGGACTAAGGGTCTAAAAATGGGTGAGTCACCAGCATTTCAAATCACAATATCCCAAGGTAGTGGAACTGGGTTTCTGGGCCAGGAATGATTTGTAAGGGGTTGGAATCTGGTGGGGTGGGTATGACAGTAGGAAGTAGCACCAGGCAGAGGAAGGAAAGGCCTATTCAGTTGGAAGCAAGACTCTAGCCAGTGTCTAGGGAACAGGATATGAAGTTCAAGGCCAGATGCTAGTCAGAGAACGGGTACTCTTTTCAACCGTTGGTGATTTAGCTTAGAGAGGCAGTTGAAGCACCATGAATGGAGGATATCTACAAAGAAAGTCTTTCCAAAGTGAGGTTTAAGCAGCAGCACTGTCGGTTGGGAGAGTGTCTATAGCTTGCTAGATACTCCACAGGCACTCTGCACACTGGGTCCGAAAATGCATGGCTAATTCCAGACTTCAGTTAATAACTATAGAGCTCTTAATATATTGCGTTAATATTGACTCTGAGCATAGTGATGCTGGCACTGACAGCATTTGAAAACAAAAAGGAGACCTCATTTGCCAAAGATCAACCCACTATAAGACTTCTACATGTATTGTTTACCATTGATGCAATTGTGCATAGGAAGAAGCAATTGCAATTCATTGGCAAAGGAAGAATGCTCACGCAGGCCACACGTTTGGTTTTGTGTTCCTTAATAGAACGCTATCCTAGAGGTTACTGCCTGCTACCTTTAAGTGAGAAACTGTCTGATGGAACATCAACCTTTAATAAAAGCAACAAAACAAACTTCAGTAAAAGAGTTAATATGATTAAAAAACGTGCCTGAGTGCATCTCCTTACCTTGTGTTTTTCAGAGTCCTGCAGTGGCTGTTTGGCAGAGGCTCAGAGCTACTGCAGGGAACCAATTTGAGCTGAACTATTTGGTTCATGAAGCCTGGGCTCAATTGTCTGGCAACTCTTCAGCTTTTGGAAATAACGTGGCCATGCCGTGTGTGTCTCATTGCACTTCTGGGTTATGGTTCATTTAATTTTGTGGAATAAAATAGGCCTCCATGTAAAACAGCATAAGTTAGGAGCAAATAAAACAAGACAAATTTTGCAGTAAAAGCTCAGTCTCTCCTATAATCTGCGTGTAAACTCCCCATGCTATAATTATAGAAATGCTCTTACTAATATAAAAAGATATAAGGCATAATTGACAATTACTATTTTGAAAAGAAGTAGAAAGCCAAAAGAAGAAGGTGTGGTAAAAATAATACAGACACAGCTAAGAGAGAAGGAAAGATAGTTGTTGAAGATTTTTACTTTATTTTCACATTATAAAATGTATTGCAATGTGTGATGTCCTTCTTATGATTTTGAAGTTGAGACAAAGGCCAACATGGTGTGTTAGATCCTCTACCCATGACACTGTTCATAGTAGTCAGATAACTTAATTCTCCCTTCTGTGTTATTTAACCTTAAAGATTGCTCTTAATAAAATACCACCTCAGTGGCAGACAGGTATCTATGTGACAAAATATATTGTTTAATTATTTTACTTTATTAACTTGTGACTAAAAAAAAAAAGTTTGCCATTTCTAATATGGGAGGCTCTGTACAAAGAATGACCTGTGCATTCAGAGTACAAAAATGAACACAGATAGTAGGTGAGAGTGTCAGTTAAATGAGTAATGATAACATAGTGTGTTAGGATCAGGTACAAAATGCTGTCAAAGATAAAGTCAGACACTAATTAAAGTGGTAAAGATTGATTTCAATCAGCAATATGCTATTGCCATAGGGGAAAGTGTCCTGTATGCACCAACCTCACTTTTGATCTACATGGAGTTTTAAAGGGTGTTTTAAAGAGACAAGGATGGCACAGGGAGACAAGTGGAGGGGATTCAATAATGTTTTTCAGGGAAATGAAAAATTACAGAAAGCAGGAGGGAGAGTTGGTCCATGGGAAACCCATCTGGGTTTGTTAACTGGTGCTTATTGAAGTTGGTTTCCTACCTTCCAAAGAGAAGGGTAGACAAAGGTGTTACCTTCAGATGTTGGCTGGAAGAACAGTACATTCTTTCCACAGCCTTGAGTTTTCTCAGCTAGGTACTTTAAGGGGGACTTGGGTCACCCTAAGGAAGCAGCATTGACCTGTTAGAAATTATATTAGTGTTTGTTCAACCTATAGAGGCTAAACTTGAGGCCGAGTCAAGAAAAAACTCAGAGGAGCCTTACTAATGTTTGGTCAAGGAGATCATATTGTTCACATTAAGAAAAAAACTGCCTGGGCCCTCTGAAGACTTCACATCTGAAACCTCTTGAGAGGCTTAAGTGTTTTCCTAGCAGATAACAGTGGAGAAATGCATAGAGCCAAATTGTACGTCCGTTGGCAGAAATATATATAGTCAGAGAACATGGCTTGTGGAATGGCAGGAAGTGAGATGAAATGTGGTCAGAAGTAAGATTATGTCAGGCTACTGAATGAGAATTTTATCTCATAGTCTGGTGCTTCCCAAAGGGTAAGGGATCATCTACAGATAATGTTTTGGTGGTTTTAGGATGAAGTGTTTAATCATATTATATCACATCATGAAAAGCTTTTTCAATTATCTGTTAATTCTTCTAATCAATTTAAGTATAAAATCTTAGGTTGATGTTCACTTGTGTCTTTAAAGGTGTTAGTTAGTCAGCATTTTTATTTTTATTTATTTATTTATTTTTGAGTTGGAGTCTCACTCTTGTCACCCAGACTGGAGTGCAGTGGCCGCTCCTGGCCACCGCAGCCTCAACCTTCTGGCCTCTGGCCATCCTTCCGCCTCAGCCTTCCAAGTAGCTGGAACTACAGGCACGCGCTACCACGCCTGGCTAATTTTTGATTCATTGTAGAGATGAGGTCTCGCCAAGTTGCCCAGGCGGGTCTCGAACCCGTGGGCTCAGACAATCCACTTACCTCAGCCTCCCAAAGCGCGGGATTACAGGCTGAGCCACCGAGCCCGGCTAGCATTTTTAACAGAGGGATTTCTGCTAAAATGTAATGACATCGCTTTATTAATTTTTTTTTTTTTTTTGAGTTGGAGTCTCACTCTGTCACCCAGGCAGGAGTGCAGTGGTACACTCACAGCCACCCCAGTGTCGACCTGCTGGGCTCATGCGATCCTTCCCCTCAGCCCTCCAAGTAGCCAGAACCACAGGCGTGTGCTATCATGCCTGGCTAATTTTTTGATTTATTATAGAGACTAGGTCTCGCCTAGTTGCCCAGGTTGTTCTCAAACCCATGGGTTCTGGCAATCCCCTTACCTTGGCTTCCCAAAGTGCTGGGATTACTGGCTTAAGCCCCCACGCCTGGCCTAAAATATTTATTTTATGGTAATTGATGGCCATTTTCCATTTTAACAATTTGAAATTTTCTTTACAAACATTTATTTAAGCAAAATCTGCTGAGTCTGTTTAGAGACACACATTAAGTGTGGTAACAGGAGGAAGAGTTGAGACGATTCCCTTGTTTGGGTTGCTCTAAGAGGGGCTTGGAGGTGTCATTAACTGAGACAGGAGTTATAGGAAAGTAGCCAGAGGAAAAGGAAAGAAAAATACAAACCAAAAGTAAGAAACGCCTTGCCTATTATTACTGGATGTCCAACAAAGTTTATTTTAATGAAGATCCCATAACTTCAAGGACATACCCAACACACCCTCACAATCTTTCTGATGCAGCCAGTAAAAGCATGCCACACAACAGGTTCATGGTTTGCACAACCTGCCTTCTCACAGCCTTGTTTCATCCCTGGTATGCTCAGGTGACTTTTTGTTCTGCCAGGCATCAACTCTAGGTATTATCCTTGGTTCCTAGTGCAATTTGGTTTTCGCCTTAAATTTCAGGCTTTTCTTGGAATCACTTCTGGGCCTGCCTTGAATGGTCTGGTCAGCCATCTTGATGGATCTTTGAGTCTCAGATCCTGGCATCCGTGCTCTTCCAGTACCGGCAGGTTTGGGAACATACCCTCTCTCTCAGGGTGTGATCCTCCTTTTGCATTATTAGTGTGACTTTGTGATACATGACTATGAATCATGTGTTAAGATATCAGAGATCAGAAATGCCAAAGGTTTCCTCTTCTTTGAACAGCAGCCAGTCATTTTCCTTTTTTTGGAAAAGTCTAAAGCAAATCTCTCTTTTGGAGCAAGACCTTCAACTTTCATTTCTTCCCTTTGAAGTAGATGTCTTTACAATTTTAACTTCTTTTTGAGGTACATATCAGCTATTCTCTCTGTCTTCTGAGATGCTGTGTTTTATCATATCAAAAAATATACACTAGGTATTGGGCCCATCTCCTTGAAAATGGTTTTTTCTTGCTGAATGACCATGGTGAGGTCACTCTGACTTGTAGTATTTTTGACTGACTCCTTTAAATTGAGTCTTAGAATGGCTAAATATTTAAGAACAAAATTATTATAGTCATATTTTAATTAACCATACCTTATTCACAATTAAATAAAATTCTTCATGATTTTTCATTTTCAACAATTTTGAATATTTTGTTGCATTTGAGGTATAGTGTTGTAATAGATTCTCATTTTAAATGAGTAAAATTTAAAAATTTTACATAACATTTGTAGATGAACTTAAGCCCAATAATAGGTGTTTCTTTCTTTTGATATTCTATTTATTTTTCAGTTATTTTTATTTTTTACTGAAATTTTAACAGATATAATCATGAATAAAAGACTTGAAAATGAGCTAAATGGATAAAAACACAAGTTCATACTTCCTATATTATATATAAATAGATATTTTTGTCATAGAATTTTTCTATTAGCTTCAACATTTCAATTTTTTAAAAAAGATGAGTCATTTCCTTTGTTGAGGAGATAACTGTGAGTAGTAAAAGTCTGGTCCATGTGTTAAGGTCACAAAGATTTGTTAGAGTACAGGATCCATGTCCATTTTTGAATTTCCTCTTTACTTGAAAATGAAATAATGGTGTTCAGATAAATTAATGAAGTGATGATTCACTACATAGGCAGACATTTAGTTTCCCTCGTTATTATCTCCAGTAGAAATAAGTAATAGTCCAAGCTATGGACATTAAAATTCTTATCTGTGGTCTGTAATGAACCTAAATTCTTACAAAGACAAACTCTTCTTTCTTAATTTTTGGTCAATTTGCACATGCAAGAATGTGAATGTTGAAGAATTATGTCATAGCTATAACAAAAGGGATGCTTAAAAAACTTATACATTTATGCCAACCTTTAACTCAGCATTTTAGCAAATAAATGTGGGCTCTACCTACTCCATTTAATAGCTGTTAGTCTCTTTCCTCTCTTTCAGCCTCAGGATTCTCATCTGTAAAAGAAAAATTATAAAACTTCCTTTATTTATTTGCTGTGAAGACTAAATTAGAAGACATATTAAATGTGGCAATATTTGTAAAATGCCTTGGGGATCACCTAGTTATTGTTTGTTCCCAAATTCCCCTAACTCGTCCCTGCATCTTTTCTTCCTAGGAAGATGGATCACATGTTTTTCTCCTCATTGTCATCCATTTTTTGATGGAAGATGATGTGTTCATGGTACAAAATGATAAAAATAGATTGTGGTGATAATGACAATTATCAAAGAGGTTATGATCTAGGTAAAATATCAGACCCAATTAAACAAGATTGTGTTCTACATTCACACTTATTACACACATAATAAGATGCAGCAATTTTATTTGGGTAGTAGATAGAAAGCAGAATTTATTTTGAAAGCCCTTCAATAAATATCTTAGATGAGGTGAGTGCATACAGGTGTGGTGCTGGCCTCACTGGGGGTCCAGGAATCATTGTGTGCATGTCATCTAGATGAATTTGTTTGTACATGAGGGAGCAGAGGAAATCAAACTTAAGGAATGAGAGGAAAGAGAACGGGAACGAGGCAGAGGAAACAGGAGTTGGAAGAAAACTGTTTTATGGATAGCATGAATTCACCATGGCCACTGAAGTTACTAGAACGAATGTTTGTTATAAGTTTTTTGTGAATACAAGAATGGCAACAGTTTCGCTTCTAGATCTATGCCAGACTAACAGACAACACAGATTTAAGAAGGGAAATCATGGGGACCCAAAAAGCAAGCCCTAAGAAATTTACAGACCTCTCGGGGGAATTTGAAGCATCAAACTCACATTGATGATTTAAGTGACTAATGCATATCTCTAAGTGTGAAGGTCTCAGGAACCATGTGCTTTATACATGATCACATGACATTATTATGTAGAGTGCTGCGGTTTATGTGACTCCAAGTATGACACTCCATGATGTAAAGTCCTCCCTGGAATAATTTTGAAATAAAAATGCTTAGTACTTAAATGTTTCATAGCAAATATATTTTCCATATATTAAATAAATAAAGTAAAATAATTTGATAGAGTTCTCACTCTGAGTTATGCTGTAGGTCAAATTGTATTTTTCTATTGTGACAATTAGTTGAGATCCCACCCCTGTTCTTTGTTACCAGTATTTTAACAATATTCATTCTTTGGAGTTATCATGAAAAATTGCTTCTATATACTGACAAATCTTGGCCCTCAAAAGATGTTTTAAGACTTAAGACTTACATACTTGCCTGTAAAGACAAAGATATTAAAATGACTAACAAGCCTGTCAAAAGAAAAAAAAAATATGGGGATAAAGTGAGAAAAAGTTGTTGTAGAAGGTGACTTTTGGACAAAAACAAATAAATGGTCAACTTTCAGTGTCAATGTGATGGCTGAAGGAAATTAATTTGTTATATTTTTAAAGACTAACTTTTACAGAAATATATAATTTCATATAATATTTAAATCATTTAAAAGAACCCAAGAGGTATTAGATTCTTACTCTGACTTTTAAGTTCTACATGGCAAAGGCAAAATATTTAATCTTAAAGAAAATGTAGAAAATGACACATCTTCTTTCTCATTGCCACTAATCTAACTCAGACTGGAAACTTCTGGATTTCTGTGACCGCCTGTGATGAGTCTTTCTGTTTCTGATCTTTCTCTCCTCCAATGTATTTTCTACAATTCTATAAATGGTCTGTGTGCTCCATTACTATTAGGATTAAGATAAAACTCCTTGCAAGGATTGCAAGTCTCCTTCTTTATCAGTCTCCTTCTTTTATGCCTACAGACATATTTGCGGTTCATCACATCTGTGCTATGAATGCATCTCACCTTCGGCTTTTATGTTAGCTATCTGAACCTTTCCTCCCTATTTCCTCATCCCATTCCCCTTCACTCTTTATTTTTAAGTCCCAGTTTATATCCCTCCCTTCCTTTAGGAAATCTTTCTGAGTTCTCAAGAGAGTTAATAATGGTTTACCTTTATTGAACTTTATAAAGGGGCTAAAGATATCTTCATTGAGGAGGAGACATCCGAGTTGAGTCTTAAAAGACTGAAGAGACTGCTGAAGCAGGCAAGGGCACTTCAGGCAGGAGAAATGAGCTCTGTTTACATGAAGAGGAGGTGTGATAGGACTAGGAGAGTCAAAGGAATAGATCATAGCCGGCAGAGTGTACAATGTTGGGAAGGAGCTAAAGGTTGGAATTGTTGAGAATAATGAATATTTAATTGTGATGTGTGTAGGAAGGTTTTGATAACTGGTCAAGAAGCTTACACTTATCACATAGGACATAGACTTTCACTGTCAGAAATTTGAAACTTGCATCATATGGGACAGTGTGATCAGCCTTATTTTAGAAATGAGAGTGAACACACACATATGTTCATATGTGTGTGTGTATGTGTGTGTGTATCTTTAAGAGGCTAAGAACAGTAGCTGGGAGATAAGTTTTTGAATAGGGTGTGAGTTGGAACATTTAGAGAGAGTGTGAGGGAAAAAAATAGTCTTGGTGTTAAAACGAGGTAATAATTTATGGCAGTATAGAAAATAGTTATATAAAAATACTGGTAACAAATACTTGGATGATTTTAAGAAAAATATTTTTTTCTTTAAATTTTTGAAGAAGATGTTACATGATGACAGTGTATTGGTTTGGGTTCTGGCCAGAAACATTTATCTCAAATGAAGAGACATGGATGCAGTGGTTCTCAACCAGCTGTACATTGGAAATGGTTGGGCGGTTGGAAAAATACTGATACCTTTGTTCTATCCTCAGAGAGCTGCTTTAGTTGGTCTGGTTTGTGACTTGGCAATTGGGATTTTTTAAGAAGCTTTCTAGCTGATTTTAAAACGCACACTGAGTTGAGAGGCACTGCTTTCATGGAAGAACTATTGTCAGAGGTGTGGGTAGTGTTAAGAATTAAGGGGTGGTAAGGCATCAGAAACTAGATGCAGGGGGAGATCTATTATCTAGGAGATAATAGATTGACCTAGTGAAAAGCTAGAGCAGAGGGGATGAGGCTATTTTACTAGAAATATATTTTTGGTGTGAGAAGGATATCACTACTTTCACTTAGAAGCTGGAGCAGGGTGTGAGAGGATTCTCCAGAGAAGTATACCTAATAGGATATGTGTGTGAGTGTGTGTGTGAATTTTTTAAAGGAATTGGCTCATGTGGTTATGAAGGTTGGCAAGTTCAAAATCTGTAGGGTGGTCTGAATTCTGCAGGCCTAGGAAGAGTCTATGATGTAGTTTAAGTCTGAAATCTGAAGGCCATTTGTTGCCAGTATCCCCTCTCACTCTGAGGCAGGTCCTTCTTTTATTCTATTCATCAGCTGATTGGATGAGAGCTACTCACACTGTGGAGGATAATCTGTTTTTCTCAAAGTTGGGAAATTTAAATGTTAAATCTCAGCCAGACCCGGTGGTTCATTCCTGTAATACCAGCAAGGAAGGCCAAAGCAAGAGGATTGCCTGAGCCTAGGAGTTCAAGACCAGCCTGGGCAAAATGATGAGACCTAGTCTGTACAATAAATCAAAACATTTAACCTGCAAACCATGTACTACACACGCCTGCAGTCCCAGCTACTGGGAAGGCTGAGGCTGAAGGATCACCTGAGCCCAGAAGCCTGGGTGACAAAGTTAGTGTCTTAAACAAATAAATAAATAAAAATAGTGTTAGATCTCATCTGAAAATGCTCTCTGAGAAACATCCAGAATAAAAATCTTTGACCTCATATCTAGGCAGCATGGCCCTGCAAAGTTAACATAGACTATTAATTATCACATAAGGAGGAAGCAGAGAAGAAATAGTCTAACTTCTTTATCTTCTCTCTCTTCTTTATTTGGCCAAACAGCCTCTCAGGACAGAGTTAAATGGAGGAGAGTGAATAAAGAATCTGAAGGAGAAAATGGGAGTTGTCCTGAACATATTACTAACTCATCTATCATAGACTTGGCCATTATTTTTAGAATGCCTTTTTTGTTGGTAGAATTCCAGTTTGGTTAGGTTGAGCAATATTGTAATAAACTCTTGAATTTACTTTTTAAAAAGTATGCTAATGACCTAGTAATTTCTAAAATGATTTTCTAATGACCTTTGCTGAGATCATTTCTCTTTAGACTAAAATAACAAAGAGGTTTGTGTCACCAGCACACAATTGTGGGTTTTATTAAATAATAAGAGTAGCACTGAAATTTATTTCCAGTTTACAATAAGTTACTATTCTATTTAATTTTATATTCAGTGATAGTATCTGTTTTCAGGTTTTTAAAAAGTTTTGTTGCATATTAATTTTTTGAATATTCAGGAGGCAAAGAGATGTGGATATAAAAAAATAAAGATGTAAGGAGGCAATGCTTACTACAAAATCTGGATGGTGATTGCCACAATTCAGGTGAGGAACAATTAATGTCCGAGTAAGCAGCTATAGAAAAAGAAAAAAGAGCCTTGCCTCCTGTGATAGTCTAGAAAGTCTCACCTGTTTCTTGTGTGTGTGGTATAATCTACTACATACATAAATGGAGAAAAAGCATGTTGATGTTGACACATAATACATTGCAGTGGAAATATTTGAGGGGCAAAGGAAAAGTTTTTGGGGCTCGAGAGACTATCATTGGGGTTGATGTACATAGACTAGGCAGTCACTGTTTGCCACTAGTGGGTGGCAGTACTGTCAGTGGATGAGCTGTTTGAGTGGAGACGTGTGGACAGGAGATTAAACACAGATGAAGCTCTGGGAGCCACTGATATTTAAAGGGTGGATAGGAGACTAAACAAGGAATAATCAGAGAAGTGAGAGAAGAGAGGGGAGTTAAGAAAGCCAAACAAGAAAAAAAAATTCCAGAGATGAGATAGCATCAAGGGATTAAGAAGACAGTCTTAACCTTAATGAGGAAAGCGTCACCTGTTGTGGCAGAAACTGCACTGCTTAGGATTGAAGAGAGACTGAAGTGGGGGACTAGAGGTAGTGAGGGCAAATAACTCTTTGAAGGAATATGCTATAAAAGATAAGACAAGACAAGACAAAATGACACTAGATGGGGTGAAGAAAATTCTTCTTCTTTTGTATTTGATGGTGCAAAAGAGTTAGAAGAGTACTTTGTAGTCAGAGTTTAAGATTCTGGAGGTGAGCTAGTTCTAGGAGTTGACTAAATGCATGGTATGATGGTGTAAGTACACTGCAGTGGTTGCATGTAGGCCTTTGGTATATTGAAAGTCATTTGAGTAGCCTAGATGTAGAGCGGGGTGTTAGATAGGTGAGGATGAAGTCTGTGTAGGATGACAGTGTTACCATTAAATTCAAAGAATTGCCTGAAGGTTAGAAGACAAGAGGAGCAGGTCTACATAAAGGGATATAAAGCCAGCCGGTGTAAGCTTAAAAGGAGATGGGACTTCCTGAAGAAAAAGTAAACATACAATGAACAGGAAGTGACAGTAAGGCCAGGAGTATTACAGCTCTGCCTCAGGAGCTGAGATGTTGACCGAATATGCAGTCTCTATTAAAAAATTTAACATGAGAAAATTGACCTTCCATCAAATTTAGGTTTCTGTTAAAAAAAAAAAAATAAGGCATACTGTATGTGGTCTGTGAGAGGTTAAGGATTTAAGAATGTAGAAGATTTGGGGTTGCTTATCTGTTTTTCAGAATGGAGAATCCCAAAGATCTGTGGAAGAACCTGGAATGAGAGCAGAATTGGAAGCACTTAGAGGCAAAGGAGCAGAAGGAAGATGGGAAACTAGGACTAGAGAGCCTGATCTCTGGTGACTAAGGGAGATGGAGAGATAGAGTGCTGTGGGTTAAACGGAAGTGACATAGTTGGGGTTCCATAAAATGAATGAAAATGTGACTTCAGTGATTTTGGTAGAGGTATAAATCTAAGTTCCCAGATGTCTGACTTCATAGATGTCCTTCTCCTAATACTACTGAACTGATCCACCATGTCAGGAGACTATCAAGGCCTCCTCTTGCTTTTCAACCTCTAGCATGTGCCTTTGGGTCCAGGTTTCAGGGGAATGAATAGTTGTCACAGTTAGTAAGAGTCAGCATAGAGTGTGTGACTAAATGTGGTGATTCTAGTTTGGCCACTTATCCTTCAGTGGTACCTATGGGAAACCTATAAATGCTCATAAGAAACCCGTGGTTACTTCGTGGGATTGTTGAGGAATGCTTGCTTCCATCTCCTTCCCTGCAGGAGTAAGCTGAAATTCCCCCAACAGCCTCACAACACAGTTAGCCCCTTTCAGTTCTAAGAGGGAAGAAACAGGGATTTTCCAGGGGAAAGAAGAATCCCCTGTCTCTGCCCCACCATTGTTCATAATTAGGAACAAGGGACAAAATTCCTCAGGTCAGGCCATGTATTTTACACCTCACACCAGAACACACGCCCTGACATTTCAGAAACTACATCTAGTTATTTATTTTTTATTAGTTTTGTAGCATTGATTTGATTCTTACCTAACAGATTATGGCTATTTTATTTTATTTTATTTATTTTTTTTTTTTGAGTTGGAGTCTCACTCGGTCGCCCAAACTGGAGTGCGGTGGCCGCTTCCGGCCACGGCGCCTCGACCTGCTGGGCTGCGGTGATCCTTCCGCCTCAGCCTTCCGAGGAGCCGGAATTACAGGCGTGCGCTACCACGCCCGGCTGATTTTTTGATTTATTGTAGAGATGAGGTCTCGCTGCCCAGGCGGGTCTCGAACCCGCGGGCTCAGGCAATCCACTCACCTCAGCCTCCCAAAGGCGCGGTATTACAGGCTGAGCCACCGAGCCCGGCTTGATTATGGCTATTTTAAAAAGTTCTGTGGCCAGATCATTTCTTTTTTAGATTTGACTTCGATAATATTTTGCTTCTTGCTTTTCACTTCTTGCTTTTCCCCAAAATCTAAGTTGGAAGAGCAAATACTTTGGATAGTCGAGGCTATATTATCAGGGAGGGAAAACCATTTCTTTAGATAAACATTTATGAAATTCATAAGGGAAGTACACTCTTATTGTGCTTGGTATAAAGAGTCATCTAATAGAATAATCCATAAGAAAGAATACAGAACATGAAAGTTGCTAGTAATCTTCAATATCAATTCTTCAACATATATATAAGGGTATATTTTGATACCACTGGAAAAAAGACTTAAAATTGCCTAAACATACTGAGCAGACAGTAAGACAATGGTCATATACCATATTTTTATCTCTGACTTAGAGAGTATTTTTTGAAAATTTTATTCTCCTCCCAATGAATCTTTGTATTCATTACAAATATAGAAAGATATTGATGCCCCTTACAAAGGCTTATTTGGGCATGAGAGGATCCTGAAAGGATGGCAGAGTAGAGAACCAGGAATCCATCACTTTGTCCAGGCAACATTATACTAGTAGCATCTGTCTGATGTATCTGTTTTGGAAATCTATAATCTATTGAAGGTTTGCAACTTTTGGGAGAAGGCTTGGATGATAAATTGTGGTTAATTTTAGTCAATGTCAGCTCTTAGCTTGGCAGCAGCTACCATTTGCCCACCTCCAGACCCTGTGGTAGGCAGCTGTGCATATGGCCCTAAACCAACCTACCGGCAGTTGCAGCAGCCAAGATGAACACTAAGGATCCTGTCCTCCAAATATTGGGGATCTGTGCTAATCATTGATTGCTTCTTCTGATTATGGGGACATGAACAAACAGTGGGTACACAGGTTGTACATCCCCACATGGTTGGAAGCCTTTTTACTTCCAGATAAAGCAACTTCCAAGAGATTTAAAGAGATAACATCCTTTTCTCATTCATTTTTCTCTTTGTCTCCTTTTGGGAGTCAGACATAAACAAATCAGAATTCTCCAAAGCAACATCCATAATTTGCCAGGGAGGTAGATGCTCAGAAAAGACCTGAGGAGACACATCAGGCTGATCCTCAACAGAATGCCATGCAGTAATCAAAACTAAACTGAACAAACACACACCCAAGAGACTCTGAGGAAGAGAAATAAGCTGATTTCTAGAATTATCACACTTACTAGATTCAAATGTTCAGTTTTCAACAACAGCAACAAAATCACAAGACATACACACAAAAGGAACAGGAAAGTATGTTCCATTCAAAGAAAAAAATAAGCCAACAGAAAGAACTGATGGAAAATCTACATACAAAACTTAAAAATAAAAATAATTTTCTTAAAGATGCTCAGAAGAAATAAAGGAAGACATGGATAAAATCAATAAAATTGGTATGTGAGAAAAATGGAAATATCAAGTGATAGAAAGCCTAAAAAGAAAGTAAAAATTCTGAAACTGAAAAATACAATGCAGTAATCTCCCCTTATTCATGTTTTACTTTTCACAGTTTCATTTACCTTTGGTCATCCATGATCCAAAAATATTAAATGGAAGATTCCAGAAATAAACAATTTTAAAGTTTTAGATTGCATGCTATTCTAATGAAATCTTGTGCTCTTCCACTTCATCCTAACTTGTACTATACATGGCAACCATCATTAGTCATTTAGTACAGGTGTTGGTTATCAGATTAACTATTGTGGCATCGCAGTGATTGTGTTCAGATAATCTTATTTTACTTAATAAGTGTCCCGAAAGTGCAAGAGCAGTGATGCTGGTTGTTTGGATATGCCAACGAGAAGCCGTAAAGTGCCTCCTTTAAGTGAAAAGTGAAAGTTTTAAGGAAGGAAAAATTGTACGCTGAGGTTGCTAAGATCTATAAGAATGAATCTTCTATCCATGAAACTGTGAAGAAGGAAGAAGAAATTTGTGCTGGTTTTGCTGTTGCACCCCAAACTGCAAAAGTTATGGCCACAGTTCATGATAAGTGCTTCAATAAGATGGAAAATATATAAAATTTGTGGTGGAAGACATGAACAGAAACATGTTCTGATTGATGACAATTGGGTTTGGCACTATCTTAATACATTGAAACAACTCTTATATGTTCCTGAAAAATGAAGTTATTAAACAAATTGGAAGCAAGCCCTTTGGTTGGACAAACTGGGTTTGAATCTTGGCTTCACTACTTGCTGGGCAATCTACCAAATCTCTCTTTCTTTTCTTTCTGTCTGTAAGAGTGGAGAGGAAGTGGTACCATACTCAATGGGGTTTTGCGAGGATATGCAATAATGCGGATTGCCTATTTTTTTAAAAAAATGTTTAACACATTAAACACTGAATACAATTTTAAGCTATTTTTTATTATCCCTCATACCAGACACAAGAAAAAGTCAAGACAGGAATCTTTGTTCTCTTGTGGGAGGTTCATACAGAAAGCGTTTCTCTTGCTTTTGTTATGCTTCTATGTGAGGACTTTTTTCTAGGTTATGGAAAATCTTCTGACCCAACATCACAGAATGTGGTCAACAGCAAAAAGAATATTTTTCTTTAGGTTAAATGCAGGGAGAACATCTAGTAAGAAAGAAAGTAGAAGAAAATACTTTTTAAAGTCTACATTCTTGAAGATAAATCACAGTATTTGTATCAATTTCCAAGGTAAAGGAGGTCATGACTAACCCATAGTTTTATTCTGTTAGAAATGAGTACATCAATGAGTAAAGCTTGCTTTACTTTCTACAAGAGTAGAAGAACTGAGAGTAAAAGTCATTCTTCTAACTTTCCAAATACTGAATGAAGGTAGAAGTAAGGAAATAATGAATCAGAAGGCACAAAAGTTTTGTATACTGGGGAGAAGTACATACAAGATGGCACAATTTAAGCTACACTTGAAAAATTCTTTAAAAATTATTTTTTTCTTTGATCTGATGCTCTATAAGTTAGGCCTGACTATAACTCAGGATACCTCAGGTTCCTCAGAAGTTGAAAATCATGAGCATTGTCATTGATTGATTGATGTTTTTTTTCCCACAATGAGCTAGTGGCATACTCATGTTAATAGACTCTGCAGCTGGCATCTACTGGGACATGTCAAGAGAGAAGGTATAATGTAAAAGCTTCCTCTTGGACCGTTGCATAACTCCTTTTCCATCATGGAATAGAACAACTAATGCCACCTCAAAGTAAACACTCTGCTTCTTCTAATTAAGAAAGCAGTATGGTATGCCAGCAGGTATGTTAAATATAGAATTAGAAAACTTGGCTTAGACCCAACTGTGTGACTTCACTCAATTAATGTATGGTTTTAAAATATGGTTTCTACTTCAAGAACTGATCCTATGAAGAAAACTGTCCTCTTGTAATAATGTCAATGTCAAAATTAAATACTCCTAGTTGTCTGATTGATTCTGTCCATGCTCCCTTTAAAAAAAAGCCCACTGCCACAACCCTCAATTCAAAGAAATATTTTCCCGTTATTTCTTCTATTATTTTTTCATCACATTTTCCCTGTTCTCTCCATCTGGAACTCCAACTAAATGTCATGGGGACATAGATACATTATCCACATTGTTTATACTTCTGTTTTATTTGGAAAATTTATCACACTCTATCTTTTAGATTGTTAATTCAGTGTTTATTAAGGCCATTCTATTATTCAATCTTCAAATTAAATGTTTCATTTTAGTAATTGTGTTTTTAATGTATAAGTATTCTGATTTATTCTTTACATATAAGTATCCTAATTTTTCATTTTCTGGGGCAGCTAGCTCTTGTTTTGTGAATATAAATTAATATCCACAATATATATACATCTCTGTGTAAACACTGATTTTAAAAGTTTTTAAGTTCTCTTCAGTTTCATGCATGATCTGTTTCCTCCAAATTTAGATGTTTAAATATTTGGCTTATTCATCTTGATCTTTCTCTTGCATGCTCTTGATTTTTCTAAAATAGTTTGTGATTCTTGGTGATCTCTTCATATTTCTCACTGGGTAACTAGGATGGTTGGTAGTCAGAGAGGGTATGAATTTCCTCTACAGTTATATAAGCATATTTCCCCACAGAACCTTTTACCTGATGGAAGGGTTATTGTGGGAACTTTGTCAGAGAGAGGAGGCCTCACAGACTTGCTCTCAGTATTGGCAGGCACAGAGTAGACAGTCTAAGGGTTCTCACATTTCATGAAAGAAGAAAAAAAAAAGACTTTATTCTAAGAGCAGAGAGCTGTAGCATATATTACTGTCAAGCAAAGTTATCTTTCCTTTTTTGAAATAGCTTCCTCCTCATGGACTTCTTCAGTATTTTTCAGGATTGTCCTCTCTGATGTTATTCCTCAACACGAATTCACTCAAAACAGACCTGGCATTTGTTTTCAGAGCAGATTACAAACTTTATCCTAGAAGCAAGCAACTATAGCAGACAGCCCAGTGAGATGAGGAAAGGTATTTCTGCTCCAGCTACCTTATAAGGCTATCTTTAATTATTTACTTTAGTTATTTACTTACTGACTATATAAATATGTTATAATTAGCTATAACTTAATGTGATTAATTGGATAATAGCTCCTCAATTTATTTTTCACTTCAGTGCTCATTCAATCTGAGCTCAGAGCTTTTCCATGCCTCCACCAAGAAGCGAGTTCTCACCTCTGTAGACTGTGGGTTTTTCATTTTTTGTTTCTCTGTCGATCTTATTGTATCTGCTTTCTATGTACAGAAATCCCTTCACATTTTTGGTCTACTGCTATTACCCTTTTTGTTGTGGTTTTAATTTGGTAAACTTATTTTATCTTATTATTTTAATATGGTTTTGTAAGAAAAGGATATGTAATGGTTGAGATCCATCGCATGCAAAGTAGCCCCAAATAGATCTTTCCCTCCCTTGAATTACCTCTCCCACTTGTGGAATTTTGTCTCTGAATGTGTCTGAGAAGGTACCCCTATAAAATCCTATATTATGTGACCAAATATTTTCTGCTCTTTAAGATCCAAATTAAAACTAACTTCCTTTAAGAAATCAACTGCATGCTACTTCTTCCCTAATTAATTATTATTTCCTTAGGTGACCTGATAAACACTCATTATGTCTTACTTATTGGCATTTATCATGCTTGTATTGCCTCTTAACCTTAGTTACCTTTTCAGATCTATAAACCTATCTCGCCTCCAAATAATTTCTGCCGTTTGGAAGCTAGTACCATCTTAGAATTTAAAAATGTTTAATGTTACAAACCCAATGCCTTATTCAAGATAGGTAGGTGCTCAATAAGTTTTCTAAAAATCAATTTAAAAAAATCATATAATTTTTTTGTGTCATGTATCATAATAGTTTTACTGTTACTAAGAATTTCACTTGTGGACAATGTATTTAACATTCCCACAGTAAAAAAGAAACACTGGATTGCCAGTTTGGCTGATTTAGCTTTATTCACAGAGTAAAATTGAAAAAAATAAAATGAAACCTTAAAGGCAGTTCTTGAAAGACAATAATCTCGGGTTTCTGTATTTGTGGTCCCGGGTCACAAGAAGCTCAACTATATTTAATTTTGTGTACTAGGATTCCTGGATATTTTAATATTTTCTTCAATAAACCTCTCATTTCCCCTTTTAAAGTGAGACTGGGTGGGATTTTGCTTCTTGTGAACAAAGGAGCTTGGTCAGGAGCGATGATTTAGGTTATTCACTCTCAGCTACAGACAGCATCACTTTCTAGGGAGGACCAAGGTAACAAAGGTACCAATATTATATATTAAAGGAAACAATGTTATTTAAGGAAGCAATGTTACATAAGCCTATACTTTGATAAATCCTAAAGTCGCATAGTTGATTTTGGAGAAATGAGTACTTACTGTTTTATTAAAAAATAAAACAATATTTAAATAGAGTCAGTAATAAAATCAAGTCCAGCTATTAGACAAACCACACATGCTATCATGTCCTTTTGTGCTCTTTTATTGGTCTCAAATTTTATCCATAGTGAATAATTGGGTCAATTAAGGGTTTGTGAGAATTATTCATATTTCAATTTTATTCTCTTTATCACTGTGCTTCAGAAAACTATACATATTGAGACATATGAAATACAATGGGGATTTTCTAGAATATGGAAAGGTACAATTTTCCTCTTTCAAAACAAATATAATGTAATAAGATCACTTAGGAAAATTCAATATAAATATTCAGGAAATAAGCCTATATCACCAATGAGCCAACTATGGACAAAACCACCAGCATCTCAAGTACACAAATAGTGAGTTTGTTTTGAAATTTTATTTCCTGGAATAAGTTGGATTCAGTCTCTGGATTTTCCCTAAGATTCCTCCACCATGGGTTTAAACATTTTTTTGCTAAAAAGTTGTTGGCTATTTTTAAGAGATGATGTTTATTTATAAAAGTAAGATTGAGCATATGAATATTAATAAGCACAAAGCAGAAACATTTGTTCTCATGTTAATCTTGAAAAAGAAAGACCAGCTCTGTGTTTTCGCCCTATATTTCCCAACTTGAGTCCGCTTGAGGATTTTTACTCTATGACAAGAATGACACTAGTTTGGGTTTTGAAACTTGTGTTGGATTTGGTAAGAAGTTTTTGGTGAGTTGTTTACTTTTCCCATCTCTGGTTTCCTGATCAGTAAGGTAATAACCTTATTGTCCAACAATTTTGTGTTCTCTTTTTAGCATTTTTAACATAATGCTGATTATTTAAGATCTATTTCTTACTTTCTGAAAACATTAAGTGGCTTACAGTCAAAGAAAATGAATATGGAAAAAAAAAATCCCTAAACACATTTATCTGGAATTAAAGGAACAATCTAGTAATGAAGTAAAAGTATAAATTATGTTCTTGGCCGGGCACAGTGACTCAAGCCTGTAATTCCAGCACTTTTGAAGGCTGAGGTGAGAGGATTGCCTGAGCCCACAGATTATTGACCAGCCTGGACAACTTGATGCGACCTCATCTCTACAATAATAATTAGCTGGGTGCAGTAGCTCTTGCCTTCTGGCTACTTGAAAGGTTGAGGTGGAAGGATTGCCTGAGCCCAGTAGGTTGACACTGGAGTAGCCATGAACATGCCACTGCACTCCAGCCTGGATGTCAGAGTGAGACTCCAACTCAAAAAAAAAAAATTGTATTCTTAAATGTCTTTACAATGAAATCACCATGTGTCTCTTCATAGTCAAGGAAAAGACTGAACTATGTTGGGCTACATGTAATTCTCATTAATATCAAGAAATAAACCAATTAATTTATAAGGACATATAATCTACACCCAGCCTCTGCCAGAAGCTCTAGAAATATTTTCAAGGGGATCTTTATTTGAGGAACACAAATAAGGTATGCATGTGATGGTATTTTTGCAATTTTAGTCATTTAACAATTTGGCTATATAAGGAGGGACCCCCCAAAATCCAGAATTTATTTATTTATTTATTTTATTTATTTATTTTGAGTTGGAGTCTCACTCTGTCGCCCAGACTGGAGTGCAGTGGCCGCTCCCGGCCACCGCAGCCTTGACCTGCTGGGCTCCGGCGATCCTTCCGCCTCAGCCTTCCGAGTAGCCGGAATTACAGGCATGCGCTACCACACCCAGCTAATTTTTTGATTTTATTGTAGAGATGAGGTCTCGCCTGCCCAGGCTGGTCTCGAACCCGCGGGCTCAGGCAATCCACTCACCTCAGCCTCCCAAAGACACGGGATTACAGGCTGAGCCACCAAGCCCGGCTTCCAGAATTTATTAATTAAAAACTTGTGTATGTATTGTGTATAAGCTTCAGTCATCTTCAAACTACTCTCCATTTGATGTAATACCCCTATCAAGATGCTTTTTCTACTGCTCAAAGCAGTTTTTGAACTTATCAATTTTGATGCCTTTTAGTGCTTCCGCTATTTTCTGTTTCACCTTTTCCACATCAACAACAAAATGTTTCCCTTTGAGAACTTTTTTCATCTCTGGAAACAACAACAAAAAAAACTTTCTCGGGATAAGATTGGGTGAATAGGGAGAGTGGGTCATGGGAGTCATGTCTTTTTTGGTCAAAAATTGCTGAACACTCAGCAGGTGCACTCATAAATCACCCTTCATGAAATCGGCAAATGTGTTGAAAGTATCTCCAGAGAATGTTCACTAAAGCCAAAGCAGCCTCTCACAGCAACACCAGCTGATAGACTGCTGATGATGGGTTCTTAGAACACTTCTCTAGCAAGCGAAGCCTGTACTACAAAGTGTTGCTCTCCAAAAAATATGTTTGCTTTTTTTGGGGGGTTTCCACCTCATATATAAATATGTATGTCTGCTTTATTATAAATAGATGGAATTAATAAAGTACCAATTTGTGATGACATACCTAAAGAACAGAAGACAAGACGGAATAGCCATTACTTATGGGGTATTTAGTAAAATCTCATTGTTAAATTATCTGGATCTTTTCAATACAACAAAGATTAAATCTTACCATTTATATTAGTTAAAACATAAATGCTATCAAAGGAAGGGTCCTAGGGATCCCTCTATCTTTAATTTGCCCCATATCTTGTTAAGCAATGAGGAGCTTTCTAGGTTTCCCTAACACGGCAGTGTTCTCAATTCTATTTTCATCCCTGAAGGAAGCAATCAAGAAACCCAAGGGGCTCCCCAAGCAGGAAATGTGAGCCAAGATCCCCGACACAAATGGGGACATCCAGTGGGAATTCACCCACTTCCACGGGGTTGTCCCTTCCCACCTGGGGAATACCTAGGGTGTTACCTTCCTAATTCTAAGTCAGTGGGGGTATTTGTGGATATTCGGTTACTTGGAGTTTTCTTCAATTTGGGATGATAACTAACTGCTCAGGTTGTATATAGGTCTACTTATGACTTCAGATGACAAAACAACTGATTGTGGAACTGACCATTGTATTTATTCTCTTATTCCACCACATGGTTCGACAAAATCAACTGTCCATCTCTGAAACATCCTGATTTTGACTTCATCAAAAACTCAGGAATAAAGAAAGAAGAAAAAAAAGAGAAGGAAGAAGGGAAAAGAAAGGGAAAGAAAGAAAAGGAAGAAAAGGGAGGAAGGGAGGGAGGGCAGGAGAGAGAGAGGAAGAAAGGAAGGAGGGAGGAAAAAGTTAAGAGATTCATCTAGGGAGATGGGTGAACAATTTGAGTTTAGATATAGTTCTAGATTTTGTCTGCTAGGTAAATTCTTGCTTGTCAAATTACTATTGATTTTTTTTTTTTTTGGCCAACTCTCTTAAATATGAATTCAAAACAGCATGTTTCTTTAATGTGTATTATTGCTGAGTTGTTTTGTGGCTTTATCATGAAAATCTGGTTTCAAAAGCAATATGAAAGTGAGGGTTCTCAGCATAATTGTGAGGTTTCATCTAAAACCAGAAATGGAAACAAGGATGAATAACCCACCACAGAAGAAAAATGAAACCGCTATATACAATACGACCTAGCCAAGAAAAAAAAGTGGAAATGTATTTCATAATTTGTCAGAAGCTCAAAGGATATATAGCAAGTGTATATTGGACTCTAGATTAACTAAATTTCTTCTTGTTTCAGGTTTCAAAATGAAACACTTTCTCACAGTTCTGGTGAAGAGTTCCTGAAACTGATAAAAACTGTATGTTTTACATTTATTTGGCAGATAAATAGACACATTCCTAAGTACTCATATAAACATAATTATCCCAACTCTAAAAATTCCCAATGCTTAACCATTGTATCATTTTTTAAAATGTTTTTTATTGTGGACAAAAATGTTGGAAAGAAAATTCCAGTGATATAAATATCACTATAAATAACTCATTGTTGCATATTTGTAAGTTTAAAATTCCTGGCATTATAACTTCATGTTTTATGCACATTGATCTAACTACCAAATAATGAGTATAGCATAGTAAGTCCTTGGGATAACAAAATTTGGTTTTTCTTTTTGGCAGTATTTTGAGTTTTTCTGTCCCTCTCTGTCCTTTTCTTTCTAAATCCAAATTGATAACTCTTTTAGTCCAACACCACGGGCCTACTTTCTAGCCTTTCACTTTCCGTAGACTTGTATGTGACCCCCATCTCTGAATGAGAAAAACCCGGCTTTCCTTATACTTGATGCATTTACTTATTTGTTTATGAATGGAATATATGGATATATTTATATATGAGGGGTGACCCACAAAAACCTGGATTTGCTTTTTGGAGGGTGGGTTCCTTGTAGTACATGCTTCCCTCTTCTAGGTAAGTATTCTAGGAACCCATTGGCATCAGTGTACCAGCTAGTGTTGGTGTGAAAGGCTGCATTCAGCTTCAGTGAATTTTCTTTTGTGGGGCGGGAGAAATTTTTTTCAGTGTGTTTGCCCAGTTCATGGTGGGTGATTTACAAGTTTACCTGCTTACACCACACTGAGTGTTCAGCAGTTTTTGACCAAAACAGCATGACTCCCATGCCCCAGCCTCCCTATTCACCAGATCTCACCCCGACTGACTTTTTTTGGTTGCCCTGGATGAAAAGAGTCCTCACAGGGAATGGTTTTTCCAATGTGAAAGAGGTGAAACAAAAAGAACGGCAGAAGCACTACAGGGTATTAAAATTGACAAGTTCAAAAGTTCAAAAGCTGTTTTGAACAGTGGAAAAAGCATCCCACTAGGTGTATTGCATCAGACAGAGAGTATTTTGAAGGTGACTGAAGCTTAAGCATGTAAGAATAAATGCACAATTTTTATTAAAGAAATTTCCATTTGTGGGGGCCTCCTATATATATGTGTGTGTGTGTGTTTACATTTATATAGATATATAAATGCTAGTTTCAAATTACTAGTTTCATGCTACTTAGTAAAACAAATTTATTAACCAAAGTTCAACATTTATTTGCAATTTTATGTATGGTGAGATCCTTAAGATTTTTAGATGTGTTGCTCAAAGGATTTTGACAAAATCATGCCATTAGCCAAACCTCTGTCAAAATATTGACAATTCTTATCATTTCAGAGTTACTTTACTTACATTTTAAAAAATTATCCTCTATGTATCATTAGTGCATAGTATAGTGGTTAAAAAAAAAAAGTATTGTTTACTTTTGACTCCAGTATCGTGAGATCTCTGTTAAACAGTGTGTGTATATGTGTGTGTGTGTTCGTGTATATGTGTGATGTTTATGACTGGAGAAAAAAATTGACTAAATGAATGCATCTCTCTTTTTGAATGTATTTTACATTTATATATATTTTTCTTCTCTGAAGCCATTTAAATATTTCTTCTGTTTATCATATATGGAATACTTTTAGGACAATATCACTTGCTTCTGAGAAAATTCATTAGCTAGCATGTCTTTGGTTTTGTTTTATGACTCCTAGGTGATGAATTATTGACTCTTATAAAGATAGTAGTTGTAATTGAGAAACAGTCATCTCTTATTGTCTTACTTTGGACTCATCATCATAGTAAGTGAACAAATAGCAGACAAATGTTAAGGGTTAGTTTTTGGATATTGCAATTGTCTTATTTATCACTGTGAAGACATTATGATAGTCAAAGTTGTCTTTGTCACTATTGAGTCAAACAAAAGTGCCATAAGAGATGAAGAGATATTAAAAGAAAGAAGAAAATGATGGGAGTAGAAGAGTAATGAGAGAGTCGATAGCATGGGAGACAAGGATGTAATTTTAAGATAGCAAGGAATATATGCTCATTCATTGTCTACATACACTTTATTGAAATGAGTCTACAAATATGTTGAAGCTGACAAAAAATTAAAACTGATACATCTGAGCCGGGCTCGGTGTCTCAGACTGTAATCCCGCACCTTTGGGAGGCTGAGGTGAGTGGATTGCCTGAGCCCGCGGGTTCGAGACCCGCCTGGGCAGCGAGACCTCATCTCTACAATAAATCAAAAACTCAGCCGGGCATGGTAGCGCATGCCTGTAATTCCGGCTACTTGGAAGGCTGAGGCGGAAGGATCACCGGAGCCCAGTGGGTCGAGGCTGCGGTGGCCGGGAGCCCACTGCACTCCAGTCTGGGGGACAGAGTGAGACTCCAACTCAAAACAACAACAACAACAACAAAAAACTGATACATCTGGATATTGATGCAGAACATTCTGAGTCACAGAATGCTGACAAGGATAAAAATAATAAATAAGTACTTATTGAAAAATATATAAAATAATCACATCTGAATGTTTTTCATATGTCACATATGAAGAGAAATATTGGGAAAAAAATCATATAAAGGGTAAAATAACTAGAAAACATTTCAAGTGGGGATGATTGAAGTCAGGGCTGTTTTTCCAGGGGAAGGGTAGGCTGGCGGAGAAGTATAAGAATTGACTTCTACTGCATATGAAGGTTGTTTTATGGAAAGATTCAACTTATTTTCTTTTTTTTTGCAGTGATCAGATAATAAATATATTGTGTATACATTTGAGCCAGATTTTAGTTCAGTATAACAGACAATTTTCCAACATCTCAGTTGCTTATAAGTATGACAGGTTACTTTATTGCCAAATAGTAAATATCCCTTTACTGAATACTGAGGAGGAATTAATTTTTATTAAGAATACGGTAAATAGCTGGGCATGGTAGTGCATGCATGTAGTTCTGGCTACTTGGAAGGCTGAGGCAGAAGGATCGCTGGAGCCCAGCAGGTCGAGGCTGCGGTGGCCGGGAGTACCACTGCACTCCAGTCTGGGTGGCAGAGTGAGACTCCAACTCAAAAAAAAAAAAAAAAAGAAGAAGAAGAATATGGTAAAGAAGAATTAGATATAATCTAAGCTTCCATAGTGATAGAGCAGAAAATGATTTAAATTTACAAAAGAGCTATTTAACTTTGACATAAAAGTTTAATTTGTGGAATGAAGGGAACTCATATCACCCTCTGTATTCAAAGTTTATATGAAAGAGGTATATGCAATGGAAATAAGTCAATATCAGTAATATTTATACTTTCCGAAACACCTTCAGATTATGCTATATGGAGTATTTACTCAGCATAAATGCTTTCATCTTTTACATCTCTGAAGAGAAAAAAATACTTATAATCATTGTCTTGAAGAATGGTACATTTCTAAAACTTCAGAAATAAATCTATGATTTGCAGACAGCTAAGAAAAGAGTAGGGGATTTATAACTAATTGCTGAAATAAAATGAATTATTCAGCTTAGTAAATTTGAGTGTTAAATATAGTTTGTTATATTTTTGGATGTTTCAAAATGGATAATCCATGTTTGGTTTTATGTGCTAACACTCTATTAATTACAACTTTTGATTACCTTATTCTTCAAACATGCAGATAAAGTTTACTTAACTCCTCTCTTTTAAATCTGCCAAAAAATGTATCAAACAGACGAACATCTGTTTTGCATTATGGTGTGACTCATACTCTCTCTGGACTCCCCCCTCCCCACCAACACACACATACTCAAGCATTCACACTCATAAATGCTACTGATATGTTTTACCTGTGTAAATAACATAGATATCTATATACATGTATACACATTCATATCTACATGCACAAATCTTTGTGTTGTACATTGTGTATTTATATATAATACGGAGAAAGACAGAAAAACTGACATAGAGAAAGAAAACTAGCAGGATCTCCTGAACCAGTAAGATACAACAGTTGCTGAGTATTAAGCAATATACCAAGAAGTTTAAGTGCTCTAACTCACTCAGTGGTCATAATAACTCTTTGAAACCTGTTGTTACCTTCATTTTAGAGATTTCACAGGCTACTATGTGGTAGAATTGTAATTTATAATCAACCAATGTGAATACAGTTATTCTTAACCACTGTACCACATGGTCAGCAATGATACATATAAACACTATCTTCTCCATTTTCACATCTAGGTATAAACTCATGTCTCCATATCACAATATGCTCTTATACCTATCTATTCCTACTTCTTTAAAAGAAGTAGTTCTCAAATGAAGGCGATTTTGCCCCTATGGAATATTTGACATTTTTAGTTATCACAAAGGAGAGGATCTTACTAGCAGGGGCCAAGGATGTTACCGACATCCTGCAATGCACAAAACAGTCCTCCTAACCCCATCCCTGCCAACACATGTGTAGCAAAGAATTATCTGGCCAGGCAGGGTGTGATGGCTCAAGTCTGTAATTCTAATACTTTGGGAGGCCAAGGTAAGAGGGTTGCCTGAGTCCAGGGATTGGAGACCACCCTGGGCAACTCGACGAGACCTCATCTCTACAATAAATCAAAAAATTAGCCAAGCGTGGTGGTGTGCACCTGTAGTTCCAGCTACTTGAAAGACAGGCAGAAGGATTGTCTGAGTCCAGCAGGTTGAGGTTGTAGTGGCTTTGAATGTGCCACTGCACTCCAGCCTGGGAGACAGAGTTAGACTCTGACTCAAAAAAAAGAAAAGTATTATCTGGCCTAGTATATTTATAGTGACAAGGTCGAGTAACCTTAATCTAGAAAGACACATATTTGAAGAGAAATGTAACTATTTATGTGTGTATACTCACATAATTATGTCTTTTCAGTAGCCTCTTTTAGGGGCTCTGTGTTAGAAGACAAAGGATTCTTCAACCAGGATATTTTAGGATTCCCCTAGTAGGTTACTCTGAGTCACAAAATACATAACCTTATTTTCAGTTCAGATAATGGTATTGCCTCATTGTCCTTGACACACAACTGTGTTATGTATCCAAGGTATCTTGTCATGGATTTGTGCTTGTTATCACGTATATAAGAAAAAAACACACATGGACAAAAAATAAAAATAAAACAACGTGTTATGAAGTCATCTGTGTCTTAGTACAACTGGTATGACTTGATTTATATTATGTTGAGAATGAAGCAATATAACCAGCAATAAATGAATAAGTCTTCTGTACACAATCCTTCACTGCTTTGAAGCTGCTTGAGGCCTTCTCCTTCTCCTTAAATGCCTATTTAACAAATTCAAAAGGATCCAAAGTCATCATCAAAGTAGAATGCTCACTGGCTTACCAGATTTTCTAATAATGAGAATCTTCTGAAATGGGGTTCTATTCTCAGTTTTGCAATTTTAATAGCTAACAAGTATAAAAAGTTCCAGAAGAAAATGCTGTTGGGAATGAAAAAAAGAAACAAGAGATATGAAAATGATATTATGAATATAGGTTGATGCATATGGTACTGTTAAAATTTGACATTTTAATCTATCAAATGGCAATTTTACATACTTGAGCTTTAAACATATAGTGAGGAAGAGCAGTGGCTCTGCGATTAATTTGTGTTAATTGTTCAGATCCTAGCTCTGCATCTTATCGACTATGAACTTGGGACAGTAGCTAAGCCTGTTATATCTCAGTTATCTAGTCGTTAGTTCACATATTTCCTGAATATGTGTATTTTGTTTACTTTTCTTTGAAAGAGCAGGAGACTTACCTTCCTTTTTCATAGTTCTATTTCCAATCCCTAGTACTAAAAAAGAGTGGTTGTGCTTAATGTATTCTTTTTTTTTTTTTTTTTTGAGTTGGAGTCTCACTCTGTCGCTCAGACTGGAGTGCAGTGGCATGCTCCTGGCCACTGCAGCCTCCACCTGCTGGGCTCTGGCTATCCTTCCGCCTCAGCCTTCCAAGTAGCTGAAACTACAGGTGCGCGCTACCATGCCCGGCTAATTTTTTTGATTTATTGTAGAGATGAGGTCTCGCCAAGTTGCCCAGGTGGGTCTTGAACTCGCGGGCTCAGGCAGTTCACTCACCTCAGCCTCCCAAGGTGCGGGATTACAGGCTGAGCCACCAAGCCCAGCATGCTTAATATATTCTAAAATTTGTTGAATTAATAAATGAACAACAGTATTTACTTCATAGAACTCTTGAAGGATAAGTAGGAATAAGCCAAGTAAAGGGTAAAGAAAAAGCATGTCAAGTAATAGTAAAAGCTTGGGCAAAATCAATGTTAATAGAATAGTTAAAGGTGGACGAGGCAAGATGAGGGGAGACTGGGGAGGACGTTGCGTTAACCCATGCAAGCGGTGATGATCACCTGGGTTAGGGTGGTAATTGGATTAGAGGAAAAATGTGGAGAGATTCACAAATCATGTTGGAAGCAGAAGCAATAGTTTTCAGTGATTTATTAGATGAAGGCAGTTGGGGAGGAAATAGGAGTGTTGGAGTGACTTCCAGGTTTCTGGCATAAATTGATGTGTAGTGGTTCTTCATCCTAACATTTTATAATTACCCGGGAGATTTTAGAAAGACCCTATGTCTGGGCACCTTTCCTAGTGATTCAAATTTAATTAATTTGGATGGAAGCTTAGGCCTTGGTAGTTATTTGTTTTGTTAAACCCAGCAGGTGTTTCTTTGTTGTTGTCGCAATATTGTTTATTTAGGCCTTACTGTGTTTTTCTTTATTTTGTTTTAATTTATTTTGGAGTTATGGGGTACAAGTGAGGATTTGCTACATAAATAAGTTGCATGCTGGTGAATTTTGGGCTTTTAGCTGGCCCTCTCACCTCTTGATAGTGGATCAGGTAAGCAGTGTATTGCCACGTGCCCCTCTCTCTCCTTTCTCCCTCCCTCCTCTAGCAGTGCCAGCATCTGCCAGTTCCACCCTTGTGCTTATGTGACCAGTGATCAGGGTCTACTTATGTGTGAGAACATGCGGTATTCAATTCTCTGTTTCTGTGATAGTTCACTTAGTGTGATGGCCTCCAGCTGTATCCATGTTGTTGCAGAGGCCATGATTTTGTTTTTCTTTATGGCTGCATAATATTACATTGTATATATGCACCATATTTTCTTTATCCAGTCTACTTTTGATGGGCATCTGGGTCGGTTCCATTTTTTTGTTATTGTGAATAGTGCTGCAATAAACATGCATGTCCAAGTGTCTTTTTGGTACAGCAATTTATATTCCTTTGGGTATTCCCAGGAGAAGGATTGCTGAATCGTATGGAAGCTCAATTTTTAATTATTTGATAAATCGCCACACTGCTTTCCAAAAAGGCTGAACTAGTTTACATTCCTACTTCCCAGGTGATTCTAATATGTAGAGGCCAAGGTTGAGAATAACTGGGTTAAGTGTCTATCACACTCACTGAGATATGGAAAATGATCAGGGTTTGGGGGAAATACGACTCAATTTTGTCATATTGAGTTGTATATATCCAAGAGACACATAACTTGTGATATCAGGAGTTAGATACACAGTCTAAACTCAGAAGACTGGTCTAGGATGGTGATGTGATTTTAGGATGTTTGTGTATGTCTGTGTGTTTATTAATATATCACAGTTGCACATATTTTGCGGGTACATGTGATATTTTGATACATGTATACATGTGTAATTATTGAATCAAACTAATCGGGATATTACCTCAAATATTTATCTTTTCCTTGTTTTGGGAACATTACATTTCTTCTCCTCTAGCTATTTTGTAGCATACTATAAATTATTATTATAATTTTTCTACTGTACCATTAAGCAGTAGAACTTATTCCTTCTATCTAACTGTATTTTTTTATTCCTCCCTTTCCTTTCTCCTTCCTAGCCTCTGGTAACCACCATTCTTCTCTCTCCATGCAATCCACTTTTTTAGTTCCCCCGTATGAGTGAAAGCGTGTGATATTTGTCTTTTTGTGCCTGGTTTACTTCACTTAACACAATGACTTCCAGTTCCATCCATGTTGCTGCAAATGACAAGATTTCATCCCATTTTCTGGCTGAACATTTCATCTTCTTTATCCATTTATTTATTGATGTACACTTAAGTTGCTTTTGTATCTTGGCTATTGTGAATAGTGCTGCAATAAACATGGGAGTGCAGGTATCTCTTTGATACACTGATTTCCTTTTTTTGGGGTTTAGGTCTATACTGAGCAATGGGATTTCTACCTTTAGTTTTTTGAGAAACCTCCATACCATTTCCATAATGGTTGTACACCCCACCAGTAGTGAATAAGAATTCCCCTTTCTCCACATCCTGCTAGCATTTGTTCAATTTTGTCTTTTCAGTAGTAGCATTCTAACTGGGGTAAGATGCTATCTCTAGGATGGTATTTGAAGTCACAGGAATTTCCCCAGTTTTGACTAGAATTGTATGATAGTAAACCGCTGGTTCTTATTTCTTTATGAATATTGCAAATTTTTCCTCATTTTTTAAAATTTACCTGTTCTAAAGGTTCATCTAATTTTTTCTGGTAGTTTCTAGGAGTAGGCCATGCAAATTCATAAACTATATATTGTCTCATTTTCTTTTTCTCTGTTGTTGTGGGACCTAGCATGTCCAGGGGCAGGTCGTCTCTTGGCATGGGCAAGGGGATAGAGCTACATCCCATGAGCTAGGATTCTCATCATCCAGTGTCACATGGCAGGCCTTAAGGCTCTCTTCCTCACTCTAAGTTATGACCTGAAAAAGCAGCCACATTATGCCATCAAGTTCCTTCGGCCTTTGCCTCCACCCCTTTTCTCAATGAGTTTCAGTCAGGTACCCAAAGGGCCAGAGATGGCAGGCAGGAGCCATAAATGAGAGCCATGGCTTGCTGGTATTTTCATCCTAATCCTCCAGTCCTCCATCAAGGGGATCCAAGCACTCTTAATCACCCTCTGAGCCAACTTCACTTGCCAAGACCCTAGATATAAAATGTGCTCAAGGCCTGAATGAATCTCAGGGGTACCGTGTGGGTATTGTGAATGGTTTTAGGCACTGTTATAGTCTATCTCCTTACCTGAAAATGTAGGGAGAGGAACCCTGAAGTTTGATTAAGGTAAATCGGAGGTTACTTGGCTCTATATCCAAATGTATATCTTTTTCAGATTTATATACAGATTTCATATCAAATATGGCAAGCATGTTATTTAATATACCAGAGAGATAACTACTAATCAGCAATGAAAATTACGTGTCAATACAAATAAGTGTCTTTCCTTTGGCAAATGTTTTTGAAAGCTAAGAGTTGTTTTGAATTGTGATTGCGATGGTACATTTAGTGCTTTAGATGCTAATAAAATCGGATCAGTTGACACTGACTGTTGTAGCCTTAAAAGTAGTCTAAGTTGTAAAATAAACTGAAAACAAGCCCAGTTAACTAGTCACTTAACCTGTTTCAAGAAAGACAAAAGTAGAAAGTAAATGTCCCTCTGATGGGTTTCAATATAGAACGTGATTTGGTCATTTGAACCTATAATATGAGATGGAAGGAAAGTTCATTTTTACTGTAGACTACAATGTCTTAAATGGTCACACATGTGTAGTACAACATGGCATTTCTTTTCTTTTTTTTTTTTTTTTTTGAGTTGGAGTCTCACTCTGTCACCCAGATTGGAGTGCAGTGGCTGCTCCCCGCCACTGCAGCCTTGACCTGCTGGGCTCCAGTGATCCTTATGCCTCAGCCTTCCAAGTAGCTAGAACTACAGGCGCGCGCTACCATGCCCAGCTAATTTTTTATTTTATTGTAGAGATGAGGTCTCACCAAGTTGCCCAGGCGGGTCTCGAACCCGTAGGTTCAGGCAATCCACTCACCTCAGCCTCCCAAAGTGCCGGGATTACAGGCTGAGCCACCGAGCCCGGCTCAACATGGTATTTCTAAAGTCAGTCCAAATCATTTTAAGTGGCGTCTAGGAACCAGATGCTACAGACAAAGCCTTATGGAAGCTTTTGGAAAAACTAGCATTTGTCTATAAAGGAAATGAAGATGTGCAAATTACAAGTGATCAAATTTCTCATATACCTCTCATGGTGGACTTCCTAATGTATGTTTGGCCACATTCAGTGAAGAGGATTAGTTTATATTTAATTTCATTTTACATGAAATAATCTTTGGGTGCTTCCTTTGGCAAGAAAACATTTTTAAAAAACATTAATACTTTGTTGAGGTATGATTGACATGTGAAAACTGTACATATTTAATATATTCAAGCCAATAAGTGTGTTAGCTTGTGTTGCTATAAAGGAATACTTGAGGCTGGATAATTTATGAAGAAGTTTATTTTGGCTTATGGTTCTGCATATGGCCAGCATCTGCTGACCTTCTATTGAGGTCTCAGGAAGCTTTTACTTGTGGCAAAAGTCAAGGAAAGACAGCATGTCACATGGTGTGAGGAGAGAAGGGAGGAAAGACTCTTTTAAACAACAAACTCATGCCTGAACTGATAGAGTGAGAACTCACTCATTACTGCAAGGGTGGCACCAAGCCATTCATGAAGAATCTGCCTTGTTGACCCAAGCATGTCCCATTCCACATCCAACATTAGGGATCACATTTCAACAGGAGATTTCAGAGGACAGACATCCAAACTATATCAATAAGTTTGGACATAAATAATACCAGTGAAATCATCACTGTCATCAGGGATATGTTTATACACATTCATCACCTCCCAAAGTTTCCTCCTGCTTCCTTTATTATTATTTTTTGGAGAAGGTGGGAGGAAGATCTACCCTCTTGGAAAGTCTTAAAAGCACAATACAGTATAGTTAGCTATAGGCACTACATTGTATGATAGATCTGCAGAACTTATTTATTTAGCTGAAACTTTGTACCTTTTGACCATCACATTTCCATTTCCCCCTCCCCAGCCCCTGGCAATCAACATTTTACTCTCTGCTTCTATGAGTTTGATTATTTTAAATCCCACATGTAAGTGAAGTCACACATTCTTTCTTCCTGTGTCTGGCTTCTTTCACTTAGGGAAAGAAGAAATTTTGGATTTCAATTCCTGGCAGATTGAAGAGCTTCCATCTCTTTATGTCAAATAGTAATGAAAAAAGATCAATAAAGAAATTTTGTTCACATTTCTCTTTTTAAAAATAGCTATGAAACAGCTATAAAATTTTCAAGTAGAAAAGCTGTAGGTACACAAATTCAACACTAAAGGGAAAGATTTGTGAATAGTGTTAATAAGAATCACTGTGGACAACTTAATACTGGAATTTCTCCAGGAAGGCCTGGTGGGACAATACAAGCCATTTTTGGCTGTCCAGCTGTCCTCCCCAAGTCTCAGATGTTTTACTAAGAGAATGGTGAGAGAGGTCCTATCTTGCTCCTAGGCAGGCAGGCACTACCCATCTAACTACAAATAAAGGGGACTTCAGAACCCACTCTTTTTCAATCACACAGAAAATCAAACAACTTCAGTGTTTGTATTAGAAAATAACTTATTTGAAGTTTCATCTTGTTAATAATGTGGATGTATCTGCAAACCGAAGATATTTAATGATAGTCTATAATATCTGCTCTAGGAAACTTGAGACAAAGTTACATTGTCTTCTTTACTCACTGGCCATTAATGAAAAGAAATCTAGGACAATTGCTTGGGGTCATTTGTAGGGGAGTCCTCCTCTACAAATCCAGATGCCAGGCCACATCCTCTTTAGTAATCTGAAAATAAATTTTTGAATAACATCACCTACTTGCACACATACTTTTCAAAACATTATTTTATTGCTTGAATTATTAAAGAAGAGATAAAGAAAACATTCTAATTAAATTATGTGTATTTTAAAGTAACTGTGAGGACAAAATTAAACTAAAAACCAAAATGTGATAGTCAGATGCTTCCACACAGAGAAGAATTTGGACGTGGCTGAAGATTAATACAAATGCACTCTATTTATGACTAAAATGTCATAAAAGGTATTGGCAACAATTATGTGCTTTTCTCAGAAATTTTTTATTCTTGGTAAAGTACTGATAAAAACAAAATACAGTCTTCCATCAATTTACATGGCGTTTATATCTCTGGTAAACTCAATGTATACTAAGAGTTCAAAAATGCCTTGTATTTATATATAAAATGGATTAGGTTCTAGGCTCTGAAAATTACAAATTTTAAATTCATGTAAATGTCCAGTGGGAAAGTGAAAATCAATACAGAACACAGTGATTATTCATTGTGCCTGTTTCATACTTTCCAGAAAGCCTAGCATCCATGACCCTTGCCCATTAAATGCTCCCAACTTGGAGACACAAAAAAATGTAGTGATAATGACCCCCACTCCTCCCCTCCTTCTATTGAGAACCACTGTGTAGACAGGTCAGTAGAAAAACTTGAAAGTTTCCTCAAGTGATGATTTTGCATGTTAAAATAAAGTTTTATTGAATCTGTGATGGTGGACAACAAACGCCCTCACTGCATGGATAAATTATGATATGCATCCCATGTTGGTAGCTCCAAAACTCTGAGTTTAGTTTCATTGGACATACTCAATAAAAGATGAGGACATTAAGACGGAGTGTTGAACAGTTATTGATCACCTATAATATAGTTTTATATCATCTGTTTCTTATATAAACTAGGTGATGAAGATATTATTTCCCTTTTTTACAGATGAGAAAACTGAGCCTTAGCTTATGGGCAACATCTCCCAGGTTGGTCATGGTTCATAGTCCATGCTCAATACACTACATGATACTTGGGCAAAATTTCTAAGCCGATCAGTGAACCAAGACTTACTATTTTTGCTGTTTTTATCTCTTCAGATATCGGGGTGATTATGTTGTTGATTTCTGCCTTGTGCAGTGTCCTCTTCCCCCAGTTCTTCTTCTATTTTTTTTCTCTGATTCAGGGGTTGGGAAACCACACCACATGGGCCAAACCCTGCCTGTTGCTTCTTTTTCTCAATAAGTATTAATGGCACATATTGTTGATAGCTGCTTTCATGCTATGGGGCCAAGCTGAGTAGTTGCAATAGAGTCCATATAGTCCACAAAGCCAAAAATATTTGCTGTTTGATCCTTTACAGAAAAGTTTGGCCAGCTGTGGTGGCTCATGTCTGTAATTCCAAGATTTTGGGAGGCTGAGGTGGGAGAATCACTTGAGCCCAGAAACTAGAGATCAGCCCAGGCAAGGCAGTGAGACCTCGTTTCTACAAAAATAAAAACATTAGCCAGGAGTGATGGCAACCCAGTTACCCAGGAGGTTGAGGTGGAAGGAACCTGAACCCAGGAGTTCCAGGCTGCGGTGAGCTGTGATCATGCCACTGTACTCCAGCCTGGGCAACACTGTGAGATTCCGACTGAAAAAAAAAATAAGCAAATAAACAAACAAAATAAATAAATGAAAAGTTTGCTGAACTCTGTTCTACATTTAAAATTTTTTTCCACCTTTTGCCATCAATATATATCACTCCCTTGTTATTTGCCTCTGCTAGTGCATTCATAACTTAATTGCTTAGTGTGCTATTCTTTTTAGAATTACATCTGTATTTCTTAAAAAGGGCCTTCTAGAAATAGTTAATCAATCTGAGAAATGGCTTGAAAAATAAAAGTTTATTAGAAAAGAAAGCCAGGCTTGGTGGCTCAGCCTTGGGAGGCTGAGGTAAGTGGATTGCCTGAGCCCGCGGGTTCAAGACCTGCCTGGGCAACTTGGCAAGACCTCATCTCCACAATAAATCAAAAATCTAGTCGGGCGTGGTAGTACACAGCTGTAGTTCCAGCTACGTGGAAGGCTGAGGTGAAAGGATCGCCGGAGCCCAGCAGGTCGAGGCTGCAGTGGCCAGGAGCGGCCACTGCACTCCAGGCTGGGTGGCAGAGTGAGACTCCAACTCAAAAAAAAAAAGAAAGAAAGAAAGGAAGGAAGAAAAGAAAAGAAGTGAAGAGAAAGAATGAGATTGGGACACACGAAAGCCATTGGTTGTTGCTGACCACGTAGCTCTGCTACATAGCGGCCATTTATGGACACTAGGAGACTTACAAATTTCTTATGTCAAACTATACATAAAAAGACTACCTAAAGGTGTTCCAGGGTCATTTCCAGTTCACTTTACATAGGTAGACTTATACAGTATTGTCAGATGGACACTAAGGGGAAGCGTTTGTTTTCTGGTAGTATAGATATCAGTCTGGATTGAAAAAAAGAGACACTGACAAGTAAATGGGAAAGTACAAAAGTTGTTATTTAAATGCCAATTTGCTTAATTTTTAAACCTAGTTCTCAGGAGAATAATATTTTTTCATATGCTGAATATATACAGTAGAATATATATTCAAAAATGTCTTTTAGAAAAGAATCACTTTAATTTAGTTTGTGGGTGGATGCGCCAGTTATTTTATTGCCTCTCAGCTCCAAATTCACCCTTTTTTCTCCTCTGCCATAATAAGATGGGCCTTGCTAAACACTGTCAGTAGAGGGTGTTGAAAGGACACTGGAGGATGGCTTTCTTTTCTTCTTGGTTCAGGTGTGCTCTTCTAGTTGAGCTCCTGTAGAATGAATGCATGGCATTTTTTCTAGCAATGTTCTGACATTGCAGCGAGGCATCTCCCCAGTGTCCCTCAGCACAATCCCACCTTGAACAATTTCTAGCAGCAAGTTCAGTGGTACTCCCGAGAGCAGCTAACCCACTTCCAAGTGACTTTCCTGTGAGTCCAGCCACTGTCCCAGTCAACTTTCCAGCAAGTCAATATCATGCCCTGCAGGCAACTTCCAGTGAATTTCATCCATGTCGTGGAAGGCATTTCTCAGCTAGCCTAAGGACAACTAAAGACCCTTTCAGACTTAGAACAACCCAGTAAAATTTTCCCACCATCCAGTGAGTTTCAATGATACCCTTCCTGATAAGATCTGAATTCCAGCTTTGGGGAGCATTCTTTGGAGAGGAACAACAAAAGGTTGTTCTTTTCTTGAATAACTCTCCCTTAGCAGCCCTTAGTTATCCTTCAGGGCTTTATTTCTCTAACCCACTTGCATTTATTTCCCTATGACTCCAGTCCCCCGTTGCTATTTCTTTATATTAAACTTTCCCTGTTCAAATTACTGTGTGGTTTCTATCTTCTGATTGGAATGCAACTAATACAGTAGGGAAGTAAGAACAAACCATGTTTGTTCTTAAAACATTTTATCTGGTAGGCAAATTAAATTTTTGCAAGTATAAAGAGCCCAGAGATTAAATAGACTTTTGCATAAGACTTAAAATGAAATTACTGAATCATTTTCCGCTTCTGCATGTTCCCTTTGGTATGTGAGACTACCTCTGGGAATTATTGTTAACTCTAACAATGGGGCAGAAAACACTCAGATCTTTCAGTTTTCCAGAGAAAGCAAGAGCATAAAAGGAAAGCGTTCAAGTTTTGGTCTTCTATTTTGAATATCTTGTTGGAGTTCTGTTTCTGTCTTAGTTATTTCACATATTAGCCAGGTTTATTCATATCATTCCATGAGAATGTTATGATTTCCTCCATTCTTTCTGGCTCCGTTTCTATGTAGAGAGGCAGAGACAGTCCTGCTGTTAGAGAGAAGATGGTTTCCCACAGATCACCCCCATACCCCTCTCCACCCACAAGCAAAGTCAGTCTTGAGGAAAGTTGTTACGTAGACTGAGGTTTTCTTGATACCTCCTCTCTTTTGAGCAGCTTTCTTCCCAGTTCTTACTTTAATACCTCAAGAACTCTTTTTAGAAATTTTTCAGAAACTTGTATCTCAGTACCTGCCTTTTCTACATTCGCAGTTAATTTATCTGCATTGAAGTCCTCAGCTTGAGATTTCTTTGGATGTGCTCGGTATACAATATAACAAAATGTAGATTTCTGGATCCCATTCTAGATTTATTGAATCAGAATCCTGAGAACTGGGATCCAGAAACTTGCATTTCTAACAAATTTTCTTCTGTACTGTCACTGACCTTGCTAATAAAGTTTATAGTGCTATTTCCCATTTGATATTTGCATTTTAATTTGGAAACTTCTAGTCCTAGAACCATATTTTCACTGGTTCTAACACAGACTAGATCAGGGTATGACCCTGGACATTTGGACCATTGTTGTTGGGGAACTTGGAGCCCTTGCATAGAGGTTCATTATTCACTACCCTAGCCCTGAAGGCTAAAGTTCTTAGGTGCAAAGGGCTATAAAGTTTACTTCACAGAGGGCTACTGAAGCAACATTTGGGTCATTGATTTCCATTTTAGACACCAGACATTAACATAGATCAGCGAAGTAGTGATAGAAGTTGCAAATCTTAAGGCAACCCAGAAACTGTGAAACTAGTGTGTTGATGGGTTGTCAATGCTTGTTGAAGACATCTAAGGTAGAGATAGGGCAAGGAGGTGAGTGGAAGATTGAGAATCAGGAGCAAAAAAAAATTCTGTCATACCTGGGTGGGAACTAGGAGTGGAAGAGATGAACGGATATTTAGTGGCCTCCTAAATCCCACTACCTCCAGAAGTGTTATAATAATTGAACAATGTTTTATCAAAAAGATACCATTTGAAATCCTGCTTTGGCTTCTGTAAGAGTATTATATTGTGGAACTCATGGGTTGTCAAATGTGGCCGTACATCAGAATCATCCACACTTCTGGTTTTAAAATATGAATTTTTGGATCCTACTTCAAATCTACTAAATGTGAATCTTTAGTGGTAATGTCCTGAAATATCTATCTATCTACCTGTCTATCTATCTCTATTTTTAAAAGTTTTCTTTTTGAAATAACTATAGTTTCATGGAAGTTGCAAAATGTGAAGGGAAGTCCCATATATCCTTCAGTCAATAACTCCTGGTAACATTTTGTATAACCTAATGCAATATCAAAATATGGAATATTTATGTTTAAAAGTTTTTTAAATGATGATTATTTAGTTAGCTAGAAATTGAATAAGTATTCAAGGAAATGGATTCACTTGACTACATGTGATCCTGGGATATTCAGAAACCTTAGATCATCTTTTATTTACCCAAAGATTAGACAGCTCATGGATTGCTTTTGTTAGAGAAATTATTCACAATAATTCATTGAAATTCTTTCATTAGTCATTTCTTTCTCCTTTTTTGAGGCTCTGTAACTCCTCACTCAGTGAACCAGCTCATACTGAAGAGTTTTTCAAGTTTCTTTGTCACCTCCTACCAATACTTTGCAGACAGATAAAAGTAGGAGATGGAGAAAAAGTGGACTGTTTTAACCAGCCCTATATTCAGATAGCTGTTGAAATTTCTTTGTCTTTCCCTTGAAATGAATTCTCTTTTTAGAAAATTCATCCCATTCCATATTACTTTTAATTTCCCCTAAGTTACAATTTAATTCTTAATAGTGGCACTAAGAAAGACTGTCCACTCACCTGGCAAATTATTCAATTATTAACTTATATAGTTCAATTCAGTGAAATTTTAAACATTAGGACACATGGGTGCTAGTCTCAGTTCTGCCACTTACTGGTTGTTTGAACTTGACAAACAAACTTTGTCTATCACTGTGAGACTAAAATGAATGCCAACTTCCCTATTAATACACTGATTTATTTTGTGTCTTCCAGAATGGATTGTGCAAAATATAAAATAAACTAAATAAGTATTATATAATAATGATGAGAGCAATAGGAGCGGTTAGACTTTTCGGCCAGAATCTACTTTTCTTCCTTTTTGGAGAGGAAATTCTGTTTTGTTTTGTTTTTTTTTCCTTACTCTTTTCCATGTATCTTTTCCTTCCTTCCTTCCTTTTCCTTCCTTCCTTCCTTCCTTCCTTCCTTCCTTCTCTCTCTCCCTGCCTCTCTTTCCTTCTCTCTTTCTTTCTTGTTTTTGAACTAGAAATTCCACGTGATATATGCCATACAATTTCAAGACAGAGTTTGACATGCTATTTCAATTACCTAAGCACTTGACCTTCTTTCCTTTGTTATATAAAGTACCCACAGGTTTAAGCTCTTCCCCAGCCCAGGAGAGTCCAAATAAGGCAACTGCTCAAAGTTTAACCAGTCTTGTTTTGGTTTTGTTTACTCTGCTTCTGCATTCAACCTATAAAAGCTTTCCCTTCAGCCTCCTCTGGGGGAGCCCAAACCTCTTCCTGTTGGGAGCTGCTGGATTTATTAATTGCTATATACTCAAATAAACTCTTTAAAATGTTAGTGAGTCAGAGTTTATCTTTTAACATCAAGAAGTTATTTTAATGAGTCGAGGTTTATTATTTATTTATTTATTTTTATTTATTTATTTATTTTTGAGTTGGAGTCTCACTCCGCCGCCCAGACTGGAGTGCAGTGGCCACTCCTGGCCACCGCAGCCTCGACCTGCTGGGCTCCGGCGATCCTCAGCCTTTCAAGTAGCTGGAACTACAGGCGTGCGCTACCACGCCCGGCTAATTTTTTGATTTATTGTAGAGATGAGGTCTCGCCTGCCCAGGCGGGTCTCAAACCGGCGGGCTCAGGCAATCCACTCACCTCAGCCTCCCAAAGGCGCGGGATTACAGGCTGAGCTACCGAGCCCGGCTCAAGGTTTGTTTTTTTAGCATCACTGAAAAAGCAGGAGGAAGCCTCATCTTACCTCATGCAGCAAGACCTCTCTTCTGTGTTGGAGGCTTATCATCTGGGCTTGTCTTGTCTGCCTGAATTGTGGTTTAATTGTCCACTTTTTCACTTGCCTGCCTCCTTTATAATAGGTAGTGAGCTCCTCCGGGACAGAAACTATGCTTTAATTTTTGTCTCTTTGTGACTGACACAGTGACTAGTAGTTCAATAGGTGCTCCTTCTGTTTGCTGAAGGAATTCAGTCCAATTAATGGAAGTGGGGTGGAGTTTGGGAGTTGGGCAGTGGAGTAGGCCAAGCAACCAGAGCAGAGAGACTGGACTGAGAAGAAGAAATACAATTGAAAATAAATCATTGACAGAAGAAGCAAAGTCAAGTAAGAAAGCGGCTTGCTCAGCCTTCCTCCCTCTCCCCCTTTTTCTTTGGTGATAATTTAGATGTGCCTTTATCGGAGGAAAATGGTTTCTTGATTTTATATTGTGGTTGAAAGGACATGGTATGGATTTAATATACCCAATGAGCAGCCATTTTAATGTTGCTGAAACCTCATGTTTTTCTAGCGGTTCACTTAACTTACCCTCTAATAACTAACCAAGGACAGAACCAGTTTCTCAGTGGTAACTATTGATAATTGTTTTGCAACCCCCTCCCCCACTTGTTTTGTACTAATTAACTTTTCTATTTCAAGTATTTTCCTCTACCCAGAAGATGCACATTAACCTAATTAGACCTTCGTGACCTTCATGACACAGACACTCCATCACCATGGCACCAGTTATGTGACCAACCCACCCATCTGCCTGCTGTCCATCACCTGACATCAGTACCTGTGCATACCTGCCTTCCATGATGATGTGGAACAGATCACCACCCAATCACCTTAACAACCTTTCGCTATCCAAAAGAAGGATTAACAGCATTCAGCCTTGAGCAACCAGTCATCATTGCCTTACTAGACTCTGGTTTGGCCAGGTACTATTTGAGCTATGGCCATCACCAGAATTCCTGACTTTGACCCCCTTCCATGCCTCGGAGAGGTGAATCTCCTCTTTCTCTTTCTTTCTTTTTAATTTACTTTTTAAATAAACCATATTTTCTAATCTAACTTCTGTGCAATTCTTTGCATCTTTCACACCGCACTGGATTGCATATCAGACACCCACACCCCTGGTGGGTCTGACCCAACATTCTGGTACCCCCACTGGGATTGGGGCCTAACAGTGGTATAAGGTAAAAAAGAGCTGGTACGCTTTAATGGAGCATCTCCCAATATGTTTTGCTAGGAAAAACAGATACTTACTAAAGAAACAAACAAAAAGTACTAGATGAAATGAGGCTGAGTGAAACATTTTTGATATTGCCTTTAATTGCAGGATTTCATAGATCCTTTAATATGAGCACTGTTTATCTCAGAAAGCACATTTAATATGGATTATGCAATGATATTTGACTAAGAAGCTCTTTTCCCCCAAAAGCATCTCTGGGACCCCATGGATAATTCTTTAAAAAATGCTGCTTTGTTATATTTTACCCTAAGCACAGCAGAGACCTCAGTTATATATTCCTGTATGTTCTACTTGCTTCTGGACTGACATCTAACATCTATGTGAGTTTTACTCCACTTCCAGCTTCTAAATGAAAATAATAAAACCTGACCCCTACCAACCTCTGAGGGGATATTATAAAGTTCAATAAAATAAACATAGCAAAACTTAAAAAGCGGGTATTATTTCTGCTCTCTATTGAATCTTCAATAGCAACATTCCACAAAGCAATATTTCCCAGGGACACCTTTTAAATCACTTAAATACATAAAAATCAAGTAGAATTTAAAATCTAAAACTACTAAAGTGTAGTTACAATGAACTTCAGAGAAATAGGAGACAGAGGCATACAATTGCATACGGAAGGGAAGGACTAAAAGGAGAAAAGACCGCCACTGAGTGTCACTTTCTGGGCTAGTTCTTTCTGTTTCTCTTTCTGCTTTCAACTTTTAGTTGCTTTCAAAGATTGCCTGAGGACTGAGGAGAGGGGTCACCTTGACTAACTATTCTATTGAAAGGGGAGTACTCCTCTCCCTGATACCCATTCAAATCCTGCTGAGGCACTTTCTCTAAAGAGACAGCTTGACTGCTTTTTTATTATTGTTGTAAGCCTGTCTATTCACTAATCAACTGACTGAAATATCAGTTGACTTGAATAGGAGTCAACCGGCACTAAATCTCAAGTAATAGGAACTAAAAACTGAATTTAAAGAGTAAGTTTAGAGGTGAAAGCATAATGTTTATTGACACTGTATTTGGAAGTGGGAAACATGTTTCTAATTCCTCACTCCCCACAGGAAGCTTTTGAAGCAATTTGATGAAATTGCTTCAATCACTCTGTGAGGATGTTTTTTCATTTTTCAGGAATGAGTCTAATCATGGCTCTGCTGTGTTTTTATCTCTTTACCTTTAAAAATGACGATACTAGTGCCCACTTCAAAGGTTTGTTGTGAGATTTAAGTAAGATAATATAGATTAAACAAAAGGCACTTAGCAGGCATTCAAAAAATAACAGAAATAAGGCATAAAAAATGGAGAATACTGTGAATATGGTAAATGTTTTTTGTCAATAGTGCATGTCTGGACACATGACAGTCTGATTCCCACCTTTCCCATTTTATCCTCCACATGGCTGAGTTCATTTGCCTACTAGTTAAAGACAGACCTCGGCTCCAATCTTCAGAACGAATGTGCTCCACTATCCAGATAAATCTCTGTAGCTTACTCTTACACCCTCTGGTTGTTGATTGGCTCCTGCCCCATGTCCCAATCCCAATGCTGATTAATGGGCTCCTACTTCTTTGTTCCACCTGAGGCTCTTTATTACTAGCTGCCTGCTCTAGATGTTTTCTATGGCCAGAATTCTGTTTTGTTCTCACTGAAATTCTCCTCAGTTAATTCAGCTCGACCCTTAAAGCTGAGTTTGTTCTTGGAATTGATGGCGGTAGTGGTTGCATGCTCTGTTACTTAATGCCTTTATGGCATTCAAGTGAGATTTTTTTTTTTTTTTTGAGTTAGAGTCTCACTTGGTCGCCCAGACTGGAGTGCAGTGGCCGCTTCCGGCCACCGCAGCCTTGACCTGCTGGGCTCCGGCGATCCTTCCGCCTCAGCCTTCTGAGTAGCCGGAATTACAGGCATGCACTACCACGCCCAGCTGATTTTTTGATTTATTGTAGAGATGAGGTCTCGCTGCCCAGGCGGGTCTCGAACCCGCGGGCTCAGTCAAGTGAGATTTTATAAGAAAGAACTGAAAAAACAACTCACTGTAGAAATTTGTTAATTGTTATGTGATGTTAACAGATTAAAGTAATATATGTTTTTTGAATTCTGTAACAGTAAGCTCATAAAACACTGAGTATTCAAGAGGTAAACTTATTAGGGTCACCAAGTAAGTCAATGACTGAATGGCAATTAGCTCAAACTCTTTTCAGTTTTAAGCCATCTCTCTGTTTTCCAGAAAGATATTTTTTCTAAAAAATAAATGTCTATTGGCTACTCCTTAACCCTCTTTACTAATTGTGAAAGAAACACCAACAGGAAGTCACAGAACTTAGTGCTTCTGTGCCAGCCCTCACAGACCACACAGAAGCAAAAGCTAAATGTTTTGGCAGAGAGATTTGGCAATGAGAAGAGGGGAAGGCAAGCTGATTGTGCTGTCCCTAAGACAGGACAGAGGAGTGGTTACAGGCGGTGCTAGTGAACTGTCTACATGCAGCAGTGGAAGTGATTGGATAGGGAATTTAACCCAGTGAAGGAACACACATATTGCTCTACTTGATGTCAGGTTAAAATGAAAGTTGGCATTTTAAGAAGTGACTGAAACCACAAAGACTGCTTGTGAATAGAGAAAGTATAATACAGGGCAGGATACTTATGACCTATTTATGCTGTTTTAAATACTCAATATTGCTACTTTCTAGGATTAAAGCTATATAAAATAATACTGTCTGCATACTCTCTCAGGAACAAGTCCCAACTTAAAAACAATGCTTTACCAAAAAGAAAACTAGATACAAAAATTAATGCTTCTTTATATTTGTGATCTATTTTCTTTGAAGAGATTCAAGTTATCAATTAAAAAATTACTATAAAAGCACTTTCCTATGTTGGGTGAGATAAATCTGTTAAGTGCATACCATTATTATTATAATCACTAGAAATAAAATTAATATGTTTTAAAAATATATAACCCTCTACATTCTGTGAAATAAAAAGAATAATATTATTTAACATTTATTGAACTCTGGTACAGACACTTTATTTGGTGCTGTATGTTTATTTATCTCTCTTTAAAGGTCAAAACAAAATATGAGAAAAGTACTATTTTTCTTATAAATTAACAGAGGAGAAATCAAAGCATAATCATACACATTGTAGGTACCAGATCAGGGATTCAGAGCCATGTATGATTCTAGCATCAATCCTTTTAGCTAGGATTCTCAGTTAATCTAATTCTCTTAAAAAATAAACTGTTTTCCTAATGTACATTGAGAACATAATGATAAACCACTATATACGCACTAAAATGACTAAAATTTTAAAAGATTGACAGACAATACCAAATGCTATCAGGATATGAAGCAATTGAAACTCTCATGCATTGCTGGTTTGGTATAAAAGGGTACAGTCTATTTGTAGAACCGTTTGAGAGTTTCATGTAAAATCAGCATACTTTACAAACCTAGTTCCATTACTAGTCATTTACCAAGAGAGAAAAACACAAAATGCATTTATACACAATGATTATATCAGTTTTATAATATTCAAAAACTAGAAACAATCCAAATGTCCATTAACTGGTAGATAAATCATTTGTTGTAGAGCCCATGCAATGAGATATTATTCAATGGAAAAATGAATAAACTGCTGATGCTTGCAACAACATGAGAAAATTTCAAAAGCATTATGGTCAGCAAATTAAGTCCGGCAAAAAGTATAAATATTGCATGATTTCATTTATGTGAAATTCTAGAATAGATAAAACTCTGTAAGTGACATGATGCAGATCAGTGGCTGCTTAGTGCTGAGAGAGTAGGATTTATAGAGACATGAGGAAAATTTGGAGTGATATAACTTCCATATTTTCATTGTAGTGGTACTAACACAGGTTTATGCATTTTTCAAAACTCGTTGAACAGTACACTTAAAATGGGGGCATTATATTTTGCAAAAATTATACCTGAGCAAAGTCGAATTATACTGTTTCTTGTAATTAAATCACTACTGTGTAGGAAGCCCTAACATTTATTTCCTTGAACTTCCTGCCTCACCATTGTATGTAGGTGAGAATATGTGTATGTATTATAGTATGTATTAAGTTACTTATAAGATTGCATACTTACCAGCTTATAGCTTAGAATACTTTACAAAATTAAGTTATGCTTATTATGTGTATATATATATACACATATATTATACATATATATCTTTTTCTGTTTAAGTCTTTTTTGTTTGTCCATTTCATCTTCTTTTGCTGACTGAATCATAGTTATAACATTCTTTATTGATCCCATGGTGTGAAAAACTATGCACCCTGCCAGAATTTTGGAAAGTACAATGCGTAATGCCAAATATTCATATATAAGCAAAAGGAAAATTTGAATGAATCATTCATATTTATTGGCTTTCATCTCTATAAACCAAAAGCTCTTAAACCACACCTCATAAAAATGAATCAATGGGAAAGAAGACTTCAATGACAGCCTTGAAATGTTAGCTCTTGAATTATTGTCTCATGATTCCATATAGGTTGAATTGTGGTTTTTGCTAGTTTTGTTTACCTTTGGAAGTCAGTGCGCTATAGTAAGAAGAGTTTAAATGTTGAATCTAGGTGGGCTAGCTTGAACTTAAATACTAATTTCACCATTTACTTACTGGGTTACTTTGAACAACTGCCTCAGTTTTTTGATTGCCAAATTACTTATCTGAAAAGTAGGGATAAGGTTATAGGTATGAGGCAATTAGGAAAAGTACACGGCATATGAAGAATGCTTAATATCCACTATCCATGTTCATTATTATTTACTGTATTACATGTGGTATAGCGAGGAGAGTGCTGGTCTTAAAGTTAGAATCTTGGGTTAGTCTCTCTACTACACTCACTGCCTTGGCTTTGATTTTCCATTAATCTGTTTGTAAAATGTTTACAGTATAACAATGGTTTATTTTGAGGATCAAACAAGACTTTATATATGGAATTATATAGAGTAATACCCAGTACCTGATAGGTTCCCATAAATGTTAGTTAATTTGAAATTCAATTTTTATTGGAATTCTCCTATAAAATATATGATAACTCTATTAACTAGAATATCAACAAAAGTATTCCATCTACCAACAATGACTAAAGATAGGTATTTGCATAACTTGACTCAAGAAAAAAGAAACACTGAGATCACAGAATGAACCTTTCTTATTTTATCCAAATTCTTGACATCTTTAAAATAACTAAATGAATGACCAGATAGATAATCTGGAAGTTGTTTTATGATTCTGTGCCCCAAACTCTTGTTTGTGTCCTTTGTTAGATTTCTATGAAAATCTTGAAGGTGGGAAACAGAAAACAATGCAACTAAGAATAGCACAGCACTGATGATTTCTTTTGGCAGCACAACTGTTTTATTATAACTTGATTATTAAGCAGATGAATAAATCAGTTGTCAAAATAAACTTAAAGCCCTAAAGACTCCAGATCTGTAAAAGTATTCAATATGCAAATGCAAACAACATTTTGCATGATGAGAATGTTGTTATGAATTATTTCTCCACTGGGGATATTTTTTCCAATTGGATATTTATTGTCATAGACTAGATAAACTAGAGGAACATATAATAAATGAACAGATGATAAATCCCATTTGAAAACAAGGAAGCAAACTTTAAGAAAATAAAGCATAGTAATAAAGCCATATATTTCCCCCCAAATGAAGATAAAAATATTAACATATTTTCTCATAAAAGTCTAGTTAGTACATCTTTCGAAGCTTTGAATGAGAAAATAATATATTATGTAGCTTATTTATTTGTAGTTGACATATCACGGCACAAGGCCAAGCAACCTCAACAGAAGTATTTCTGCATAGAATTCTCTCTTTCTACCTGCAGCTATAATTATTCTGATTTGGGAGTCCATATATGGTAGAACGCCAAGATGTGTTAACACTGTCATGGTTTTTAGTTAAATATCTAGTGCATGTGAGACATTTTAATTTTCAGACCTTATTTTCCGCATTTAATTTAGAAAATATTTGTATACTTTTATCTAAAAAATTGAGTTTGTTTTATATAAAATATAAAAGCATATTTACTGATATTTAAGTATAGATTGAGTCAACAAGTATAGTTTAACAATAAGTTAAATTTCACCTGTAGTTTTGTGTGTGTGTGTGTGTGTGTGTGTGTGTGTGTGTGTGTGTGTGTGTATCAGAATCTTGCTCTATTGCCCAGGCTGGAGTGCAGTGGCATGCTCACGGCCACCACAGCCTCAACCTGCTGGGCTCAGGTGATCCTTCTACTTCAGCCTCCAAGTAGCTGGAACTACAGGCTTGCACCACCACTTCTAGCTAAGTTATTTTTAAAAATAAGTTACCAAAGCAGTAGCTTCACTCTTCATTACTTGGACTTCCATCTCTCATTCTCTCTGCTTTGTCAAAAAGTTCAATTCTCAGGACAGTACAGGGCATTTAGGACTTCAGTTTGCTCTTGAATAGGTTACTATCAAAGTAGTCATAAAGAATTAATAAATCATAAAGAGAAATAATCAGAACCAAATAAATAGCAAAAGAACAGTTGTTAGCTAAAACTTCCTATTTCAGGAGCCATAATATAAATTCATTATGCAGAGAAAAATCTTTGTTTCATAGATGTATATATATTTTTTGTAACTACTTTCCACAGAATATTCTTTTTGCAATCCCATCCTGGAATTTCGGGCTATAATGTGATAAAGTTTTTACTGAAGTCAAAATATTCTGACTTTGTATTACACTACTCTTTGTGCTATATCAGATAAAGTCAAAATGACAGACTCAGACAACTCAAATTAATTGTTCATTTTTAAAAACAGAAAACTTTATTTTTATGAAACCAACAATTTTTTGATAAAAATTTATTACCTAGCTTGTAATGTATTGCTCATGCACATGAACATACTTGAACATACTTGCCAAATCTACCTGTTCCTACATTTGTGCCAAAAATAAGATTAGTTAATCTTTGAGTCTCTGTTACTTTTTTTTTTTTTTGAGTTGGAGTCTCACTCCGTCGCCCAGACTGGAGTGCAGTGGCCGCTCCCGGCCACCGCAGCCTCGACCTGCTGGGCTCCGGCGATCCTTCCGCCTCAGCCTTTCAAGTAGCCGGAACTACAGGCGCGTGTTACCACGCCCGGCTAATTTTTTTGATTTTATTGTAGAGATGAGGTCTCGCCAAGTTGCCCGGGCGGTTCTCGAACCCGCGGGCTCAGGCATTCCGCTCACCTCAGCCTCCCAAAGCGTGGGATTACAGGCTGAGCCACCGAGCCCAGCTCTCTGTTACTATTTGAATAATGGAGATGTATAAGTAAATTAAGTTATCCACTGAAATATCACACAAATGTGTGAAAGTCTTAGTCGCCTATTTTTTTCATTTCAATGGTAAAATTTTATGAACTAAATCACTAAACTATTTTCTAGGTTCAAAAAAATGTCAATAATATTTAAAACAAAACATTTATGAATTCAGTGTGAACAATTTATGCATACTTCAATAGCTCTGATGTCTAATTTCATAATTTGTAGGATTTGAACATGGCAGACAGTTTGTGCGTCTTTGACTCTCTTCTGGCACCAATGTCTCTTTCTTCAAGTATAGTAACATCTTTTTTTTTTTTTTTTTTTTTTGAGTTGGAGTCTCACTCTGTTGCCCAGAGTGGAGTGCAGTGGCCGCTCCCGGCCACCGCAGCCTCGACCTGCTGGGCTCCGGCGATCCTTCCGTCTCAGACTTCCAAGAAACCGGAATTACAGGCATGCGTTACCACACCCAGCTGATTTTTTTATTTATTGTAGAGATGAGGTCTTACTGCCCAGGTAGGTCTCGAACCCACGGGCTCAGGCAATCCACTCACCTCAGCCTCCCAAAGGTGCGGGATTACAGGCTGAGCCACCGAGCCCGGCTGTATAGTAACATCTTGACTTCCCTTTGAGGAGCCCACCTTTCCTTACTTTTGGTCTAGTCTCTAGGGTTGGACACCCAATGCCTGATCAATCAAACTGTTTTAGATGCTATTAGAAAACAGGATCTCTCATAAGATGAAGGAAACTAAGCCTGAAGTTTTGGGGACCATCTTGTAATCACAAGGAGAGAGCCAACTAGTGAATGAAGTCAACTCAGAAACAAGGAAAGCTAAGATATGGAATTATATTTATTCCTAATAGTATTTCCTGACACCAGTTGTAGTCTGTAGTCAGCTTTACTTTTGGACTTAATTAAAGTGAGCCTATATATCTACCCTTTTATTTTATTTTGCTTTATTTTTCTGTATAAAGATGTAGTTTTGGTTTTCTGCTACTTGTCACCAAAAAAGTACTGATTATTACAATGAGTAGATGGATGATCAAAATTTTAGTGCTTCACCATTCCTGCCCTCAAAGTTAACAACCCTGAAAATGTCATAAAGGTGTATGTTGAACCTCATATATGTATCAAAGCCTTAAGTATGTTGCTGTGCTATAGCAGTGACTTGTCTTTTGGTCATATTTCTGAACACTAATGCTGATGTACCAGTATGGTGCTACTCAAAGAAAAACAAGATTTCTCTTCAGGATAGCAGGCAAAGTAGAGAATACCCGAATTGTATGAATCAAATATCAATCAGGTATAATAAATGTTACTTACAATTAAAGTTATATGACTTTTAAAAAATAAAAATATATCCACACATTGTATCAAATAGTACAAAAGAAATATATTATCCAAAAGAGGCCAAAACTATTTTTACATTTCTTTAATTTTTCCTTTAAGACAACAAGAGTCAGAGATTTGCTTCTCTAAAAATGACAGCCTTCATATCTGATGTCTAAGCTTCTCTCCTTTCTTTTCTTCCACTCTTCCTCCACAAATATTTTTAGCAGTCCGCTCTTGCTAGGTGATACAGCAAATGCGACAGATACAGGAATGGACAAAGGAATAACTTCCTTTGGTATAAACTTTTAAATTTTATCATAAAGTTATTATAGAAAATGTAGGTAGGTATTCTAGGGTCTACCAAAATTACGGATACTTCCTTTCTATAGGCAAGACCATATTGTAGTAATTTTCTTCCAGGCAATTAGGTAGAAAATGCAAAATGTCATTTTTATTTTTGCCAGCTTAAAAAATGGACCCATAGGAAATCTCCCTATTAAATTCAGTACTAACACCTTTAACACTGGCACTGGTCAGGTTCTCTGCCTGGAAGATTTGTCTTCAAACATCTGAAAAATCCTGGGTCCTGAGAGAGGGGTTGTCCAGGGTGCTCTGAAAGGATGAACAGGTAAGCATACCAAGAAAGGAGAGATGTTCACCTCTTTTTAAAAAAATAAATGTTGTGTGTTTTTAAGGTTTACAACATGATGTTATGGTATGCATATAGATAGTAAAATGGTTACTATAGTGAAGCAAATTAGTATATCTGTCATCTCACGGAGTTACTTTTTCGTAACAAGAGCAGCTAAAATCTACATATTTAACAAAAATCCCCATTTAAATACAATTTTATTATCTATAGCCCTCATTTTGTACATTAGATGGCGAGATCTTTTCATCCCACGTATCTGCTACTTTGTATCCTTTGACCTACATGCCCCCATTTTCCAACCCCACCCCCAACATCCATGGTTACCACTGTTTTATTCTCTAACTCTGTATGTTTGACCTTTTGTTTTGTAGATTTCTTAAGTGAGATCATGCACTATTTTTCTTTTTGTGTTTGGCATATTTCATACAGCATAATGTTCTCCGTGTTCATGTATGTTGTGGCAAAAGCCAGGATTTCCTTCTTTTAAAAGCAGATATGTATCTGATATTTCTTTACTTATTTGTCCATTGATGGACACAGGTTGGCTATTGTGAACAGTGCTGAAATGAACATGGGAGTGCAGCTATTTTTACAAGGTTGTGATTTTATCTTCTCTAGGTATATACATAGAAGAGGGATTGCTGGGTCATTTGGTAACTTTATTTTTAATTTCTTTAGGAATCTCCATACTGTTTTCCATAATGACTGTATCAATCTACATTCCCACCAACAGTGCACTAGGGTTCCCTTTTCTTCCCATCCTTGCCAACATTTATTATCTATTTTTTTTTTTCATAATAGCCTGCCTAACAGGTGTGAGGTGGTATCTCCTAGTGGTTTTACTCTGCATTTCCCTGATAATTACTGATGTTGTGCACCTTTTCCTATACCTATTGGCCATTTCTGTGTCATTTTTGAAGAAATGTCTGTTGAGGTCCTTTGCCCATTTTTTAATTAGGTTATTTTCCTGTATTGTGTTGTAAGAGGTTTTATACAGTTTGGATACTAATTCCTTATCAGATATGTAGTTTGCAATTTTTTTCCAGTCTGTAGACGGCTTTTTTCATTTTATTGATTGTTTTCTTTGCTGTACAGAAGCTTTTTAGTTAATGTCATCTCTTTTGTTTATTTTTGTTTTTGTAGTCTGATCCTGTAGCTTTTGGTATGATTTTCAAAAAATCATTGTCAAGGCCAATGTTGAGATTTTCCCATATATTCTCTTCTAAGAGTTTTATGATTTCAGACCTTACATTTAAGTTTTTAATACATTTTGCATTGATTTTTGTTTATGGTTAGGGTTAGGGTCAAATTTTATTCTTTTGTATGTGGAAATCCAAATTTTCTGCATCATTTACTGGACAGACTATCCTTTCTCATCTGATCTCTTTCATTATTCTACTCAGGGGAGACATTTAGGTCCTGATGGTAACAAGGACCAAATTTTGGTCCTGGAAGAAACAAGTAAATCACTACTTACTTATAATAAATTTGGGATACTGATAAACAAGTTTCTCCCTATTATTTCTTTTTGTTTTTTGGGGGGTTTTTTGAGTTGGAATCTCACTCTGTCACCCAGGTTGGAGGGCAGTGGCATGCTCCTAGCCACTGCAGCCTAGACCTGCTGGGCTCCTGCAATCCTTCCACCTCAGCCTTCCAAGTAGCTGGAACTACAGGGTGTGCTACCACGCCCGGCTAATTTTTGATTTATTGTAGAGATGAGGTCTCGCCAAGTTGCCCAGGTGGGTCTCGAACCCATGGGTTCAGGCAATCCTCTAGCTTTGGCCTCCCAAAGTGCTGGGATTACAGGCTGAGCCACCGAGCCTGGCCATCTCCCTATTATTTCAAGGTAACTAAAAAGGCAAACAAGTATGATGGCAAAGCAAACAGAAACTTCCTTCTTTTCCAAGATTTGTAGTTGTACTATGTTTGTCTTCTTCATTAGATATGTACACTAATTTTAGAAAAGATCATAGTTCTTGACATAAATTGTAAAGAACAATAGATAGTGGACATGGTAGTCAATCTCATTGGTTTCCTTTAATTAAAAAAAAAGTAGTCTTTATATGATGGTGTTAAGAGCATTAAGTTATTTGTAAAGGTTGTTCCCAAGGATTTCCCTCAAAAATGACAACCTTCTGGGGACTGATTCCAAATTCAGTGAATGGTGATTCTATCCCTTGCCTAAATCTATACTAATTAACCCATTTCTAATCCTGAATTAAAGAGTAATTATTGATTGCTCTGTTTACTTCAGGACTTCTTAGAATATTAAATATGCTAGGAAAAAAAGTTCAAAGAGGGGTTTTATGTTGCATTCCCTAAATTTATTTGATCACTGTTTTTTCTTCCCATATAATTTCTTAACATTAATGTTCTGCAGAACAATTAATGTGAAATTAGTTACTGCCTACAAATGAGTATTTTCTGTGTTAAAATAAGCCAGCTGTTTCCACTTTAAACAGTTGTGTCAGGAGAATTGCTATGTTTAATGCAAACATTAACAGCATCTGTATAAAAATAATGACCATAGCTTCTTAAACAGAGTAGATCGAAGTAACTATTTGTTAAGAGGATAAACAGATGAATGAATCATAGTATGGCAATATCTGCACCTTAGACTCTTCCTCCAAACTCCTTCTGGCTCGGATGGACATTATGGACTCTACAGCTGATACTCCATTGTGAGCACTGGCACTGTCATACAAACCATGAGCAGGTCCCTAGGACTCCAGGCTCTTTCCATTTCTGGCCTTTACATATATTGCTTCCTGCTTCTAAAATAATCTTTGCTTCATTCTTGTCTAGCTCCTATTCTTCCTCCAGATATCAGCTCAGACATCACTTCCTCCAGGAAGCCTTACCTGACAGTTTGAAATTGAGATAGATGTTCTACATACTTACAAAATAGTCTCTGCTTACATTTACTGTAGGACTTAAGATTCCGTGTTGAAACTGCCTTTTGGTTTTTCTTTGATTCTCCTATTGAGATTGAAGCTCCTTTGAGCAGTGACTTTATCTTGTTCACCTGTGTGTACCCAATACTTAACATAGTGCCTAGGACACAGAAGTTACTCAATAAGGTTTTGTAGTTGTCCAAGCTTACGGCTAATGAGAGGCAGATCTAGATTTAAATCCGGATCTATCTGTGTCTGGGACATTTATTTTCTACTATGTTGAGAAACAAACCTCTTCTGAACACACACTCACTGAAACATACAGTTATTAAAATCTACTCTTGAAAGTATTACACAGTACAGGCTGACAATCTTTGTTAGGGAAAGACCCGCAACTAAAGTAAATTATTCTAAATCCTTTCACTGGAGTGAGACAAAAGTTGGCACTACAAGTGGTGTTTCTACTGCCACACGTTTTGGCACTGGTGCGTTTCTCATGTGATGAAGCAATAATAATACCTACAATCCAGTCATGTGGAATGAATATGTCACAGATGGACTGCACAAAATGTCCTCCCTAATCTAGCAACATTATTCTATAAAATGTATCTAAAACATAGTGACTCGTCCAATTTACTTAGCAGGAATGAACTGTTTTGCAAGTGTTTCTAATAATAAAAGGAATTACATTTTAAATCTTTTCACTTAAGCTAAGTATATTTTAACTCCATTTTCATTATGTGCTGCAGCTTGTAATGCATTTGTGCTACAGAACAACGGGCCTTTCATTCTCAACTGCAATGATGAATTATGCAAGAGTTTCTAAGTGGTTTTTTTTTCCTTAATCATTTTGATGTTCAACTTTTAGATGGTGATAACATTACAGACCATTGCATCTGAGAGGAAGAAAGAAGAAAATCCAACAATAGCTTTTACAGCTGTACAGAATGTATTTTATACCCGCCTCAGTGGGAAAGTTTATTTGTAATTCAGATGGCACAGACTGAACACATAGTCCATTCATTATCGTCATTCACCCCTTTTAATGGATTTGATGTCTGAAGACCTGAATTGCTAAGTTACTACCTAGAGCAGAGATTGTCAATCACATGGTGTTTTGCAAAACAATTGAGTTAGCATTTTAAAACTGGGAGAGTTAGCTCCTCAAAATCTTTATTTCTGACTTCTCTTGAAAAATGACTTGATCTGGAGCCAGATGCCCACTGAGCATATCTTGGATAGCTGCTGCTGCGTGTTCTTTTCATTCATAAGTATCTCTAGCTCCCAGAACCACAGGTCTCCCTTCCATGTTACTTTGATGACCCTCTTGGCATTAAGCTGTTAACATCTGGATGAAAGTATTCCTATTTATATAAATAACAATAATTGTATCTATCAATCAAATATGTCCAAACAAAATCTATTTTCAAGATCAATAGCTCTTGAGTTTTTCATCTTCATGAAGTGCTAGAGAGTATTTTGCAAAAATAGAGTGATATAAAAAGCAGAATAAGTTAACTTTTGGTCAATGCTATTTTGCTTTTGAATTAATTTAGTGTAGTAAGAGTTTGTTGAACATCAACGAAGCCCTGGGGATTTAGCCATCTGCTTTTGAAGAACTTACTTTCTCTGCCTGTTATCAGAGAACTCTCAACAAGCAGTGATAGGATTGTGGATTTGGGATAAAGATGGCTGTAATTTGTTAAATAAAGCAGAGATGGAAGAATTAAACTTCTTTTTCAGTTATTTTTTTCAGAATTGTATTAGTTCATAAGTAAAGATCATAGACTTTCCAACAAAATTAAGGAAAGCATAAATCCTCAGTTACATTTATTTCTGAGAAAAAAAGGTGTTCTGTAAGCACTTTTCTTCTTAGGGAAATAATTCTTTAAAAGTAAAGTTCACTTGTTCTCTCACTGGGTATAGTTTCAGAAAGTAGGTCATTGCTTTCTTCACCAAATTAACTAAATATGTTAGTCCTTGAACTTTAAACAAAATCACATTTTAATGCTAGAATGGTCATGGTGTTCTCCATCTATTCCTTAGTTGTGAAACAGCTGTTTACATGTTCTTTGCCCTGCTTTATTGCCTTCAGTATTCTTCAGTGTTTCATCTCTTCTACTTTCAAGGCTGAAGAGCCCAGATATTTGCCAATTCCTAACACCAACTCCCCTGACTGTGGCTATCTGCAGCATTTTGAGTTTAGAATTTTTCATTAGTTTGATTTGATTTTCTATAATAGCTCCAACATGTGAAATGGATCCAGAATGTCTAGCAAAGTGATAAACCAATGATTGTACTTGATATTGTTTTTCCTCTAAAATTGCTTCTTAATCTCCTTTAAAACTGCTGTGGTCCTTACAACCAACACCTTTTCCCTATATGATGGTGCTGGTGCCATAGGTGAGTGGAAATTGAATATTTAGTTGTATTTTTCTATAGCCATGTTGACTATCTTGTAGCCTTTAACAAACTCTACAGTAACAAATCAGTAACATTGCTCCGGAGGTTGCCTCTGAATGGAAGCCCCGTGACTTCTTTCCCTTCAGCAAATTCCTAACTTTCTCAGTTGCTGCACCCTTTCTGCTTTCACCATTCCACCAATGTCTCTTCTTTGGCTGAGGTTCCCAGGGGGCTGCACATTGTCAAATTCAGTAGACCCTCCTCAGTTTTTGTTCTGCTTGAACTTTCTGCAGTGCTTGAACCTCTCCTTGAAACTTCTATTACCTTGTGTGACACTATAATCTCCTAGTTTTTCTTCCTTTCTATATTTCTTACTGTTTCTTTCCTTTTTAATTCTTTTGTTGCTGTTGTTTTGAGTCGGAGTCTCACTCTGTTTCCCTAGGCTGGAGTGCAGTGGTACGCTCATGGCCACTGCAGCCTTGACTCGGGTGATCCTTCGTCTTTGGTCTTCTTTTTTTTTTTTTTTTTTTGAGTTGGACTCTCACTCTGTCATCCAGGCTGGAGAGCAGTGGCATGCTCCCGACCACTGCAGCCTCAACCTGCTGGGCTGAGGCGATCCTTCCACCTCAGCCTTCCAAGTAGCTGAAACTACAGGCATGTGCCACCATGCCTGGCTAATTTTTTGATTTATTGTAGTGATGAGGTCTCACCAAGTTGCCCAGGCTGGTCTTGAACCCATGGGCTCAGGCAATCCTCTCACCTCCGCCTCCCAAAATGTTGGGATTATAGGTGTGAGCTACCATGCCTGGCCCCCTCCTCAGCCTTCTAAGTAGCTGGAACAACAGGCATGTGCCACCACGCCCAACAGGCATGTGCCAACAGGCATGTGCCAGCTATTTTTTAAAATTTATTGTAGAGACAAGGGTTTACCATGTTGCTAAGGCTGGTCTCGAACCCCTGGGCTCATGCAGTTCTCTTGCCTTGGCCTGCAAAAGTGCTGGGATTGCAGGTTCGAGCCACCATGTCCGGCTTGCCTATTCTCAAATAAAATAAAACTGGCTGGGTGCCGTAGCTCATGCCTATAATTCCGGCACTTTGGGAAGTCAAGGCAGGAGGATCACTTGAGCCCAGGAGTCAGAAATCAACCTGGGCAACAGAGTAAGGCCTCATCTCTACTAGAAATACAAAAATTAGCTGAACATGATAGTGTGTGCCTATAGTCCCAGCTACTCGGGAGGCTGAGACAAGAGGATCACTTGAGTACAGGAGGTCAAGACTGTGGTGAGCCATGATTGTGCCATCGCACTCCAGCTTGGGTGACAGAGATCCTCAAAATAGATACATAAATAGTAATAAATAAATACACAAAATAGAAATGCATTCTATTTTCTTTCACATGCTCATCTCTTCCCTGATGGATCTACTACACACAACTAGACTCACTCTTATGCCACCAGATACCAGAGCTGTATCTTCAGTCTAGATCTCTCTTTTCTGTCCCTCACTCTTATGCCCAACCCTTGAATACACACTCACATTTAGTTGGATTTTAGGTAGTTCAAATTCAGCTCATATTTTGCACTCAGGCCTGATCTTTTTCTTTTATTCCTTATCATGGGGAATACCTTGACATAGTCAAAACACCAAGCTAAAACCTGTAATGGATTCTGATCTTTTTCTTCTTCATCTTAAGTCCAAGCATTTACTCCAAAAAGATGGAAAACTGTTTTAGAGACCATTAACTTTCTGTTTCACTGGCCAGTTCTCTTTTCCACTTGCTGCCATCTTGGAACAAATCCTCTAGATATTTCACATGGACAATCTAATTCATGTTGGGCTCCTCTAACCTCCCCCAAAGATCTAGACAATAATTTCTTTAAATGTCAATCTGTCCTTCTTACTCTCAATTTAAAATCTTTCATGGGCTCAGTGCCTATAGCAGAAGTTTTATTTTTATTTTTTATAGGAGAAGTCTTAAGTGGAAGCCTAAACAGAAGAACACTTAGCAGTTTTCATGTTTCAGCAGTCCCTGAGGTGTCTCTACTCTTTATATTTTGAAAATCACCAGTCTGCAATATGAAATATGAATTTTTTCATTTGGTCAGCAAGGCCTTCCCTGTCCTGTTTCCGACTTCACTTCCCCTTTCCCCTGCTCTCCACCATACTGATCTTCCTCCCTTACTCTAAACTGGCCACTTTTGTTCTGAGGCACACAGTTGTTCCACATCATCTACTGGCTGCCAGGATGTTCTTCCTCAGCTTGCATGACTGACCACTTTGGGCTAATCTTTAAGACACTATTAAACTGTTCCATCAAATGCATATCTCAATGCTTCCCTTCTTGCCAACACCCTCTCCCCACAGCTGCATTGATCGCTCCTGCTCCTGAGCATCATAGTATTTTTATGTGTCTACATGTTTTGTACATATCTCTATTTTATGTGTACATTTGTTTTCAGTTGCTTATGGGTTAATCTCTTCCATTAGTTTGCAAACTACTTGAAGGCAAGTGCTAGATTCATCTACGTATTACCAAACTCTAGCAGAATGCATGGATCAAATTCAACATCTGATGCATTTTCCCGATGATTTTGGAGAGTTTTCTTTTTTCTGGACATATTACTTACAATATCTAATCTTCAAGACACAAATGCACTTACAGGCCCCTCTGCACAGTTCTTCAGTGTCTTTATTTATGATATGAATAAGAGTCAACCAAAGGATTCATCTTCATAGATTTTATTTTAAATATTGGAAATTTCTTAAGGTCATTCATTCATGTATTAGTTTTTCCAGTGAACAGTGATTGAGAACCCAGACACAGAGAAGAGGAGATATCCATTTCTGTGTGTTGAGGCTTGCTGTCCATGGTGATAGCTTACAACCTTAACATGTTATGAATACTTTGAAGAGAAATTAAATTTCACATTTAATAGACTAGAATGGATGGTGAAGTTCAAGAAAGGAAGAATAAAGCTTTTATTATTTTGTCATTTCTCTTGAATGTGTTTATATATTGAAGTCAATATCACCTCATAAGACATGCTCGCAAGATGCAAAACTATATCCAGGATTCATTTTATGTCTAAACATTTAATAAAGTCTTCTTTCCATTAAGGTAACTATAAGGATATTTTAGACTTTAGTATTATATATATATATATAACTTTTATATACAGGAATAAGCTGATTCTTATCCTATTTTGAAGGAGTAGTTTATGTGATTGTATGTTATTAAACTGGGAATTAGAAAACGGTTGTTAATATTATTTCCAATAAAAGACCCAGAGTTGATCATTTTAGCACAAAACAAAACTCCTTCTGGCAAAGATTGCTCATGCCTGTCAAACTCAAAATGTTTGTCACTTTAAATGTTCACATGTTTATACAATAGGCATGGAAAACACTTGGATTTTCTTGGACTGATTTATAATTTTAGAAAAGGTCAAGGGGAGACTAAATATTATTGAATGTCAATTATGTACTAAGGTTTTGCCAGTTACTCTCCTTAATCCTCACAACAAAGCTTGAAACAAAAGTATTACCAGTGGGAAAAATTGATCTCAAGATAAAGTAGTTTGTCCCAGATTCCTGACTAGAAATTGGCAGAGTCTGATTTAGAACTTAGAGTTCTAATGTCCATCCACAATCTTTCTACTCTGCATTGCTGCCTTTAATTAAAGTGTCTGAGGTCAGTGAGGAACAATAGTATCTAAGAAAATGGGCTAAAATATTCCAACTTTTGGATGATACCACTTTAGGCCTGACTCTCTTTTTATTATTATTTGTCACAGAGACGCACTCTTTCTATTTACAATTGTGATGTACCTTTCTCTGTGCATAGTTCTTTCTTGCTCTCTCCTAAGGCTATGAAGCTTGTTAGAGTTGAGATTCATGATGTGACATATAGAGCATACAGGTCTACTAACCAGAAATTACAATTTTAAAACTTAGTTGGCCATCAGTAAAACAAATGTGTGCTTTTCTTTTTGGGTCAAAGAAAATATGGAATTAACGAAACCCTTTTCTACCTTGCTTGAGTCCAGTGGAAAATTATCATTTAATTTCCTATTCTTTTTAATTATTGCACATTTTGTGGTTACTAGGACTTTTAGAAATCTCACATTCTTTTCTGCTGATGCATTACTCTATAGACCAGTTTTTGCATATCACGAAGAAAGACTTGCTGTCCAAATACAAAAATGTCAGTTCTAGAGTAGAATATATATAGGTCAGGAAATAATGTGCAGTTTGTTGGATCAGGAATTTTATATTATCACTTTATTTCAAAGCATTAAGATGCAATTGCAATTAATTCAGTAGTGGAATCCTCTGTACAATTTTTTTTTTTGAGTCAGAGTCTCACTGTTGCCCAGACTGGAGTGCAGTGACATGCTCACAGCCACCACAGCCTTGACCTGCTGGGTTCAAGTGATCCTTCCACTTAATCTTTCTAAGTATGTGGAACCACAGGCACATGCCACCACAGTCTACTGATCTTTCAATTTATTGTGGAAACGAGGCTGCACCAAGTTTCCCAGGTTAGTCTCAAACCCGTGGGCTCAGGCAGTCCTCTTGTCTCTGCCTCCCAAAGTGCTGGGATTATAGGCATGAGCCACTGCACCTAGCAAAAAATGTTAAAAGATGCATCTGTTACCTGATTTCCATTATTTTTCTCCAGATCATATTAAATAATGCTGATTTTCCAAATACTTACGAAGCAACTAAATATACTTCATTAATGCTTAGTCACAAATTTATATAATCCCACACATCTATCATGGGAGTAAAATCACTACAATCTTTTCTTAGGCAAGCAAAAAAAAAAATGAAAATTGCAGCTTGTGCTTTTCATTGAGCTTTTGGATAAAGGAAGCCCATTATTAAAACAAATTGCCATCTGAACTAATGGCATAATGAATGGGAGAAATGAGGTCTATATTTGCATATGCTTAATTTTATGTTTCCATAAGCTTTCATAAAAAGCTTAAATTTACAAAACCTCCAGTTATAACTCAGTTTTTTTGAAGTACTTGTACCATAAACAATTTTATTATTCTCTATGATTTCAGTTAAAATCTACTTTGAGTTTTTAGCAGTTTTATTTTGTGCAACAGAGAATCACCAAAACAGGAAACTCATTTTTCCCCATAGTAATAGAATAAAAAATTTATCCCAGTGTTTATCCTTTCCTCCTCTCTGCTAAGCACTAATAACTTCTTAAGTGCACAGATTCCTCTAAGACACTGTCTCCCACACCATCCAACTTCTCATCCACCCAGAGCCCCACCCCCAAAACAAACAACTTGAATTTGATAATAAGCAGGAAATAAGACACTGAGTGAACTGAACCAAGAAAAACAGAGTAAAGACTTGCCTTCTTATCCATGTTGTTCGGTGAACGTGCAAGTCATACTCTCTTTGCCTAGTTTTCATGTTTAGTGGCAGAACCAGTCCAGAATCCTCATCCGGGCTAAAATTTGCACTACAACATACTGTGGCTTATACTGAATTCAGCTAATGATTCTGTTAGCATCTGCACTGTGCATATAGATATATGTTGTCTCAGTACTTCCACACTTTTTTTTTTGGAGTCAGAATCTCACTCTGTCACCCAGGCTGGAGTGCAGTGGCACGCTCATGGTCACCTCAGTCTTGACCTGCTGGACTCAGGTGATCTTTCTGCCTCAGCCTTCCAAGTAGCTGGAACTACAGGTACACACCACCAAGCCCGGCTAATTTTTTTTGTTTATTGTAGAGACGAGGTCTTGCCGTGTTGCTCAGGTTGGTCTTGAACCCCTGAGCTCAGGCAATCCTCTTGCTTCTGCCTCCCAGAGTGCTGGGATTACAAGTGTGAGCCACTGTGCCTGGCAGTATTTCCACACATTTTAAAGAACTATTCACTTGTCCCACAAATATTTATTAAGAACCTACTATGGGCCAGAGATACAGCTATAAACAAAATGGACAAATCCCTTGTTTTCACAAAGCTTAAATTCTAGTAAGGCAATGAATAAGTTAACAAATGTATACCATAGTTTTTTTGTTTGTTTGTTTGTTTGTTTTGAGTTGGAGTCTCACTCTGTTACCCAGAATGGAGTGCAGTGGCCACTCCTGGTCACCACAGCCTCAACCTGCTGGGCTCCAGAAATCCTTCCGCCTCAGCCTTCCAAGGAGCTGGAACTACAGGCGCACGCTATCATGCTCAGCTAATTTTTTGATTTATTGTAGAGACAAGGGCTCACCAAGTTGCCCGGGTGTGTCTCGAACCCACGGGCTCAGGCAATCCGTTCGCCTCAGCCTCCCAAAGCGCGGGATTATAGCCTGAGCCACCGAGCCCAGGTATACCATAGTAATAGATATCCAAAGCAGTACCAGGAGACAGACTATTTTAGAAAGCAGCTTTGTGAGTGCATTTTGTGGCTATGTAATTTTTTCAAGATGAGATCGAGACATGTGGGAAGTATCTTAGCTCATTTAGTGTTGTTATACCAGAATACCTGAGGTTGAGTGATCGATAAACAAAAGAGGCATTTTTAGCTCGTAGTTCTGCAGGTGGGAAGTACAAGAAGCACGGCACTGTCACCTACTTGGCTTCTGGCAAGGGCTTTTCATGCTGCATCATAATGTGGTAGATTATGTCAAGGGGGAAGTGGACATGTGTGAAGAGACAAAACCTGAGTGGTGTCCTGGCTTCATAACAACCCACTCTTGCAGGAACATTCCCAGGAGAATGAACCCTATTTGGGGGGATTGAGAACTCACTCACTACCAGAACACCACCAAGCCATTCATAAAGGATCCTCCCCTGAGATTCAGACAGCTCCCACTAGGGCCTCCTCCTAACCTGAGCATACTGGGGATCAGATTTCAACATGAGTTTGGTGGGAACAAGCTCAAACCAGAGCAGGAAGGCTGATGAGACCTTGTCTCTACAATAAATCACAAAATACTAGCTGGGCGTGGTGGCATGTGTCTGTAGTTCCAGTTACTTGGAAGGCTGAGGCAGAAGGATGATGGCCTGAGCCCAGCAGATCAAGGCTGTGGTGGCTGTGATCATGCCACTGCACTCCATCCTGGGCAACAAGAGTGAGATTCCAACACACACACACACAAAAGAAAGTATATATTTTTCTATCTTGATCCTTTGTACTTTATTCAGTAGATGTGCACACACACACACAGTGTGTTAGTAAGGTTGATATGATAATGGCTTTTTGATGAATGTTAAATAGTTATTTTAAGTACAGATCATCTCTTTTCATTGTGTCATCATTCTCTTGTACACTAATTTATTTCAATGATATCATCGAACAGTGTTAACATATCTAGCTGTTGATGCAAAATGCTTTGAAAGGCCAATAGACATAGAAAAAACACAATGCAACAGAATGACTTAGCAAAGCAGAACACACTGAGTTCTCATTACAACTGTGAAGAAACTTTTTCCCCTTCCTAGGGAATTCTAGTGTGTTGCAGAACAGAAAGAAGAGTCCTATGTCTCTGGCATCCAGTACTCTCAGGAGAGAGTAGTGATTTTACTTATAGCTCCTCAAAGACCTTAAGACAAGAAGCAAGTGTTTTCTTTTTCTCCCCCACTTGTCTTAAATATCTGAGAGTTTCCCTCTACACTTAAAAAACAAATATGAAGTTGATAATGCTAATAATTATAATATTCGGTGATATTAAGCTCTACTATATTCCAGGCACTAAGTTAAGTAATTTACATGAAATTACCTCTTTCAATGAAAACAAAAACCCCACGACCCAAATATTTTGATGCACATGTTGTGAGAAGTCCTAAAGAGGCCAAATGTCTTGCTCAAGCTCGCATATGTAGGGCATGGGCCCTAGCAATTAGATTCAGGGTCTCAACTCTTAAATACAAGCCATTTGTGGGAGACAGATTCCAAGTGCAAAGGTGCTTTTAAAAAAATGAGCGCAAGATAAGGGGCAAGAAATGTCTGAAATTGGTCATTGGTCCAGATCGGGAGGAAAGTAGTTGAGTGTGGTGAAAAGATGGCTTTTCTAAGTTTGTCTGCTTTTTTTTTGAGGGTGATTCCCATGAGCACAACAGAGAAGTAATTAAACGAAAGAGCAGGTTGATAAAAAAAGAAACCTGAGAGAAAATGAGACATCTTTTCATTACAGGAGTTTTTTAGATGAGATCTTCAGTAAGGAATTTGTAGGGTATGTTTGGAAAGACCAGGGAAAAGCCTTACAAATATCAACCCAAATCAAAAGGCTACTTGTGGTTGGTGGCTACACAGGCCTAATTACCTATGACATTCTGGTCTCTGCTTCTTCTTCTCTCCTTTGGCTGCTAATTATTATTTATGTTAATAGATACATCTCTGATCATGTATTCATAATCAACCAAAATGCCATGCAATATGTCAAACACTGATTTAGGAGTCTGAGATATATGGAAATTAAAGAGCTAATTTCTGCTTTAAAAGAGCTTATGGAATATTTCTTTTTTCTTTCCTATAATCACTGAACAAATAGTATGATAGTAAATTACATGCCTTATACCACTGGACTGTGGCTTATGAACAAAATCTAGAAGGAATATGTACCTCTGTGCACCAGGCATTCCAGAAAAGAGACAGAAAGTAAACAAATAATGACAGATGAAGAAAATCTCTCTGAGATGGTTCCATCTAAGCTGATGGAAAGACGAAATGCAGACAATCATGGAAAACACCAATTAAAAAAAAAAAAAGAAAAGAAATCCAGGCAAATAAAATGAAAAGCTTACCATGGGAAGTAGGTGGAATTACAGGGAGTAGATCAAATGACTCAATATAGATAAAAAAAGAACTAAAATCTTGTTATTTGCAGAGGCAATAATGAACCAAGTTTTAAGATCTTTCAATAATTTCTGCTTTATTTTCCTGTTTTCAAAGCAGTAGAATGATAATTTGATGAACCAAAGAGCTTTGAAGAGGTAAAGAAAAAAAATTCTACTCAAATTTTAACAAGTCTTTGAAATATCATAGACAAATTTCGTTTCCAGAGAATTAATAACTCACCATAGAATCATATATCAAGGAAAAATCTCAGGATACACAATGTATACTTGTAGAAATATGCTATTTTCCAACAGTAAATTCAGACACTGGGAATGTTGGATGAGTTTTTTAAAGTATTTTGAAATTTTAATTAAAAAGGTTTTATTGAAAATGTTTGTCATGACAATATACCACTCAATATTTTAGGAAAGTCATACTGAGGTCAATATCTATGGGAAAAAATGACCATAGCCTTTATTTCAGGTCAAAAATTGCAACCATAAAATTTCACTAATGATTACTTCCGTATTTTAATGAGGTACTCTTTTTTCACTATTGTGTCTCTAAGGTGCTGACACCTCATTACTTGGCAAATTTACATGGTTTTCACATTTCTGATTTATAGAAAGGAGACATTTGAAGCCAAAATTCACTCAGTTTCGTTATTTATATGACTGACTAAAAATTAAGTCATGAGGGAGCCACTAACAATGTGACTGAAACTCTGGTTGGTTGCTAAATTGTTAAAATAATCCAATGCACACATGCGCACATGAAATATATGCTCTCATTAAGATTGCTACAGCAGAGCAGTTTCCAGCTACTCATCCAAATTTTGTGCCACATAGTCTTGGTGTGAGCAAAGCCATCACGTGAACTCTTCAGGGACTCCGTTGACATGGGAAGGAAAAGCAGGTACCATGCCCAGGATTCCTGCTTACACTGGATGAGACTTTGGTTAGAATAATTCTTCTAGGATTCTTCAAAGAACATTGGCGGGTCCCACATTACTCCACAATGCTGCCTTGTGCTTCTCGCTGGAGAAACAGCTTATTACAGGAGGCCAAGGAAGAGCACTGTCTAGGGATCGTTTGTTTCCATCTCATCTTTCTTTGCCACATCTTTGGGCCCATTCTTTCTCTGCTGTCTAATCCTCCATATTCTTGCTTCTCAAGTTAAGGTCCATAAACTAGCAGCATCACCTGGGAGCTTGTTAGGAATGCAGAATTACAAGTCCCACTCCCATACCTGTGGTATCCAAATCTCCATTTTAACAAGAAGCCTTACATGCTGATGAAACTTGGAATGTCTCCTCTACATTCACACTTGTACATGTTACCCCTATCTGGCAAAGCTGTCATCAGACTTTACCTTTGTTTTCTTGCTATAATTCTCTTATGGCCTGGAGTTACTACTTCATATGTGCTACTTCATATATACCATAAAACTCTGCAATCTGGCTTAATTTCCATTTGTGGTACACATGTAAGAGTCATTCCTCACAGCATCCTTTTGCCTTATCTTAGCATCCAACACTCCTCCCTTCTCAGACCATGGGATTCACACCCTTTCCCCAGGCAAAACATGTGACCAGGTTAAGTCAAATGGTTCATCAGGTTCTCTCTGGTCACAGTGATGGATGCCCACAACGGAGGGACCAGTGACCCCCTGCAGGCTCATTAAAGTGGATGAGAAAGAACTAGACTTGATTGGAACTTCTGGGGAGAAAGATTTCTTATTTTTCTTTCTGTGGGGTTTTAAGATCACAGGATGTAAGTTCTGGAGTTCCTCCTGTAGTTAATCTTGCCTTTAGACTCAGGCAGAAGTGGCTTCTACCTAGAACCCTAAATTCTTGGTTCCTCCAGCGTCCCTCTTCCCACTGGGCAAGAAAACTGTAAGCCCATGGGAATGGACCACTCAGAGCCCAAGAGATCCTCTTCTTCAGAAAACCAAGATTCTAAAAATCTCTGTCCAATTAATCCCAGTCCTGCTTCCAATGCTTATACAGAATCTCTTGGGCTGACTCTCAAGGTGTATCTTGCTACTGGTGGTGGTGGTGGTGGAGTGTGTGTGTGTGTGTGTGTGTGTGTGTGTGTGTGTGTGTGTGTGTGAGTGTGTGTACTTCTAGGCTTGAGTGGTGACCAGGAAAGGCTTTCTGTGAGGGGTGTGGACCGAACTTGTTCCTGTGAGCTGTGGTGTCCATTTGTGCAAGCCCCCTTGTTATGCAGGAAGGAGCTGACAGTGAAGAGAGAAATGGACACCCACTGCCATCACTCTCCATTTATTGTTGATAGCTCTTGAAGGCTATCCCCTTCTCTGCTCTGTAATGTTGCCAATGACTTCTTCATTGCCACAACTTCTCCTCTGTTTTCATTTTTTCCTACTCTGCCCTTCATTTGGCACTTCTGACTACCTTAACATGTAGAAAACTTAATGATCAAATACATATGTTATGTAGAAATCATACAACCCAGTCAGCCTAGTCTATTCCTTCCCCATCAGGGCTGCTTCTCATCCCTGGACCCTTTTAATTCAACTGATTTTATCAGTCACCTCTTCTCTTTCCTCATTGTAGATGTTCTGGTTTAGTCACTTCAGTGGATTACACATTAGTCGCATTCTTCTCTAATGTGTTCCCAACATAATTATGAGAATGACCTTCTAACAGGAAACTATTTTTTTTCTACTTAATCATCAATGGTTTCTCTCCACCTAGAGAATACAGGCAATACTTAACATAGTTTACAATCCCCTTCATGTCCTATTCCTTATTTTCACATCTAACCTACTTCATTGAGTCTCCAAATATTTATTGTCTACCTTATCATATGGCAGGCAGAATTCTTGACAGTGGAAGTACTGTGGGAAACAAAACAGGGTACCTGCTCCGAGGAAATTATTGGAGAGAAATAATCAGTAAACAAACAGATAATCCAAGAAAAAAATTAAAAACACTTTAGTAAGTGTTGTTCCCAGATGAAAATAGTGTTGTCTGCTAGAGTTGACTAAGCAGCTAAATTAGGTTGTATGATTTTCTACACATAGAGTTGACTAAGTAACTAAATTAAGTTGTATGATTTTCTACACACATGACATCTGACTAGAACCAGACATGTGAACTATAGCAGAGAGAACCTTTGGAACAGAACGCACAGGTGTTACAAAGGCCCTAAAAGGAAGAACTACCACCTACTCTTTGATTCACACTGTATGCTTCAACTTGACCTCAAACTGATAGCTGGGCTATTTTAAACCTCCATTCTTCTTGGCATACTATCTTTTTTATTCTGCTCAGCTAATGATTGCTCTTCTTCCTAGTTCAGCCAACCTGTTACTTCCTTTCTTAAGGCTACTGTTCCCTCACCAAGCAGATTGAGGTGTTCTGTCCTTTGCGTTCCCCTTTCCTTGCATGAATTTTCGCTATAATAACCCTATTATGGTATCGAAATTCTCTTAAAGACAAAAAACAGAGATTTTCCCAGAGCTATGGCACACTCAATAAGTACAATAAATACAGAGATCCCTGGAATTTCAGCACTTCTGAAATTATTTCTTTATTAACGATCTTTTAAATTCATTTTTAGTAAGAAGTTAGTGTGTTGTTTTTAAAAGTCCATATTCATAGTCAATTAATTTTCAGTTCCTTGTTTTGTTCCATGTCCTAAAGATTTTCAACATTGTTGAGGAAGGAAAAACACAGAGATAATAAACATACAAATCAAAATCAGTGTGTATTTTCAAGGAATTCCTGGTATCTACTGGTGCGGTAATTTTCAAATAACTATGAGTCACATCTGCTAAGTGCTTCATAAGTATTAGTCATCTAACATTCACAAGAGTCTTATAAGGTAGAGTACTTTTATTATTTCCACTTTATGGATGGGTCAAGTGAGACTTAGAAAGATTGGAAATTTGCTTTCACCTGCCAGTCAGGCTAGAGCTTGGATTATAACCTGTGTCTCTCTGAGCCAACATTCAACTAGTAGGATAGAAGAACATGTAGGATGTGTCTTAAACATCGAACATTTTATGACAACTCTACCCTTCCTCAATTTATCATTCATGGCCACCTTTCAAGGAAAGCTATTAAAGTAAGTAGTTTTAAATTCCTATGGTCACTCAGTATTGGGGGCTTATATCTAGCCTTTTATTATTTTACTTTGTCTCATCAATGAGAGCAACTATTTACAGAAAAAAATTTATCTGAATCCAGTCATAATACTTTTGCATTTCTTGCATACACTAAACTATTTTATAACTGTAAAGGGCAAGAATAGTTCTCAGATATTGGCTTGACAAATTTTTTGCCATGTAATTCAGTAAGAGAGGTACATTTTATAAATTAAACAAGGCTACAATTAGGCTTCCATACACCAAATGGCTTCTTCCAGACCATCTTTTTGAGATTAAACATGCTTCCCCTAGAGAGCTGTGCCAAGATGTGATAGCAATCAGATTCTCTGGCTGATTAAATACTTAGTGAGCACTGAAATAAACTTCACGCTTCTTCTCCTGCAGGCAGGACAGAAGCTTTGTGGGGGCTTCTCAGCAGTCATCCTCTGAGGAGTGGGAGATAGAAAATACCTGATCACTATAGTGATTCAATTACAGAAGAAAACTCAGTGAGCTGAGCACATTCCATGCTGCACAGCAAGAGGTAAATAGCCAATTAGGACTTCAACAGACATTCCAAAACTGGATTTCTAAAGAAACAACTTTGACCAATTGTTTGTCCTTTTTAAAATCTGTGACTAAAAAAAGCAGTTGAGCTTTGTAATGATAAATTCTTATGACTGCCAAGAGCAGGTTGAGTTTGCACAACATTAGATTTGAGGGTGATAATGTAGTTCTGTGTTGTCCCAGGCCTTGTGGAGGAGATGTTAGAGTGATTGTGAACTTGACAAATAATGAAAGATGCAATAAAGTCATCTCCAACTTTAGATCTGACTTTCTTCTTCAAATCAAGATTGTGCATGGTTATTAGGAGGTATTTTTGAGACTATGGAATTAGGCTACCTGAGGTAACATCTCAACCCTACAATTTCCTAGGTGTGTGATTTTGGACAAGAAACTCACTTGCTTTCTTCACCTATAAAATGAAGGTGTTGGAAGAACTTCTCTCTTTTTTTTTTTTTTGAGTTAAAGTCTCACTGTGTCACCCAGGCTGGAGTGCAATGGCATGTTCATGGCCACCACAGACTCGACCTGCTAGGCTCAGGCGATCCTTCCAGCTCAGCCTTCCAAGAAGCTGGAACCACAGGCATGCGCTATCACACATGGCTAATTTTTCTTGATTTATTATAGAGATGAGGTCTCACCAAGTTGCCTTGCCCAGGCTGATCTTGAACCCATGGGCTCAGGAAATCCTCTCACCTCGACCTCCCAAAGTGCTGGGATTATAGGCGTGAACCACCATGTCCAGCCTGGAACTGTCTTATAGGATATTGGGAGAATTGGACTAAAAGATTCATCTGAAGAAGAGGAAAGGTTTCAAACAGTGTTTGGCACTTAGTGATACCCAATACTCACTCCTCTGTGATTGTTCTCCCTAGGAGAATGTAAGTCATCTGGCTTTGCCTCAAGTCACGTTTGATCATGGTGAAGTTGGTGACCATTTTAGTTCATATGCAATAAACATTTATCAGACATTAACCTTGCTATGTACCAGGGCACAAAGACCAGAATGTTGTGTGGACCCAGTATATGTGGCCCCACCATCTAGATTTGCTTGACATCACCTGTCTACACTTACGCTTACTTACACGTATACTTCTTCCACTGTCATAAAGGCCATCACAGCAATCATCTCACTTCTGAACAGCACCCGTTGTTTCTGTCTCCCCTCAGATGAGATGAGCCATCACAGATTATCTCTAGCAACTATGGTCAATCTAACAGGACCCTTGCAGGCCCATGTTTGTCTGCCCCAAGGGACTGGACAACGCAATTTCTAGTTATGGTGTGAATCTTGACTAATGGAAGGGAGAAGAGGGGAAGAATAAATGGAATAAAATTGCCAACCCTTTTCCCCAGATGGCCTGGTCTGAGATACATTGGTTGCATGTGGCCAGTTAGGAGAAAAGAAATCACCTAATACCTCCCTCTTGTCCTACCTCATGTCCCTCTTGTTTCCTTGAAATGGTACTTCCCAGCACAGTACTTACAGGCTAGCTTTGCCTTAGGACACTGTTCTCTAGGGACCTAGTGACAAGAGACAATAAATAACATTTTTCCACAATAAGTTGATAAATTAGCTTAAAAACATGAATATTTCAACAGCAACTTTAAACAATGTGATATTGGCTAGTCTATTACCATACAACCAAGAAGACGGTGGGATGTATTTCTCAAAGAAGAATGAAGAAGTGTCACTCAGGTCTTCCTGAGGAAGATACTATTTTAAAGGCTGATGTGCATTTATGAAAGCAAAATAGAGATGGGCAAAAGCTGCAGAAAGAACAAATTGAATAAGCAAATGTGTGTGAATGAGTGTAAACTTGCTATAAGGAATAAGGCATCCCCATTACTGGAGGGGAGGGTATGTGAAGACAATAGTCTATATGAGTTTAAAAAGAATGAATGATTCAGGTTGTGGAGGGCCCAGATGCTGTGCTAGAAAGGACTTTGCGGACATACTCTAGATAGGACTCTTTCTAAGGTTTTGAGTAGGGTCATGATACGACCATCTGTAAGACGTTGGTGGCAAGTAGCCTATTGAGGTGGCTATGTGAAACAGTCCACCTATGAAAGATGAGAGCCCAATCTAAGGCAGAGGAAGAACTGGAAAGTGAAGATAAATGTTATAGATATTTTGGAGATAGAATCAAGAGGACTTGGAAATTGTTGCCTGTGAGTGAGAAGGGAGTCAGTGATGATGCTTAGATGCTAGCTGTAGAAGAGGGGAAGCCGTAATTTTGAGGAAGAAGCTAATTTTATAATAATGTAGCTACATTTCCCAATGAACATTTAGGTAAAAATCCTAGAACTATGTGGAAATTCAAATCTAGAACTAAAGAATGTTATTATTTCACGGAAAAAGTTGACTGTAACATGCACTAGTAATAGATTTAAGGGTTTTTTATAATTATCAACCTAAATACCAATTTTTTATGTTAGCCAATCTTCCATCCCAGTCAAGGGGACACCTTATTCCTTACAGTAAGTTTGCACTCGTTCATACATCTTTGCCCTTATTCAGTTTGTTCTTTCTGCCACTTCTGCCCATCTCAAATCTGCTTTCATAAAAGTGATTCAGGCTTTAAAATAGTATCTTCCTCAGAAGGCCTGTCTGACATTTCATTCATTCCTCTTTGAGGAATATATCCCCTGCAGTCTTCTTTGCTGCATGACAATAGACTAGCCAACACCACATTGTTTAAAGTGGTACTGGAATTACATTAAAATGCAATGGAATGCTCTAATAAGCCTGAATAAGAATTGACTACTAATGTGATGAGCAATAGAGAACACAAAACTGGATTGAGATAAAAACTCACTAGCTCTTGCTAAGCTGAACATCTGAGTACTTTATAGAAGACAGGTGCCAGATACAGACTTCAGAAAATAACAAATTACTCTGTGTTTGCTATCTCTAGGGTCCTTCGTGAATATGCAAAACTGGGACTAGTAAAATGTTTTTTTTCTTTGTTTTGGAGACAGGGTTTGACTCTGTCATCCAGGCTGGAATGCAGTGGCACAATCACTGCTCACTGCAGCCTCCATTTCCTGGGCTCAAGTGATCCTTTTGCCTCATCCTCTCTAGTAGTTGAACTACAGGCACACACCAGCTTGCCTGGCTTTTGTTGTTGGTGGTGGTAAAGACAGGATTTCACTTTGTTGACCAGGTTGGTCTTGAACTTCTGGCCTCAAGCAATCCTTCCACCTCAGCTCCGGAAGTGGTGGGATTACAGGGGTGAGCTATAGTAAGAGTTTTTCTTTTTCTTTCTCTTTCTCTCTCTCTTTCTTTACTATGTTAAAGGCATTCAGATTCAGAAGATGAACAAAGAAGGTGAGACAGTGGAGAAATAAATCAGAAGAAATTTGCATAATATGAAGGCTTATTAGAAAGCGACAAAAACCTCACATATGCTTATGTTTCAGTAATGCTGCCTAGTCTGTATAAATAATAATAACTTTTATTGTCATTGCCATTATATGCCAGGCACTGTTATAGGAATTTTACCCATCAACTCTTTTAATCCTTGCAAAACCCCAATGATGTAGGTTTTATTATTACCAACTCCTCTGAGATGAGGAAACTGAGGCACAGTGAGGTCACAGATAATGTGATTGAAATGTTAGGCTACGATGAGACAGTGCTGTGTCAGCAACCTACACTCTAACCACTGTGCCATTCTAACGTCTCAGCTCTACAAGAAATGTAACAATAGTTTTTACATTTGTATAGCATTTATAGTTCTTGGTGCATTATTTCATTTTGATGTAACAGACCTATAAATTTGGAAAGGACAAAAGTCATTTAAAAACTTGAGGCTCAGAAAGTCTTCAGGGTTACACAGCTGTTTACAGATAAGAAAACTGGCACAGTTTTTCTAGGACATGAGTTGACTTCGTGGGAAAATAACACCAAGGATAGAATGTGCTTAGTGAGTAGAAGAAATGAAAAACCCACAGGTAAGCAAGTCTTCAGATGGTGAAGCCAGAATACGTAGGATTAGTCCTAGCAGCTTCCTAAGGGTCTGTTCCTTGGGAGGGAGAGCTCCAACAGCCAGACTTCTCCATGGAAGATACGTTCTCTCTCCACTGTTTACCAGGAAAATAAATGTGCTCTATGGGATTTAATGGGGGGAGAAAAGCCTGCAAATTATTTAACCCAAAGCCCACTAAGATTTAGTGGGTAACCAACCCCTTTGTCCTTCACTACTCTGTATAACTTGGCCTCTGGCATCCTCAGATAATAGGACCATTTTCCATTTATTACTACAAGGAAATTTTTGGGGTCACTTTTTAGGAAGGCAAAAAGAAATGGGTGTGGTGGCTCACGCCTGTACTCACAACTCTTTGGGAGACCAAGGCAGGGGAATCTCTTGAGCCCAGGAATTTGAGACCAGGCAGGGCAGCATAGTATTCTGTACAAACAAAAAAAATCCATTCTTTTTCAGAAAATGTGTTTAACTAACAATGTGTCCTTAATGTTATTATGGTTCAGATATCTCCAGAAAATTGTGAAAAAAGATAGATAGAGGTTCTTTCATTTATTCGGCAAATATTTATTTCCAATAAAGTACAGCATTTAAGAGAATTGACCCTGGAGCCAGTCAGGGCTCTGATCCTGCCTCTGCCTTTTACTGGTTGTGAGATTGATCAGTGCCGCAGGTTTCTTATCTGTAAATTGTGGTTAATAATAAATGGAACCTAGATCACAAGATTGTTATAAAGATGAAATTGAAGATGAGCTGCCTAGCACACAAGTGTTGCATTTGTGTTAGTATGTTACTGAGGCTGACTATACACCAGGCACTGTTTTAGGAACTAGGAATCAAGTAAAAATCAAGATAGCCAAAACTCTTGATCTCACATGGCCCATCTTCAATCATGCTAGTTAGGAAGATGTAACAAACCAGCATCAAGTTCAGCATATGCTGTGGTTTCAAGTTGTGGTCTAAACTGCATAATGACTGTGTATATTCTTATGTTCAACAATATGTTACTGAGAATGTTATATTAGGTAACACCTGGCAGTTTCCAAGCATGTTGAACATCACTTAGAAGCACTGTGATTATTCATTAGACCAGGACTTAGTAGGCTCACATTATTTTAAATCCCCTTCCATCTCTTGAAAGATAAGAAACTGAGACTCAGAGAAATTCAATAGCCTGGTAAGTGGTGGAGGTGAAATCCAAACCAACCATGTTATTGAAACTTGACGTCTATTTTGTTTAACTGCTCCACACTGCTTCATAGCCATGAGATATGATGGAACAAAATTTACACCCATTTCCAGCCGAGGAAAGTGTTTGTTCAGGTTAAGTGTTGTGCCTTATAACTTGGCAAGTGAAAGGGCTGAGATCTGAACCCTATTTCAGTTTTTTTTTTCTTTTTTAGCTATAGCAACATAGAAAAAAACTGCAAGTACTCGAAGAATGGAAATACTGTCTAGACATTCAAATCACTCAAACTTTACTGCTATTTTCATGTCATTCTATAACTTAAATCACATACACTTTTAAAAATGCATATCAACTCCATATGTGAGTCAATTTTTTGGAAGAGAAATACAGCTTCCCAAAGAAACAATGTGTAAAACAGAGGCTGGGTTCTTAGACCAGCCCACAAAAGTCTCCTGAACATTTAGCAGCATGGAAATACAAAGTTAATGGAAGTTACTCAAGTCTGGTGATTGGTTACTTCTCTAGATTTACATAAGAGACATTTTCTTTCTAGGACAAACTGAATCATAGTGTATTCAATGGGAACCTTGCTCAGCTGGGAGAGGAAGGATGGAGGTCAACAGAGAGATACCACCCTGTCACTCAGTGGATCATTTTTATCAAAGAAGGCTTGAAATTGTATTCTCCTACAACAACCCCATGACAGTATTAGCCTAGATTTTTCTGACGTTTGTATGAGAAAATGGTCATATTCTCTGCAATTTTTAATAGTTAATAAACAGTATGACTCTTAGTGTTAAAGCAGGGATCTGTCAATTCCCCATTCTCAACCCATTAAAAAGAGAGTTTTTGAAAAATCACTTTCAAAATTAGTACTTCTCTGATACCCCTATAGTCTCGGTGTTGTTGGACAAGTCTGCCAGGAAAGATATCAACAGGCAAATCAATATCAACAGTATGAATATAAAAGGAAATTGTGTGGTAATACCACAAACTATCCTTGTAAGACTCTAAAATTGGCTAGAAATATTCTTTTATATTATGTGGTTTACCTTTTGGCAATACAAACAAGTGTATACATATGAGTCCCAGGGTTCTTTCAAATTTCAAAACTTTTATTTCATCTACCCACAGTGAAAATGAAAGGGACTTTTCTCAGTTTAATTTCTTCTTTGGAATCCTAAAGCATTTCCCTAAAGTGTTTTTGATCTTTAAATACTTTTTTTTTTTTTGAGTTGGAGTATCACTCTGTCACCCAGTCTGGAGTGCAGTGGTGTGCACTGGGCTTAGGTGATCCTTCCTCTTCAGTCTTCCAAGTAGCTGGAACCACAGCACACACCACAATTCTCAGCTAATTTTTTGACATTGTAGAGACAAGGGCTTGCCAAGTTGCCCAGGCTGGGCTTGAACCCTGGGCTCGGGTAATTCTCTTATCTCTGCCTCCTGAAGTGTTTGAATTACAGGTGTGAACCTGTTTTTGAAACCATTCTTTTCTCTTACTAAATGATTTCTTTGTACAAAGCATATATTTTAAAATATGCAGAATCATGGTTTCCAGATCGCTGGAACATTGATGATTCCAGAAAGAAGACTGATATGAAATATTGTCATGGTAAAGTGAGAAAACCACTGGATCAAGAGTTAGGTTCAGCCACTAAGAAAGGTCACTTAAGTTCTTTGAGTATTAGTTTGCTGCAGTGCTTGATACATTGTTGTATGTTGTATATGCTAGGGTTCAGAACATGATACTCCAGAGTACAGTGCTTTGGAATGCTGAGTAGTTGTAACTGTAGGATATTGGAAGGGCCTCCGAAGCAATGTCTCTCTGGCCTTTCTCTGCCTTCTTTTTCTCTCTTTCCGTTCCTTCTGAGCAGGTCATAGAAACTATAATTCTTTTTTTTTTTTGAGTTGGAGTCTCACTCTGTTGCCCAGACTGGAGTTCAGTGGCCGCTCCCAGCCACTGCAGCCTCGACCTACTGGGCTCTGGCGATCCTTCCGCTTCAGCCTTCTAAGTAACTGGAATTACAGGCATGCGCCACCACGCCCAGCTGATTTTTTGATTTATTGTAGAGATGAGGTCTCGCCAATTTGCCCAGGCGGGTCTCGAACCAGCGGGCTCAGGCAATCCACTGACAGCCTCCCAAAGCGCGGGATTACAGGCCAAGCCACCAAGTCCGGTTTAGAATTCTTCTCCCTACAGTAGGTCATAAAACTTAGAAAGGTCACATTCTGAACTTCCCCTGCCTTTTTGTGTGAAACATACACAAGGAAATTCTTTGACCCACCTTGCCTGCGAGTAGGTCATGAACCTTCATTCCAGAAGTGTTCTGCCCCTTACTTTGGGGGAAGGAATGTTACACAGAAAGGTCAAGAAGAATCAAGGGTGAATGGAGCCTGAGCAAATATGTTTTATACATTTAGATAATATCTATTTCAATATCAGATATTTGCTCTTGTTATATACAGATGCAGATGATTTTCTTATTATAGCCACAAAAATTAATAAATGTGTGTCTTCAAAAAGTTAATACCTTAAAATGCTAGGGAAAGTTCAAAATAATTCAGTTGCACAGAGTGATTAATGTGAATATTTATCCCTCAGTTTTAGTCTTAAACATATTTGGCATTTTGTCTTTTCTTACATATATTGAAATTCTTTTACTCATGTTCATTATAAAAAGCATGATTGAGTACATATGGGCCTTGAACATAGATTTTGATCTTAAAAATGTGAAATTACCAGTGCCTGTTCCCTGATTGGCAAATTGATTACTCAATTCTAGGATGCCTGCAAGAAGAAACATATTTGTTGAACAGTATTTAAAATTCCAACTTAAAAGAGTGAAATATGTCCAAATTGAGATAGACTGTTTTCTTCTTATTGGCAACATCAGTCCTTAGGATGACTGCTTAAAATACCAGTATGGAACTTAGGGTGACACATTACTTCAATCTCTTGTGTCTGGAGTTAGTTTATTTCATTTCCCAGAAAGTCAGTGAAATCTGCAGGCCTGTATTTATTTAATATGGACTCCATGACTTTAAAATCTGGCTTAGGCAATTCATAAATTTCTTTTGAAATGGAAAGGGGGAAACCACTGTTACAGTTTTCCAGTTAATTGCTCTTTTTCCAGCAATGTCCACACACATCTGGATGGGTGTTCAGTTACTACCCTTAGTATTATGTAAGAAGAATGTCTGTGACATATAATTGGAGAAAGATGAGAAGCTGTGCTACATTAGTGAGGTTATCTCTTACAGCCTCATTAACAAGTACATTTTAGCAAAAATCTTATCTATTCTAAAAAATATTTCTTTATCAATTTCTTGAGTCATAAGGACCACACTCTTTCTTTTTTGGAGCAATTTAAACAAAGATATAAATTTTGTTTTCACTGAAATCTATCATACACAAAGAATGTGATATATGCCATTTGATCATGCAGTCAAATTATGTTTAGCAAACATCTACTGTGTCACAAACACTGTGCTAACAGCTGGAAAAATAATGATGAAGAAACACAGACACAGGATCTGGCTTGTTGAAGCTCATCTGAACAACACATATGATGTACTTACAAAAATTATCATGACATTAAAACTTTATATAGATGTACAACCAGTGTATATGGAAAGATTCTGTCAAAAAGCTGATCAGTGATGGGCAGCAAAGATTATCAGTTGCTTGAGAGGGATGTAAAGTTTTTGTTGTTGTTTTTAGAGTTGGAGTCTCACCCTGTCGCCCAGGCTGGAGTGCAGTGGCACGCTCGTGGTCACTGCAGCCTCAACCCGCTGGGCTCAGGTGATCCTTCTACCTCAGCCTTCCATGTAGCTGGAACTACAGGCACATACCACCAAGCCCGGTTAGTTTTTTTTTTAAATTGTAGAGACAAGTTCTCACCAAGTTGCCCAGGCTGGTCATGAACCCCTAGACTCAGGAAATCCACTTGCCTCGGTTTCCCATAGTGCTGGGATTACAGGCTTGAGTCACCACATCCAGCCTAAAGTTTGTTGCTATTATGAAACAGAGGAGACTTGAGAGATGTATGAATATGAAAGATTCTGATGAGATAAGTGTGTTTAAAATCTAGTAGATATTGATTTTAAATGTTTTTTGAGAAGACAGACAGGATATGTCTTGGGAATTGCTAGTAGAGTTAGGCAAAGTTTAATTAACAAATAACTCTTGGCTTCTTATAATAATTTCTTGGAACAATCATTCATTCATTCATTCATTCATTCTGTAATGAGTAAGCAAAAAACGATGATAGATACTTTGTTATATTTAATCTACCTCATTTTCTTTCTTCTTTGCTCTCAATACCATCTATAAAAAGAGACAAGCTCTTGCTTCGTCTGCACCAGAATTAGACTTCCTACATGTGAATTGGTCCTAGGCAAAGCTTCAAGTAATTGACTTCGCTTTGAGACACATTAAGAAGTCTCTTTCATTTTGCAAGAAATATAATGCTGAAGTTGTGTTGAAAGGACGGAGCATAAATTTAAGGAGTACAAGGAGTCACTATCACATCTGCACAATCAGGAAGAACTTTAGCATCATTTAGGAAGTAACTCTTTGTACACATCCTCTGTAATGCAGGCTCCATGAAACCGTGGACTTGCATCTGTTTTCTTCCCTGCAACATACTCAGACCTCAGAAGAGCCCCTGGCACACAGTAAACAGTCCACAGCATTTGTTGAATGTAAGAATGACTCACAGCTCACCTTGCTTTGCCCTTACATAAGGGTGTCTAATACATCCTCATTTGTGTATCCACCATTCCTGTGACTAGCCGGTCTCTGATTCTGCTTCTTTCTCTCTTTCTACTGCTGTTGCCAATCCCCAACCCTCTGCACTGCTGCTCTCTACTCCTACGACCTCCGTATATTACTCAAGTTTTTGACTAGTTTGTGGTTTCTGCTTTCCGTTATGTCAAGGTGCTTATCTTGGTTTTGCTGCACTCCAGAGCCTGTGCTTCGCTTTGCAGTTTTTCATTTTCAGGCCAGAGAAAGACGATTTGATTGGTTGGTTTGTTACCATCCAATATTAAAATATTATAATAGAGTATAGCCTTCATGCCAGACTATTTTATAAAGCCTCTATCTAACTGTGGAGCTTTCATTTGCCCACAGAAAGGAAACCCTTTTATATTTGATCTATACTCAAACACACACACACACACACACACACACACACACACACACACACACACACACACACACACACACACACACACACACACACACACACACACACACACACTGGAATGAACAACTTATAAAAAAACACTGGCCCTTTATTGTTCAATGCATTCCGGCTTATTCTGTTCTACAGGATTCATTCCATCCATATAGTTTCATTCTATTTCTCTTTATTCTACTTTACTTAAAAATGTTGATGGATTGATTTCATACCCTACACACTGGTCAAATACAATTTTTAAAAAACCCTCGTTTAGCTTATGGTCAGTTTCGGTTTGGACACCGATTTTCAATATAGTCATCTGTGGTCAGGGAAATAGAGTCATATACTACAGGGCGTGAAAATGTTATCTGTGGTTAGGTTCTTTCATGAGAAGGGAATTGTGGGTATGAGAAGCAACTCACACAATCTCTCTGATGCAGGCAGAGTCTGCACTGAGACTTGCAAATATTCCAAATAGTCTCTCCTTATGCTTCCTCACTCACCCCTTTTCATAAACTTACTCCTGCCAAAGTGTTGATTGATGAATCTTTGCGATGGCAAAAGTTCTAAGGTACATTTCTGTTTTAATATGGTCTTGTTTAATTAATTTAGTTTAATGATTCTTGAAAGCAAATCACATTTGAGACTCAATTTTTTGTCTATCATAATAAAATGGTAGGAGACAGCCCAGAAGCCAGGGGATGCTTTGGGATCCCCAGGCCTTCTTTATGCCTCTTCAATCATACACCTTCTTTTAACACTGGTATTGTGTGCAAATTCAGGGATTTTTCTCTTAATTCCAATGGGAATCCTGTACAGGACTCTACCCCAGCCCTAGAACGCTCTTTAGGGAATTTCCTGAGGAAGTTACCTTGTGGGGTAGCCAGAATAATGGCACCTCCAAGATATTCTCAACCCAATCCCAGGTATGTGTAAATATGTCATCTGACACAGCAAAAGAAACTTACAGATGTGATTAAGGCCCTATAATGTGAGATCAAGAAATGGTCCAGATTATCCAGGTGGTCTCAATGTAATCATGAGTCCTTAAAGCAAAACTTTCTCACTTTATTCAGAAATGAAAGAATGATGATAGAAAGAGGATTTGAGGTGTGACTGGACAGGACTCAGTCTGCTGCTGCTGACTTTGAAGAGGGAAGAAGGAATCTGAGCCAGAAAATGTGGGCAGCCTTCAGAAAGTGGAGGGGGCAAGGGATAGATTCTCCCTCAGAGCCTTCAGAAAGGAATATGGTCCTCCTGACACCTTGATTTTAGTCCAGTGAGACTTGTGTAAGCCTGTTGTGTTCCAGGACTGTGAAACATTAAATGTGTGTGGTCTAAGTCACTGTGTGGTAATTTGTTATAGCAGCAATTGAAGGCTTATACACTTAGAATGAATAACTGAGCACAAGGAGAATGTGTGAAGTACAAGCAACCAGCCCTATATTGGCTCCAACATTCCAGACAGAAATCCTTGCAGGGTCCTGGACGGGCATCTCAAGGCATTCCTCTTCTTCTATGCTAGAGAACACCAGGATTTGGTCTTTTGTAGATAAATCCACCTGTGTCTCTGTGGAGTTCAATTTCTAAGCCCCAAGTTAGAGAATACAGCTCACTGTAGTGTGATGCTTATTAGGAACACACAAAATAACAGACGGTATTCCTAGGATATGAAATGCATTGCTTCTTTCTTATAATGTCGTACAATTGTCTTACGACAATTCCAATTGTCGGAAAAATTGAACTACGTCTGTGAAATCTCAGGGATGGTGTCCACTGTACACAGCAGTATGTGAATATATGTTAGCCTTAAAAGAAAATGTTTTGTGTCTTCTTGTGCAAATTCTAAACTGTATGGGTAGGTGAATTAGGAATATCTGCCACTCCTTGGTCTTGGCTTCAAGATTGTGAGATTTATAGGTGAAAGTTAAAAGTTGATATTCTATTTTCAAATACTTACCATCTGGTACACCAGAGACTCAGAGTAAACTTTTTACCCCTCCAAAGTGGGTGAGGGATATAGTTGATATGCTTGTGTACACACATACATACACACACGTGCGCATGTTAATAAAATGCTCAAAATTGCTATTTTAAATAGAGAGACACAGCATTTTAAATATTCAGAGGTTACAAAATTATGCTTTGGAAATGTCTTTGGAAAATCACATAAGCTCTAGGGAAGTAGATGTAAAGGAAGATAAAGATTTTTCCAAAGAGTGGTCTTGTTATGATGGTGGCAACTGTACTGATAAAAACACAAAGGCTTTGGCATATATCCAACTCTTTAAGTAACAATTATGAGGCAAGTAATCCATAGGCATTTCAACGGAAAATGCACAGAGTACTCTTTGTTGTCGATTAGAAACAAAAAGGCAGCATGGAAATTCTTGTGATGGTGTGAAGAGTTGGCTTACATTTCCTTTCGTGTTATTCTGAAAGCAACATATGAAAGAAAACAGTTTTGAACTTATAAACTACAGCTTGCTGGGGGTCAACTTAGAAATGATTCCTCAAATGGTTGAGTAAGGATCCAAAAAGATGTAATGAAGGAAACCATGAAATCTTAAGAACAGTATGTCTCACTTTCTTAACGTAGGGAAATAAAATCAATCTGACCTAAATTAGTTCTGGCTCTAACATTTTACTAAGATTTTGAGCTATTTGCTGAAATTCACTGGTAAATGGCATGGTTAACTGTTTTGGGAAAGTTATAGTATGATCATGACTCAGGGACAAAATGACCCAGAAAATGGATGTCACAGCAGTCTGGGGTCTGAGAGTCAATACATATTGAAAACAGGACAGAGAAAAAACTCCAAGGGGAACTTTCTTCTAAGCTTGCAAATGTGGCCTTTCTCTTTCCAAGATAGCCTCATACTGAGAAAAATCTGAAAACGTGGGGAAAAATATTGTTTCCTATCACTCATTCTGGTGTATTTGTACTGCAGAGACCAAACACAAGTGACATTTAAATAGGGTACCAAAAACAAAAACAAAAATAAGCAACGACAAGACAAAAACAAAAAAGTATAGGCCTTTTTGGTTATTAAGTAACAGCAAGCAACACTACATATTTGACCTCTCCCTCCAGTGTAGGAAATCACTTGATCTGCTCCTTCTAAGCCTAATTAGGAGAGAGAAATTACCTCTGCATTAATAAGTAACCCGAGCTTCCGTAGGCTCAGAGAAATTTTACATTGGAAGGAACTTCAAGCAAGGTTTCCTCATTTTACTGATCAGTTCAATTTAGGTCAACAAATACATACTATTGCTAAGCACTGTGGAGCTCTAGGATACTCAAAGATACGAAGGATTCAGTCCTCAATCTGATGGAGTCTAAATATAGCAGGGTAGGCAGTGACAGAGAGGTAAGAGTTGTGTGAGAGGTAGGTATTCATCAGAATGTTTGTAACTTCAAATAACAGCAAATAACTTTGGCAGATCTAAATTGAAAAGCAACATACCAAACTCCGATCTCAGAATTGCTGGGGGTGGGGAGGGGGGAGGGGACAAAGAATCAAGCACACAGCTTATGAAGCCAGAGCAGCAACCAAAACAATGTCACTGAATAGGTTCATTGTTTCCACTAAATCCTAGAAACCACTGTTTGTGTGACCAACGCAGGGAGCCCTGGACCCTGGACTCTGTGGCCGCCACTGTCACATCCAGGACATTGCGTTGTTTGCTCAGCTGCCTCTGTTCACACAAGAGTGGACTCATCTCTGTCCCTGCTTCTTTGTATCACCAGTTCTTAATTCCAGCTCCTAGATAGCTAGCTGTGTCTGATCAGCCATTCTAAGTGCTTTGCCTCTCTGTTATCTACAAGGGTGGCCGAGGCAGCAAGCCATTGGGTTTTCAGCTTTTGTGTTGGTTGTGACCGTTGCACAAGTCAGTACAAACAACATGGGAGGGCTAACTAGGTCAGAAGAGATTTGCTTAAGGAAGTGATTTTGAATTGGGTGTTGAGGATGAACTGTGGGCCCGAGTTTAGGTAGGTGATGATGTTCACACAGGCAGAGTAAGGGGCTAACTGTCCTTATGACACCACCAGAGGAGAGTTGGGAAGACTTTGCAGACAACAGTCACCTTCAGCAGCCAGCTTTTGTGTCTGATGGTCCACAACAATCTCACTGAATGAATCAGCAGGATCTAGAAGGTTCACTTCCTCCACAGTGGCAGACAGCTACACGACACAGCAGAGCATGTGAGGACCAGGAGATCCCATAGAAGCAGAGGTGTGGGGAACTAGCAACTGGTGACAGAATTCCCTTCCCTGGGTGGGGGAGATTAGAGGTTAAGAACTATTTAGAGAGTTCAAAGGGCAGAGTTTAGTCTTCTGAGTCAGGAGATTCCACAATAAGGGAAGGGTTTCAGAAATGCTGGACCTGATGATCAAAAATCTTAGGTGGAGGCAGAGCTAGGTCTTGAAGAGGTAGTCATGGGACTGAGGAGTCCAGGGAGTCCAGTCCTTGGGAAAACTGTTGGAAAGCCAAGTACACAGCAGGGGTTAGAGTTAGTGCAACAGTAAGTGCTGACCCAGTAGAGCTTTCATTTCAGGTACCATTAGGGGTTGAATTGCTAAATTTAATACTTTCTGCAAATGAAGGTTGTAGAAACTGCAGGAATCTAGACCACAGGGGGATGCTAAGAACAGTACCCATCCCTGGCATTTAGAGAGCTCTTTAAATGCAAATGTTTCCTGAAAGAAATAGAATTGATATTAGGCATTAACATCCCACTTAGAGTTAATAGCTTATTTATTTTATACATTGATTGTTTATCAGAAAGATCTTCATGAACATTACTGATCTAGTGCAGTGGGAATAAAATAAGATCTAGTTACCACACAGGAAGACAAGACTGAATGTGGGTACACACACCCACATAAAACAATGAAACAAGGATTACAATGTGACATGACAGGACTAGATGGAATAGTATAGAATTTATTAGGAGAGAGAGAATAATTCAGATTAATGCAAACTGGGGAGGGCTTCTTGGGGAAGAGAGCTTTTTCCATCAAGCTTTGAAAGAAAGGAAAGACCTGAACATTTATGCATAAGCGAAGAAGATTTCAGGGAAGAGAAACAGCATGGAGAACAAAATCTGTAGGGCTCAGAAATGGAGAGCCTTTTGTTTCAGAAAGAATATAGGAGACATAAAGGAAAGCTAGGGTATAATCGGGAGTTGAGGGACCTGTGACAGAGGGAAATGGAACAGCCTAGATTGGCTTGTGCGGTGACTCAAGGGGGAACTTCAATGGGACTCCAGGTGAATTCGGGGCTTGGGCAGCATGATTCCCCAGGATGCACTGGGGAGACAGAGAGTATGCAACAGTAGGAGAGAAAGTGCAGAAAAGGGAAAGGAAACTTCTCCCCTGTCACCATTCTGCCCTCTGCTTATTTTGGATGAATCCTCCTATTATGTTTCTGAGCTGACACCAAGCCAGAGCTTGTCTTTATCCATTTTCTGGGCTGTGACTAACAAGAAATAATAGGCTAGAGAGAGGTGCTGTATGAACAAATGGAGAAACACATCTCTTACACTTTGGTTCTATATGTTCTCTGTTGCTGATGCTGCAACAACAAAAAAAGTGAAGCAATTATTGCATCTTGTATTCTGCAAAGTTTTATTTATTTTCCTTCCTTTCCCCAATTTTCTCTTTCTTGAATTTTGAACAACTAGAAATAATGCTGAAACATACAGAGGGAAAACAAGAAACTCGAAATGAAAAATAAAATGGAAGAAAATACCAAAAAAGGTTCAGTCTTGCTTACATCTTTTTTTTTCTTTTTTTGAGTCAGAGTCTCACTCAGTATCCCAGACTAGAGTACAGTGGCATGCTCAAGGCCAACACAGCTTCGACCTGCTGGGATCAGGTGATCCTTCCGCCTTAGCCTTCCAAGTAGCTAGAACTACAGGCACTCACCAGCTAATTTTTTAATTTATTGTAGAGACGGGGTCTTGCCAAGTTGCCCAGGCTGATCTCAAACCCGTGGACTCAGGCAGTCCTCTCACCTGCTGTGATTATGGGCGTGAGCCACAGTGCCCGGCCATGTTCTTGCTTATATCTTAAAGTAAAATTTTAAAAATTCAGAGTATTTTAGATGACAAAGGGTCTAATGGTCTTAGTTTTACAATGTCTCAGAGTGACAATCACAGTGCTGATGTAGGAGGAGCTGGACACTACGGGGCCTCACGTGGGAAGGCTTCATCCCTGTTCCACAAGACTGTGAGACACCCTCACTTTTGAATCACCGAAAGAGAATCTGGTGGGGCAGGTTCCACGGCTGCAGGAGGATTTGTTTGCATAAAGATTTTTTTAGTTCTTGGCAACACTGTGGGAGCTGTCTTAGCCCTTGGCAAACATTAAGCCACTTTTATTTCCTTTCATAGAAATAGGACCATATTGACGTATAGTTCTCAGATAAACCTATCTGAATTTTTTTTTCCTTATTACTTTTCCACCTGTTTCCCCTTTCTACTTAGGGTGAAACTCAAGACATCCTCCCTCTTCTCCTGGTTTCGAGCAAGGAGTCTGAATTGTGGGTATTGTAGTTCTCTTGCCTTTCAGGGCTTCTGGTTGGGCCACCTTGGAGTCACACTGGTGGAACTCCCAGTCCTAGGTGGTTCAGTAGGCAGAAGTGCAGGTGCCTGCCTGCACACGGAGCAGGACACGTTTGGAGAAGACCCAGTTTTGGTAGAGTGACTTCCGTTCACTAAAACCATGTGCTTGAACTGAAGAAGTTGGAGCTCACATCCACTAATGTAAGTGCTGATTTTTAAACAGTAATACTTCTGTCACTATTGATGTGTGCCATACACTAGGAAGTTGCATAATTTCCAAAAAAAAAAAAAAGAAAACTTGAAACAATTACCTGTCTCTTCCTTTCCAAGCCCTGCTTGGAAAAGGGGAGAGTAGCCGGTATTCTGAGGGCTAGGGAACATGTGTCAGAATAAACCTTGAGCCAAAGATTAGATTTATTCCTGGAGACATGGTTTAGAAAAAAAGTAGTTTATTTAAAAAAATGCAATATTAAAAGTTAAATACAAAAAAATTCTCTCAGTTGCTTCAAGTATGTAGATGGTTGAAATTCTCTTAAAATGTTAGATATTTTGAAAGCATATCAACAGATATGTTGAAACAACTTTGTGGTTCAAAGTTAAACAAAGTTGGATTCAGTGGTCCCACTGCTTATTGTATTCATGACCTTTGACAAGAAGTTTAACATTATAAAGCCTCCATTTTCTCATCTATAAAGTAGGCATAGCCTACTGCATTAGGTTAATGGAATTAGATTAGCATATGGCATTGTAATAAATAGGCGGTTAGACAAGAACTGATAGAGGGTGATGTGGATTCATCTTAAGTTTTAATTAAGCTCAAAAAACACATTACACACACACACACACACACACACACACACACACACACACACACACACACACAAAACACCAAACCTGTATGATTCTACTTACATAAAGTATTTAAGTGGTCATATTCACAAAATGAAAAAGAATGGTAGTTGCCAGAGGCTGGGAATATGGGGGGTGAGGGGTCGCTGGTGATGGGGCTGATAGGAGTTGTTTAATGGGTATGGAATTTCAGTTTTACAAGATAAAAATGTTGTGGAGATTGTTTCCACAACAGTGCAAATCTACTTTTTACTATGAATTTTACAGATGGTTAAGCTCATAGAGGTTAAATGTTTTTTAAACCACAATTTTAAAAAAGAGAGACCACAGATCATGTAGCAAAAACTCTAGGGCCTCCCATTTATTACTGTCTTCCTGATTTCTTTTTTTTTTAAGGTTAAGAAAGAAAAGTTTATTGAAAAGTAGATTAGAGAGAGAAAGAGAAGGAAGAAAGAAGATTCACTTCCCCAAGGTGGGGGAGGAGGACCAAAGTCAGGAAGCATGGCGACAGACAACGATGGCTCAAAGAGCACATGGCCACACCAGGCTCTAGCAAAGCAATGGCCTGTCTTCCTCATTTCTTAAAAAAGGTCTTAAGTCCATCTTCAGAGGGTCTAATTCCAGGATTGATATTGACTTACATATGTTAGTAACAGTGTTTTGCAATAACAACAATTACTAGGTGATGACAATGCATTTCAAGTATGTTCTTAATTTTTTTTTTTTTTTTTGAGTTGGAGTCTCACTCTGTCGCCCAGACTGGAGTGCAGTGGCCGCTCCCGGCCACCACAGCCTTGACCTGCTGGGCTCCGGCGATCCTTCTGCCTCAGCCTTCCAGGTAGCTGGAATTATAGGCATGCACTACCACTCCTGGCTTATTTTTTTATTTATTATAGAGATGAGGTCTCGCTGCCCAGGCAGGTCTCGAACCCGTGGGCTCAGGCAATTCACTCACCTCAGCCTCCCAAAGGCGTGGGATTACAGGCTGAGTCATCGAGCCCGGCAGTTCTTAATTTTATCTCAACCTTAGTGGTGATCCCTTTATGCCCTCTTTAATTACATGATTATCTTTAATTCATAATAGTGATTTTTCATGATACTTAATGGGTAGTATATAGAATCTAGAAATTATGAGGCCATAATTATTCATTACACTTTACTTGAAAGCTTTAGTTGCAACTCATTTATAAAATTATAGCAAATATTATTTATTCCAGTTTTCTCATCTTCACTATAGCTAATTTATAAATGAAATACCTTATCTGTCTTAGCGGCAATAAAGACCATTCCAGCAGAGTTTGTCAAACACCATCTTATCTTAAAATATATTAGCTAATTTAGAGGACAAAAGACAATTTGGAATTACATTGATTTTGAACTTGAAGGCATGTCTTTATTGAATTTTTAGAAAAGCCTTTCTTGAAAGAATACACATATGCCTCACTGACTGTTAAGACTGAGCATCCCCTCTGGTATTCGGTGGTAACTGAAGGTGATAACAACCAGTACTTGAGATGAGTGTGCAAAGTTGTATATGCAATATGCCATATAGATGTAAATACTTTCAGGAGCTATGTCAGCAGGTCTAGGAGGCATCAGAATGAAAACTGTAACTCTTCAAAGGTGGAAGAAAGCTTTAGAGGCACTGAACACATAATATACTTCCTAAAGGGAAATGTTGTCTGTGTTGTTGAATGCCATTTCTCATCTAATTTTTTTGAGAAGTGTCAGATATTCATTTGACATGGATTTCTGGCAGTTGTACTATGTTATCCCATGGGCTGGGACTAGGAGTTAGAAGAGTGATTCAGGCACAGCCCTTGAGGGTACCTTATCTTTCAGAGGAAATTAATACTCATAGGTAGTTAAAGGGAGGAAGTGCTAATCCATCTCTGGCTCATGCTGTTCTTGGAGTCACTGTTAATCCTACTCCATAAAAGTTGTGATATTCAGTATCAGGGGATGAAATCTTTTTTTTTTTTTTGAACTGTAATCACTGATGTCCAGAATAACAAAACGGAGCAAAACAGAAAACATGAAAACTTGTACATGACTCATTCAAATACAGAGTGGAGTGATTTCTCAAAACACAGAAGAGACACATACACAAGATGACAGTAGAAGGGGCAGCCACAGTATACTGAACCTCAAGAGGACATTGTAAGAAGGAGTGGAATTTAGCCAGGCCTTGAAGAATGTACAGAGTTGAGATTGGCAAAATAAATAAATAAATAAATAAATAAAAATTATGAAGAGAATATCTCATTTTCAGCAACATTTTTCAAACTTTGCACACATTGAATGACTTTAAATAGCATGTGGACTGAACAATAAATAACATTGAATTTACAGATTGAGAAAGTTATTATATTTTCTGACTAACTTTCAGTTCTTCAAATTTTGTTGCTGTTGCTATGACTTGAAAATTCTTCTAAAAATTGTTTAAACTTCCTTAATAACAACAACATAGTAAGCAACAGATTTTTTAGCAGAAAAATATTTTGTTTTATAACTCTTTTAAAATCAAATTTATTTTTATAGTAATTGCCTATTTATTGCAGTAGATATCTTTTTTTCATTTATGGTTTCATTTCAGGTAGGTATAGAAATTGACCTTTAAAATATTTATCCAAGCTGAAAGTGAGTTTATAAAAAACATTAAGTAAAAAATAGTTCAAATGGCAACTGGTAATGAAAAAAATCACAATGAGGTACCAGAATGCCTAAAGTTTGGGAAGCCCTACAGTGGAGGACTGTCAAGCACAAAACTCAGAAAGTGAAACTGAATAGACTGTTTTAACATGTTGCTGGAAAGGAGGAATATTTGGTATTCTATGGAGGGCTTTCTAGGGGATTTTGGATGATAATGCTGGAATAGGTTTGGTTGCAGAAGTTTTGAAGAGATTTGGACTTCAGTTTCTAGATATCAGGGTGATCAAAAGAGGTCCTGATCCAGAGACTGATGTGCTGAAAATTTCCTTCAGGAAATAGCACACAGGTGGGTAAGAACATAGGGAACAGGCACGAAAGGGGAAGATTTTGGAAACCAGCCTCATAATCTGAATAAATGAGAAAAAATATGGTGAATGAAGACACCATTTTGTAAAAAAGAAAATTGAATAATAATAGTAGTGACAGTCAAGATACTTTTGAGTTTTCAAGCTTGGTGGCCTGAGAGAATGACAGTGACACTGAGGAAAAAGAGGGGGAGCTGGTTCTTTTAGGAGAAATGAGATTTTGTACCTCAGGCAGTTTGAAGCAAGTGGGATCTGAACATTAATCGCATTAGCACAAGGGAGAGATCAACAGTTTCTGGGTGCTGCCAGAGGAGAGAGGGAAGAGGGCATATAACAACACAAAGGGTACCTGGTCCCAAACTAGGGGATGAGAGGACCCGTTGGAGACCCAGACTTCACCTGTATTCAGCCTACTTGTTTAGTTAATCCTTACTTGTGTCCCACGAATCTATAATAAAATAAAATTAAAAAGAAAAAAGAGAAAGAGAGATGAGAATGGATCTTCAAGCAGAAAGGGACGTTATATTGTTATTCATGTGAGATTAATATTCTGGAGTGCCACCAGGGATGGCCATATAAACGGAGAACACAGCAAGTGTGGATCTCATGAAAATGACATCTGGCCCTGCTTTTCCTTCTGACTCATTTAAGGTTCTAGGAGAGAGAATCTGAAGAAAGAGAAGTTTCGGGTGCCTAGGGAGGGGAAACCTGAGAAAGAGCCTGCTGACTTCTTCTCCTAAGGTTTTATCTTCTCTTAGGGGTTTCATCTTGATTATTGTGGCTACCATCTTGCCCACAGATATGAGATTCCTTTATAAGATCCTTCCTTGGAATAAACCAGACCATCTTCATCTCTAGCCAGCAAAATAGACAGCAGGATTATTTCTGGGAATGAGAGAGGCATTTTGTATATTTCCATTTCTATTGGGAGAATCACTTAATTTAGATGTTTCCCCAATATATACAATACATAAATAAGCACAGCTTGTTCATTTTCATAGCTGTATGGGATTTTGCCATCATAAGTAGTACTATGAAAATATTTTGTGGCATTTCTATTTGTGTATGAATGCAAGAATTACTCTAGTGAATATGTCTTGGGACAGATTTGCTGAACTGTGGGCATGTGTACCTTCAACTTTATGAGTTGAACTTTTTTCAACTTTACTGAAAAACTATGTTCCAAAAACATTAATATCACATTATATTCCCAGCCCCAATGGGAGTTCCTGTTTCTCTCCATTCTCAACACACTTATTTACCTCAAGTGCTCTAATCAAGTAATCTTTCCAAATAAAACCAAAAGCCAGATGCTTGTGGCATCTGAGAGACTCAGACATGTTTGAAAGACTCTACTCTCTAAAATGTAGTACAAAATTTGATCATAAATCAACTTCTCTGTTTCTCAGCCTGTGGTGCTAGAGATTGACTAACTTTTCTACCGAACGGGCTTTACTTTAGAAATAATTATATTCAATATAATAATAATAATAATACTGATAACTGTAAATACCAACTGAGTACTTACTATGTAGCAAGTCTTTTCTTAAACACTTTAATTACATTATCTTATTTAACTAATTTTCAAAGGGGCAGATAAAGCTTTTTACTGAGAGAGAAAAGGGTATTTTATTGAGAATTTCTATAATTTTTAATGGAAGTGACTTTTTTAAATTATTATTTTAAAAAAATTTCAATAGCTTTGAGGGTACAAATAGTTTTGTTCTGGGTTTTAAGTATACCCACTCCTCCACCTGCACACATGATACCCAATAGGTGATTTTTTATTCCTCTACCCTTCCCCCTCTTCTGAGTCTTCAGTGTCCCCTATACCCTTCTCTATGCCTTTGCAGATTCTTAGTTTAGCTCTCACTTATAAATGAGAACATGTGGTGTTTGGTTTTCCGTTCTTGAGTTAGTTCTTAGGATGATGTTCTTCAATTCCTCCCAAGTTGCTGCAACAAGATACTACTATTATATCTATTTTAGAGATGAAGAAATCATGTCACTAAAATCATTATGCCAATAGTAAGTAGAGATTGTGGATATCGTATCTAGCCAATCTGTTTCAGCTAGGACAGGTAGGAAAGGATAGATGGGAACAAATTGGAAAGAGAGACATCAAAGTACTACTGCCCTCAACTTTCGAAAGTTTAGAATCTAGTTAGTATTTAAATAACATCAAAAGAGCATACTTACATCATGGGGAGTATCAAATAAGTGTTGTATTGGTACTGAGGATAACTTAGTTTTGCCTAGGGAGATTGGAAAATGATTCTTACAGGTGGTCAAACTTTATTTAGCCTTGGAGACCTCACAGAGGAAGTTAGAGACAAAAGATGGAGGGAGTAGCTTTTTAGGAAATAGGAGGAAGTGAGAAGGACAAAATATTTTTGAGAAAGTTAATTTACTAATTCATTAGTTTGACAAATAACTTCTGAACATCTGTTGTAGGAGAGGCACAGGGCTACGTTCCAGGATACAGCAATGAACAAGAAAGGGACCATCCTTCCCCATCGATGTGTGCTAGACGTAGTATCTGGGAGATAGGGACTAAAATATGAAGAGAAAAGGACTGAAAAGATAAGTCACACAGCCGCGCTCGGTGGCTCCGCCTGTAATCCCGCGCCTTGGGAGGCTGAGGTGAGTGGTTTGCCTGAGCCCGCGGGTTTGAGACCCACCTGGGCAAGTTGGCGAGCCCTCATCTCTACAATAAATCAAAAAAATTAGCTGGGTGTGGTAGCTCACGCCTGTAGTTTCAGCTACTTGGAAGTCTGAGGCGGAAGGATCGCTGAAGCCCAGCAGGTCGAGGATGCGGTGACCGGGAGCGGCCACTGGACTCCAGTCTGGGCGACAGAGTGAGACTCCACTTAAAAAAAAAAAAAAAAAAAAAAAAAAGGTAAGTCACACCTAGTTAGCTGGGCTCGGTGGCTCAGCCTGTAATCCCGTGCCTTTGGGAGGCTGAGGTGAGTGGATTGCCTGAGCCCGCAGGTTCGAGACCCGCCTGGGCAGCGAGACCTCATCTCTACAATAATTCAAAAAATCAGCCGGGCGTGGTAGCACATGCCTGTAATTCCGGCTACTCGGAAGGCTGAGGCAGAAGGATCGCCGGAACCCAGCAGGTCGAGGCTGTGGTGGCCGGGAGCAGCCACTGCACTCTAGCCTGGGCGACGGAGTGAGACTCCAACTCAAAAAAAAAAAAAAAAAAAAGTCACACCTAGTTATGAAGGACTTTCAAATATTAGCTTAAGGCAGGCACTTTATTCCCTGAGGGCGTGGGAAATCAGTGTGAGTCACTGTGAGGTGGGTAGCATCATCCGTTTATTTATTCAGTAAACATTCACTCTACCTTTCTCATGCTCATCACTGGGTAAAGAGAGATAAAGGCAGTCATAGATCAGTGGAAATGACACGTCTGTATATAAAATCTATAATCCAATGTGAGACCAAGGCAGAAGTTTGCACAGGATAGAGAAGGCTAATCGCGGCTGGGGTGTGTGGTGAGGAGAAGAAGGACCAGGGTGGGAGATAGTCCAAGATGCTTTTTGGGATAAAGGAAATCGCTTGAAGAAATTTGACAAGTGGATTTATTCTTTTGTAAAATAACACGTTGTTTTATTTCCTGATTTTAAAAGAATTTCATGTTCACTGTAGAAAATTTGAGAACCACAATTATACTTACCAAGAATGCATACCTTCTGATCTACTGTGGTGGCTCATGTCTATAAACCCAGCACTTTGGGAGGTCAAGGTGGGAGGATGGGTTGAGTCCAGGAGTTTGAGGTTGAGGTGAGCTGTGATTACTGTAGCCTGGGTGACAGAGTGAGACTCTGACTCAAACAAACAAGCAAACAAAAAGTGAAAAGAAAAAAGAATGTAAACCTTCAAGTTTTGTGTATATATGCTGATAATAGATACTGAGAATTAATAATTTACAAAAAATAAGTTATGTGATTTTTTTTAGTTCATTTAACTGTATATTATACATTTTTTTTGAGTTGGGGTCCAATTCTGTTGCCCAGGCTGGAGTGTAGTGACATTCTCATGGCTACTGTAGCCTCAACATACTGGGTGCAGGTGATCTTTCTGCCTTCACATCCCAAGTAGCTAGGGCTACAGATACATGCTCTCATGCCCAGCTAATTTTTTTTTATTGGTGTAGAGATGAAGTCTCATTATGTTGCCAAGGTTGGTCTCAACCTTGGGCTCAACTCCTGGGCTCAAGCAATCCTCTCACCTTGGCCTCTCAAAGTGTTAGGATTACAGGAGTTAGCCTCCATGTCTGGCTTATATATTATACATTTTTTATATCATCATATATTATTCTAAAATACTTTTAATATCATAATTTTTATATTAAATAAATTTTATATATTATAGTATGATAATTTAGATATTATAGAAGAACATATAATATCATATTATAATTTAACCAACCCTCTATTGATAAAATTTTTTTTCAATATTTGCTATGGTGATGTTGCACATTATTATACTAAAAGTCTTAAGACTTATCAGATTAATTTGAAATATAAGCTTCCAGATTTGAATGATAATACCTACAACAACTTTTGATTATAAGGGAGAAGAAAAGTCCTTTTAAAATATTTACCTACAGATGGAATTGATAAAACTTGCATTTTAGAAAGATCATTTTTAAAATATTGTGAAAGGAGAACAGAAAAGAGTAGAGGCAGTGAACATCTAGGATCTACAGGGAACTCAAACGTACTGAAAAGAAAAAACCAAACAGCTGCTTTAAAAAGTGGGCACAGGACATGAATAGATACTTCTCAAAAGAAGATATATGGGCAGCCAACAGACACATGAAAAAGTGCTCAGCCTCACTCATTATCAGAGAAATGCAAATCAAAACCACATTGAGATACCACCTAACCTCTGCAAGAATGGCCATCATTAATAAAACAAACAACAGATGCTGGTGAGGATGAGGAGGACAAGGAGAAAAAGGAACACTTCTACACTGCTGGGGGGAATGCAAATTAGTGCAACCTCTTTGGAAGACAGTGTGGTGGTTTCTGAAAGAAATTGACCTTCCCTATGACCCAGCAATTCCCTTATTGGGAATATACCCAGAGAAACTCAAGTTATTCTACTAAAAAGATACCTGCACATGCATGTTTGTTGCAGCTCTATTCACAATATCAAAAACATGGAACCAACCATGCTGCCCATAGAAGCTGGACCGGAAAAAAAAAAAAGTGGCACATATACACAACGGAATATTATATAGCCATAAAGAAGAACAAACATATGCACTTCACAGCAGCTTGGATGGACTTAGAGCCTAACATACTCAGTGATCTATCACAGAAACAAAGACCATAGTACCATATGTTGTCACTCATAAGTGGACCTTGAACAATTATCTTAATACTATAAGAAAGGGATTGGCAGTATTGGGAAACTGCCAGAGGAAGGGGAGTGAGATTGGCAGTTAAGGGAAACTGCCAGGGGAGGGAGGGGCATGCCTCATCAACAAGGGCACCTGCATAATGAACATTTGTATACCTAACCCTGAATTGTACCCCACATCTTTAATATAAAGAAAAAAGAATGAAGGCAGTGGACCAGGCAGGATTTATTGCAGAAATCAAGCTGAGAAAAAAATAAAACCTGCACAAAAGAAGGTAAATTAGTAATGAAATGTGGCAGAAGTTTTCAGAAATACTAATTTTTCAGAAATTAGTGGATTCGGGACAGTAACTTGGGACAAGAAGGTCATAAAATTGACTGTGGGTTATCTTCCAATTTCTGCATGAGTGTCTGACTGGGTGAATGGTGGTGTCCTTGTTTCTTTTAACAAGGAAGACAAGAGGGACAAGTTTGGAAAGGAGGATAGGTGGATTGAGTTGAGACTGGACTTTAACATGCTTGTAGTCAAATTCTTGGAGAAATCAGTTAAACAATTGAACAGATCTGGGAGTCGGGAGTGCAAGTGGGTTACAGATAGATCGATGTCAGATGGGAGTCAGCAGTCCTAGGTGTGGCTACAGTCATGGGTGTGGATGACTGTAACAGGAGTATTTAAGAACTACATCATGAGAGCAGTAGGGAGCTCAGAGTAGCGCCCTCTGACATAATATCCCTAAGATTTCATCAGAGGAAGAAACAGACTTATTGAAGACTAAAAAGTGAGGTCAGAGAATTAGGAGGCAATTCTTTGGAGAGCAGAGTGAGGACAAAGGACAAAGGAGAGCTTTTTAAGAAGGAGGAGTTAACAGTGTCATGTGTCATAGTGAGGCCAAATAAAAGTGAATGATGCCCTGTGACTGTCACTGAAAGTCTTGTCCAGAGCAAGTTCAGTAGAGTGACAGGGGCAAGCGCCAGAATGAATCAATGACTCTTGTGGTTCAGGAAGATGACTGTCCTGGCCATGAGCAGAACAGCTTAGGGAAGAAAGAGACAACAAAGTGGGAGATGAATGCAATGGAGAGGGAATCAGGACTCCGCAAAGATGACAAGGACTAACCCTGGTCAGGTGCCATGACATTGAACAGGAAGAGACTGTGGTAGCAGGATTTACCAAGTCTATGGCAGTGATATGTGAGAAAGATGACATTCAAGAGGGTGCCAAGATTTTAACTGAAAATGACTAAGGAGATTGTGAAACCATCACCAAAAGCAGAGTTCAGAAAAGGAAATGGGCATTTTTATTGGTGGAGATAAAGAAGGAATGCTATGGAGCTATGATGATTTGAGGTAGATATAAAGATGCCTGAGGGTCGGGGGCGGTGTTCACATGGAGACATCCTGAAGGTGAATGCTAAGTTGGTGGAGCACAGGTCTTGGTTAGTGACCAAGATCACTGGGCTTTTCTCATAAAAATTGGGATTTAGAATCACGGAAAAGGCTGGAACAGTTCACGGAGATTACTGAAAGAAGAAGAAATGTTTCAATAAACAGATATCATAGGAGGAACTACTAAAGAAACAGGAAAAAAATAATCAAAGCAATAGCAGGAAAATCGTGAGAATATTAACTCAAGAGAGTGTAGGGGGTAGTTTTAGTACATCAAGGTCATGATCACATCGAACGACACCACAGGTCAGGCAAGAAGAAGACCAAGGAAGTCTCTCAGGATCAAAGCTTCTTCCAATTCTTGTTTTGCTCTAGAAAATACATTTTAAGAATATCTACCATTATGCTGTGATTTATGTTGTCTTTGAATTTGTTTCCAATTTCGATACTCTTTTTGTATGGAATTAAATACTTTATTTAATCCTATGTGATAGCTTTTAATTTCTTTACTTCCTTCCTTCCTGAAATTACAGAAAATAGTTTATGATCAAGTTACATTTCTAAAAACTAACCTGTTTTGACATAATAAAAAATTTATGAGAGGTAACACTTTATGGGCATTTTTCTTCATATTTTTTCTATTCTAAAGAAAATAAATGAAGTTAATGTCAAAAAGGTATTGATTCATATATCAAGCTTTTAAAAAATTTGCTAAAACTTGTTCCTTGAAAACCATAGCACAAATTTAATTCTAGATCATCAGCTTAGGGTGCTAGAAAGGCCTCTTTACACTTTGCTAACTGAAAAATAGGATGTCTTCTCTGCTCACTGGGTCAGCTTCTTTCTGAATTATTTTAATAAACTGAAAAAGCAGTATAAATATTTCTTGCTTTAGACTACCAAGAACAAAGTGTTATTTTTTGAGGTGTAAAGGTTAATTCCTCCTTATTTTTTGTGTAACCTAAAAATCACAGTAGGAATGCAGTTTTTATGTAATTCAACCTGTTTTTTCTGTAGTCTCTTGGGAAGAGGAAGTATGTTTGTTACAATTCACCTATTTACTGAAAAATATAAACTCAATCTATCATTGATGTTTCATTCAGTTTTTTAAAGGTTGATGTTATGTTGGTCAGGTGAGAAGTGCTTTTTGCTTGGACTTGGATTGTGACACAAATATCTTAGGATGTCAGGGCTAGAAAGAAAAGATATTGGAGATATTATGTCAAACAAAAAGATTTTAAAATTACATTTTCAACAATTGAGCAATAAATTCAGGCTTCAATATCTATCTAGCATAACATTTATAATGAGAATAAAGAAAAACTTAATTCTCACACAATTTAAAAATTCACATAATATAAAAAGCATATACATATATATTTTCTATTTTAAAATGCAAATGGAAACATGTCTGGCTTGTTTTTTTTTTTACTTAATATATTTTAGTGATTGACCCATATTGCTTGTAAAGGAACCACTCTTTTTTATTGCTATAGTTATGTAGTTTTCTAGTCTTTGGCTATCAATACTAGAGCCTCTGTGACCTTTTTTGCCTAGTAATAGGTTGTTAAAAAGAATATTTAGCTAAGATTTCAAGACAATTGATTTTAGATACCAGAAAGAGGTAGCTGGCAAAATCCCAGTGGAGAGTATTTTCACAAATCCTCCTCACTGACTTCCAGGTTGCAACAAAAAATAAAGGAGAAATGAAAGGAGGATTTTGTGAGAATGACTTTGGGGGGGTTGTCCTAATACAGAGGGGGTAGGTGGGAGATGAGTGAGGCTATTCTTCCACCTCATGGTATATTCCAGGAAAGCTTGGTGTGTTTCCCTGTCAGGAAACTAGAGCTTGGGGAGGCCTAGTTGATGTAAAAATTGGGTGAATCACTCAATTCACAGGCAATGCTCAGCCATCTGAGGATCTCTCAAAGTGCACACATGCACACAAACACACATCAGCAACAGCAGCAATAAACATTAGCCAGTTCCAGAAAGGAGGGTTAAGGCTAGCTTTCAATCATAAATGCTCTGTTCATCTCTCCTCCTCCTTCCCTATCTTCTAACTTTGGAGCCGTGAGTAACAGCAGTTAGCAAGTTGGCTGTTGGAAGAGGTGAGGTGGAGGAAGAGGAGATAAGCACTTGTACCCTTTGCCCCCTTCCCAGAAGGCTGCAGACTCATATGGCATGGGGGGGGTGAGGGGGGGTCAGTCCTACCCTTGGAGGCTGATGTGCTGATGAAAATTCATGAATCAAACTGCATTTTGAAACTTAAAGTAACCACAGGATTTTTTTTAAAATCTAAGAGTGACCAGAAGATATAAGGGACCAGCTAGGGAATTTTCAGCAGTGGTGTTGGAAAGAAACTTCCCCCAATGAATATATTTTTAAAAGAACATTGGTAGACAAAAATTCAGTTATATTTTGTTGTATCACACCAATTGTATTTAAAAAGGTTGCATACTGTCTTTGCTAACCTATAAAAAGAACACTCATCCTTTTTTTTTTGAGTTTGAGTTTGAGTTGAGTCTCACTCTGTTGCCCAGGCTGGAGTACAGTGGCACCCTCATGGCCACTGCAGCCTCTACCTCCTGGGCTTAGGCGATTCTTCTGCCTCAATCTCCCAAGTAGCTGGAACCACAGATGCACACCACCATGCCCAGCTAGTTTTTGTGATTTTTTTTGTATAGACAAGGTCTCACTAAGTTGCCCAGGCTGCTCTTGAACCCCTGGGCTCAGGCAATTTTCTTGGCTTGGCCTCCCAGAGTGCTGTGATTGCAGGCTGAGCCCCCGCGCCTGGACAACAATCATTCTTAAAAAGGACAATATACTACCTGGATTTCCAGAACAAAGTAAGAGTTAACTAACTTAGAGGAGGAATACAGTAACAGAAACTGAAACCACTCTAGAACTGCACTTTCAATAAGGTAATCACTAGCTACATGTCTTTAAAATTTGATAGTCATAAAAATTAACTATAATTGTCACTTCAGTTCCTCAATAAAGCTAGCTAAATTTTAAGTGTCTAATAGCTTCATGTAGATATTGACTACCTAACTAGAATATTTCCAGAATCAAAGAGTTTTTGGTCTTTATCACAGACAGTAAACCATTTAATTTTCACAAAAGACAGTGGAAAAAGAATAATTATGATTTCCTCTTAATAGGTGTGATAATTGAAAATCAGAAGAGTTTAGAAACTTCGTCAGGTTTTTTGATTCGGGTCCCATATTCTTTCCTCTAAGACACATTGGTTAACTCTCAAAGTATAAAATATAAAATCCACTGTTTTCGAAATACAAAGAGAAATATTCTGAAATCTTGAAATCCTTAAGAAAGGGAATCTAAGCTCGTCTCTATGTGATTACTATGAATGGCAAACACAATCTTGTATCTGTTTCCAGTACTTGCCATTTTACAAGCCATACAATTTATTTACAGAGGTTAATTTAACCAAAAGATTGTTTTAATAAATGGCAGGAGTTTCCGATAGCAATAGAGTAAATAACTCCACTTGTCTATATTATCCCTTCACTGTAGTGTGATTGTCTAAGCAACTGCTCCCCGACTTGGATGTATGTAGGCTGTTTTGAGAACAGATTTGTTTTCTGTGGACTTTTGCAAATGAATGTAAATGAAATTTATTTTAAAAATTATTCATACTAAACATCTAGGGATGTGGAGATAACTGTTTTATTGGGGAAAGAAAATACAGGGGTCAACTGATAAAATAGGAAGAATAATTACCAGTAAGTGAGATATGAAACTCACTTCCTTGACGGGAGGCCAGCGAGGAGCCAGCTGGTATACTGGCTAAGGGGTGACCTTCACATTTTGTATCCTTGGAGGATGGAATCTAGGATGATCCCAAGTGAAAAGCCTCAAGAGGGTGATTTATAATCCTTTGGGAGCTTAGGAGTGTAAAACAAGGGACAAGGTGGGGCCTGTCCACATCCTTCCTTTCTCACAACCATTTTCCTAGCTCAAGCCACTGCCCACTTCTTGCCTTGAGTTCTAAACCGCCTTTTGTTTTCCAATTTTTAAAATTAGAAATCACAGATTGAATCATGTCATTCCCTTAATTCAAGTTCCTCTGAGTCTTCTTTCTTTTAAACTGAAGTTCAAGTTCCTCAGCATGTCTTGCAAGTGTCGTGGCCAGCCCCTGACTCTCTCTGCATCCTTTCCTCTTGCCACTTCTCCATGCTCCTGTCTCTCACCTTGCCCTGACACTGTATCCCAGACTTACTGAATTTCTTGCTGCTTCCAGAAGGAGTCCTGCCCACTCTAGTTTCTATACCACTGTGCATCACATTCCTTCTGCCAGAAACACTTCACTTTTCTTTCCTCTACAGATTCCAGTATGGAGCTAGCATTTGATCCCAGATAGCTGAATTTCCAAAACCCATTTCATAAACACTGCATGGCAGTCCACAGAGTGGGCAGGCTGAAAGATCTCTCCTGGTCTTTTGTAGAGCATGATCCTGGATGCCTCTTTCTCCCCTCTCTTTTGTTACAGCCTCAGACTGTGTCATTCTTCCTCTGGATCTGACTAGCACTCATCAAGGTTTTTATTATATTCAATTCACCAATTCAGATGACATAGTACTACTTATCTCCCTTTAGAATATTTTTTAAATTAAAAAAAATATATTAGAAATGGATTCTACCAAGCAATCTCCAGTTATCTTCAAAGACTTTAAAAAAGAGAGGTGAGCAACTGTCTGGGTAGGCTTGGGTTGATACTGGATCCAGAATGATACTAAAAACAATGAGCAATGTATGCTTGACCCATCAGAATGGATGCTGGTCAGTGCATGGTAGTCAGGTGTTCAACTGGAACACCTGCCTGGAAGAAGATGAAAGACATGAAAACATTGTCTGGCTCTTACATCCTCTGGTATTGAATAGCACCCATGTTTCTAACTGGGGTAGCTCCATGTCTCAGGAGCCTAACTGTGCATCAGTAGAAATATCTCTCCTGGCTCAAGCACAGAGAAATTAGGTCCTGATGGTCGAGTGCATGGTTTTGACTCTCCTCCCAGGTAATTATATAACTGGATTTCTCATGTCTTGGGTTGAGTTGGGCAGTTTCCTAAGCTAAAAATGTTCTGTGATTAACTTATATACTCTTGCGTATGGCTATTTGACAACAATTTACTTTCTCTTCCAGGATTATTTGTCACTGTGACCAGTGATTTGGTTGAGAAGACTAATACCAGAGGTCTCTCAGTAACCTCTTTATTCTTTGAATGTCATCCTATGTTCTCTTCAGTATTTATTAGTATTTCAAAATTTAACTTAATAGTGTTTCTTAGTGGGAGAGATAATTTTTATCTGTTATCTGTAGCTGTTCATTTCTAGAAATCTTCTAGATGAATATGTGTGTGTGTGTGTGTGTGTGTGTGTGTGTGTGTGTGTGTGTGTGTTACACACACAATGGTATAGCCATTTGTTATTCTTTATTCTTTATATTGTTAATGATTGTATAGGATTTGGCTAGCTCACTTGAGCTTTAAAACTTGGTCTGCAAGGTCTTCTCCTCTATGAATGTATGTATAACTCACTACTTTTATATTGACTCATTTTATAGATCATTTATCTATCAAATTTAGTCTTAAAATATAAAAATAGATTTTTTAAGCAAAGAAAGTGGTACGGACTCGAAGTGAATTCTGTAGTAATATTTTTGAATAGCATTTTCTGTGACCTTTGCTTCACCTCTGTGAGTTCCTTTTCATTCACTTTGGCATTTAATTAATAAGTGCTCTGTTGTCTCTGTGTGCTCCATATTTCATTCAAACACTTATTCTGTCATTCTAATCCTTACTTCAGAGCATGTCTCTGAGGTGACGTCTTTCTGGTGATGATGTGATGAGCTGTGGCTGGGAGAGGAAGGCAAAACCTCCATTCTGCCAAATAGGGCAAGGGGAGCTCTTCAATGGTGTCTCCTAGGTTAAGTTACCACTTCCCACACCACCACACACTCCAGGTCCCTTCTTGGAGTAATCTCTTTTTGGTTTTTAGATAGCTTTGGCTGGTATGGTGCCTACTTCTCCATGAATCTAAACAGGAGAAAGTCAAATCTTGCCAACTGCTTATCTGTGGACCACATGTCCACCTTGGTAACTAATAATTTTGTCTTCTACGCACAGCTTTCTTGTGCAAGCCTTGTATAAGCCACATAATCTATCTGTCTCAATTTCTTATCTGCAAATAGAGCTAATAACATCAGCTACTTTTCTTCATAGATAGTCCTGAGGATTAATAAACTGGCATTCAAAAACACAAGTGCCAAAGATGATAAACCCTCTCCAAATGTAAATTACTATTATCCACTGGGCATGGTAGCTCACAGCTGTAATCCCATCAGTTTGGGATGCTAAAGTGGGAGAATCGCTTGAGTCCAGAAGTTCAAGACCAGCCTGGGCCACACAGTGAGACCTTTCCTCTACAAAAAGCCAGAAAATTTACCAGGAATATTAACACATGCCTGTAGTCCCAGTTACTCAGGAGGCTAAGGCAGAAGGATTGCCTGAATCCAGGAGGTCAAGGTTTCATTGAGCTGTGATCGTGCCAATGCCCTCCAGCCTGGATGACAGAGTGAGACCCTGATTCAAAAAAAAAAATTATTATTGTTACTGTCCTCCCTTTATACCACCAGAAGAATAACACCCACATATAATGTAGTATTCGGTGTTTAATTAATAAGTGCTCTGTATAGAGCTTTGTATTTTGAAAAGTATTTTACGATGTATATTAATTTAGACAAGCCTTTCTCTCTGCAGAGTCTCAGCATCATCTTTCTACTGGTAAAAGATTTAAGTGTTTTCTTTAGATCTCACTTTTTCATTGAGTATTATTTTGCCAACTTAAATTCTTTTTTTAGTTTTCAGTCCTATTTTGTCTTTGATCTGAAGGAGTTGTCCTATCTCAGGTCTTCTTGGAGTATATGGGATGTTTTCTTCCCATTGAGTTACTTGTATAATATACATGTAATTTGACTTACAAATTGATAACCTCATACAAATCTTGCCTCATGAGAAGGAGACAGGAGAGAATTTATAGGTGAGACTGACTTCTCAAGAGAGAACTGAATGAGGGCTTAGACCAGGGCACACTCTCAGAGTTTATAAAGACACAATTGAATAATCAAAGAGCGGAGCCTGGACAAGATGTTTGTCTGCATAAGCCCAAAATGTTTACATTAGCCAGTTGATCCCCTTTCATCCCCTCTTGCTCACTAAGAGACCAATATCCATTAAACTCTCCTTTTTGGCAGCCCTGCTTTATTCATTGTTTACATCTCCAATGTGCCTGATACGCTTGAATCTTTATCCCTCTATTATCTCCCATGATGTCTTTGGATCCCATGCCTAGTTTTGCTCAGAAAACCCCCCCGAGACTTTACTTAGGCGCTAGCATAATTGGTACTGGGTTTTCCCAGGCCCTGTGAAAAGGGGCTAAGACATGGCTTTGATCAATACCTCTTTGGCAATGGTTTGCTTCTCTCCCTCACCCCTCTCCTCCTTGTCCCACGTATCAGATGCCCCCAGGGTCCTCCAGATGCTGTGCTCTTCTTAAGGTTGCTTGCTAATATCCAAACATCAGACCCTCCTGTAAATTCCCTTCTCCACATGGTTTTGTCATTGTGGTAACTGGGAGTCACTCTGCCCCTATGGCTTTGCTGTTTGAGGGTTTCACTGCTGGAAGGTGGTGTTTTCCTCTTATGATCCTTGAGTCATTTATGTTCAAATAGCTTTTATTAAATAAATATTTCTATAAACTAAATAGCCAAGTTTCCAGTGGAAAACATACGCATATATATTGTGAGAAATAAAAATAAAAACATACAATAAAGGGTAGCTTTGGGAGCATGTCTCCTAAAAAACATGATATTAAGCCACAAGAAGTGTGATTAGAAGTTTTCTGTTCTTTCTGAAATTGAGTTTGCACAATCATGACTTTGAACTTTGAAGCTCAAATATGGCTTCTTAAACTTCCTGTGGTCTGGTTTGTCTGAAATCTTCTTTCATTATGAAAGTATATTTTTACTTGCTTAGTTTTATTCTGGAGATGTGTGCAAAACAAGTCTCACTTCCAGTTTATTGATAGCAAGCACACAAGAACAAGTTCAGGCTTCCCTAAATGAATGGGAGATCTTGATATGTTTAATGTTAAAAATTAAAGTTTGGCCAACATTTAAAATGCCCAAGAAAGAAAAACAAGTAGTCACTAAGATTCCAATCTTTATCTTGGCTAAGCATATTTAGCATACACAAAATGCAAGGCTTTGTGACTCTTTACAAGAAATTTAGATACATTAGGGACTCCATGGGACCAGGCAAGAGGAAGCACCAGCTGAAAGCAAGCCTGAAAGAAGAGAGAGCTATTCCTTGCTGTACAAAGGTGAAAAATATTAGGGTGGGCCTGAGAGAAATAATATTTTCTTCCTTTTTGAGTTCTTAACAAATCTAAAAGACTTGTTAAAAAATTCAAATTGTGCAACTCTTTTCAAAGAACACAGTTGTTATTGTTTTGTTAAGCACTAGCCAGGCCATGTGCTCTTTGAGCTATGGCCGCCATGTTTTTTTTGTTTTGGCCCCCTCCCCTACCTTGTTTTTTAAAACTCTGGTGTGTCCACATGACTCTTTGAGGTATGGCTACTCTGTTTCCTAGCCTTGGTTCCCTTCCTTACCTTGGGGAGGTGAATCTTTCTCTTTTCTCTCTCTCTCTCCAATTTGCTTTCTAACTAAATTATATTTTCCAATCTAGAAACAAAACAAAACAAAAAACACAATTTTAATTTTAAGTCAGTATTGGTGTGAACCTTTCTGTTTTGACAAAAATAATCTGCAAATAAGAAAATCTAAGTTCTGGTGGTGACCTAGTCACTAACTAAGTATTTATAGATAACTCATGACTTGCTGTATGTCATTTTTCTATACTTACAAAAGAAGGTGCCTGAAATTGCCTGGTAATATTCAAATGTGTGCCTTGAAAAATTATGGGTTCTGTGGAGTGGCTTCAGAGACTCCTACAGTGAGAGGGGTGGCTAGAAGGTGGAGGTTGGGCTCTTATCCTCCTACTTTTCAGTCAGAGGAACTTTGTTTTTATTTATTTATTTTCCAATCATATTTCTTTAAGTTCTGGGTAATGTTTTCTTCAAAGAAATAGGTTCTCTGTGTATAATAGATATATGTTTGAAGCCATTCAATTACATTATTGGTAGGTTCTTTTCAATTATAAGGATAGGTTTCATATGACAATTAATGATAATATATGTCACACAGAGCACATACACACATGCATACACATACATAACTTGTTATATATAACAATATATAACAGTTATATATTTATATTAATTCTGTTATATATTTGTGTTTCCCAATGTGACTTGATGTACCTAATTATAAAAATATCATTATATTTGAGTTATATATTGAAAGGACTTAAGATGGAGTCAATACAACCAATGAGCAGCCATTTTACATTGCTTAGCTTTGTCATGTTTTTCTAGTAGTTCACTTTAATTTACCCTTTAATCTCTAGCCAAGGACAGAACTGGTTTCTCAGAGGTAGCTATTGACAATTGTTTTACAACCCCCTCCCCAGCTTGTTTTGTAAACAAGTTAACCTAATCAGCCCTTTGTGACCTTCAAGGCACAGACCCCATCACCATGGCAGCAGTCATATGACTAGCCCACCCATCTGCCTGCTGTCCCTCAACTGATGTCAGTACCTGTGCTTACCTGTCCCCTTCATGATGACTTGGAAAAGACCACCACTCAATCACCTTAACAACTTGCCTGCATCAAAGGAAAGGTTTAAAAGTATTGAATTTCAAGCAGCTATTCACCATTGCTTTGTTAAACTCTGGTGTGTCCACATGGCTCTTTGAGCTATGGCTGCCATGTTTCCTAGCTTTGGTCACTTCCCTTACCTTGGGAAGGGGAATCTCCTTTCTCTCTCTCCTATTTACTATCTAAACAAACTGTATTTTCCAATCTAACTTCTGCATAATTCTTTGCATCTTTTGCACAGCACTGGATTGCAAACCAGACCCCCTGGTGGGTCTGACCTAACATTTGGAGTCCCCAGTATGTTTTGACTTAACACCAATAAAACTGAATAATTACCAAGCAAAGCTAAACCTTATTAAACTAAAAAATAAAATGTAAGCCCCACCCATCGATAGAACAGACCCCCCCCCTTTATGCCCAAGAGGACCCAGAGAAACCTTAAAAGTTGAGCTGCCAGCCATGATAGATGAGAGGTCAGATATGCCTCATTCTACCCATTCCCTATGGAAATTTAGACAAACTGAACAGAATTAATGTTAAAATAGAAACCAAAAGATTGACAGAACAGACTTTTTGTAGCAATTAGATATCAAATTATGAACAGGACCTAAGACATGCCAGGCAGTGGTTAAATTCCACACCCTTACACTTAAGGACTAAACTACGTTCTAACTGCCACAAAGTTTTCTTTATCTTTAGCAGCTAAACAAACATTGATTTCAAGATAGGCAATATTAAAAAAATCACTGCTTATTCAGTTTGTAGACACTGACTAACTAATCCCCATTCCACAAACCACAACTATAACTTTGACTGACAAGGAACTAATGTCAGTAACTTTCTCCTGGTAAGAAGACCACCAACTATGGACTGTGTCTGGCAAGTTTACAGAGGCTGCACTCTTGAGTGCCTTTTCATCCTAGAAAGACCTTTTGATATATAGGGCCAAACTGCTATACATTTAGATGCTAAGTCTTCATGCCAAGGTGAACATGGGTCATAGGTAATATGTATGTTTGTTCAATATGCATGAATCAGAAACCCCTTCTTGAATATTCATGTCTCTTCCATAACCTATTGCATATGTATGTTTGGCCTCATGTAATAATAGCAAAATATGATGGATTGTCAGAGGAGGTTAATTGTATTAAACAAAAATGTCAGAGATATGGAAAATTAATGCACATGTGCATAAAACATAGCCTAAGTTTCCTTAGTAGTCAAGATAAAAGTCAAAGGTTGAGGAGATACTATTTATTTATTAATAGAAAACATTAAGATTAAGAGGAATAAACTTTTCTATCCCCAAACTTTAAGAATAATTTCTTATATATGGCTTTATATGAGGGAAAATGTATAACATCATGGGTAACATTTTTATTAGAGTTTTGTGAAAAAATATGGACAAATTTCGCATGTTGTTACCTCTCATCTTTAGGATGAATATGAAACCAAGGAAGTGGTGTTAAACCATCACTCTGTAAAAGCGACTTTGGTAGGAGGCTGAAGTAATATGCCCTACTTTTAAAATTGCCTTTTTATTGCAACTGATACAGGAAAAACTAGGAAAATCATGTGCTGTAAATGGTTATTGTACTCTCTTTTAGTATGGGGATGACTATTACTGGAAACTACATGGTAAGCAATTTTAAATTCACATCATGTATACATATGTAAACAAGTACCCTTTCCTTATTGTTGCTTGAAGACAGCATAATGTTACTCTGTGTGAATGTGAAGCTCCTGAGATAGATTTGCTTCAAAGATTCCCACAGAACCTTGACCAGATGGGCCCAGAGGGCAAGGTGGCTTTCAGCCAGCACCTACTGAGGCAGGTGTGAGCTTTTAAGTGTACAATGAAAGGAGTGAGGCCTTCTTAAGTGAGACTTCTCAGACCTCTGCCATGGGGCAGATCAAAACGTCTCTCTGTTTCTCTCTAATGAAAAATAAGAAGGTACAGGATGGGGGCCATTACTTTGCCGTAGTGTTTTCTGTTTGGGGCACGAAAGAACAGCTGTCTGTCAGAAGCTGGCTTCCCTTTCAATTCTTTTCTATCACTTATAATTTTATTACTTCTTAAAGTAATAAAATTATACTTTTCATATTCCATTTTAGATTCCACAATCTAAAATGGAATATGAAAAAGAAGCAAAATCCATTCAGAGCAGCATGGCTTCCCAAGTTCTCTGCTTTTAAAATGGACTCTATTTCACTTCAAAGCAGAATCAAATAACGGTGATGTATGATAGAATGTTGGTGATTCCGCGGTGACAAATTCCTCATTTTAGAGATGGAGACATGGAGGGTCTCAAAGAGCAGGGAGTCACTATCGGTCAGATAACCGCTGGCTACAAAACTAGACCTAGAGTCCAGATTTGCTATTCCTGTTCCACTCCTCAATATCTAAAAAAGTATTAAAAACAAATGTTTTCTTTAAACAAAAGGCAGTTTTAAAAAGTGTTTTGCATGTGCGCATGCGTGTAAAGGTGGCCGATGAGGTGATGGAGATTGTTGGTTCTTTGATTTCTGCCTCCTAGTGGTTTTACTTTGCCATTCATGAGGCAAAAAGGGAAGAGAAAGACGCCAGACTTCCCCAAGTGTCTGGGTTTACCTTAATGACAAGTTTCTTTTTCCACATTACATTTTGCAAAAGGAGAAGTGGCCCTTTACAACCAGGACTGCCCCCTGGAGCTTTGGGCATTGAAGTCATTCTCTTGATTTAGCTGCAGCTTTTACCAGGTATCTCTTAGAAAAACCTCAGAAACTGGTTTCTGCGAGGGCTTGCATCACTCATCATTGACTGAATGGGATGCAACTTAGATGAAAAATGAGAATTAAAAAACAAAAAAAAAACACACACACATGCACAACTTAAGGACGGAGTTGTGTCTCATGACCATCACCTCAACATAGTTGCTTTCACTTCTCCAAATTTCCTTCCAGTTTTTGTCTGTAATACATGCGTTTTTATACTTGAAATCACAGCTTATATAAACTTTCAGGGTTAGCTTTTGCACTTAGATATATTATAAACAATTTCTCATGTTGTTAGAGACTTTGTAACTACTTTTTATAAAGATGACATCAAGCCCTGAATTAATAGCTTATAGTTTATTCAATTATTCATCTAGTACAGAACATTTGAGTTATTTCTAGTTTATTTTTCAATTATGTATAATGTGCTGATAAAGAGTTTTACAAGCATAGCTGTCCTCCTTCCTGCTGTTTTCTCAGAGAAAATATTGATTACTGAGGAGGGCCAACAGAGTTTTAGGATCATTAATGTATATTCTCCAGAGACAGATTCTATTTTGTGAGGGTTAAAGCTTAGATAACTCGGGGGCAGGAACTCCTTAAGAAAAACAATATAAAATTATAAACATAAATTGCTAGGGAACCTCCTGTCTTGAGGGGATACATCGCAGTGAAGACCCACAAGCCCAACTTGTAAAAGAGTCACTTTGTCAAAGAGATTTCCTCAAGGCCTGTAATAGTTTTCAACTTCATCAGTAAGGTGTGAGAATATGTCGTCCCTGAAGCCTCATGAGTACTGTGTTTTCTGATTTAGTTATTTTTAGTTAATTTAGCGAGTATACCCTGGTTACATGTGTAACATGGATACTTTGCTTTAATGTACATTTCTTTGATTTTTTTTAAAAGGTCATGTTTCATTATCTATTGCCATATAATATAACAAACTATTCCAAAACTTAGTGACTCAAAATACCCATTTTATTTTATTTCACAATTTGGTGGCTGAGAGATTTAGTTAGGGATTGGCTGGGTGGTTCTTCTGCTTGAATTAATATAGACTGTGGTTCTCAGCTTGCAGATGGAGAAGTCTGGAGGGTTCAAGATGGCGTCACATTCATGTCTGACACATTGTGGGGGATGAGTAGATGTTGGAGTTTAGCTAGAACTAACAACCAGAGCACCTTTAGGTGGCCTCTCCAGCTTGGTGGTCTCAGGGCAGTTGGTCTGGATTTTGAAATCTCTGGAAATTGTTTTTACATTTTCTTACAAGTTACTATGGCTGGTCTAGATTCAAGGGGGATTTCAGTGAGAATAGCAAAGAGTTAGAGATCATCATTAACCACAAACTAATAATTTTTCCCTGATTGTTTATTTCTTAGATAAGTTATCTGCTCAATAACATATGCTGGAACTTAAATAGAAAAACAAAGATTTAAGTAGAACATTAATATGGTTTCATGAAAATAAGAAAAGATAGAAATTATTTTACAATTTGCATACATCTACTAAATATGCTTTTATTGAAGTTGAAAAATCAGAATTTCTTTACTAGCAGTCTTAAATAAGGCCACTAGTTTATAGTTATATGTTACGTATTATATTATATATTATAGTATTTAATCCTTCTGTTATATTATATTATTCTACATTATATTATACATTTATTTACTATTCTGTTCTTTTAGTAAGATAATAAAAATAATATATCTAATTCCTCTTAGCAATGTCAGACATAGGTATGTTAAACAAATACTACAAAAAAACCCCAAACTGGCATTGAAGATAGTACATGTGCCAGCCATTTGCCTGTTTGCCCTCAGCGTCTATTCTGTCCTGTGTTCTTTATTATTGTAGGTTTCTGATACCACACAGATAATCTTTTCAGGTTTTTATTGCTGGCAGGATGTCAGTTAGGTCTTGGCATTCAGTGCAAAGTCCTGGACAGAGACTGAGAGATGAAGAACGCGAAGATGACTCACTTCCTGTTTCCAGCACATAAGACTATGGACTCCAGCATCCTCAGGCAGTCCCAGTGCACCCAGAACTGGACCTCTCCTTGGTTCCGGCACCTGTCTAGTGGCCCTACCCCTGACTATCCCAGCACCCATAAGCAGAGCCCTGTTGGCAGCTCCAACTTCTACAGAACAGAGCCTCCTTATCAATTCCAACACCCGCTGCATGGGGTCTACTTGTGTTTCCAGACCTCATCCCATCCCAGGCACCTGTTGCCTGGCACCTCATCCATGCTCTCAATACTGACATGGGTGACTCCTCCTTGAGACACTCCAGAAGTGCATTAGCAAGTGGGCTCCCAGGTATAACCATCTCCTCCGCCCATTTGTCTCCTTGACCCTGGGGATAGTTGTTGCTTTCTGGAGGGAAGTATTAATAGCTGGATTGTCTCTCATTCGGCTGTTTGTAGTTCTAGCCTTCCAAACACTTTTGTACATAGTGCCCTCTGTTTGAAATACCTCATCTGGTTTCTGTTTTCCTTACTGGACCCTGAGTGCTATGGTAGTTGCTATGTTACTGCAAGTCATTTGCAGATACGAATAAATTGTCCATTAAAGGAGAAGGCTCAGATCAGTGCAGCTGGTGTGACAGCCACTCATAAAATATCGACAAGCCACTCATGAAATATTGGCACCGTATTTTCTTTGTTTTTAATATCTTTTCTTGTTTATATTCTCTGTGTACATAGTACCAGTTGTGCTTTGCAAGGACACACTGTATTTTTTAAAAAAACAGAAAGCAAACATTCTTGGGAGTGATACTTATTTTTCTTGTCAATGTCAGATTGAATTTTGTAACAGCAGAAGTCATAGGAATATGTCCACCGATCATTCTGTTATTAACAGTTCACAGGCAAACTTTCAAAAAGGAAAAATGTGGGACATTATTAAGAAAAGAGCTTGTGATGAAAACCCTTCCATTTTTCTTGGTTTGACAAAAGCTAACAGATTTTAACTTTGTTGCCATTTTGAAGCCATGAACAGCTCCAGAATTTTCACAGAATTATCTGTGCAGGCTTTAGGAATTGAAAAAGGCATTGCTAACTCTGTCTTGAGCAAAAGAATCAACAAAGAGCAATCTTTATTTCCTCTGCTTCGACTCTTATATTCATTTGCTAGCTCTGCAAAATATGTATTAAGAAAAAATTTTTTATTTAATGTCAAGATCCAAGAACAATTTATCAATTGGCAAATAGATATCAGACAAATGGTAAGGTATAATTAAAATATTAGGATAAAAATGTTTTGAAAAAAGAAAGCTAAGAGGGAAACTATTCAAAATTCAGCATTTATTTTGGTGTGATTGCATTTATCTTTGGTGTGTATATATATATATAGGAATAAACATATAAAATAGTTCTGATTTATTTTTTCACTATCTTATGCCTGTTCCAGGTACAATAGATTTAATGGGCATATTCTCATGTCAGTTTTTCTAATTAACTTTTTATATTCATAGTGTCACTTATTTATAGTCATTCTTTTAGTATTAAGTAACTTTGGAATACAGCAGACTGTCCTCAGTCAGACTAAGAGTTTGTTTATTAAAGCCAGTTGGGACTGACTTAGAATATGTCTGCTTCACATGACATATGACTGCTTGTCTTTGTGAGCCTGGGGGACAGATGCTTGAAATTGATATCTAAACTAGGTCAAGAATGGGCTATTCAGGTCTTCATAGAATGAAGTTTTAGGAAGAACAAAAACAAAATAGAAGGAATTTAGAAATTCATTAGCTCTCGAATGTATGCATCTTATGGTAATTAAAGAGAGTGAGAATGTTTATGATTGTCTGGTCTACACTCTTGCAATGAGTCACTTTAATCCTTTAATATTCACTGAATAGCTTTGAATAGCATTATTCAAACTAGAGTTAAAGGATAAAGTCTTGGAAGGCTATATATTTTCTATAACAATTTATGAAGTTTTGGATTTTATTCTGATGTACTGTTAACTGGGTCATCCTGATGACCACTTTGTTACTGCGCACTGTTATATTTTTGAGACTATGCAGATATGTATGACTAGATGGACAATTATAAGAGCTGTTCTGATTGCTTCAGAGTAGCACAATGAGACAAGGTCAGGCAATACAATAATAATGGCTTTGAGTCAAGCCACTGCAAAGTAATGTCACAATGCTTTGCAAAAAATGACAGTTTTGCAAAGGGTTCATTATAGAAACATGGGAAAATTGAGTTATCAACTGGTGCTTGCTAGGCACAAGCTCACTGGGCTCAAAGAAATCTGTGCATTGTATGAATATCTTATGCATGTGCCAGTAACAATTTAGTTTCAGTAATGCATCATTCATAACACTAAATTAATGCAGTCAGTTTGAAAATTTATTAATTTGTAACTTAAAAAATTAATTTGTAATATTGCTTTGATTTAATATTGCAAATTGTGGCTAAAGAAAGTGTGTGTGTGTGTGTGTGTGTGTGTGTGGTGTGTGTGTGTTTTATTGCTGTAAACAGAAGGATAGACATGGAGTGGGAACTGTAGATGAAAGAAACGTTCCTCAAGAAAGGTTTATTTGACCTTTTTAGAATGCAAAAGGCATCAGCATGTTTTATGCTTATGAAAAAGGGATAATAGAGGGAAATACACTTGTAATGCTAGAAAGCTGAAGAAGAGTTTTAAAACATCTTTTTTGAGTCAGTGAGCAGGAATGGACCACGCACTGGACATGTGGAGGGACGAGACTTGGCTGACAGCGTTGACAGCTCGCTTACAGTAAAGAGGAAGAAATCCAAATGTAGGGGCCCAAATACAGCAAGTTCAGAGGATGTTTTGTAGGAACAGGTGGAAGTTCTCTCTGACAGATATTTTTTTCCTCTGCAATAAAATATGAAGCAAGGTCGACACCTATAAATGAGTACAGAGGATGATGTTAGAGATTTTACAAGAAAGGAGAGAAAGGGTTGGGCTTGGTGGCTCATACCTGTAGTCCCAGCACTTTGGGAGACGGAGGTGAGAGGACTGCCTGGGTCCAGGGATTTGAGACCAGCCTGAAACTTGGCAAGCCCTCATCTCTACAATAAATCAAAAAAGTAGCTGTGCATGATGGTGTGTACCTGTGGTTCCAGCTACTTGGAAGGCTGAGGTGGAAGGATCACCTGAGCCCAGTAGGTTGAGGCTGCGGTGGCCGTGAGTGTGCTCATTCATTAGATTTCGAATGTATGAATCTTAAGATAATTGAAGAGAGTGAAAATATTTATGATTGTCTGGTCTACACTCTTGCAATGAAGCACTTAAATCCTCTAATATTCATTGAATAGCCTTGAATAGCATTATTCAAACTAGAGTCAAAGAATATAGTCTTGACAGAGTAAGACTCTGACTAGAAAAAAAAAAGGAGAGAAAGGTGCATGTTCCAGAGACACAATGTAGAAATGTCTTGCAGCATTAAAAGACCACCTGAGGTTAGTTAGCAATCCCAAATTTAAAGCAAGTCTGGTCAGTAGGATTGTGTGCTTCCCAAGCAGCTCTCTGGGTTATAATAAGTAGATGGAGTGTTGGAGTTCACAAAGTACTTGGCATACTTCTACCAACAAGGGGAAGAAACTAGTAGAGTATTGAGTATTTAGGAGTTCAGGAGCATGCACCAAGGTGCTTATGACTGTCCTTGAAATGTATGTTGTGAAAAGTGGAATAAAAGTCTTGCGGAAGAGGCAGGCAAAAGATAACTAAAAGCTTGTAGAATTGATAGGTGGCAGCTGGTCCTGTAGGGCCAAAAGATTGTTGGAATTCCAGGATTTTCATCAGATATAAATTCATATTAGAGTTTATCTCAATTTTAAGAACTTTTCTTTGTTCCTATTGTGGTTTCCTCTTTATCTTATTTTTCTTTAAATGTCTTCCTTAATTGAAACCTAGCTATGGTTTAGTTACCACTGCCTTCTTCATGTAAAATAACGTTTTCAAAATAAAATAATGTATACTCATTAAAAATTGGGAAATACAGAAAAGGAAAACAAAAATCAGTCTTACCATTTACATGTGTTTATAGGTACTGGGAATATTTTTTGAGTACAGATGCTCCTCAATTCATGACCAGACTACATCCTGATAAGTTAATGGGTTTAAAAAGTCAAACAAGGTCAAAACATTGTAAGTAGAACCATCTTAAGTTGAGAACTGTCGCTATTTCAGTCTTTTTTAAATCTGATTTTATAAAACATTATAGTAATTGTTTTATACATTATGTTTTGTACCATGTTGTAAACTATTTCTACTCAGAATACGCTCCTAAACGTACTTTATGCCGTTTAATACTTTCATCACGATTATTTTTAAAGATTGAATAATATTCTAATAAGTATATGTTTTATAATTTATTTAATTTTGTCTATAATACAGGATATTTATGCTAACTTGTTTGGGTATTAAAATTGTGTGGTGATAAACATGTTTATGCATAGTTCTTTAAAATTATGATTTATATTCCCTATGGAATATTTATAAATTCATTCTTCTTTTTTCCAGAAGAATAATCCAAGCTCCTCAAACCAATCCTTACACATTATTATGATCTTTATGTGAATATTTTCAAAGTTTCCACATAATATTTTAATAACTGACCAGTAGATTTAAGTATAATAGACTGATATTCCATTTTTCAGATCTTCAGCTCTTGTTTATTTATTTTATTATTTTACCTACTCCTTTCAATGTGATGCTACATTTCTTATGGTTCTCTGTCTTGACCACAACCATAAATTCATCCAGTCTTACTATTGTTTTAGTGATTGAATAATAATTTATTTTAATTTTTAGTTACTAAGTGCAAGTTAGTAAATACTTCATATTTTTGGACCAATTTTTCTGTTGAAATTTTCTAGAATTATTTAGAATATTGTTGTGGTAAATACCTCATTTTACTTACATTAAAAAAAATACAGCCCAGCTAGTGGGTGTTTTTCACCTCAAAGAATCAAAGATGTTTTTAAATTATAAGAGGTTATGGAATGTCAACGTGAGGAAGTCAGGTAGGAAAACAACTTGAGAGGTCAACAAGCTAGGCTTTACTGAACTGGAACCCTATTCTAAATGTGATAGTTGTTCTGGCCATTTAGTGGTAATTTTGTAGTTATTCCCTCAGAAGAGCTACTCAAGATTTTCTACATGAGGGTTCCAGGACATTCCCCACACATTACTCTTGTGTGAGCTCTGGAGCAAGATTCTTGGGATTTGGCTCCTGTCTTCTTCACTTCCTAGAGGGATGATGTTGGGTAAGTTAATTAATTTGTGTATCTCAGTCTCCCAACTGCAAAATGTAGACATCAATATTATCTACACCTCCCACCCCCAGCATTTAGAGCAGATAACAGATTAGAGCAGATAACAGATGCAAAGTACTTGGAACACTGCCTGGCACAGAGTATGCCCAGTCATCGTTAGCTATTAGTTATTGCAGATTTAAGTTAACCTCCATTAGACAATCTCTTTCTTTTCTTTTCTCTTCTTTTCAATCTCTTTTTTATTATTTTATTAATAGTGATTTCAAAATATCAAAACTAATTAAAAAATTTTGTTCTTTTATTTTTATCATCTTTCCTATATAGCAAAGCAGAATTTTAAAAATTTCTTCATGTTAGAATGTGTTATAAAAAAATTCTGTTATTTTCATAAGCTTTGTAAGTTCCATTTCCTTTGTAGCTTAGACATCCAACTCAATCCTGAGAGTCTTCCATATTTCTTAACTCTTTATCATGATTACAATGCTATTTCATTCAGTTGCAGTCTCCTTGGTTGAGTTAATTGGATTGTTCATTTTGGACAGTGTTTGAATATCAAAAGATATGTTTTGTCAGAATAGATGTTTTAAAATATTATTCTATTTTATTTTATTTTGAGAGTCCTAAGTTTATTTAATTTTTTTATTTTAAAGATGTGGGGTGCAATTCAGGGTTAGGTATACAAGTGGTCATTGTGCAGGCAAATTTTGGACCTCGTTTTTGCCCCCACTTCACCCGGTTTGTGATCAGTTACCGTTATTGATGTTATGTGCCCCTCTCCCACTCCTGGCTGTTTGGGGCTACTGCCAGTTTCTTTCTTTCTTTTCTTTTCTTTTTTTTTTTTTTTTTTGAGTTGGAGTCTCACTCTGTTGCCCAGACTGGAGTGCAGTGGCCGCTTCCGGCCACTGCAGCCTCGACCTGCTGGGCTTTGGCGATCCTTCCGCCTCAGTCTTCCAAGTAGCCAGAATTACAGGCATGTGCTACCACACCCGGCTGATTTTTTGATTTATTGTAGAGATGAGGTCTCACTGCCCAGGCGGGTCTCGAACCCGCGGGCTCAGGCAATCCACTCACCTCAGCCTCCCAAAGGCGCGGGATTACAGGCTGAGCCGCCGAGCCCGGTTGCCAGTCTCTTTCTTACAGAAACCTACCATTTGCTATTATATGAACTCATAAGAAAGATAGATTTTTGAAATTCTACCAATATTTCAGCTACTAATTCATTGTAAGATTATTCATGGTAACCATAAAATATTCTTTTAAAAGCTTACAATGAGTAAGTGGCTAAGATGTTGATAGAACTTGAAAAAGCTATCTTTCTTATGAGTTCTTAAAATAGCAAACAGTGGGCTTCTGTACAAATAACTTTTTTGGGGGGTGGTAATTCAGGTTTAGTTTTTCTACTTCTTAGAGAGGACTAATGCTACTTATTTTTTACAATCTCATCAAGATGTTGAAGAGTAATGGTGCTTTTTTTACACTCAAGATTAAAGAGGAAAAGTTTTCTGTGAATCATAGTTGAAAGACCTTTGTCCTGAACTAAGTTCAATTTGAGGATGTTCTGGTCTTTGTGACTTGGTGTAGTAATGTTTAAACTGCATACCTTTACTGTGAAATTGATAATAATGTATCTTACAAGACAACAAGAAAAAGTGTGATATATTATTAGACATTTTCTCCAGTTTCACTTTGAATAATCTTTGCTTGAACTATTGCCTCTCATAAGTAAAGTCATTTTTAAAATATCATTAATTGTTCCAGGAAAAGATTAAGTCATTTCTTTCAAATATTTAATCAATATTTCTGGAAGACTATATTTCTTAGTGAGAGAAAACTCTTTATAGTCAAGAGTAAAGAGTGTTCTTTAACCAGTGAAATTATTTCACCATAAATAACAGACTAAGAATTAATATTTCTAACATTCAAGGAGCTAATCTATATATTTTTTTTCCCTTCTGTGGATCATTCCCAAAAGTAAATCCTCAAGAATTAGCATGAGCCTAATTATATAGATAGGGATATAAGAAGTTTAGTAGATGGGTTTGAAGTTTATTGACATTATTTACTTCTTTTTTTGTGTGTGGAGTCGGCAGCAAATACTCTATTCAAGAGTGAGAAAGAAGGAAAAAGTGTTACAAGTTAAGAGCAAATGATGGCAATGTTGGACTATAAAATCTAAACAGATAAGGAAACAAGTGAGGAACTAAAGAAATGAACAATAGTCCTAAAAAGTTAGAGTAAGCTATTGAAGTCCTTCTCCAGAATAATGTTAGAATCATTTAGTTTTATTAGATTTTCACCAAAAAAAACCAAATTACCATAAATTTTGAGACCTAAACACCAACCATCTATTGGATCAGGTCAGAGGTCTAACAATGAATCTGAGTCCTCTGCTAATGGTATCACAAGCCCAAAATCAAGGTGTAAGTTGAATTGAATTCTCTGAATGATCTGGGAAAAAAAAAACCTTTTTTTTTTTTTTTTTTGAGTTGGAGTCTCACTCAGTTGTCCAGACTGGAGTGCAGTGGCCGCTCCAGGCCACCGCAGCTTCGCCTGCTGGGCTCCTGCCATCCTTCCGCCTCAGCCTTCCGAGTAGCCGGAATTATAGGCATGCGCTACCATGCCCGGCTGATTTTTTGATTTATTGTAGAGATGAGGTCTCGCTGCCCAGGCGGGTCTCGAACCTGCGGGCTCAGGCAATCCACTCACCTCAGCCTCCCAAAGGCGCGGGATTACAGGCTGAGCCACCGAGCCCGGCTAAAAATATACTTCTAAGATCATTCTTGATTCTGACAAAAAACTAAATTGCAATTGTAGTACTGAGGTTGTTGTTTCCTTGCTAACTACAGTCAGGGATGACTCTCAGCTCCTAGCGGCTGCCACATCCTTGCTGCACAACTTCCTCAGTCTTCAATCTAGCAATGGTAGGTCAAATGCTCCTCATGATTTAAGTCTCCATATTCCTTTTCTGCAACCAGTTAGTGAAAATTAGGCATTTAAAGGACTTACCTGATTAAGTCAGACACACCCATGAAAATTTTCCTTTTACCATATAATGTAACACAATCATGAGTGAGGCATCTTATCATAAGAGCAGATTCAACCTATGTTCATATGAGGGGATTTACATGGTGGAAGATCACTAGGACTGAGGCTTAAGACTCAGCCAACCACACTGGTAAAACTCAACTAAGGTGTTTTTTTGTTTTTTGTTTTTTTTTAATTTTATGTTTAATGTGAAAGAATCAATACCTTCCCAACGTAAAAATTTGTATACAGCTCGGTTCAGTTTGTTTTCATATGAGTTACATGTCAGTTTTTATAAATATTGTATTTTAAAGTTATTATTCCTATGATTAATGATTTTTTTCCTTGCATTGTCTAATTGATTTATCACTGATTTTTAATGTATTGATCTTCTGTTGAGCCACTTAGACTTCTCACTAGTTCTAACAGTCTATCAGTTCTTCTCTTGGATTTGTTAGGAATATCGTTATGTAGTCTATAAATAATATTTTTTCTCTTTCTTTTAAAATTTTTTTCTCTTATTTTATTGCATTGGCTATGAACTCTGACTACTATAAAGGAAATTAACAGTAATTAGGAGTCACCTTATATTGTGCCTTTTAAAATGTGAGTGTTTTGAGTATTTTTCTATTAAACATTATATAGAACAAGATTTATGGCAAATACTCTTTGTTTGATAAAAAGTTTTCAGCTGTTGTAGGCATATTTTTACTATATTCAGGGTGGAACTTTAGCAAGTGATAGCTTAGAATTCATAAAGATTATTACATTTTTTACTTACTAGATTAATACAATAATTACAAAAATATATTATCAAAATCTTAAGCAGTCATTTGTTCCTGAGAAGCTTAGCTTAGTTAGCATGTATTCTTCATTTAATACATTTATAAATTTTATTTACTAATATTTTATGTACAATGTTTAGTCTAATATTCATTGGGATTTTACCACAATACTTTGTTTTTTGTTATAATTGTCCTTTCTGTCAATACAGTGCTTCTTAAGAAGATTCCATTTTTCTTTATGGACTGCAACATTTATAAAATGCAAAGTTTCTATAACTAGATGTTTTGGTAGAATCTGGTATAAAACCACACAGGGCAGGTGATGTCTTAACATATTTTTAACTGGCATTTTTATTTCTTTCATGCTTATTTATCTATTGAGATTTCTTACTTCTTGAATCTATGTTGAATACATATGCACATATACACAAATACACACACATATACTTAGAAATTTTTTTTAGTCTCATAAAGAAGGACAAAATTATGGACTTTGCAGCAAGTTGGAAAGATTTAGAGTCTATAATACTCAGTGATCTGTTCTAGAAACAAAAAACCGAGTATCACCTGTTCCCACTCATAAGTAGACCCTGAACATTAATCATAATACTGTAAGAAAGGGAATAGCAGTAGTGGGACACTGCCAGAGGAGGGAGAGGGGACACAAAACATCGATAAGGGTACTTGATCTCAAACCAAGGGAAGTGGTGTCCAATGGGATGCCCAAACTTTACCTGTACGATGACCTCTTATCTACCTAATACTGAGTTGTACCCCACATCTTTAAAATAAAATAAAGATTTTGTTTTAAAAATAAAATAAAGATTTTGTTTTAAAAATAAAATAAAGATTTTGTTTTAAAAATAAAATAAAGATTTTGTTTTAAAAATAAAATAAAGATTTTGTTTCAAAAATAAAATAAAGATTTTGTTTCAAAAATAAAATAAAATAAAGATTTTGTTTCAAAAATAAAATAAAATAAAGATTTTGCTTCAAAAATAAAATAAAATAAAGATTTTGTTTCAAAAATAAAATAAAATAAAGACTTTGTTTCAAAAATAAAATAAAATAAAGATTTTGTTTCAAAAATAAAATAAAATAAAGATTTTGTTTTAAAAATAAAATAAAATAAAGATTTTGTTTTAAAATAAAATAAAGATTTTGTTTTTAAAATAAAATAAAGATTTTGTTTTTAAAATAAAATAAAGATTTTATTTTAAAAGTAAAATAAAATAGTTTGACAACATTAAATGCAATATAATATTTTTTGCAAAATCCATACAGAAAGTAGAGATATCTTTCCTGGTAAAATAGCTTAAATGTAAATTAGATTTCTAATCCACTTTGATTAGCCCATATAATCTAAAGAAACAATGTCAGTATATTCTTATATGAGTTGATAAGTAGTAAAATTCCTAATGTCAATCTCATTTTATTGCAGTTGTCTAATATTTTAGACTAGTACTAACATGTATATTTTTCGATAGACTATAATTTTCAAGATTGACTAATGTGTGTATGTGTGTGTACATATGTGATTATCTATTGACTGATATTTATTCCAGTGGTAATCTGATTTCCTTGTGGTAGTACTGAAGCAGATTTGTCATCTTTAGCTATGTTTTAATGGAAAATGTTTTATGTGTAGTGCCACTGCCAAGATAAGGCATTTAAACTGCTAATTTACAAAGGAAAATGGAAAATTACAAATAAAATATGGAATCTAAAAAAATCTTATACTAACACAATATAAACTTTTCTCTTATGATTGCATTCTTAATTCTATAGCTATGAATCAAAATCTGCCTTTGAATATTGCCCTAAAAGTATTTAATATTATAGAGTTTAAAATGCACAGATGTTTGTTATATAATAACAATAAAGAACAGGACATGAAAAATAAAGAAAATATTTTTCAGCCTAGCCATTCACATTTTTTAGTTTAAAGTACTATTTATGTTCTTATAAAATGATTTCTTATTCTTAGAATCTCCAGTTATATTCCTTCTCTCAATTCAGTTGCTAGTTTTATACACAGTACTTTAATTTTGCTATTTATCTGTTTTCTAATTTTTTTCTATTTTTGTTGCATTTGTTTTGCTGTGTTTTACAAACTTTATCAATAGAAAGTACAATTATTTTATTTTCAGCATTTTTGTTTCTCATAAGTATATTTAAGGGTGTAAATTTTTGATACATACTTTCTAACAATATCTAAATTGAATAAATATTTATATTATTTCCTGAACAAGACAATAATTTTACCCTTTAGTTAAAAAGCTAACAGACTGTTTTATCAAGGTAAGCAATTTAGGTTTTGTCATTCTCTTATCTTTCTTTAAAATATTGGTATACAGTTCATATTAAAAAAGATATCTGAGGCCAGGCACAGTGGCTCACAGCTATAATCCCAGCACTTTGGGAAACCGAGGTGAGAGAATTGCTTGAGCCCATGGGTTTAAGACCACTCTGGGCAACTTGGTGAGATCTCTTCTCTACAATAAATCAAAAAATTAGCAGGGCATGGTGGCTCATCCCTGTAGTTCCAGCTACTTGGAAGGTTGAGGTGGAAGGATTGTCTGAGTCCAGTAGGTCGAGTCTGTGGTGGCTGTGAGCATGCCACTGTACTCTAGCCTGGGCCACAGAGTGAGACTCCAACTCAAAAAAAAAAAAAAAAAGTATCTGGGCTCAAAAATAAAGTTTACAATTCACAGACCAGAATTGGAGCAGAAATACAGTGTGGTAAGGTGGTTGAAACATAGACTTACCATGAGTGCGAAAGCAAGGATGGCAGCAGAATTTTGGTTTGAGTAAGCTAATTGGGTTTAAAAACAATTTTTGTTGAGACAGAATATTTACTAATATTTTATGTACAATGTTTAATCTAATATTCATTGGGATTTTACCACAATAATTTATTTTATGTTGTAATTTTATGTTATCGATAAGGGTGACTGATCTCAAATTCAAGGAAGTTGGGTTCAAAGGGAGGCCCAAACTTTACCTGTACAATGACTACTTATCTACCTGATCTTGAAATGTACCCCACATCTTTACAATAAGATAAAATAAAATGAAATTTTCACTTTTTCAAAGAGTTTGACAACATTAACTGATGATAATAAATGCAATATAGTATTTTTATTTTTATTTTATTTTTTTTGAGTTGGAGTCTCACTCTGTCGCCCAGACTGGATTGTAGTGGCCGCTCCTGGCCACCTCAGCCTCGACCTGCTGGGCTCCGGCAATCCTTCTGCCTCAGCGTTCCAAGCAGCCGGAATTACAGGCATGCGCTACCACGTCCGGCTGATTTTTTGATTTATTGTAGAGATGAGGTCTCGCCAAGTTGCCCAGGAGGGTCTCGAACCCATGGGCTCAGGCGATCCACTCACCTCCCAAGGCGTGGGATTACAGGCTGAGCCACCGAGCCCAGCTAATATAGTATTTTTAACAAAATCCATGCACAAAGTAGAAATATCTTTCCAGGTAAAATAGCTTATATGGAAATTAGAAGCGCAAAGATTATTTGCTGGTTAAAACCACTAGTTGATGTCAGTCATTCTTAAGTCTAAAATTATGGAAGTAGTTTGAAAAGAAAGAAAACTCTTGTTGATTTCCACCTGGTGCTTCAGATATTAACATGAAGCAACCTAGGAAATTGAGAATATTCAGAAACAGCCTTCAGTTAGAAACTGAACTAACAGTTCACCAGGCTTTTTGCAGGGATCTGCATTATACCCAATATGAACATGGGAAAGAAGCAACACAATTTGGTTACCTAAGAAGCCAAGCGGAGGCAACCAAGATCCTCCAGACAAAGAAAAAATGAGCAAAGAATTGAGGAGAAAAATCAAATAAACACAATACCTTTTAATGAACATAAGCCTGGAAACCAAAATTCTGAAACACTTAGAGAAATAGAGTGCTACATAATATAGCCAATGCAGCCATGTTATTAAATGAATTTAATTTAAATAAATTAATTCTGTGACACAATCTGAAACACATTCACGTTTTAAATGATGGTAACTTTTTTGGTAAGATAGTCAGCATTAAGTAGAACCAGAAACAAGGTAGGCATAATTATGAAAACCTAATATATGAATGAAAAACCCAACAAATTGGACATTAGCAATGATGAGTTTATTGGGAACCACAGCACAAAATAAAGAGATAAAAATTCATAAGATAAATCAAGAAATATGAAGGATAAAGTATGAATTTAATTGGAGTTCCAGAAAAAATAATGCAGAGAATGAGATAGAGAAAATATTTGAAGTCGTATTAGCTGAATGTTTTTTATTTTTGAAGAAAAGTATTGGTTCTCAGCAAAGTAAGAAAAACAAAACAAAGCAAACACACAAAAACCCCTAAGTCTGCATAGGTACACTCCATACTGAAACTAAAGATGTAGAGAAATTTTGGGAGACTCCACAAAAAATAAAAGATTACTTACAAAGGAATATCAACCATACTGTGCAAAATTTCTCATCAGCACTAGTACATGACAAAAGATCATTGTTTTAGATAATTTTTTTTTTTTTTTTTGAGTTGGAGTCTCACTCTGCCGCCCAGACTGGAGTGCAGTGGCCGCTCCTGGCCACCGCAGCCTAGACCTGCTGGGCTCCGGCGATCCTTCCGCCTCAGCCTTCCAAGTAGCCGGAATTACAGGCATGTGCTACCACGCCCGGCTGATTTTTTGATTTATTGTGGAGATGAGGTCTTGCTGCCCAGGCAGGTCTTGGGATAGGACACAACTATTTAAAGACATGGACTGCCAATCAACGTGAATTTTAAAGAATCCAGCTGCTAATGGTGGCATACCTAATAACCAGTCAGAATGGTTGAAATATGGAGATGGAAAAAGGTATGTCAGGCAAATACTTAATTTCATTGAATTTAAGACACTGTCCATTTTCTATTTTATATAAAATCAAAAAAGAAAATTCAGTCAATTAAACTGACATCAATTGCTTTTGCATCTTGGTTTCAGAAGTATTAACCTGTGAAAAAATGTGTCTTAGAATCATAAAGTACAAAAATCAAAAGAAATTTAGTATGGCAATATTAATATCACATAACATATCAGTTAGATAAAAAAAGCATTTATCGAGATAAAGAGAAACACTAAAATTAAGAAAAAACTCATTAAGAAAACATAAGCTTCACACACTTATATGGATTAACGGCAAAGCCCCGAACCATACCAAGCAAGAACTGACTGAATTGCAAGATAATTTGATACTTTTAAAATCATGGTCAAAAACTTTATAACACCTCTAGCAGAAACTTAAAATTCAACAGGTATAAAATAATTATAAGGATAAAGCACATTTGAGCAGCATACTTTAAATAAATACAAACAGAAATTTCCGACCTAATGTTATAATTTTTTATTACATTTCAGACCTTACTTTTATCCAATTTTTTTCTTTTTATCTGAAAATAATTGAAGATTCACAGGAAGTTGCAAGCATAGTACAAAAGGTCTTATGTACCCTTTCTCTAGTTCTCCTTAATGAGATTATCTTACATAACCATATCACAATATTGAAGCCAGGAAGTTGACACTGGTATAAAGTGTGTGAGTGTGAGAGTGTGTGTGTGTGTGTGTGTGTGTGTGTGTGTGTGTGTGTGTGTGTGTGTGTTTCTTTATCATTTTATCATATTTGTATATTTGTTTAACCATCAATGCAAGCAAGATACAAAACCTTTCATCACCACAAAGGTTTCCCTCATGTTGCCCCTTAATATTTACAGCCACTCCTCTTCTCTCCATCATCTCTATGCCCTGGTAACCACTAGACTGTTCTCCATCTTTATAATTTTATCATTTAGAGTATGTCATGGAAATGAAATCATAGAGTATATGACCTTATTTGACTGGCTTATTTCAAGCTGCATAATGCCTGAGATGTATCCAAGTTGTTGCATGTATAAATTGCTTGTTTCACTTTATTGTTTAGTACCATGGTATGGAGTACCACAATTTTGTTTAATCATTTACTCACTGAAGGGCATTTTGGTAGTTTCCAGTTTTTGGCTATTAAAAAATAAAGTTTCTGTAGACAATTGTGTAAAGGTTTTTGTATGAACCTAAGTTTTCATTTCTCTGGGATAAATATACAGGAGTATGATTTCTGGGTATATGGCAAGTGTATGTTTCATTTTTTTTAAGTAACTGAATAAGGCTAATCTTTCAAGTTAAGTATTATTTATTACCTTTTCGAAAGAAATGAGAAGTTTGGTGATTAGCAGCCCAGACTTTGGAAACAAAAAGACTTGGAGTGGATTCTGGCCCTGTCATCATCAATCAAAAAACTTGGCAAATTAACCCTGCTATAGTTCTAAGTCATTTCATCTCATGTGTAGATTTCTCTAACTTTTCTTTTTACCAGCTTTGTGGAAGTATAATTGACAGATAAAGATTGTACATATTTAAGGTATACAACATGTTTTGATATACATACATATTGTAAAATGAAATAAAATTATAATTCAACAATAAAGATAGTACTCCCCATATTTAGAAACTAAAAAAATACTCTGTTAATATGTCTTAAGGAAAACATTTGCTGTACATAATGCTTTCCTTTACAATTTAAAAATCATTATCGTATGTTAAAATCTGACTTGATTTTCACACCTGCCCTATAAGATAGGAACCACAGCATAAACAGAGGCTAAAGAGGTAGAATAAAAAACCGAGGGCCTCAGGAGGTCAGTTATAGAGCCTACTTATAACAGTGACCTCTCACTTTCAGTATTGCCTTTTCCTTGCATTTTACAACAAAAAGATTTTTATTGGTGTTTCAGCGGAATCTTTACTGTACCAAACAGTTTTAAGGAATTGACTTAAGTCTTCCCCAGCTTTGCTGTCAGCAAACTTATTAGCATTAGATTTTTATCATTGGGCCCAAGAATCACATTAAAAAACTATTTCTTCACTGAGGGTACCTGATCTCAAACTAGGCGAAGTGGGAACCAAAGAGAGGCCCAAACTTTACCTGTGCGATGATCACTTGTATACCTAATCCTGAATTGTACCCCACATCTTTAAAATAAAACTAAAGAGAAATACTATTTCTTTATCCAAATACAAGGTAAGAAGGAGAAATGGGAAGAAAACTGATTTTAATATTAAAGACTATTAGTCTTATCGTGTGAGGCTAGAATGTTATCTAAGGCAGAGCTACTAAAACTCTTATATATGAATATAAATCTACATATATAGTTATATAAACAGATAAGTATATATGAAATTATGTGGCAATGCTGCTGTCGCAGTATATATCAAAATACATGAACAATCATACGTTAGATTGAGCCACCTGGGGTGCAATACAACTTTTTGCCTAAGCTACAGGCAGAACAATCTAGAATAAATGGTTTTTATGTCATATTGCTTGATTGATGTTTTTGGAAAAATCTATCTTTGCCTGCTGTATTTTAAGTTGATACACGAAAAGAAGACATAAAGACCAAAAATTGATTAAGTATATATATGTATTTTATCCACATTCACACACATTTATTTTATGATATTGGTGATAATAGATTTCTTTTTAATGACTAATGGAGTAATGGGTAAGTAATTTGAAAAATAATGCTCTACATTTTTCATCATATACCAAAATAAAATCTTACTGGATTAAGGAGTTCATTTAAAAAATTAAAACAGGCTGGGCATGGTGGCTCACTTCTGTAATCCTAGCACTTTAGGAGGCTGAGGTGAAAGGATTACTTGAGTCCAAAGGTTCAAGACCAGCCTAGGCAACATAGTAAGACTTTGTCTCTACAAAAAAATAAATAAATAAATAAAATTAAAATTAGCTGAGCTGAGATGGAAGGATCACCTGGGCCCAAGAGATCGAGGTTGCAGTGATCTGTGATCATATCACTGCACTCCAGCCTGGGTGACAGAGTGAAACTCCATCTCAAAAAAGGAAAGTAATTTTTTGGAGTGAGAATTTTATTTTCTTCTTATACTTTCCCATATTAAAAAATTATGCAAACTGTATCTGTTTCTGCACATGCATAAGACATTATACCATATATAAAATTTTATATCTTGCTTTTTCACATAACATTATATTATCAGCAAGTTCCCACATCATTAAATATTTTTACAACATTGATTTTGTTGGTGCAATGACTTTATTTGATCATTCTAGAATTTCTTCCCACACCTGAATTCATCCAGTAGTTTCATTGTTTTTGAAACTCAAAGTTTTTAAATGAACTGCTCACATTCCTTCCCCTGAAATACTTTAAGCTCTGCTAGGTGTTGATAGGGGAACATTCTTCAATGCGATAGTTGTAGATGAGTCGCCATCTTGTTTACTGGCAAGTTCTGTCTGGTTCTCTTTCATCTTTATACACATATTGCATGCATACATTATCATTTAATTTTAATAATTACAGCATTATTAATTCATTAAAAAACGAATCTACAAGTTATTTCATTTCTTGGGATCCAAAGATAGTTCAGGTAATTCTGCTCTTTATGAAGTCCCACTTTAATTCATCGTCTGAGCATCAATCAACTTACTTACTTCTTTGAAACCATACACCTGAACCCATTTTTAAGAATCAACAAATTGGAATCTTTGTGTGCAAATGCAGTTATTCATCCATGTCATGCACATACTCATGTGATGCAACTGCTCTTCAAAAGACAAAAGTGTTACTTTCAGCCTCATTTTCACTAATTTCTCCACATATCTGAGAGCATCAATCTTAGCAATCCTAGTTAGTTCTAAGACAGGTAACAACAGCATGACTGGAAAGAGTACACAACCTCTTAGAGACTATTAGTTGTTTGGACCAAGATGGCATGTGACTAGGACCCAAGATCAGACTCTATCCCAATGCACTTATATGGTGAGCTATAAAATGCCACCTGGGGCACAGCATAACTTTTTGCCTAAGCTACAGGCAGATCAAGGGCTTATGCTAAAAGTTGACTTTACTTCACCTTAGTATCCAGAAGTGTCTCCACCTGTTATAGATCTTACATCTCTAAGAGAAACAAAAGTCCAAGAGACATGGACCCCAACAAGGCATACTTAGAGGGGTAGAGTATTTGCCCCTAAAGCCTAGAGCAAAGCTAGTCTTCGCTATGATCCCAAGGCTGTATGAGGAAGGGCCATGCCACAAGAAAGAGCCCAATACAGTTTTCCTTTACCATATGTAATCTGGCCCAATGTTCCAATACATGATTTTGCCAGTGGAAGGACTACCTTTTAAGGATGAGCATCTTGGGCTGTCATATATTTTATTATGTCCAGAAATCTGCTTGTATAAATCAAAACAAAACAAAATGAAATATATTTGTTCTCAGTACTCATAATTATGATTTAGTGACTCTCATCTCAATGTTTTCTGTGTAACAGAATATTCTAGGAGGCTGGGCGTGGTGCCTTAAGCCTGTAGTTCCAGCCCTTTGGGAAGTCAAGGCAGGAGGATTGCTTGAGATCAGGAGTTCTAGACCAGTCTGGGAAACACAGTGAGATGCCATCTCTACAAACAAACAAACAAACAAAATAGTTGGGTGTGGTGGCATGTACCTATAGTCCCCGCATCAACTTGAGAGGCTGAGGCAAGAGAACTACTTGAGCCCAGAAATTTGAGGTTACAGTGAGCTATGATTGTGCCTCACACTCTGGCCTGGGTGACAGTGCAAAATATTGCCTCTTAAAACAACAACAACAAAAAGGAATCTCTCTGGAGCTTTTTTATAAATAGTTGCCTGGCTTCCATCTCAGACTTTGAGGATGGTTTTGGGGCATCAGTATTTTTTTAAAAGCTTCAAAGCTAATACGATTGAGAACCACCATTTAATACTAAACAGATCAGGAAAAATGGTGGAGTGTGGGGAGTGAGGGGAGTGGCAAGCAAGAATAAACTCCAGAACAGCAGTCCAGGAAGACCCTGATCTGGCACCAGGTGGTGCTGTGGGCACAACTCTGAGCCTCTTTGCAGTTTCCCCAGCTGATCACGCGGAACCCACCAGCTCCCACAGAGCAGTGGAGTCTCTGCAGAGAAAGACACAACTCCGGACTTTGAGTGTTCCGTATGCATTGAACGAAGGGAGGATGGAGAGGGGAGAGGAGGAAGAGCTCCTTCTTGGAGAGGGTCATAGTCATTTTGGACTGTTAAGGGATGGGTTCAATTATTAGATTGATTGTATAAATTTCGAAAGACAGTGATGGACAGTATTGCTGACTCCATTCTAGATGGTTTCCTTTTTATTTAATTTGGTGTTTTCATTAGAATTTAACACCTGAAAGTAGAATAACAAAGCATAATTAAACATGAAATTAGTCATTTCTATATCACTAATCATTTCTAGAACAGGTTAATGGCACACATATATGCATATATATTATATTTATATGATTGTTTTCCTCATGATGGTTGTATAATACTTTAAATATTCATACATATAAAAGACATTTACATTGAATATTTCACATCCTTCATGTTAAACTATGTATTTATATCCTAATATGGTCTTGTAACTACAATGACCAACCATCCCGGTTTGTCCTGGGCTGAGAGGTTTCAGTTTTGAAACAAGACAGTCTTGGGAAAACCCCAGTCTGATGATAGGTCACCAAACTTGTAACTCATATGTTCAATGTGGCAACTGTGTTTTTCTGTTATTTCTTCACTTCAGTAGGACTCATTACCTCTTGTTTTTCACTATACTTTTTTTTTGAATCAGTAAGTAATATAGAATTTTCCAAAGATTGTGTGAAAGAAATAACTGGTACAGTTGACAATTCACACCGCTTAACATTTCACCCAGAATATTTTCCTTAGTTATGTCTCTGTTTATCATCTCTTTTAGGCTGCAAACACCTACAGTTCCAATCCCCAGTCATCTTACACAGGGAAATGTTGACCTTTCTTAACTTTTATCTTCAGACTTCTTGTAACGACAATCACTACTTAATATCATTTTACAATAAGTGAAATTTTGAAGATTTAATTGTTTCTCAGAAAGAAAAGAATCTTCTAGTTTCTAGTATTCAGAGAACCATGGAGCGATACTAATAACAAAAATATTTCTTGTTCAGCTAAGTAGTATGTCCGTATATCTATATCCATCTATCTCCATTATTTCTGCATAGATATATGCAGACAGGTACACACATTAGCATTTTTCAAGTTAGTGCTTTGACAAACAGTTCGTACTTTTGTACACAATTCTCAGTGTACAAAAGTGACAAACATAAACATTGTGATTCCCAGATGTGATAAGCAGAATTTAAGGGAAATTCCTGCTTTACGAATTGGGTGATGTGACATAAGGATTCTCTCTTTAATCTTGTCAGTTCTACCAAATTCCATCCGTGTGCTCTTTCTCATAGCAAATGTTAGTGTGTGAGCATTTTGTTCTCATTTAAGTGTGACTGAACATTCACAATTACTCTCCATCAAGTGGGTAGACTTCTCAGATGATGTGTAAATGATTCACACCAGTGTTCAAAGTTCAAGTCAAAGAAAACTGTGAGTGTACACCAAATGTTAGTCAGTGAGTGTTTTTCTTTTAGCAAAGAATGCTGGTAATCTTATAATTAATTCCATACAGTAACAATAGGGCAAGTGTTGACTGAAAAACATTTGATTTTATTGCAAAGGATCGATAGAAATCTTATTTTAAAACAAAACAATCCTTTTAGAGTGGTGAAGAAAATATTATCAGGTTGAATAGTCAATTAAACTAAAATGGCCCTTAAACTTCCACAGTGTTTACTGTTTACTCTTTTCCAATGCTATTTAAGTATCTTTGTCAGTAGCTGCTTATTACTCTTGCTAGGATCAGCAGAATTGGCACAGAAGTGAAAAAAAAAAAAGAGATATAGACAAGAATTATGATTTTAAGCAGCGATTGGTGTTCATTGGGGACTTATGTTATTTAATTTAATAGCTACAGCAACTTTAAAAAAACAGATTTAATTGATATTGATATATCATTCACACACCATTACAACCACTTTTTGAAGTATATATTTTCCCTTCTTTTTTAAAGGTTAGAAAACATGATACTCAGACCAACGAATTCATTTCTAAGCCTTGCTTTGGGCCCATATCTGTGTGTTTACAAAGTCTGCAGTCTTTCTACTGTGCCCCAGTGCCTTTGTTGTCATGAGTCCAGGCATTGTTTTTGTCAGGAGTCACGGCAATAGGGTAAGACTTTCTATGAAGAGTACAAGAGGGGATATTAGGTCCTACAACACAACTAGTCAATAGTCCCTTTTGCTTCTGAGGGAGTGAAGAAATGAGGTTGGAATCTCAAACCATCTGAGTGAGGAGAGACGATCCCAGAGGGGACTCAGAGTTGGCAGTGTTCTTTCTGGATGCACTGGAGTAATCAAAGAACGAGGGACTAGAGGAAGAGAAACAGGCCACTTTGTGTACAGTATTTCATTAACTCCTCACAGCAGCAGGACAAAGAATGTGAAATTATCAGATATTTATAATAATACTTTTTAATTTTATTTTTTTATAGAAGATAGAGTTACAGAATTTTCCAAGTTTATACTCAATGGTCTGAACAAGAGATTTCTAACTCCAAAGCCTGTATTTTTTTTTCTACTTTACAAAATGCGTTTACATATAAGAACAAAAAGAAAAAAAAACATTGCTGATAGGAGACAGTTATCTCATGATTTTCTGTCTAGTGTTCTGTGAAGCAGTACAGCTTTGCAGAGTATAAAGCTTATAAGAAAATAAATACAGAATTAAGCTCAGTCCCCTGGAAAGAGTAGTGCAAATGAGGACTTTATAGGTTTAGCTTTATTAGCTACACCATAAACTTGCCCTGGTCTACCTCTTCTTAATCAGAAGTTGACCTTTTGTAAAACACAACCCAGAAAACTTCTCTTGCATTGAAGGGTGCAGGAAATAAAATACAGCTTAAGGTCAATAATTACACAACCAAAGTCATATCCAGCAACTCGTGCAAAATCAAACTTGTTCAGTTACCAAGGACAGGTTTTACAGCTAATTTATCTGCTAGGGTTTGCTACAAACTTCTATTGCTTAAAGTTAAACTTGGGAATATAACATCTTGGGAATATTTTATGGGAACAGCAGGGATTTGATTTTAAACATTCCTGAAATGGTTTCCACAGTGAAAGTTCTAAAGTCTTGCTCTATGGCCTCATAAGTCAGCATATCCAAGCTTTTGTGTGGGAGAAATAACAAAACTGTTTCTGAGGAAAGTTGTGACCCATGTCACAAAACACTATGCAGAGGTAGACTGGTCTTCTGCTCAGGCAGGCTACATTTTAGTGACTCATCTCACATTTCACAAGAGAATGTGATTCCCATTCTTAGCTCTGTTGACTGGGTCTTCGAGAGGAAGCGCTGCCCTGGCTCTTAGGATTAGAACATATCAGTCAGTGTAGATTGAAAAGTAAAAACAGAAACTCAGTTGAGAGGAACTTATAGGGGGCTTGGCTAGATGAGATGATCCCTCCTGTACTTTCGGTACTTTCACCCAACACATGTATTTGTATTAAAATAAGGAGGCAGATAGCTGCTTAGCTGGGCTTATTGCTCTCCATCCAACAGAATTGCCCTTGGGCAAGGTGACATCAACACACATTAAGAAAGGGTTTTGTGGAAGAAATTTACTGTTGAGCGTACTGTCCAAGTAATTGCATGCTCCTCTTCACCTCTCTTTGTTTCTGATGTTGCTGGTGCTTCTGTTGAGTGGTTTATTTGTATCCTGTGGTCACTGTGAAGCTTATAACTAATAATGTTTTACCTATTATGGTCACTTTTAGAAAGTGGAAGTGTGGGTCCATTCCCAGTAAGTGTATTGGAGCGTACATCACAATGAAATTGCTTTGATTCTGGTATTCCCACCGACTTCCTGCAAATGTCGCCATAATTTATTCACTTACTTGTTTTGTTCTTAAACTTTTTCTATGACTGAAGAATAATATACACTTACTTGTTGTTTAAACTCATTGTGTTATTTGAATATCTGTAGGATTTCCTAACTTTTTTAAAGCAAGGAAGGATATGTGCACACGTGTGTGTACACACATAAAATGAGTATGCGAAATGAACATACTGAAAGGAATTTAAATAAAAAAGACACATATCTATTGATAAATCAATTACATGCTTAAATAAACTAAATACTAAAACATTGTTGATTTATAATGAATATTAATCAGTAGTTTATAATACTATCTTTAACACTTTTCTCTCTGTGGAATATTCTTTAATCTTTCAAAAGACACCTTACCCGGTTTTTTTGCATGATGACTGTGTATTTCTGCTCTGTGAGGTGAAAGGCAAGATACTGAAAACAGAAGCAGGACCAGCCTTGGTAGTGGACTTTACTCTCTCTTGCCTTAGTCTTACATCAAATCTAAAGAATCCTCGTTTGGTAAGATATACACTGGAGGTGGAAACTACTGTATTTCACTGTCATTGAATGCTAGTATTAAGCTTTGTATCACTTTTGCTTTGCAGTCTTAAAATCAAAGTCATTGTTACTTTTTACATTATATAGCATCAGAATTTAAAAGGTTCTTAATTATACTCTCACAGCGTTAACAAAAATGGATAAACTATCCTTATATCCTCCTTGTTTCTTATGGAGTTTAGAATCAGGCAATGGCAGTTTGATTCCTAAATTTACCAGTGATGAATCTGCAACCTTGGGCAACTCACTCTCTCCGCAGCTTGGTTTTATCATTTGTAAAATGAGCTCTCTTCATCCAAAAATAATGTTTTTCTTCTTTCTTCGTGACCCCTTATAATTACAGTCATTTATCTGGGTCTGATACGTAAAAGTTTTCAACTGTGTGAACCAGGATCAGCTACATACTTTGCAGTGCTGGTGCAGAAATAAAATACAAGCCCCTTGTTCAAAATATATTAAATATTTAAATATGGCAACAGCAGAGCATTACACCAAGTGGGAATCCTATCAGAGCATGTGTTTTTCTGTATAGGTCACATGCCCATGATGCTGATCCTGCTGTGAACTTGAAAATCTGAGATCAAGACTGAGGCTTGATACTACTCTCCAGCAACAAATCCAGGGCATGGTTTCCAATTTCACTTCCTCTGGAAGAGGAAGTCTGACCCACAGGTAGGAAGCATACTGTAGCATTCAAAACTTTGTCTCCAGCATCCAGTGTTCCTAAATTCACCCACTGGCTCCGCTATTTAGTAGCTGTATAATCTTGGGTATATCATGTCCCTAAGCTGCTATTTCCTTTCCTTTAAAATGAGTATGAGAGAACAAACTTTCTAGAATTGTTGCAAGCAATAAATGAGAAAATCCATGCATGATACCAGGAGTGTAGTAAGCTCCAAGTAAATAAATAATAGCTCTATGATTGTTATTTTTATTTTATTTTTTACAAGACTCAAGATATTCCTTTTGTGTATCTATTCAGAGTACTTTGCACTTTTTCTTCCAGACTGAGGTTTCTGGGAATATTCTTTAGCTACCTCATTAAGCTGCACGTAAAACAGTTTCTGACCTATTGTCTTTCTGTTCCTGATTTGAGCTCACTAATATGATGTTATGTTGCACAATTATTATAATTTTCCTGAACTTCAGTTCTGCCAGTGATGGAAGGGCAATAAGATACAAAGACGTGATAGATATTTTGGCATGCTATTAACAAGATGATGTGTTGATGCAATGTTTTGAGCGTCCAGGTTTGGAGGCATCATAGAAAGCAGTGTGCATTACTAATGCTGCTTAATGCACCAGTGTTTCTGCTACCCTCCCTTGAGAATCTCCTGAAGCAATTTACCTTGGGGAAAAGTCACTGCTGATATTTGCCCTGTCAGGCTGTGGTCTTTTAAGTATTTGGGCAGAATAATCAGAGGTAACACTAAAAGTATTTAGTTGCTGGCACCAATCAGAATGTGCCATTAGACCATCAGAAGGTGTCCTAGGGATAAGATCTAGTAAACCCCCCTCCCGGCCCACACACATTAATGTGCATTAAAATCATACCAGGTGAGTATCATCAGCAGATGATAGTTCCTTTGTCAGACTTTTGTACAAGTTTCTCAGGACTTTTATACCAGTTGCATTTATAAGGTAATGCAATATTATTTGGGTGGGTTTGGCATTTGGGGTGAAGGAAAGTCTATTGGTCTAACAGATGCTCTTCTAACATTCTAGTATTTACTGTCATCTATGAGTTGCAGTTACACAGACATATTTTTAATATAACATAGGTCAGCAGTTTTTCTTTTTGAGAAACTTGCCCATGGCAGGTCTTTCTGCCATGAATCTTCCTTTTTTTTCCTCTTCTCACTAATAAACTCTGTTTTAACATTTTGAAAAAATATATAGACAGTGTAGGCCAAGGGTTAAATACAGTTCAAACCATGGGAAGAGTTAGATACAGTACAGAGAAATTCATGGAGATCCCAGAAGTCTGAGGTATGCAAGGACTAATAGGAAAATGCTTTGAACCTGCCAGTTGGCAAACAATAGAAGCTTTCACTATGTAATTACTACCATAAAAGCTTCAAAGAACACATTTTAAAGGAATAATTATCTTAAATTGTATTACTTCCCTGGTTACTTATTTGCAAACATCATACCCCACCCTATCACATATCTCCACAAAACAATCTTCTGGGATCTTGTGCTGAGCTGAACACTGTGTACATTTTTTTTTCCCACTTGCTGAAAGCCTAGTTTAAACAGTAAAATAAAGAATGGGCGAAACTTTGTGTGTTCTTTAAGAAAAAAAAATGGCTCATGCAAAAATCAGATTGTTTTGTAAAAGGCATATTGAAAAGACCGTGTTCCAAATTAAATGAATACTAGACTCCACTCTTCCGATTTACTTATTCAAACAAAGACTGACTCATACTTTAGACAAAGGTAAAAAAAAAAAAATCTTGTTTTGGAAAGCTATTGAGTATGGAGTTTAATTGGAAGAAAATACAGAAAAGTGATGAATGTAGCCAGCACCATTTGCACCTATGTAAACAAGCAGTGCCCTCAGCAGGGAGGCATCTTTGTCCTGTCCTTCCAGTCAAGGACTTATTTTTTTCTATACTGCTCCTCCCTGGATTCGTAGAAAAAAAAAGAATCCAGATTTAGGATGTAGTACTGTGAAGGTTGGGTGTGTGTGTGTCATGTGTGTGTGTGTGCAGAAAGATTGGGAGAGGGAAGTTTTGTTGGAGACTAGTGAGAGCTACCAGAGAAAACTTGGCCAGGGAAGGAGCTTACTGGAATGGCTTTCCGAATGTGGTTCTCAGCATGCACCCTCCAAATCCACAGCATTCACTTCGTTTGGCAATTTTGTTAGAAACACCCACTATTTTGCACGACCCCAGATCTTCTGTATCAGAAACACTGGGGTGAGTAGAATGGGCCGTGTTTGATGAGACCCTGTAGTTGATCCTGGTACCGCTGTGGTTTAGAACAACTGCCTGGAAGGACAGCTCTACTTGAGTGACTGCAGGACAGAACTAATCCACAAAGAATCACAGTTAGCCTTTGTTTCAGAGGTCCAAGCAGCATCAAGTACCTTTCTGATTGTGATTTGGTTATAAATATTTTTTACATCAAGGGTTATTTGCCTTAAAATAATCCTGGGTATAAATTACTTATTTTGGCCTTTTCCCCACAAGAAATGAAAGAGTTTAGGGAGACTTCTAAGTTGGGCTTTTAAGATGTACTTTATCTTTTTGAAAATATTTTTTTCCATTTAAATATTTTTCTCTCATTTTAATTTGATTTGTTAAATTTTGTGAGGGACTTGATCTCAGTTTTCCTTCCTCAAAGTTTTGGCTACCTATGCTATGCTAAAAACTTTTAATTTTGGACATTAAATTCGGTAAAATCAACCACAGAATTCTGAAAGTCTGCCAGGAAACTTGAGGTCTCAGTGCAATTTGCATGTTGCATATTTAAATATTTTACCCAATCTTTCAATGTAGTTTCTCCCATCAGAGGAAAAAAACTGCTGTAGCAAGGATTCATTTTTTTTTAAGTAAACCACCTTATGAGATAATTTTTGCATTTGTTTATCATGCTCATTTTTCCCACTTTTCTTTTCTTTCCTTTTTTCCTCTTCTCTCCTTTCTGTATTATTTTTTATATATTCAGAAAAAACTTTTGATTTCTTTAAAAAATTATAATAAACTACTTTGAAAAAAGTAATTTGAAAAATAATGTAACAAAGTAAAAAGAATAAAAAGTAAAGGTGTGGTCAACACACAAAGACCACGGAGTAAGGTTTTTCTGGGTCAGTCATTCACTTGCTATTTGACCTTGTGAGTGAATTATGTCCCATTGTTGACACTCTGAAAATCAGGTTTAAAAGATTTATTTTCCAATGTTGTCATGGGATACAGAGGACTAATATATGTAAAGAAGACTGAGTCTCAGCAATGAGAAATCTTCCATTAGTGTGTTTTCATGCTTTTAGTTGTAACATATCTATTTCCATAATTGTATCATACTCCATTATATTAAAATACCACAATTTATTTATTCATTTATAGGGCAAAGGATATTTTGGTTGATTTCAATTTTTTGTAAATATAATATAATGAACATTCATGTAGCTCTCTTTTGATGCACAAAGGCAAAGTTTTTACTAGAACGAATAACTGGGATTGGATTGTAATTGCAAGCATCTTACCTTGATGATGGCAGATTGATTTCCAAGTGGTTGTATCAGTTGACACTTCCACTAGAATCATATAGAATTTCTTTTTACTTGGCAACTTTGTCAGCAATTGGTGTTGCCAGACTTCAACTTTTTTGCAAATTTGGTGAATGGTAATTGTGTTTCATATGGTTTAATTTGGAATTTTTCTAATTACCAATGAAATTGAGCATATTTTAATATACTTAGGGGTCAATTGTGTACTCTCTTTTATTATTTTGAAAAATGTGTGACCAGATCCTTTTAAAAAAAAATTTATGAGGTTGTTTCTATTTTGTTTATTGATCTATGGAAGTATTTGATATATTTTTGAATCTAATTATTCTTCTTTTTCAGTCATAAACAATAAAAATAAATTCTCCCAGTTTTTGTATTGTGCTTTTGCTTATTGTAATTGATGTTCTGTGATATACAGGACTTCTCATTTTAATTTGTGGATTTTTATGGTTTACATTTTGCATGTATGTATGCCTTGTTTAAGAAATTCTCTACTCTCTAGAAAGCATAAAGACAATCTCTTAGACTCTTTTCAAATTTTAAAGGTTTTATTTTCATCTTTAGGTTTTTAAATCTCTTGGAATTTTGTGTATAAAATGATATAGTTATTAATGTAATTTTTTTCAGCATGACCAACCAATGGTATCATCCCTGGTTAATGAATAATCCATTGTTTCCACACAGTTCTGCATGGTCATCTCTATCAAATATCAAGCTTTTATGTGAGGGTGGGTCTGTTTCTGGATTCTCTATTCTGTGTCCGTTGTCTATTTCTATCCCAATTTCATGTTTTCTAACTTAGCACATATTTATGATAAATGCTGATATCTTGTAGGTAGTACATGTTGCTCCCATCATATTCTTCTTCTGAATTATCTTGAATATTAGCCCTTTGCTTTCCTCTATACATATTAAAATTGCTTAAGAAGTTATTGTTTTATATATTATTAAACACAATATGTTTCAAAACAACATACTTCAAAACAACATACTGTATGTGATAAGTGTTTTTTCTCAATTAAAAAATAAAATTTAAATATAAAAAGAAGTAACACACACAGACACACTGTGTATGTATATGTGTGTGTATGTATATATATGTATGTGTGTGTGTATATATATGTGTGTGTGTGTGTGTGTGTGTGTGTGTGTGTGTGTGTGTGTGTGTGTGTGTGTGTATTTATCTTGGAACTGTATTGAATGTATAGAAGAATTTAGAGGAGAATGTTTAGGTTTGTGATATTTAGTCTTCCAGTCACCAAACAGAGAATGCTTATTTATTGAAGTTTCAACTTACTTGTTAGAATTACTTTCTTGGGATTTTCAATAATTTGGGGGGGGGAGGATCAGTAATACATTTACAGGTTTACCTGCTGGTATTAATTCAGAATTTTAGCATGTTTTATTGGAGTGTTAATCCATTCTATGGCATCTCCTCCAGCATCTTACAGAAGTAGAAGACCTATGGAGTATTTTTGCGTGTGTTTTTTTTTATACAGCATACAGATGTAAGGTCTCTTTGTGTTTGTTTTCTCTGCCAACCTAGATATACATGTTTACAAATGATACATGTCTATTTTCTTCACAGGTGGAAAAATGTTAATCAGTGAAAGAACCTATTTTTGGTCAGGAAGAATTGCACAAAGTAGGTCTGAAGAGAATTTGATTGACATGGAAGCTGGAAACCTCCCCCAAAATTGCAATATCACAGGTACTGGAATTTATAACTGCTGTAATTTGTCCATGTTAGTATATCAGATCTGTCATTAGTAATAATTGAAGATCTACCTGTGAAAAATGATTCAGATGATTAAAAAATTATAATATTCATGCTATCATAGAAATAGCTACATAGAAATAGTATACATAGAAATAGGTACACACTATCACATAAAAGATGTACAAAATAAAATAGTACATCCAACAGATTATAATAAATATTATAAAGAGGAAAAATTTGCTAATAAATGAATGGTGTATGTAATAATTCTAAAAACTAAATTTTGGAGCAAAAGAGATCTCTAGGGGTTGGTTGGCATAAGACATTTTCATGGAACATAGAAGAATTGAACTGATCCTCAGTGAAAAGTAAGTTTTCTGAGAATTAAGGGTAACTGGATTAAAGAAAAGTATAAAAGTAAGAGAAATACCACTTCATTTTTCAAAATATATCTTCTAATTTTAATATATAACACTTAAAACTCATTTCAATTGAAATAACAGTTTTATATTTATCAAAGTCTGATAGTTTACTTAAATTATTTTTTTCAATAAAACTTCTGATAATATGATTGGGCATTCAACCAGTCTCTAAAACAGCACCAGTTTTGAAAAGTGCACAGAATCTTTACAATTATTTACTAAGAAATGACCAAGTGTGAGTTGCTCTAAACACAAACAAATGGATTCAATATTTTGGGATCTATAGAAATTCTTATATTAGAAATGTGACTATTTCAATGTGCTATTAATTCTAAAAATATTCATTTTCCAATGTAGTAATGTTTCTAGATCTAGTGAGAAAGTCATTCTCTGCAAAAAGTTGTTCTCTGAAAAAGCTTAATGAATTCCTTCAATCAATAATTTCATTCATGTTCTAATTTTTAAATGTTCATTTTATGAAGGTTCACTTTTTATGAAAAAATTTCAATGTTAGAATTATTCATTACAAAGTTATAGACTGATGTAAGAGATTAATGATGGCTGTCTGTATATTGTTTTAAAAATTATTTTTGCTTTTAGATGTATTTTATATTTTCTATATGTTAAAAATTTTCTGGAAAGAAAAACATTAAATTAATATTCTGGATGTAATGAGACCAACTAATCAATGTGTAGAAAAATATGGATAATTAAGTAACTGAATTATTTTGTTTGTTCAGAGATTCGATTTTGTGAATGAAATATAAAATAATAAAGCATAAGCACAGGTTGGTCTGGATCATTTTCAAGGAAATGTGTTAAATATATTGTTGTCAAGTGTCAAGCACTTAGTTGTTTAGTGTATAAATTATCTCTTAAGTTAAAATTTAGTCCTGAATTTTTAAGACTTGGAAAAAATTAATCTTGGTTATATCCTAGAATGCCACCTTATTTTTGTTTTGTGTTGTTTTTCTTTAAATAACAAGAATGCCAAGACCCAGACTTGCTTCACAATTGGCCTGATGCTTTCGCCCTTCGTGGTAATAATACTTCTAAAGTTACAAATCCATTCTGGAATGAACTGTCTGCTTCTAACCCATTTTTGGATGACATAACTCAGCTAAGAAGTAATGAAAAGAGAGAGAATATTTCCATCTTGAAGGAAGATCCTTTTCTTTTTTTAAGAGAAGTTGAAAATGGAAATTCTTTTGATTCTTCTGGTGATGAACTTGATGTTCATCAATTACTCAGGAAGTCTTCCTCTAGAAAATCTGGAAGATCAAAAAGTGTTTCAGAACTTCTGGACATTTTAGATGACACAGCACATACCCATCAGAGTATGCATAAGTCTGATCAGATTCTAATACAAGACTTAGAATGGCTTAAAGATGACCGGGAGGCTTATAAAATGGCTTGGTTAAGTCAACGCCAACTGACCCGCTCCTGCCTGGATCTGAATACGATTAATCAGAGCCCTGGATGGGTGCAAACACAAGTTGCGGAGATCACCATAGTTTGTAAATTAAACCACCAAGGAGGGTCAGTACAATTACCTGGATCAGACATCACTGTTCATGTGCCCCAAGGTCATGTAGCTGTGGGAGAAATCCAAGAGGTGTCTTTAAGAGCTTTCCTTAATCCTCCAAAAATGCTTAATCATAATCTTTCATGCACTGTAAGCCCACTGTTGAAGATCATGTTAGGCAACCTCAATACTATGAATGCCATCTTGCTGGAGATGAAAATTGGGGCTGAAGTGAGAAAGGATCCTTTCAGCCAGGTCATGACGGAAATGGTTTGTTTACACAGCTTGAGTAAAGAAGGCCCTTTCAGAGTGTTAAGCAACTCCTATATTTATAAAGACACCATCCAAGTCAAGCTCATGGAATTGAATCAAGTTATGTATCTAGTGGTGGCTGCCCAAGCAAAAGCTGTTCAATCACCAACTACAACCATTTGGGATTATATCCACAAAACCACCTCAGTTGGAATTTATGGACCCAAATATATCCACCCTAGTTTTACTGCTATCTTTACAGTTTGTGGACACAGTTACATGCCAGGAAAGCTGACAATCTCTGATATTAAGAAGGGTGAAAAAAAGACATCTCCAGTCGTATTTCAGCTCTGGGGAAAGCATTCATTTTTACTTGAAAAGCCACGAGATTTAAGTATTTCTGTTTTTTCATGTGATCCTGATTTTGAAGTAAAGGCAGAAGGAGAAAGGAAAGAAATTAAACAAAAGCAGCTGGAAGCAGGCGAAGTGGTTCATCAACCATTTTTATTTTCTTTAGCTGACCACAGAGAAACACACTCATTTGCTTTTTGTGTTCGGGTGCAATCTCCCAACGGGAAATCAGTTGCACAGTTCTCTGTCACTACTCCTGATCCAGCCCCAAACCTAAAAAGGCTCTCAAATCTGCCAGGTTGTTTGCAGAAGGAGAAGGAAATCAAGTCTGCTCCTTTATTACCAGAAGTACTTGTCAAATATCCCACATTTCAAGATAAAACATTGAACTTAAGTAACTATGGGGTAACTCTGAAGACAGTACTAAGACAAAGCAAGATTGATTACTTACTTGAATATTTCAAAGGGGACACGATAGCTCTTCTTGGAGATGGCAAGGTAAAAGCCATTGGGCAGTCCAAAGTGAAAGAATGGTATGTGGGAATCCTCAGAGGTAAGATTGGACTTGTGCACTGCAAAAATGTCAAGATAATTTCAAAGGAGCAAGTAATGTCTATGTCAGATAGTGTCTTCACAACTAGGAACCTTCTTGAACAAATTGCCTTGCCTTTTAAAAAACTAACTTATATCTACTCAGCTGTGTTAATCTTGGTGTCAGAAAAAGTTTATGACTGGAAAGTGTTAGCTGATGTCCTTGGTTACTCGCATCTGGCACTAGAAGATTTTGATCAAATGCGAGCAGAAAAAGAATCAGAAAAAGTTTCTTATGTTGTAAAGAAGTTAAAGGAAGATTGCCACGCAGATAGAAATACAAAGAAGTTTCTTTATGAACTTATTGTGGTGAGTACTTCTTCATCATAATAATTTATTTACCATAGAGAACTTTATTAACTTGACAATATATATATGTATATACAAATATGTATAACCTAATGTACGAAAGGAGAAATTTTTAAAACTCAGCAGTCTTAAACACACTGAAGCCACTAGCAAATATAGAGCATTTTCACATAATCATGTAATTGGTTTCTTAAATTTGAGATTCAATTGTGATTTTCCCAGAAAATATGTTCCTGATAGTCATCTTTTAAAGATAATTAATGTTTCTATTTATGCTGTGTCTAACAATTAAGAGATGTTTTTTCTTTTCTCCTCTCAATATTTAGACAACTCTTAAATTATTGGAGAAGCTTCATAACATGGATGCAAGTAAGAGCGAACTAAACAAAACTAATTTGGCTATTTCTAAATGTCAACTTCTCCATTTCTTTTTAAAAATGGGTCATCAATATTCTTTACTTTAGCAATTTAATATCCTTCTTATACATGCAATGTATCACAACCCAAACAATGATATTGGTAATTCTTACCTTAATCCTCTTGTTTTAGGCCAGGCGCTGTGGCTCAGCCTATAATCCCAGCACTTTGGGAGGCTGAGGTGAGAGGGTTGCCTGAGTGTGGGGGTTTGAGACCAGCCAAGTCAACTTGGTGACACCTTGTCTCTACAATAAAATTACAAAAATTAGCTGGGCATGATGGCTTGGACCTGTAGTTCCAGCTACTTGAAAGGCTGAGGCAGAAGGATCACCTGAACCCAGCAGATCGAGGCTGCAGTGGCAACAAGAGCGAGACTCCAATTTAAAAAAAAAATCCTCATGCTTTAATAGAATTCTCAGGGTTAAATTTTTTTCGGCATGGTATTTGACCTAGTGGAAGGCTCAGTGGACAGTTATAAAGAACTGTTTTGCCTTTAAATTAGAATTTCAATAATTTTTGAAAGTAAAATAATTGAGAACATATTTCTAAAAATGGTTAAAATGTGATTGTATAAATAATAATGAAAGTAAATACTTCTCTAGTACTTTCTATGTGCTTGACACTATGTCAAACACTCTATACACATTATCTCATTTAATTATTATAACAACTCCAGAGGGTAAGTATAGTTGGGTATCTTCATGTTACATATGGAAGAAACTAAGACTTAGATGGTTAGATGGTTTGCCCAAGGTTTCAGAGTTGGTTATTAGGGATGGAATTTGAAATTTTTTCGGTTCCAAAATCATACTTACAACCACTATGCCTTCTTGAAACAAAGTTGGGTAGTTGGGTGTGTATAAAAATGTTTGTGTAAGTACTGTATGTGTGCTTCTGTGTGTATTAAATAGCATCATAACTGTGAAAGACTAGTGCACTATAGAACGTGAGTGAGATTAGACAGGCAGGTGCGTACAAAGGAGGAGCAAAGTTAATCTAGATGCAACAGAAGTAGAAAACATTTGGAGGGAAAACTTAATTGTGATATGAACACTAATTTATATAATCATGATATTATTATATCTCCCTCAATTTTTTTATGAATCTACAATGATATAGAGAGTGTTACAATGTAAAACTCTAATATCCACTGCTAAGTGAATGGTTTTGTTATGGTGTGCCAAGTTCTCACTTAACCTGGGTCATGCAGTCATTGGAGGGTGAATGTTAGAAGCTGCTCCACCTGGTGGAGGTTGCACTTCCCTTTTGCAATGGCTCATGACCTCTCATAGCTCATGTTCAGTATCCACCTTCAAAGGCTTGAATTGGAAAATTGCTTTCTTTTACTCTTTTAGTGGCCTACAAATTACATTGACCAAATGGTCTGAAAGTTGAAACCTGGTTATACCTGCACTTTGGGGGTTATGGTAATTAGGAGTATCTTGAGTGGCTAACTAGGCAACTTGGTGGTGAGCCTTTTCAAAGGGAGAGCCCCCAAAGGAGCCCCATGGTGTGTACTGTGTCTCAGAGGAGCCTTCAGGATTTCTGTATGAAGAAGCTTAAGCCTGGCTATCTGACTGGAATGCGATAGAGTGAACGGTATAGAGTTTTCTTTTAAAACTTTCTTTGCATAGTAAGTGTACAATTTTTTCTTGGATTGTATATTAATTTGGAATGGCAGGAAGAGAGCTGATAAAGCTGAAAGGGATTGTCATGTCTTAATCCTTTAGTCATCTCTAGACACTGAGACTGACTGTCTTTATATACTTGACACCTGACACTCTCTCAAGCACTTCAGCATCAGTTTCAATTTTCATACTGATAAGGGATTAGACCAGGTGGAATTACCACCCTAGTCATTTAAAAAATTATTAAATAGAGATATTGTGTGATGCTTCAAATGTCCTATTCTTTGTGGAGCTGGATTTTAAATTCAGTTTTAGGACTCCAAGGGCAGCTATCTTTTCCCTAAAATAAGAAATTGGAATATGAAGTGGTAAACACACTCCACAGTTTACCAAAAGCACCTACAGGAGCCTGTTGGCTCAGTATTGCTTCTCACTGGGGCCCTCACTCCTCAGTGTAAACCTATGTTGCAGTATAGTCTATGTACAAAAACCATGGGTAGTCCTTCTAACTGTATATGTCCATGAAAACGAGCACCCTATGGACTTTAATAGCTGTCTTCCTTGGTCATTCATTTTTACTTGTTTAATATTGGCATATAGATCTTATATGTGCCATTAAATAATGAGGGTCTACCAAACATGTTTACAGTAGGCCCCTTATCTGTGGTTTCACTTTGTGGTTTCAGTTACCCTTTGTTAACTATTGTTGGCAAATAGGTGAGTACAGTACAATAAGATATTTTGAGAAAGAGAAAAACAGACAACATCCACATAATTTTTATTACTGTCTATTGTTGTGATTGTTCTATTTTTCTGTTGTTGTTAATCTCTTACTGTGCCTCGTTTATGCATTAAACTTTATCATAGGTATTTAGGTAAGGGAAAAGAAATAGTGGACATGAGGCTCAGTACTGTATATGGTTTCAGGCATCCACTAGGGGTCTTAGAATGTGTCCCTCGCAGACAAGGGTGGGGGCTATGCTTTTTACTTATTTGGACAGAGATGAAATATAGATAGAGATAATGTCATATTTTAAAATTTTAAATTAACTTTATTTTTTAAATTATAAATTTTAATAAATAAAATAATACTAATTTTTAATAAATAAGTTATTACAAATTTTTAAATAGCAAGGCAAAACAGAAACTTGTTGGCTTGTTTGAAACATGCAAGATGAGTGGCAAAGCTCAGATGTCTAATAAAGGAAGAAAGAAAGAGTCTGGTGGCTTTCCATTTTGCACTGTAGAACTAAGTGTTTTATCTTTAACAACTTGTGGTTTATATTTAACACAATTATATTGGTGATAAGGGGTGTTATTTTAGATTTATAAATATCAGTTGCTTTGTTTAAAGTTGAAGGAGTGTCTCATTTTTTATGCAACAGGCATGATCCTGGCAAGTTCTAAATCACATTTTGGTGAAAAATAGAATATTTACCATCATCAGTTTGTTCATTGTTTAGAGAATTCTGTAGCCAATTCTCTGGTAAAACAAAGCACTATTTTTTTGTGAATAAATAGTCAACCCTGGAGTGATAAATTATACACTGCTGGAACCCCAGAGTATCTTTGGAAGTGTGTAGTTCAACTTCCTCCTTTGACAAATAAGATATTAAGATACATCTTAAATAAATGTATACTTAAGGTCCTAGTCACTGAGTTTGACCTGAATCTCCCCTAATTCTGATTTAGTTATGTACACCATGGTTTGCTTGTTGAATTTGCTTAAAAGTGAACTCATCGTTTGAGTTTTAGAAAATTCAATAATATGTGTAGTGAGTGATGAAAGCACCTCTGTTTTTAGGATATATAATGAAAAATCTAATTTAAAGAAAAAAGGCTAACATTATCTGTTGCTTCTTATGATGTGTGATTGTTGCTGCAGGCTCTACTGAAGATGGACTGCCAAGGGTTAGTAGCACATCTCATCCAAGAGGCTGCTATTCTGACTTCAGCTGTCAAGCTTGGAAAAGGCTGGAGGGAACTAGCTGAAAAGTTAGTGCGACTCACAAAGCAACAAATGGAGGCATATGAAATTCCTCACCGAGGAAACACTGGAGATGTTGCTGCTGAGGTAAGATTTTGTTTGCCTAACTTAATAGTGAAAAATTGCAGACCAAGTAAAACAAATGTAAATCACACCTGTACATAGTCATGAATTCATTGCAGGGAGTATCCAGGAAGATCCACTAACAGAAATTCTTGCCCTAGGAACCCATTAATACTGTCTGAAAGAAACACTTCTTCTTCTTCTTTTTTTTTTTAAGTTGGAATCTCATTCTGTCGCCCAGACTGGAGTACAGTGGCCGCTCATGGCCACTACAGCCTCGACCCACTGGTCTCCAGCGATCCTTCCGCCTCAGCCTTCCAAGAAGCTGGAACTATAAGTGCGTGCTACCACGCTCGGCTAATTTTTGATTTATTGTAGAGATGAGAGCTCGCCAAGTTGCCCAGGCAGGTCTCGAACCCATGGGCTCAGGCAATCCACTCACCTCGGCCTCCCAAAGCGCTGGGATTACAGACTGAGTCACCGAGACCAGCCATAACACTTATTATTCTTAAAAGACATTGAGAACCGCTGGGTGTGGTGGTTTAAGCTTGTAATCCCAGCACTTTGGGAGGCTGAAGCAAGAGGATTGCCTGATCTCAGGGGTTGAAACCAGCCTGGGCAACTTGATGAGATGTCATCTCTACAATAAATCAAAAAATTAGCTGGAAATGGTAGCACACGTGTATAGTTCCATCTACTTGGAAGGCTGAGGTGGAAGGATTGCCTGAGCCCAGCAAGTTGAGGTTGCGGTAGCTGTAAGTGTACCACTGCACTCCAGCCTGTGTGACAGAGTGATACTCCATCTAAAAAAAAAAGACATTGAGAACCTTTAAATACTGATGTTTCTTCTATTGGATTTCATATGAGTACAGCCTTTGATCAATGAATTGATTAAATTGGATCAATAAATGGGAAGGCTATAAGACCTTGAGGCATAGAACAGGTACATTTTGAAAGGAGGAGATAGGACTAAGTCAGGACAAGGGAGGAAGATATAGCAATAAATATTATCAGCCTCAGGCATAAGAGTTAGTAATTTGTGATAATTAATGCTGGATGACAAGGGCATTAAGAAAAAGGATGTATGGAGTTATTGGTAATGAAAGAAAGATACCTAAGAATTTCATTATCTCCTTCATAATTCTGCATACGGTAAGAACAGTAGACATCAAATGCAAAATGATGACACTTAGTACAAAGTAAATATTTACCATGCAAATATTGTTTTTATCAACATTAAAACAAATGTATGCTGTTCAGCATAAGTTAGATAAATATTTGTTCCAGATTACCATAAAGAAATGTGAGTCAATTTTTACTGAATTAAATAAAAGCAATCCAAGAATGAGCACATATGAAACATCCTGTATCCTTCTCTCCCATGAATGTAAGCGTTTTGAAGTTTAGAAAAAATATTCTCTTTTGTCATTTGTTTCTCGGTATAGAGCTGAGTATTATTTTTTGGAGAAAATTGCCGTACTTTGAAGCAACTATTCCAGCTGGGTGAGCAGGACAAAACAATTTTTGCATGAAAAGTAACGAGTCAAATCAAGCCAGCTGAATCCCAGCAGCTGCAGTGGAATTGTCAGCAGGTGATTTCTGACTTCCTGGAGCCTGACCCTTCGGCAAGGACCTCTAGAAAAAAAACTCTTTAGCTAGGAGCAACCAGAGACTGAGGGCATGTTTCCTCTTTATAGACTACATTTATCTCCATAAATTTCCAACCTAAACACCTAATATAGTATCAGGTGCAGTACACAGAATGGACTCCAGTGCTTACGGAATGAACTGCAAGATGGGAAATGCTTAAGGAGGAAGAAAGAACATATTATGAGGGATATGCTGTTCTGATTCTGATGTTTCATTAACTGATTAAAAATTGTCTAATTGAAAGCAGGACTGCCTTCTTCTTTTCTTAAGGCTTTGCCTTTGAAAGAGTTTTGTAGAGAGTTATTTATCAGAGAATTATTTATTCTGTCAGCCTCCTTAAGCATCTGGCTTCTCTCTAATTGTGGTTGTTTATAGTTTAATCTTCCCCCAGATCTTGATGGAGGACGGCAAACTGCCTGCTTTTCCATTATTTACTTTTGCACAGACCAAATCATCAGTGACTAAGTCTTTGCCTGAGGCTGATTCATACTCAGAAAGGAAAGCCCCATAGATATCTTTCTGTGGGCTGTAGTTCAACTTAATTGTGATTAATATTAATAGTAATCATTCCATCCATGTTATTAAATACTTAGAAAAATACAATGGCCTGAAGTCATTCCAAATAATTTGCAACAATCTTTACTTATGAGGCCACTTAGCCAACGGGTGGGTATATGCTAATTTCCATCCCCCTAAAGAATAGCTGTGCATTCTTTCTCTTTGGAAGAAGGTGATTGTTAAATATGATACAAATCAAGTAGTTGATTTCAGAACACACTGATATTGGTTCTGGTAGCAGGTGCAGAGGGAGAGAGGTGCATTGGGCTAGGGAGAGAACCAGTCTGGCAGTTCCTGTGTGCTTTTTGTTTCCTGCATCTCATCTCCTCAGAGGACACCCTCTCCCCAAATTGCCCTCTATGTGTGCCAACACCTACAGTCCAGCTCTTCCACTCACTTTCTCTTCTTTTCAGCTTCCTTCTCTTCTTTTTGTTCTATTTGAATTGCAACTGACAGTTATCTGTCACTTACACTGTGCCAGGCACTGTTCTGAGCATATTACAAAAATTGACTTATTTAATCCTTTTGACAAAAACTTGCAGGGCAGATGCTCATATTATCTAAGATATAGAGAGGAGGGAGAGGTAACTTGCTTACGTGTAAGACCTAGAAACTCATCAAACCAAGTTTGGAGCAGAGACCATTGACTTTGAGGTCCATGCCCTTGAACCATTACACTCTGCCCACCACTCCAAGATAGTGGCCAAGTCACAGAGCAAGGAAGTGTGATCAGGGATAATAAGGAATTCAAGAAACTCATTTCATGTTTCTGTTTGTCTTCTTTTCAAGCCATGTTACGATACGGCCAGATTTGCCTCAATATCTTTATCAAGTCTCAAACTGATTAGTGAATGAAGAATATTAATAATATATTTGACAGATTTTAAAAAATATCTTAGCTATTTCTTATTTTTCTCTAAAGAGGAGAAAAAGCTCCCTTATAGAGACTTCTGAGAATGTCGCTTTTTAAATCAGCTATATCCTCAAGTTAAATTTGAAGAACTTTTCTAATGACATTGTAATTACTACATTAAGAACAAAAAACAACAACTGTAAAGCTTGGAATCTGATTATAAACAAAATACATCTTTGGGAGTATATCTTTTGAAAAAAAGAAACTTATGCTCTACAATGTGAAAATTTATTTCTTGAAAAGGGAATCAATAACATATTAGAAATATAGCCCATTTAAAAAAAAGTTGTATCAAGCCGGGCTTAGTGGCTGTAATCCCGCGCCTTTGGGAGGCTGAGGTGAGTGGATTGCCTGAGCCCGCGGGTTCGAGACCCGCCTGGGCAGCGAGACCTCATCTCTACAATAAATCAAAAAAAAAAAAAAAAAAAAATCAGCCGGGCGTGGTAGCGCATGACTGTAATTCCGGCTACTCGGAAGGCTGAGGCGGAAGGATCGCCGGAGCCCAGCAGGTCGAGGCTGCGGTGGCCGGGGGCGGCCACTGCACTCCAGTCTGGGCGACAGAGTGAGACTCCAACTCAAGAAAAAAAGTTGTGTCTTATAAGAAGAGCTGCTGGGGATTCAAGGCTAAGATATTCACAAGTTGGAGGGGAGAGTTTATCTTGGTTATTGGGAGGTGTGGTTGGGTGCATAAGTTGGGAGAATCTTGAGTGACAACTAGATCTTAGAGGTTAAGGTTCTTGGCTGGATTTCTGTTCCAGCCTTACCATCTATTAGCCCTAAAACTTTAGACAAATCACTTGACTTTTCTGGGAATCTATATATTTGTTTTGTAAAGTGAGGAGACTCATACTACTTACTTATTGAATGTTTGGGAGATGCTGTGAGATAACATATATAAAATATTTGAAAAATGCTTTGCATATTATAATCATTAAATACATATTTACTATTTTGATGAAGAGTAAGAGAAAGAGGTGTACTTGGCAACTGTGTAAAATTGAGTGTTTCTAGAAAGGGAATACAATGTAGTGTTTTTTAGTAATACAGCTGAGAGTGTCTATAGAAAAATGTAAGGAAAAAGTTAGTAATGATTTCAAGGTCTCTCCTCTGAGAAACTGGCAGAATAATAATACACAGAAAAATTGAGAAAAAAGTCTTGGCTGATCAACTTTTTCTTATGGGTTTAGCAACATTCAATTTTCCACGGAATATATCTCTTGCAAAAGGTAAAAGAAATGTCCTTGGACTATTATGATTTTCTGGCTTACATGGCAACTTCTGAATTCTGCTTACAGGTTTGTTGAATTTTCCAGTTCTATATCTGGGCTTGGTTCAGTTCTAATCTTGGTACTAAATTCTGTTTGCTGTTCTTTTGTAGTGAGAAACACATTGAGAGTTTCTTAAAGAAGGGAAAATTACTATATGAAAATCCTTCTACTAGTGGTAAAGTGTATAGCGTGATTTCTCAAATCTTCATCATATGAACAAGAGATCTGGCACAGTGATATTATTTATCTTACTATAATCTACTTCATACAATTCTGTAGTTGTTGCAATAAACTTTACTTTCAAAAAGATACTCCATTTTTGGAAATGGTGGAAAAAAGAAAACAAAGATAGCACAGTGATATTCTTGGGGTAACACATTGCATTCCTATGATCCTTGATTTTGATTTTACATTTTTTCTCTCAAACTTATGGAACATAAGCAGTAATGAATTTCAGGGAAGCAAAGTTCAGCTAAGTATGAGACTTAAGTCAGCATTTATTACAATTGCTTAAAATGATATAAATGTATGGTAATACTTTTGTAAAATGACCCTGGATTTATAGCCAGAATTTATACTAGAATTCTTTCCCTGGATACTTGACTGTGATTTCAGTACTTTACTTCAAATTCAACCACAATTAGCGTTAATTGAGCACCTAGTATGTACCGGAAACTTTTACATACATTACTTTATGTAATTAGCAATGCTTTTATGGCATTGGGCACACTACTTTTCTCCTCTATTTGCTGGAAAGGAAAGTAAGAGCTCAGAGAAAGTTTATATCTTACCTAAGATCCAGGAGATAGCAAGTCAAGAGTCTAGATTTAAACCTAAGATGTGTGCCTTTAAACAGAGGCCTTGCCACTATATTTTCCCTCATTTGTCATAACATTTACATTGAAAAATTGAACTGGCTCAGTTTCTTCAAATGTTAATGTTAAGTTCTCTCTACTAATGTATCTTTGTGGTGGAGGCAAGAAGGACATTGATGAGAAGACTAGTAAGAATGCCTTGACCAGCAGGTTTGCCTGCCATGCTAGACTGTTGTAAGATTCACTAGCAAGGAATGGGTCCTCTATCTTCCTCTGGTCCACACTCAACCCCTGAAATCTCAAGTGGTTATTCTCACACCAAATCCACTAACTAGATCTAAGATAACATAAACCTGGAAGAGATCTTGGCAGTCTGCAACTCATTTCCAGCTTTTGGAGGACTTAACTTTCCCATACAGACTTTTTCAAGAGAATCTTATGCCAAGTTTTAACCAAGCAGCATCTTCTTTATGTGAAAATAGGGACCTTGTGATACGTTAGCCTCCCTTCTTTTCTGGCGATAACAGCAATCTTATCTTCAACCATATTTATGAACTTACTAATTACAGGTGATGTAAAACTTACCTGGATAGTGTAAACAAAGAACAGAAGATAGAACACATGTAACCATCATTAACAAGGCAAACTTGCCTAATCATTTTTTGGCTAACTGTACTTAAATTGAAATGTTGCTCCTATTATTTTGTGAGGAAAGTAGGTGGATTATTGATGCTTTAATGTGGCAAAATGTAATTATCCAAAGGTAGTTAAAACCAATTGCATTCTTTATGTTATTCCTATTTTATGAGCTAAAAAGTGATAGCTTGCTATGTTCAAATTTGAATTGCTTTTATTAATGCTACATTTCATTATCTAGTATATTATCTGATGAGTATTATTGCTTCTGGGAACAAGCATTCTAAATTTAGAAAACTATATATATATATTCTCTATTCCTATTTCATGTATTTTGGCATTCCACTTAGAACTTTTTTATTGCTCCATTACTTTTTACTTTGTCCTTTAATACTGAGAAAACAATCCAAAGAAAAGATATACTCTTCCCACACAAATGCTGGGACTTTGGAAAAAGGCCTAACTTGGTAGGTGAAATATTTACTGATGCTGTTGCCCTTTATGTAAAGAGATAAAGAAAATGAATGAGACATGGATAACTCTGTGCTTTTATCAACCTCATGCTTTCTATTTGAGGATGAGCCCAAAACATCATGAGGTTGACATTAAAAAGTCTATGAATAGAGGTGTGCGAATGCAACGTGTGTATGAAATATATGTGTAGAAATGAGAAGGCTGAGAGGCTTTGTTTTGGGTTAGAAATAATTCAACAAAAACAAACCCTCAGAACATGCTATCCTTTAGATCTGTCGAAGAATAAGTGCAGAGTTTCTGCATATCTTTCCTTAATCATGATATCAAGCAAGAGAGGAAGAATTATTTTTAAACACTGAATAGATATAAGATAATGAAAACCTGGATGAGAACTTGGCTGTCTGCAACTCATTTCCAGCTTTCAGACAACTTAATTTAGGTCAGCCTAGAAAATTATTTATTCTACTCATTTTATTCCTTCCAACATTTCCAGAGAAGATGATCTCACTTTCTTTGTAATTGATTACAAAATGAAGACTTTTTTGTGACTTTTTGGGGGTATGTATTTCTGGATATAACTTTATAGAGTCTATTGTTAGTTAATGTACACCAATTACCTCTTGTATCTTCCTTTGATAATATATATGCTCTTTGCGAGAAAACCAAAATGAAGTTTGATAATAAGAAATGCTGAAGAAATAAGAGTGGATTTGAGGACTTGACCCCAAATGTCATATATCTGTTCCACAAAGGACAAAACAACTGATTAGACTATTTAGTGCACTGATGACAGCAGGACTATCATCAGTCTTTGTGGAGGCAAAAGCTAATATAGAAAAAGTTACATTAACTGCAAGCAGTAGAGATTTGCTTTCTAAAGGAAAAGAGTTCCTGACATGTAATATTTTGTATCAGTGGATCAAATAACTATTGATTTTCACTTCTGTTATCATGTCTTCTCAATTTCTAATGATACTTGCCCTTCTAATTATGTATCCCAACTCCATAATGATTTTTAACAACTTTCTGCATTTATGTTTCCGCTGAAAGAAGGCAACATTTCTTCTTAGATGTTTTATGTATACTGTCTCTTTAATCCTCATTAACCCTAAATTCTTTATCCAGCCAAATTAGGATTCAAACCCAAATCTCCTTTTCATTGTGGAGTATTACTTTTTTACAGACTTTTTTCCCTTTTAAAAGTTCTACTTTTTTTCCTACTTCTTCTTCTGTTTCTATCTCTTTTCCTTCAACACTAAACTTTGAAATTTGCATCATTTGTTCTGTCTTTCGCTTCTTTAATTCCGTCTCATATCTGTAGCATGCCTGCTACAACTCTTGCCTGCTCCTACTCTTAGCTGCCTTTTCCCTGTTTCAAAGACCTGCTAATTGATAAAAGCCTGGCTTTTCTAATTAGTTGATAAAAGCCTGACTTTTCTAAATTTTATTTTTATTTCTTTTCTTTTCAAGTCAGGGTCTCACTCTGTCACTCGATCTGGAGTGCAGTGACATGATCATGGTTTCCCGCAGCCTCAACCTCCTGGACTCAGGCGATCTTCCTGCCTCAGTCTCCTAAGTAGCTGGAACTACAAGCCAGCACCACCACGCCCAACTAATGTTATTTTTTCATAGAATTGAGGTCCTGCCTAGGCTAGTCACAAGCTCTTGGGCTCAAGCCATCCTCCTGCCTCAGCCTCCCAAAGTACTGGAATTACAGGTATGAGCTGCCGCACCCAGTCCTAAGTTATTGGTCATATTTCCACATCACAGGTTTTTTGAACTGTCCTGTTCTGTATCTGGTCCTGGTTCAGTTCTAGCTTTGAAACTTTTTTTTTAGTTGGATCTCACTCCGTGACCCAGGCTGGAGTGCAGTAGCATGCTCACGGCCACCCCAACATCGACAGAGCCTGTTGTGCTCCTGCGATCCTTCAGCCTTCCATGTAGCCGGATCTACAGGCATGTGCTCCCACGCCTGGCTAAATTTTTTTTTTTTTTTTTTTGAGTTGGAGTCTCACTCGGTCGCCCAAACTGGGGTGCAGTGGCCGCTTCCGGCCACCGCGCCTCGACCTGCTGGGCTCCGGCGATCCTTCCACCTCAGCCTTCAAGTAGCCGAAATTACAGGCATGCGCTACCATGCCCGTCTGATTTTTTTGATTTATTGTAGAGATGAGGTCTCACTGCCCAGGCGGGTCTCGAACCCGCGGGCTCAGGCAATCCACTCACCTCAGCCTCCCAAAGGCGCGGGATTACAGGCTGAGCCACCGAGCCCGGTTTAAATTTTTTATTTATTGTAGAGACAGAGTCTTACCATGTTGCCCAGGTTGGTCTCAAATTCACAGGCTCAAGCAATCCTCTCACCTTGGCCTCCCAAAGTGCTGGGATTATAGGCTTGAGCCTTGGTACTTAATTCTTTTCTTTGATGTTCTTTTGCAGTGAGAAATTTATTGACAGTTTCTTAAAGAAAGGAAAAGTACTATATGAGAATTCATCTACTAGTGGTCAAGTATGTAGAATGACTTCTCAAATCTTCATTTTTGAACTAGAGCTCTGGCGCAGTGATATTTATCTCGCTATGATCAACTTTGTACAGTTCTATAGCTGCTGCTACAACCTTATGGGTGTATGTTATTGTTAGTGGGAGGGTAACAGAAAAAAGAAGTCGTCAGTAGCCTGCTGGCAAATGTTGAACAACCCTAACCTTCCAAGGGGGGAAACCCCATATATCTAGCTTTTGCTAACTGTCATGGTGCAAAGAACCCTAACCTAGATGATTTTAACCTACCACTGTGATGTCACTGAACGCAAAGGTGGGAGAAAATATGAACAGTCAGCTCTGGGAGGCTTGTGTGAGCTGGCTTCTGCAAGCCACCGCATATCCTTTTTGGATGCTATTATTTCTTGGCTTTTGCCACACGAAGCACCTGTTTCATTTTCTATTACTCTTACTCCAGTGTTTGTGCAAGTATCTATCTCCCTTTGAAGTTATAAACTTCTAAAAGCAAGAAGGCATGCCGTAGTCATTATTTTATTCCTTGTAACAACATTATTTGTAGTGGTAGATACTCAGTAATTCTTGATTTAATAAGTGAAATAATTAATGGACAATAATGTATTTTGAATATTTTAATTGTATTTGTGTCACAGTAGTGTTTCTCAAACAATAGATTTAATTTGCTGCAATGAGAAACAAACTGGATGTAAAATATACTCATATTTTAGCACAAATTATTAAGTTTATCAATGCCCCACTGTTTTCAGCCTAATGCTTCTGTACCCATTTCTCGCAGATTGTGATTTAGACTCCAGGAATCGCAAATCGGTTTAGGGCAATATTCCTCTTTACATTTTAGACTAATTCAGGTGACTCTTGGGAAGTCTATACACTTTCAGAAGTCTTAATTAGGATCCAGGACTCAGCAATCTATCCAAATTTCTCTGACTTGCAAGAACTGGCTGTACAGCTCTTGATCAGTACAAATTGCCAAATGTGAGGCAGTTTGTGGCTCTTGGCATAAGTGTGTGAGTAAACGTATCGTTGGAATTTTCCTGAAGCTATAGTTTCTAATTTCTGCATCACCTGGGTATATTTCCTTTCCTAAGAGCACTGAGAAGCTGCTTCATGGTTGAGTGTGCCGCAGGCCTTTTCTATACATAGCAATTCACAGTGCTGTGGCAAGACAGACGATACAGAGCTTTTCTAATCAGGAAAGCCAGCGGGGCCATTTCGGTTGCTTTTGACTATAAAGTTACTTGAATCTGCAGAGTAGTGAACAACCCTGAAATCTTCCATTTAAAATTCTTGAAATATATCTGTTTTCTTGCAAAACTTTATGCTAATCTACTACACAAATCTCCTTGTTACCAAAATGCTCTAAGTTGCAGCTATCATAAAATACATTCAAATACATCTTTTATCAGACTCAGTCATTAAGAGACTAAAAACAGTCTTAGAAGGCTTTAGTTGTAAACACCACAATTTTAAACAATACCTGACAAATTGGAAAACAGTGTACCAGTTAGTTGAGCATGAGGGACTTTTAAGTGAATGCAAGATAGAATATTGGTCCCAGAGCTTTTACAGTCACTCAGGGTATACCCACTATACACGAATCTACTTGTTTAGCAATTTTTTTGAACTGAACAGTGACAACCAAGGTGAAGTCTGACAAAAAGATTTTGTTATTATGCCTCAAATCATATTCCATCGTTGAGCTGCTAGTGGCAATCTGTACTTTGAGAGTTTCTGTTTCAATGTAGGTCTTCAGAAATGTAGAGGATGCCTCATTTAAATTCTATCAGTGATAGAGATCAAGTTATGAATCTTGATGGTGAGGGTACAGCTTATATTTTAAAATCTGGGATAATTTCTGTTGCTACATCATCCACATTGATGTATATGATATACAGATATCAAATAACTGTGGTAACTATCTTTTATTCTCTACCCTGTAGAATTGAGCTTTGTCAAGAGAGATGAGAATAGGAGCATTCATAGCTCCCAGAAATGCCAATTTGGACAAATAACATCAAATTATCCTTTGAGCCCTCTATGTGGATTGAATCAAAACATAATGAAACTCCTTACTTAGGTCTTTAATTCTTTTGACTTCAAACTTAGACTGTATGAGTATATTGGAAGAGGGTGAAAATTATATCCCAAGGCACTATGTCATGTGATATTACTGTTAATGGAGGTTCTATTTTGAAAGGACAATTCTGCATAATATTTAGCTCAGAGTCTGTGTTCCTACATTTTGCAAATGATAGAATCACAACTGAATTAGTTTACTGAACCCAAAAAAGAAGTTAATAATAAAGCTTACAACCCAAATAATCAAGATATAAGTACATGATTCATTTTGTGGTTTTCCTAGAGAAAATTTATTATAAGCTGTATGTCTGTGTGTATTTTACAATTTGTCTTATTTGGTCTGCCTTTGTCTCTATTCTCTCTGAGCCTAGTTGCCTTGGTTACCATTACATACAGGCTTGTATGTGAAGCTTCTCTGTGACGTACATTTATTTCTATGGAAACAACGACATCATTGGTATGAGCAGGTGCTTAGGGAAAGCAAAATGAAGAGGCATTGAATATTGATTTTTAGGGGGCCAAAAATGTATCATTCAAGTAATATTTTAAAGTAGAGAGGTACATTTTTAATTTCATTTTGACTTGATCATGAAACTACAGTTTTGCTTGTTTATTATAGACTTGCTTGAATAAAATCACTTAAAGTGCTAAACATACTGTATAGCTCTTTATTGTGATATGTGGTGTCATAAAATTCATCATAGATAGGCATAACAATAAAGAACATTACTTTAACCTTAAAAGTCTCTTGGAGGGTAAAATGTTTTTCTTTATGTGTTATCATCAAAAAATTATGCGAGAAATTTTATATTCACATAAAGGCAATGAACAATGTATGGTTGATGAATCAACAAAAATTAAAGCCCCTACTTGTAGTCATGGTTTTAAAAATCTCTAGTTTTAAAAATACAGAGATATGCAGAGAACTGAAAGTTATTAAAACGTCTTTTCTATGGCATTAAATAACTTCATGTATAATTGGTATTCTATTTTTTAAAATTCATATGAGGCTTTTACATCTTTTTTTAACATCTATTTTTCTCTCTGCTTTACTTCCACACTATTTCAGTCTGATTTTTTTTCTTTATAGATGATGTGGAAACCTGCCTATGATTTTCTTTATACTTGGAGCGCTCACTATGGAAATAGCTACAGAGACGTGTTACAAGACCTTCAATCAGCTCTGGACAGAATGAAAAACCCTGTGACCAAAGAGTGGCGAGACTTAACTGGAGCTTTAATACTAGTACACTCTTTAGAGGTTTTGAGAGTTGCTGCATTCTCCTGCTTTTGAGGAAGTATAGAAATAAACGATGTGTTTTTGATGGAAGGGAAAATCGTAGAGGGAGAATGAGGGGTGTGTGTGTGTGTGTGTGTGTGTGTGTGTGTGTGTGTGTGTTTGTGAGAGAAGAGAGAGAGACAGAAATCTCCAGAAGTATTGTGCCATTTTTCTTCATGTTTTTCTGATGAAACACGGCCTAACATGATATTAAAAATGGGTTTTTACCATTAAACATGTATTTTTGTATATCTTTTAAATGCAAACATCAGGCTGCTTTGTTCTTTAGGAAGAAAGAAAAGCCCTCTCTCTTTGAAAGTTACTTTTAACTTCTTCAGTCAAAACAAATGACTGTTTGATAATTACATCACACAGATACCTGGATACATTAAAGGCTTTCAACATGAATATTTGAATTTTACCAGGAGACCAGTAGGGAGAGAGGAAAAGCAAAAACACACTCTGCAGCTTTCTACACCTTATCTCTTTTATTCTCCAGTGGAGCTTGCCAGAATTACCCCCATTTTTCATGTGGAGAAACTGAGGACTGGAAAGAATGCCTGAGGCTATACAGTCAGAGTAAAGTAGACTTTCTGTTTGAAAAACTGTTTTTTTCTTTCTTTAAAAAAATCATGCCACATAGTCGAATAGTTTTTTTTTTTTTTTGAGTTGGAGTCTCACTCTGTTGCCCAGACTGGAGTGCAGTGGCCGCTCCTGGCCACCGCAGCCTCGACCTGCTGGGCTCCAGCGATCCTTCCGCCTGGGACTTCCAAGTAGCTGGAACTGCAGAGGCGCGCTACCACGCCCAGTTAATTTTTGATTTGTTGTAGAGATGAGGTCTTGCCAAGTTTCCCAGGCGGGTCTCGAACCTGCGGGCTCAGGCAATCCACTCACCTCAGCCTCCCAAGGTGCGGGATTACAGGCTGAGCCACCGAGCCCGGCTTTCACATAGTCGAATAGTAAAAAATAAAAATGAAAGTTAAATAGGAAAACAGTGGCTATTTCATTTTACTTGATACTTGTTCTTCTTTTTCATCATCTCTTGAAGGACTGCCAGAGGGAAAAATGACATCAGAAATCTGTTGTCTGCATGCATGGACTTCATGTTTTCGTCAGTGTCCTTCAGTATCTTGGGGCCTAGCTAATCCTGCCTAACTTGGGCTTTTCTTCGGAATCACAATGCAAGTAGTTCTTTAGTTCTCAGGGATTTTTAATAGCAAGAGTTATTAAAAACAACCACCAGAAACCTGATTTGTCACTGTTGAGTATGGCAGTCTTAACCACCAAAAATGCTGAATCATTGAACATGTCCACTCAAGTGTGTGTGTGTGTGTGTGTCTGTGTGTGTGTGTGTGTGTGTGTGTGTGTGTGTGTGTGTGTGTACACTAGGGTGTTTTGTAAAGTTTTTAGAAGACAAAAATTATATATGAACCTAAGGCTCTGGCCTTAAATAAATACTAGCAGCTGGCAGAGTTCACAAAGAGATGCCCTGTGCTTACTCATCTGTTCAATCCTCTGGTTGCCTGCCAGGGTTTATGTTCCTATTTGGACAGGGATCCACCTACTGTCATTCAGTGCTCAGATAGAGCATATGTGCTATTCTGTGGCAGGCACATAGGTGTTTGAAGCTAATAATGGAAAAAAGCAACACGATCCCTGATTTTAGTGCTGCCAAGTAATAGATCATTTAAAAAACAACGCCATTAAATATACACGGGCTTCTACAATGACAGCTGAAATGGAAGGGTCATGATGTTGCTAGAACAGACATCAAGGGACCACCATAGGAAACTAGCAGAGAAGGGTAATCAGGTAAATTTATCCTGAGAAATAAACAATGAGTCTAGAGAAGGATTCAGCATTGTCTCTGGTCTGGGGAAAATGTAAGAGGTGGTTCCACTAAGCACTGGATGAGGGAGCAGGAGGGAACTTAGGAGGTGCAGGGAGCAGGGGAAGGAGTGAAAGGATGAAGGGAAAGACATGCAGGAGGCAAGAGATGCGAGGGGATTGAGCAGGACGAGGCACATTAGGCCTATTACGACAGCGAGAATTCAGAAAGGAAAGACACACCCTCGAAGTAGTGTAGATAAGCTGAATAAGGATTTCATTTCAGGAACCTGAATAAAACATGTCCATTTGGCTAAAAAGTAAAAGCAGAATCTTTTTAGAGCTTTTAATACACCCACCCTGGGGTATTTGGTATGCTGGCGGTGGTAATTTGACTTGGGGTTTAAGAACAATCTTTAGGGCTTTCAATATTTATATTTGATGATAAGAGAACACAGTCTGACCAAGGAGCTATGTACACACATTCAAGGACAGAATTTATTTTAACTGAAAATAAATTTTGGCAGGGGGGCAAAAAAAATCCACAATTTTTACTTTCAGAATATACTCGTTTTCAGTGGTGATTTTGCTTTCTTTTAGAACATTCTTGGAATCTTATTAACATGTCAACAAACCAGAGAATTTTGGGAAGGGATAGTGAGGAATTAATAACTGTTTTTTTCTAGATTCCAAGACCCAAGAAAACAGAGATCTTGCTAGCTGATTAGTGTAGTAAGTTTAAATAAATCATTTCAGGTTTACCTTGCATCATGTATTGTGATTGAAGTTGGGAATTTTAAAGAGTTTAAAAATGAATAACATGACCTTTGTAATTTAAGGATGAAACAATGGTTTAAATATTAATACACAGAAAGATATTTTATAATCTTATAGCAAATCTTTTCAGGGGAATTTTAAGCCCATATCCAAGCATTCTATTCTTATAAATACATTCAAATATTTTTATTAAATTGTTTCTACTTTTCTGAACTTTATATTTTTCTTGCTCTAATGGATTTTCATAATCAGAAAAGATTAACAGTAATTATAAATTGTGTTTAATATTTGAGAGTAAGTCAATGAAATTAATAAGACATTTCCCATCGTTGACATCACTAAAAGCATCAAACCCTATTAATCTAAAACATCTTCAAGCATTTCAAACATGGAAAATGCTTAGATGGCTCTTTCTGTTCCTCAGGCTTTTTGTCTAATGATGCGTGAATTAGAATAAGATATGAGTTCCGTGCCCAACTTGAAACATCATTTTTTTTTCTGTGTAAGCCACAGCTCCTCTACTTCCTTATGTGAAACAATTAAGGGGGTGTATTCAATACTGTGCCAAGTGCTCAAATCAATAATGGATATAGCACAATTTCATGTCCTGTAATGTAGAAAATGATTTGTGAAGTTTTGAGTTTGGAGATGGAACTAGGTTTCTGAAAAGAACAGACTGCCAAATCGGTGAATGTCACTGGGCTGAGAAATGTTGCTGCTAGTAAACAGCTTTGAATATGTGGTATGTACATATCATAGAGAACATGCATTCAAAATTGCACAATGCTATAATTGGAAGTTTCAAGACTTGAATTTTCATACTGTGCTATTGTAAGTTAAGTTTTCTGTAATTTGTTTTTGTGTCTAAAGAGTATTTGAGGTAATATAAAAAAAGGAGAACAATAAAAAATTCCCTGGAGGCTTTTAAAAATTAGCATAGATCTTTTGTCTTCTTACAGTTACATATGTCGTTCCCCTCTTCACTATATGATGAGATAAACCCATTGTGCTGTCATAGGGTTGAGTAAGAATGAAGTTTCAAAGAACATACTAAGGCAGCAAGCGAGATTGGGTCATTCAAAAACATTTCTCAGAATAAAATGACATGTTGAAGGCCAATTTCTTGCATACATTTTACTGGTCCATGACACAAAATACAAAATGGCCACATATACATAAGAAAATTGAATTTTGTACATATCTAGCTGCTAATATGTATCTGTTATTCAGCACCAAGATTTCACTGAATGTTGTAGAACTGTGTGGCTTTTGCCTATATGTTTTATACTGATTTTCTAGTTACTTATCCAGAGAGTTTTAAGTCTAATAAATATTTTTGAAATTTTGAATAATAGTGTTAGCTTATATATGAGGGAGTAGAGATGGAGAGATTAGCTCTGGATAATAATGACTAATGAGAAAGGAGAAAATTCCAGACTAAGCACTGCTTCTGTTGTCATAATGAGTACAGCACAAATGACTTCCTCTGCAAGACACTAGCCCAGGAGATGAGAGCTGTGGCTTCTAATCTTTGATCATTATTCTCTATGAGACAGTGAACCTGTCACTCAGCCTCCTTGGACTTCTGTTTTCTCATCAGTAAAATGAGAAGCCTGAACCAAGGAACCTCTAATTTTCCCCCTAGGTTTAAATGTCTATGAATGTATGATGAAAAGAATATATTATTGTGTTTTTGTTTATTCATTTTGCTATGAGGGAGGAGAAGTGAATTAACAGTAACAATTTGAATACCAATTACCCACATTAAAATAACGTACCCAATGAGAGGCAGAGGACATGGAGCTCGCATGTATGGCACACTAAGCACTTTACAGATATCTCATTTACTCTTTACATAACCTTATGAAATTGATTATGTAACATGCACAGTAGTGAATAGTTGGGAATCATCAACTATTTAAAATTAACTAATGATGACTGAACACTGAGTTAGAAGGTCAGCGACAGTTTTACTAGGAGCTACTCAAAGCACACTGTCAGTTTTATTGTCAAAACCTTCGATCAGGCAATCGTGAGAGCAGAGCTTCTCGGACTTCAGAAGCAGCAGAATCATCTGCCAGGCTTTGGAGTAGACTGCTGGCCTCCGCCACCAGAATTCTCATTCAGTGAGTCTGGGTCAGGGCTTGATAACTTGCGCTTCTGGTACGTTCCCAGGGGATGCAGATGTTGCTGATCCAGGGATCCCACTTCGAGAAGTACTGTAGTAAAATTTCCTTCATCTCTATAGAAACAAAAGAATCTTTATTAAGTTCTCCAAATTTACTTTAAGATAAATAGTATTTTATGTCATTTTATTGGAGAGATTGTTTGCAAAATTGTTACAAAGAACCAAAAGTCACTTTGTATAACAGCTCCACTTTATTTATATAAACTTTTTCATAATAAGTTAATAAGCATCTGAAAAATAATTTTGATTGCAAAACTAATTAAAATAATTAAGATTAAGTGTTTCATTTAAAATGTAAATATATTTGAATCAGAATAGGTTAATAATAATTTGGAACATTTATTCCGTTTTATTTATTTTTTTTTTTGAGTCGGGGTCTTACTGTTACCCAGACTAGAGTGCATTGGTACGCTTATAGCCACCACAGCCTTGATCGACTGGGCTCAGGCGATCCTTCCACTTCATCCTTTCAAGTAGCTGGAATTACAGGCTTGCATCACCATGCCCAGCTAATTTTTTTTTATTTATTGTAGAGATGAGGTCTTGCCATGTTGCCCAGGCTGGTCTTGAACTAGTTGACTCAGGCAATCCTCTTGCATCTGCCTCCTAAAATGCTGGGATTACAGGTGTGAGCCACTGCACCTGGATCAGTATAATTTTAAATAATTTTGCAAAATATATGTATGTTGCACTTGTTTCTGTAAGATATCTTTGGAGAAGCCGGGCTTGGTGGCTCAGCCTGTAATCCTGCGCCTTTGGGAGGCTGAGGTGAGTGGATTGCCTGAGCCCGCGGGTTCGAGACCTGCCTGGGCAGGCGAGGCCTCATCTCTACAATAAATCAAAAATTCAGCTGGGCGTGGTAGTGCGTGCCTGTAATTCCAACTACTTGGAAGGCTGTGGCGGAAGGATCACCGAAGCCCAGCAGGTCGAGGCTGCAGTGGCCGGGAGCGGCCACTGAACTCCAGTCTGGGCGACAGAGTGAGACTCAGACTCAACAACAACAAAAAGATATCTTTGGAGAAAGCTCTGCTTTTACCAGCTTACTATTTCTTGAAATTTGTGCTGAATTAATTTTTCTCCATTAAAAAATGCTTTTAAGCTGGGCTCGGTAGCTCAGCCTGTAATCCCACGCTTTGGGAGGCTGACGTGAGTGGATTGCCTGAGCCCGAGGGTTCGAGACCCGCCTGGGCAAGGTGGCGAAACCTCATCGCTACAATAAATTAAAAAAATCAGCCAGGCGTGGTAGCGCGCGCCTGTAATTCCGGCTACTCGGCTACTCGGAAGGCTGAGGCGGAAGGATCGCCAGAGCCCAGCAGGTCGAGGCTGCGGTGGCCGGGAGCGGCCACTGCACTCCAGTCTGGGCGACCGAGTGAGACTTCAACTCAAAAAAATAAAAAATAAAAAATGCTTTTAACCAATATGACCAATACAAATATTTATATGCTTTAATTTCACTGTAAAATTACAAACTGTTAATAGGGTGATCAGATGTTCTCTTTCCAACGAGCATTTCCACTTTTAAAAAGATGGTTACTGGGAACGGGTGATAAACTGAACCACCTCACTTTGACATTAATATATCACATATCTTCTGTCATCTTTTCCTTGTTAATTGTTCTTCTATGGATGACTAGAAGAATCTATGGCTTCCATTGTTCTGTTCTTAAAGATATCATGACTCCATCCTTTTGTGCTTGGAATTAGAATTGAAATGTTCCTAACATGTAAGTGCACAATTAAACCCTGAAAATGTACTGGGACATTTAGTCTGGTCATGTAAATAAGATTAGGAGTTGAAAATCAAACTTAGTTATAATTAAGTTACTGGTTTTGCTTAAACTGATTCTACCAAACCCAAACTTTTAAGTGGAATTTAGGATTGGTGACCTTACACATATTACTTAAATGAAATAATAGAATTAGCTATTATATCCCTTCTTTGCATAGTAGAAAAACCCATTCTGTGGGGCTTCACTCACAGGAAATATACATTTAATGCACACTCAGACCTTTTATATCATTGTGGAAAGCAAGTGAGGTATGAAGGGGTATAGGGACGAGCTGGTTTATGGTCAAATGAAAGGATCCTATTCATGAACAATGAAATCTGGTCTTTCTCTCTTTTTGCTGGTCTTTTTAAAAATGAAAAATGCAGTATCTTTAATTCTTTATCTGATCAATAAGTTACAAATTAACTGTTGTTTTGGTTTTCTCCGGGATGGATTTAATGCTACTTAAGACTGCTTTTTAAAATTATGAAGGAACTTCAGCCGGTGCAAACACAGCAGCCCTCCATTAAAGTTGTCATTTAGCAGTCTTTTGGGAGCTGGTGTCATGAAACCTATTTCAAACCGGTTTAAGCCAAATAATTTGTCTCTCACAAGGTAAAATGCAGGAGGAAGTTTCAGGCATTCCAGTGTTCAGGGCTTGAAGAGTGTGATCAAATTTGTGTTTTTTTCTTTCCTCTCTCTACCTTTGGTGGTGATATTAGTCTCATCCGTGGGATCCACAAAGCCACCCAGCCGTTCTGTGCTCTCCCTTCATGGGGACAAAATTGCTGCAGCAGTTCCAGCCTTACATTTCCTTATGTTCCAGTTTCAGGGTGTCATGGTACTGCATCCATTTAGCTAAAACAAGACAATGCTTTCCAGGGTCTTCACTGAATGTTTCTGGTTAGGGTTGACCACAGAGACAACCATGTGAGATCTGGAAGGTCACAGTGGAGCAGTGGCCATTTTTACTCCTATAAGGTAGACATAGGTCAGGCCAGCTTGTAGTCCCTGACGCAGCCTGTTGGTGAAAACAGCTGACTGGCCAGCAGCTTCAACTTCCCTGGAATCTCATTCCTCCCCTTCTCCAAATTCTGGGAAGGGGTGACAGCCAGTTTGCAAGGAGATCCCCATTTCTCCTACAGGTTATTCATAGCAAGGAGGATGGAGCTAGGAGAGCAACGTGCATGCCTGTGACCCACAAACTCAGGATCTTGTTGGGTTTAAGCTGCACTTTTCTTTCCTTCTGCATGACTATGGCTTCAGGATTAGCACCAGAGATAGAAGAAAGAGCCAGACTGAGAAAAGTCTAGTATTCATAAAGGTGTCAGGTCAAATCGCTTTTATGAATTTTTATCCTACATCATTGTAAAGTTGCTCTGATTGGACTACATAGGTTTAGTGTTTATCCCTCAGCCAATCACTGAGGGCTGTAGCCAGTGGCCCTTTGATTGGCTAGGCTGGGGTCACATGCTTTTTCTTTGGCACTTCACTCACATAATCAGGTGTGAGAGTGTGAGAGTCATTGCTCACCAGGTGAAATAGGAATCCTGGTAACTGGAAAATGTAAGTGCTGGAGAGGACAAAGCAATTTTCCATTAAAAATGTGAGGTGAGCCGGGCTCGGTGGCTCAGCCTGTAATCCCGCGCTTTGGGAGACTGAGGTGAGTGGATTGCCCGAGGTTGCGGGTTCGAGACCCGCCTGGGCAACTTGGCGAGACCTCATCTCTACAATAAATAAAAAAAATCAGCCGGGCGTGGTAGCACGCGCCTGTAGTTCCGGCTACTTGGAAAACCGAGGCGGAAGGATCACCAGAGCCCAGCAGGTCGAGGCTGCGGTGGCCGAGAGCGGCCACTGCACTCCAGTCTGGGCGACAGAGTGAGACTCCAATTAAAAAAATAAATTAAAAAAAAGTGAGGTGAGATTAACATCTGCAGTATTTCCTTTGCTAGGAACCCAGTCTCTCTCAAATATAACTGAAGAAGCTAAGTCTTCTGAGTCCTTCCCAGGAGACTGGGCAATGGCCTTGCTTTTCTACAACCTCTGCACTAAATCAAATGCTAAGTAAACAGGACTTCACAGGTAATATTGTATACTCTGCATACCACTTTATAAATTTCTAATGGCAATGCAGAACTATCTAAAACCCCACCAAAACTACAAGTACTCCTGACCTGGATTAGGGGTAGATCTTCTGTGACTCTTTTTACTCTCTAGCAGGACTTATAACCTTGTAGATGAGCTTTATCTGTTGCCAGAAAGAAGCTAACGGAAAGAGAGGGAAAGACGAGGAGTTCCCAGAATGCCTGACTGAGAAAACTGTCAAATTAGAATCCAGTGTCATGACCTGCTGGTGAAAAACACCATGGTAAATTTATCTGTACATTTCCTGAATGAAATTAGGAAAGCAGGTCCAAGGTCAGTGGTATTTTCATCTTTCTTAGATATCTAACTTTTCATTTAAGATCTTTATTGCCTTTTTTGACTAAGTTAATTACCCCTAAATGCTGCCCAGAGGAAAGTAGAACAGCAATAGCAATCGAAGTGAATTAGATGATTCTAAAACATCACTGAGAAATAGGAGAAGATGAAAGGAATACCACTGACAAAGGTAACCTGTTTGTTCTTTTTAAAAATCTATTTATTAAGATATAATTCACATATCATACAATGTACCTGTCTGTTCATTTTTTAACAACCCATAATCATTTTTTTCTCAGCATATAGTTCCTGTTAAATGTTTATTTGTTCAATTATATTCATAATTTACTCTGCATGGAGAAATGTTTTTCAGAAGGGAATATGACATTGTTATGCTTTTCAAGGTTGAGTGGAATGCTGTGGGATGTGGTAAAATGAGATTAGTGACCAAGGTTATTTGTGAGAGGAGAGCACTTGATATTACATTCCTAAAGCTATTTTCAAAAGATCTCACTGATAGTCTGGAAGAAAAGAAATCTAATGTCCTTCTTTCACACTCAGAAATCTTTGTATTTCTTTTCATTTTGATTGCTGATAAGTTACCTGTGCTCGAGGATAAGAGTCCAAGTTCTAGTGTGAGAACTGCAGATCCACTACATGTAATTCATTCACCAACCCTGGGTTCCTGCCTTGAACAAGGGTTTAAATTTCTCTTTAATGAGAGCTCTATTTTGACCACATTGTATATTCAGTATTTATCTACTAAATAACTGAGTTACTGTGCTTCTCTGTTATCTGTAGCTTTGCTTTCCGTGGTTTCAGTTACCCATGGTCATCCTTGGTCTGAAACTATCACATCACTACTCCTGTGCTTTGGGACCATTATTAAGTACAATAAATGTTATTTGAACACAAGCACTGGGATACTGCGACAGTCAGAGAACTGAGACGGCCACTAAATGACTAATGGCAATCTGGGCAGGACGGAGAGGAAAGTAGTGAGATTTCAACATGCTACTCAGGATGTTCTGTAATTTAAAACTTATGGATTGTTATTTCTAGAATTTTCCATTTATGTCGCAATGCCTATCTCATTCACCTCACTTCATCTCATCATGTAGGCGTATCATCCTACATCATCAAAAGAAGAAGGGCGAGTGTAGTGCCATAAGATATTTTGAGAGAGAGACCACATTCACATAACTTATATCATTATACTTGTTCTATTTATTATTAGTTATTGTTGTTAATTTCTTACTGTGCTTAATTTGTAAATTAAACTTTATCATAGGTGTGTATGTATGTAAGTGTAGGAAAAGTTATAGTATATATAGCAGGGATCCCCAACCCCAGGCCACAGACTGGTCCATGGCCTGTTAGTAATCAGGCCACACAGAAGGAGGTGAGCAGTGGGTGAGCTAGTGAAGCTTCATCTGCATTTACAGCCATTCCCCACTGCTCATATTACTGTCTGAGCTCCACCTCAGGCAGATCAGTGGCAGCATTGAATTATCATAGGAGTGAGAACCCTATTGTGAACTGTGCATGCGAGGGATCTAGGCTGCACACTCTTTATGCGAATGTAATACTTGATCTGAGGTAGAGCTGAGGCAGTGATGCTAGTGCTGGGGAGTGGCTGCAAATTCAGATTACCATTAGCAGTAAAGTTTGCACAGAGACCATAATAAATCAATTGCTTACAAAATAATATCAAAACCTTATCAGTGAATTGACACATTTCAATTGTACAGCTACATCTGGTGACAGGCTTTAAGTCAGAATCCGACACTTATTTTAGTCCATTTGTGATCTGCCCATTATTTTATTGACCCCTTCCTTCCATGCCTCTTTTTTTAAAATAGTGAGATATATAATTATTTTGTCATGTATTACAATGTAATAGTAATGAAGTACATAATAAACGTTATGTGCTTGAATCATCCCCAAACCATCTCCCCTAATCCTAGTCCGTGGAAAAAATTGTCTTCCAAGAAATCAGTCGCTGATGCCAAAAAAAGGTTGGGGACTGCTGATACATAGGTTTCGGTGCTATCTGCAGTTTTGAACATCCACTCAGGATCTTAGAATGTATCCCTTACAGCTAAGGGGACTACCATAGTTTGTGAAGGCTGTCATAATAAAATACCACAGACTAAGTGGCTTAAACAACAGAAAATTATTTTCTCACAATACTGAAAGCTAAATATAAAATCAAGATTTTGGCAGCCTTGGCTGTGAGGGAAGGATTTGTTCTGGCCTCTCTCCTCAGCTTATAGATGGCCATCTTTTCCCTATGTCTTTACTCGGTCTTCCTCCATGGATACATCATGTCCTGAACGCCTCTTCATATTGGGTTAGGGCTCACTGTAGTGATCTCATTTTAACGTAATTATGTCTTGAAAGATTCTATCTGTAGGTACCATCACATTCTCAGATTCCAAGGGTTAGCACTTCAACATATGAATTTGGGGGAGGACACAGTTCAGTCTGTAACAAAATGACTTGGCCAATTTTTATTTTTTTACCTACTGAAATCAACTACTTTGTTTAAATGAATTTTAAAAAATTCTACAATCAGCCACTTAAATTTTTTACCCTTTTGTTTCTCCATTACTGGGAAATCATAGATACCTGAGAATGGGGGAGGAAGGGCAATCCAGAGCCACAGAGTTATCAGAATTACAAAGAAGTGGCCTACCTAGATAGCTGGTACTCTGTCACTACATTGCCCTTTGTCTTAGGCATGATAGATAGTCAAATTCTGTTTGTTGGTAAACAACATTGGTGTAGATAATAGAATTGCTACTTGACTTATGATGGGGTTAGGTTCCAATAAACCCATTGCGAGTTGAAAATATTGTAAGTCAAAATTTATAGTCAGACATGGTGGTATGCACCAGTAGTTCCAGTTACTCAGGAGACTGAGATAGGAAGATTGCTTGGGCCCAGAGTTTGTCACCAGATTGGACAACATAGCAAAATCCTGTCTCTGAAAGAAAAACAACGGATTTAATACACCTACCAAACGTCATAGCTTAGCCTAGCCAATCTTAAATGTGCACAGCATCTTATGTTAGCCTACAGCTGGGCAAAATCATTTTAACACAAAGCTTATTTCATAATAAAATGTTGAATTTCTCATATAATTTACTGAGTGCTGCTGTACTAAAAGTGAAAAGCAGTATAATTTAAGGGTACTTGAAGTAAGGTTTCTACTGAATGAGTATTATTTTCTCTCCATTGTCAAGTCGAAAAATCATACTTTGAACCATCATAAGTTGGGAACAGTCTCTACATACTTGTAGATAATTTCCCACGGGCTTTCCTTGTTGTCACTATAAGATCTAAGTGCTGCAGAAAAGGAATGCTCTTTGGACAGATGGGGAATTATGAAGACAGTGTAAAACAGATTGTGGTTGCCCCTTTGTTTTTTGTTTTTTTTTAAAATTAGTGAATACTGAGATGACCGGGAAGCAAATGTCTCTTAGGGAAAAAGCAAATCAATGGGAGGCTTAGATCACTAAGACAGCCAGTGAGCCAAGCATCTGGGAAATTTGTCTTGAAGGGTGTTGAGAGTAGGAAAGAAAGACAGGGTTCTCAGGACTCCTAAGGAGACCCAGTAGCTCATTCTGAGCAGGATTTTAAAAGAAGAGGCTGAAAAACATCTCCACTGAGTATGGGAATTTGAAAGAGAAGTTAAAAACTTTCTCCCAATTGTCATTTTTATGGTCTTTTCGGTGCATTTAGGGTAAAAAAACCTTTCTTGGGTTGTCCAAGACTGAGGGGTTTCCTGAGACATAGGATTTTTTAAGTGCTAAAACCAGGAAAATCTTAGACCAACCTAGATAGTTGGCCCTCATAAGCACAAAACACTGAAGTCACTGTTGAAAGTCAAGTTGGCAACTGCAAAAGATAACACCTTAGATCATTATCAGGCACTTTGCACTGAGCTCAGATAATCACCAGTCAACCTGTGGGAAAGAAGCGACATGAGATATTTTTATAGGTGAAGGAAGTCATGGAAAGTGCCCAGAATGGGCAAGACTTAGAGTAAATAACAGGGTGCAAAAGTTGCTGGGAACGACACCGAGAGCAAACCTTGCTAATTAAGATTCTGGTTGAGGACCAGACCCGATACAACTCACGCCACGCTGATGTGGATAATTCTTGCAAGAATACCTGTAAATATGTTACTCAATACCAGTTTCTCTGACTACAAAACATTGAATTATTGACTTCATTCCATCAAAAAATAAATGCAGCAGTGAAAACAATTTGCAACTTTACATATACCTAGCAGCCAGTTTATGGAAAGGATAGTGATTTTTTAAAAATGCATAGAAACCAGTATTAAGCATATTCATCATTTAAATGAAATTTAAAATATGAAAAAAGTGTTAATTTTGGAGAGGAAGAAGGAGAGGGAGAGGGAGAGACAGAGGGAGAGAAAAAGTTATATGTCTTTTTGTTCTTTGCAGTGTCCTTAGAAATCCAGATTACCTAGAACATGATAGTGACTTAATATGGATGCAGATTTTGCAGTAATCAACCAACTCATCAATTAGCTTTTATGGAAGACTAATCTGTACCAAGCCAGGTGCCATAAACATGAGAAATGATACAAGTCTATTTAAACAGGGATTGATTAACTCTGAAAATCCAATCAATGTCAGGCTCTTTTCCCTCTGCTTCAACTTTTCTTCTCTTTCTCTTCCTCTTTCCCCTCCTTTCTCCTTCTTATTCTCTTCTTTTACTTTTCTTACTGGCAGAAATGATAGACCTATTATTCTTAGAACAATATATAAAGCTACTACTTTCGTGAAAACGATGTCAAATAATCTATCTATCCTTATCAAAGCACTATGCATGGCATGAGACATGACTAGAGAAAATCTTTCAAAGTTTTAGGCCATTTTCAATCTAGCAGAGGAGCTAGGCATGGAAGCAAATAATTACAGAATGGAAAGAAAAAAATAATTGATCAACCGTGATTGAATTTATATGTAAAGAGAACTTGAATCAGTGCTTACTATCTGAAAGTTTTCCAGACCATATTAAACAAGAAAAGTAGTGAGACCTGTTGTGCTTAGTGCAGTTCATTCCTGTTGCTCCCCTTGTGGTTTTGTGGTGTAACAGAGACGCTTGTGTTAACTATAAATTGTTCTTTTTTTTTTTTACGTTTACACTTACCTAGACTAAAAGATCATTTGACAATTAATTTAGACTGTCACACATAGTAAAAACAGCAGATATGAAGACTTCCTCTCTGCTTCTGAAATTCCATTTTCCTATGTCCTGGGAATGCAGAGTAAGCACAATCAGCCAGCTTTCCTGCCTCCTCAGCCTTATTTATATACGGATAGCTTCTGTATTATTTAAGAGCAAAAAACACCTTCAAATGGAAAGTTTCTGAAATCCTATGCAAGGTTCCTTATTCAATTACAGTGACAACTACATTAATGCACTCTTTGATTCTTGGAGGGCAAGGGGCACTTGGAACACAACATCTAAAGCTCGGGGTAAACTCAGGAATCTATCAGTAAGTTCTGACTCAGCAGAATTAGCTCAAGTTTACGGGCAGGGCTCTTACATTAATAAAAGAGATTGTATTTCCAAAACATTCCAATGTTTTAAAAAAGTCTTAGAAGAATTACAACCCTAACTAAACAGTGCTCAAGTAGAGATGATTCTATCACTGAGTACTTCACACAGGAAAAAAAACCTTGATAGAGGCCAAATTATAATTAACTATGATAATTTAACTTTGAGAGAGTTGCTTCTCTCTTTAGTAAAAAGCAATATAAACTTTTTAATGATTGGGGATATAAAAATGAATGCATTCTGGATATTGAGTAAGGTAATTGAAAAGAATTGTTGGAGCATGGAAAGTCAATACATCGACCTAAAACACTCTAACCAATAAAACTGCAGAGTATCAAAGAGCATCTGTGAAAGAATTATCTAATATCATATATTAAGTAGGATTACATAAAATGGTCCATTCCAATCAGTCCACAGACTGTAGCGATTTTTAAATAGACATTCGAATGCAATACATTTTAAATATTTTTGTTTATTTTTAGAAAAAATTTTATTTTTCATATAAAACATACCTTTCATTGTTTAAAATGCTTCACTGAAAGAATTTAATAGAATGTTTACTTTGAAATCTTGTTATTATCATGATGTTTTCCTTTTGACAGTAATAATGGGTTGTATTCTATTTATGCTGCTTTTCTGGTGGGCTCCTGGACCAATACCATGATTTCCTGGAATGGTCTCACTGATGAAGCAATTTTTGTGATTATCAGTCACATTCGTCTTGGGTATAACTTTAACACCAATTGACCCGGAAAATATTTAGTAACCTACTGAAAGTTCAGTCATAAATCAGAAACTCTTACAGTTAAAGAAACCCATCTGATGGTCACCCAGATTTTATTTCAACAGCTTATTTTATTTATGTATATATGTTTTTGAGTCAGGGTGTCTACTCTGTTGCCCAGGTTGGAGTACAGTGGTACAATCATAGCTCATTGTAGCCTCGACCTCCTAGACTCAGGCTATCCTTCCACCTCAGCCTCTCCAACAGCTGGGACTACAGGCATATATCACCACGCCTGGCTAATTTTTTGATTTTTTGGAGAGATGAGATCTCACTCTGTTGCCTAGACTGGTCTCAAACTTCTAGGCCCAAGTGGTCCACCTGCCTTGGTTTCCCAAAGTGCTGGAATTACAGGTATGAGCCACTGTGCCTGGTCTTGTAGCTTATTCATTGAGAAACACCACTCAAAAAGATAGGTCATTCTATTTTTGAACAATTCTTTTATGAAGTTCTGCATGTATTCAGGCCCACATCTACATTTTGCACCTTATTCATTCTTTCATTAATTCATCAATTAGGAAATGCTGAGTGCCCAGTCTGTGCTGTGTGTGCTGGGGATAAAATAATGAATAAGACTCATTCCTTGCTCTCACAGATTTCACTGTCAGTGAGAGGAGTCAACTCTACTAACGCCCTCCTACATGCACTTCCTTCAGACATTTGATGACAACTTTCATTCCCTCAAAACTTTAAAATACTTGCTCAATAGGCCACACACCCCAAGTCCCCTCATTTCAAATAGTTTCCAGATGCTTCACTGCATATGTTACTTTCAATATGCTTTGCCCATGTTCCTCTTCAAGTATTTGCACAAAACTAACCACAGTGTCTTGATGAGGTCTGTCCACAGCACACTCGCCCATTCAGTTATTTACTTGGAAAATTTATTTGGTTCCTGTTATGTGCCAGGCAAATATAAATATATCCATAATTCCTGTCATTGAGAAGTTTATGTTCTAAAGAAAGTTCCAAAATGATTAAGCTAGACAATTTCTTCTCTAATTGTGGGCAACATAGTCCCATTAGTTCAGCCTGTGCTCTGAAGATAAGGAAATGGATTCTGATAGGCTTGTGGCTTAATTGTGTCTTATATATTAATTTATGAACTTGTGGTCCCAGACAAAGGCCCAAATGCAGTAAAACTTACTGAGCTAAGCAAATGATCTGCAATCTAAGACCTCTGAGAAACAACGCAATTTACAAAATAATCAGGTGTTTTTATAGGTAAAAAGGAATGCTTGCCTATAAATCTCTCAAGGTTGTAGTAAGTTATAGTAAACTGATAGATTTCTAATCAGTATTAGTTTGAGAATACAAAAGTGTAAATAAATATGTATGATGGAATCTGATATACTTACATGCTGTCACCATTGTGAATTAATGACATTTGTTTTGTTTCCTCCTTCTCTACTCAAGTGGTGGCATCTTCTGAATCTGTAACACTGACCTATCAGTGATATCTTGGATATAAATATCTCTTCTCTGCCCTCCCAATCCCTTTAACTGGAGGAAGTTTGCTCTCTACCTTCCTGTGTTAAGTCTGTTTATTTTGAGAATAGTTCATACCTGTGCTACAAAGAGAACTAGTGAACAAACTAGTTTTTGTCATTTGTTCACTTACACAATTACTCATATTATTTTATTTATCCATTAAATTTTGAAAATAGGCCAAGTGTGGTGGCTTATGCCTGAAATCCCAGCACTCTGGGAGGCTGAGACATGAGGATTGCTTGGGCCCAGGAGTTCAAGTCCAGCCAAGGCAACATAGTAAGATCTCATCTTTACAAAAATAAAAAATTAGCCAGGCATGGTGTCGTGCACCTGTCGTCTCAGCTACTTGGGGGACTAATGCAGAAGAATAACTTTAGTTCAGGAGGCTGAGTTTGTAGTGAGCCATGGTCCTACCACTGTACTCCAGCCTAGGTGACAGAGTGAGAACTCAATTTTTAGAAAAAATTAAATAAAGTTAGCGCCTAGTTCATGTTTAGAACTCAGTTAGCTTCTGTAGAATGGGTGCATAAATTGTTGAGGACCCAGTCAACCAACTCTATTTCTTCATAGATTAAGATATTCATCTGCTTAGTAGGCAAGACCAAGACCAGGGTTTCTTGCAGCTGGAAGAAGCTATAAGTCTGTGATGGAGACATGATGCCAACAGTGTCAGGGACATCACAAAGGGTATCAACCTAACGGATGGCAAACTGGCTATGCCTTTGACATGATCCTGGCTTCTCAAGTGATTAGCAAGTGTCATGATACAGTGCCATTAACAGAGTCAGATGGATTTTAGTGTTCCTTTGAGACTTTCTCATGAACATTTTGAAGATGCTTCATATTGCTGCATAGTATATATTGGTATTGATTGGTCTGTGCCTGTGGCTTACTTGTTATTAGCTCAGTCACTACTTGGAAATGGCTCTTCCCATGACAGGTTTACGACGATCTTCCAATCCTTCTAGCATGATGGAGAAAAAGACACAGGGACTCAGGTGGTGAGCAGAGTGGCCAAGTTGATAGGACAGGCAGCTTGTCATTTCCAGGGTGATACATTTGCAGGTAGCCAAGGTTTTGCAGAATGAAAATTATTGTATATATCTATTGGTAAATATTGTTTTTGCATATGTATTTTATATATTACACACTTGCATTTTGGGGAACTAGATAAGATTGAGAAACAAGTATGCAAACACAGAGGCATTTTCAGTACTCAAAGAGAAAAGAACAACAAGGAAAACAGAAACCAGACAAGAAGGAATTTGGGCAGAACTAAAGCAGAAGCTTGTCGTTACTGGTTAGCACTAGTGCCTTAGTAAGAAGGAGTTGAAGGCTCCCAAGTAATTTTAGAAACCTGATACAAGCAGTTGCAAGGAAATATTTTCATGTCAAATTTAACTCTACAATACTGTGAGTGTGGTAGGTTGAGTTTTCTAAACCTCCTCATGACAGATTCAAGAAACTTAACCTCTTCTTAGCATGTGTTGTGTGTCAAAGTTTAAATAATGAAAGGGGTCTGTTTTACCAGTGTAAATCACAGTGAAGAGCTGATGAACATATCCTATACCATGATACATAAAAGATCTGAGGGCAAATATGGATATTCATGGAAAATGTTTAATTACATATTAGATATTGTGCCCTGAGACCAGCCCATGTAGAACTTGTTCCTTTTCAATGTTCGGGATCTGAGGCTACTGGGTCCCTATCCATCTCCAGAGTCCATGATATAAAGAATGACTGACAATCCATGTTGCAAAGCCAAACAAAAAAAGAGGCAGACTCTTGGTGAAGGGTGACTGGGTACCAAGGCTGAGGGTCTGTGGATGAGGAGGATGAGAGTTCAAGACCTCTAGTGATGCTTTATCTTGATTTCAGAGTTGGCCATGTGGTGCACTTGAAGCATCCAGGACTAATGTTCTTTGTTACTGTAGTAGTTGGTTAGGGCCACCATCACAAGGTACCACAGACTTGGTGGCTTAATCAACAACAAAAAATATTTTCTCTCAGTTCTGTAGACTAGCAGTTCAAAATCAAGGGACTGTCAGACTTGGTTTCTCCTGTGATCTCCCTCTTTGACTTGCAAATGGCTTCCCTCTTGGTGTACTTATCCCTATGTACGAAGTCTGACAATTAAGTTTGTGAACTCATTCTAGGAAAAAATAGTGCTATATACCTTGTTGCTGTATGTCATTTTGGTCACCTTTGAAGTACTCCTCTTGGGAAGATAGGCACTGGTACCAGCACCTAGTCCACCCGTCAAAGCAGTTTTGGAACTCTTTTTCTGGAATCGTCATCAGAGCTGTTGTATTACTTCTGATGTCCTGAATGTCATCAAAATGTCTTCCTTTCAATATTTCCTTTATATTCAGGTATAGAAAGCAGTCATTGGGGGCCAGATCATGTGAGTAGGATTGGTGTTCCAATACAGTTATTTGTTTACTGGCTAAAACTCCCTCACAGACAGTGTTGCATAAGCTGGTACATTGTTATCATGCAAGAGCTCCTTCAGGACCATTTTTGCACACACCTTTCTCATGCCAATATTTTCTGTTAAGATTTTCCTGTTTCTCTTTTTGATGTTTATTTGGTTTGCTATGCTTCTCACAGTCAACCGATGATTTTGATGCTCAGTTTGACAACGTTTGCGATGTTTTTGTCAATTCTGTTCATTACTGGTCATCCTGACATC